>CM060685.1:213980691-215180691 GCA_030686995.1 Artemisia argyi | reverse complement strand
TATCTAAATTAATAAAAAAAACCATTTTTTTTAAAACAACATATCTTGCAAACGGTAAATCTTCAAGCTACAAAAAATACATCATCGCGACGAGAATTAAATTAACCATCTATAGATATGCAATTTTATATACTTTCGACGAACATTTTTTTTGACGAACTTTTTTTTTAAAAAAATTTCCTCTCAGAAAAATCACACGTGATTCGTAAAAATCACATGTGATTTTTCTGGGCGGAAATTTTAAAAAAAGAAAAAGTTTGTCGAAAAAAAAAGTTCGTCAAAAGTATATAACAATGCATATCTATAGAATGATAATTTAATTTTCGTCTCGATGGTATGATTTTTTCGCTTAACGATTAACGGTTTACGAGATATTTAATTTTTTAAAAAAATGTGAAAGTTTATTTTTTTTATTTTGATAAAAAAAAATGAATGGCTAAGATTGATAATACTACTTTATTAGAGTCTTCACCATCGACCATCTATCATCAGAAACTTATCTAACGACACCAATCTGCAAACAACTCTAAAACTTAGAAAAACATCCGAATGCTATCATTAGCAATGTCGTGAAAGTTGATGTTTAAAAAGAAATCAAAGGCCATGAGGAGTTTTGTAATTGTTTTCTTAGTTCTAATTTTTCGTTTTTCTAAGCTTTAGTATAACACCCTACAAAAACCATCTTTCTCTCGCAGCAACCATCAGAAATAACCCTCCGCTACCCTGCAAATCAAAACATAACACAACCAATTATATCCTAAATGAATCAATTCAATTGCAAAACATAACACAACCAATTATAACCTATTCCTACCTTTTTTTTTCATAGAAAATGTAGGGAATTGCCTACATAATAATATAGGTATAATTTCCCCATAGCATATATTCCTTTATTATTTTTCACTTATTAAACCGACTCATATATAGCCGGGAGATACCAAAAACGTATACCTTCCCAAACTCAACACACCTCACCATACACCTCCAAACACGAACATTTATTAATCCCCAATAACACAACCCGAACCGCCTCAAACCGGGTCAACCCGGTTTAAACCGGGTCCACCCCCAAAAACACAAAACACACACTAAAAACACACACAAAAACAGAAACCCTCACGATCCAAAAATGGCATCACATCTCCTCGTAACCAATCCCACCGCCTCTCCCTCCTCGCGTCCCACTCACGCGCCGCCGCCTCACTCCACACCCCCTCCCCCTACTCCCCCCCACCCCCACCCTCACCAGATGTAGCTGGTTTATCAAAAACGGCTGAGTTTGTGATCTCGAAAGTAGACGACCTGATGAACTAGGCCAGGAGGGGGTCCATCTGGCCCATGACTTTTGGCCTAGCGTGTTGCGCGGTGGAAATGATGCATACGGGTGCTGCGAGATATGATTTGGATTATTTTTAGGCAGACAGAGTGATTGTATGATTGTGGCCGGGACTCTTACTAATAAGATGGCCCCTGCGCTGAGAAAGTATAGTTTCTGTTTTACTCGCGCTTATTGTTTTGTTTATTGATTTGTTTTATTAGTTGGAGGGTTAGTTCGTTTGTTTGAATTAGGGCTTGCAACGCGCGTTTAGAATATAATATAGTGCCTCTATCTGAAGTGATAATGTAACAATTAGGCGTAGCTGGGTATCTTAGGGGGGTGTTTGTTTAAGCTTTATATGTGGGCTTATGAGCTTATTTGGTTTCGGATTATATTTCATAAGCCCAAATTTTCCGACTTATTTTAGGATTTTTGGGTTTTTATAAGTTTATTATGTTATAATGAACTTATATAAGTCTCAAGATAAGCAGGAAAATTGGTGCTTATGAAATATAAGCCGAAAAACAAATAAGCTCATAAGCCCACATAAACAAACACCCCCTAGGGTGTTTGCTTAAGCTTATATGTTAGCTTATGAGCTTATTTGATTTCGCCTTATATTTCATAAGCCTCAATTTTCAAGCTTATTTTGAGACTTATATGAGTTTATTATATATAATAAACTTATATACACCCACAAGTCTCAAAATAAGCTAGAAAATTGAGGCTTATGAAATATAAACTGAAATCAAATAAGCTCATAAGCTCACATATAAGCTTAAGCAAACACCCCCTTAGTTTTACTAAACACCCCCTTACTTTCTATTTTACTCGCGCTTATCCTTTCGTTTATTTGTTTAATGGTTTAGCGGTATCAGTTAGCAGTAGCTGTTCATTTATTTTATAATAGTGTTTGCGAATAGTTTGTTAGAGATAGAGGTATGTTACCAATCGCTTTTATATATGACTAACTAATAATAAGATGGCCCCTGCACTTAGAAAGTATACTTTCTATTTTACTCGCGCTTATTGTTTTGTTTGTTTGTTTATTGGTTTAGCGGTATCTGTTTATTTATTTTATTTTATAATAGTGTTTGCGAACAGTTAGTTAGAGATAGAGGTATGTTACCAATCGCTTTTATATATGACTAACTAATAAGATGGCCCCCGCTCTGAGAAAGTATATTTCCTTCTCTTTGTTCGTTTGTTTATTTAACAGTTTAGCAGTAGCTATTTATTTCTTTATTTTATAATAGTTTGTTAGAGATAGAGGTATGTTACCAAACGCATTTATATAAAATAGGCTTTTACAAAAACCTTTCAAAAAATGTCACTCCTCATGCGGCAACCACACGCGCCACCTTAATCTCATCCTTTCTCATCACCGTCCTCTGACAGTTACGTGTTTGGTAATTTAGGTGTATCTGTAATTATAAAGTGTTAGTGTTTGGCAAAACTAGCAGTTAGTTAACAGTAGCTGTTTGTCTTATTGTTTCCTTAGTAGTTGTTTGTTCTAGGGGGTGTTTGTTTAAGCTTATATGTTCGTTTGTTTATTTAATAGTTTAGCAGTATCACTTAGCAGTAGCTCTTTATTTATTTTATAATAGTTATTTTGACAAATAGTTTGTTAGAGATGGAGGTATGTTACCAAAACTCTTTTATATAAGGGGGTGTTTGTGTCAGTTTATATAGCCGGCTTATGGCTTATTTGGTTCTGGGCTTATGTTTCATAATCTCACTTTTTGTGGCTTATTTTGACACTTTCTGGTTTGTATAAGTTCATTATGTCATAATGAACTTATAAGCCGGAAGAAAAGTGTCAAATAAGCCACAAAAAACGAGCTTATGAAACATACGCCCAAAACCAAATAAGCCATAAGCCGACTATATAAACCGAAACAAACACCCCCTAAAACAAGCAACTACTGTTAGTATCACATAACCTCTATTGGAGTAGATGTAGTTGGTGAAAAATGACAGTAGTTGGCAAAACTAATGGTAGTTGTTTGTTTTATAAAAGTGTTTTGGTAATGTAGCTCTATCCGTAATTATAAAGTGTTGAATGAAATGTTTATGTTTATGTTAAATGCTTTTTTTAATGGTATATTTAATTAAATATTAATTAGCTTGTTTAAATTATGCCTATGTTTTCTTGGTCTTAGACCTTCTGGCCGACTAATACACGGGGGTTGAACCCACCCCCACAAAGACTGAAACCAGGTAAAGCCCTCCCATTTTAGGAGGTTGGTGTGGCTGCTTCATGGTTGTTTGCACCTAATAGGATTTGAACTTTACATAGTCACAAGGCTTTTTGACCTCTTAAATTAGGGCTATGTGAAAATTGTTTGATGTTTCTTGTGACTTCAATATGTTAGGTTGTTAAAATTAGGGCCATGTTTGGTGACGACCTTTCAAAGTGTTTAAAATATAAGGCTTGCTTGGTTTTTTCATTTTGTTTGTACACTCATATTGAAACACAAAAAAGGAGTGTTTAGCCTTAGGATATATTACACTTTATAATTAAAGATGAAGCTATGTTACTAGACGCGTTTAAAAACTATTCGAAACTAGGGCTATGTTTAATGACGGGCTTTTTGAGCATTTAGAATATAATGTTTGTTTGGTAGCAAGCATTTAGCTTTTGGATTTTGTTTAAACATGATCATTTGAAAAGTTAATAAAAGAAGTGCTTTATGTCATTTTACACTCTAGAGTAAGCTAAACGCTGTTATTAAACTAATAGCTAACCGCTAATGCTAGTTTTGGCAACTAGTGTTTAGCTTTTTCATTTTGTCTGAACACGATCATTTGAAAGAAGCGTTTAGAGTTGGCGGCATTTACACTATAATTACAAATATTTACTATATCTGTTTATAAAACAAACAGCTGAGCTTATGTGATTGTATATATCTTAGGGTGTTAGGGATTGCTTTTAGTTTGTGCTTCTACTTCTGCTTATAGATAAGTACACATAAGCAGTTTAAAAGTTCTCATTCAAATCCATTAACGAATGGTTTTCGGGTTCCCCATTATTCTGCTTAGCTGCCTACTTTTAAACAAATAGACGTTTTTGTGTCACCCAAACTGCTTCGGCTTATTTTGAAGTGTTGATTGAGATGAAATATGTATTTGTTTACTTTTACATTTGATATTTTTATAGATGGATTTTGATTAAAATTTTCTACTAAGTTGTTAATTTTTTTGACTTTTATTGTTTTTTATTACAAAATAAGAAAATCCAAACACTATATTCTATATTACATTCATTTGAGGAGGAAAAATAACCAATCCTAGACACCGTTAGTTTAAGATTATTAAGGTTTCATTAGTGTGGATTGTATTCTGTATGCTGGTGTGCATATATCTAAGGTACAAGGAATCACCACCTCTTCTTTGTTCAAGAGGTTTGATAGGAACTTATTTGGTCAAAGGCCGTTGGTTGCTAGTTTAATAATTATGTTGGATGTAGATACTTAGCTTCTAAAAAATGCTTAGGTCTATGGTTGACAATTATTACAACCATATAATCAGCTGTGAAAAAATCGATGCAGCTGCAGCTGATAGTGTTTGAATTTTCCAATGCTGTAAGCAGAGAATAGTTAATCGTTTCTTTTCTTTGAAAACCCAAAAGTGCTTATTTGGCTTTTAAGCTGGGAAGCTCGGACTCGGCTAACATCCCCGGCGTACCGGTGTCGACCCGGTGCGACACGGGTACCGGTGCGGAATCCGGACGGGACGCGGGGAGGAGAAAGTGGACGCGGCTGTTCCCCGAAGATGAAGATCAGGGGCTAACTAGTGTATAAAAATATGATTTTGATAGCAACTATTAAACTTTTGGTTGAAAAATTTATGTTCATGGAGAACAGAATAAGGGAAGAAGAAGATGAAATACTGAAGAAAGAGAAAAAAATGGAAAAAAGGAGGAGTGACTTTAATGTTATTGACTTTTCAGTTTTCAACAGCTACTATCTTTTTGATTAACTACAATATTTATTACTGTAGGAGTATTATTTTATTTAGTATACATATTACTATTATTGTTGTTTTCAATGCAATCTTAAGTTTTCAATGCAAACTTAATTATTTACTCTTAATTATTTACTTTTATCAGTTTGTGGGTTTTCAAATTTCAATTAATTTTTTTTATAACATATAATTATGAATTATAATACCCCGTGTCCCCGAGTCCATATTCAAAATTTGGACTCTTTCAAAACGAGTCCACGAATCCTTGAAATCATATCTTGAAAGGTCCGACCCTTGGACACGTACCCGAGTCCGACACCCGTACCCGAGTCCGAGCATCCTTGCTTTTAAGTAACTGAACAAGGAGATATTTAGACGATATAAGCAATTCAATCAGGATCTCTATGGGTTTCATGACTATGGAATATTATCTTGGGTTTCGTGATCACTTTATTGAAGAGGCTTGACTTGATAGGACCAAAGGCTATTGGTAGCTAGGAGCTTTTCAAAAAAAACATTTCAACCTAGGAGCACTGCAGTCTCCTCCCATGCCGGTAGATAGCGGGTTCTATCCATGGTGAACAGCGGAGTATTGACTTTCTCGCACTTGAGCTATATACTCATTGTGCTTTGCTATATGCTTGAAGTTCTATTGAGACCATCTTTCAAGCTTGTAGTTATATTCTCTTAAACTTCTTTATCTTTTGGCGAACTCAAAAAAATGGATTCTTAATTAACTTGTGAGGGTTCTTCAATTTCATGACCAACTACTCACGTGTTATTTCTTTTTTTAAAAGATATATCTGAACATTAGATTGCTTTATTGTGTCGCTCTTAATGACATAGAAACACAATTAGCTTTTAATTGTGTGTTGTAGACAACAGTTTTTCATACTAATGCTGATAAATAATCTAAGAATGATATAGTACCAAAACTTGTACGAACAGTGTAACATCATTCTAGAAGTTTTCCAAACAGAAAATGAAAGCTAGTTTGGTTATGGTTATGGCTGTGTTGATAGAATCGAACTTACTTGGGCTTGGTTTGGTTCAAATTGTTCTCTGAACCTCTAACTATGTAAGCTATTGCAATATGATGGTATATGTATGTTGAGTTGATAGTAAAAAGTGTGTAGAACATACACTTGGCTGCTATTTTAGTTCACGCGTTTTTGGTATCTCCAGTGTTAATAATGGTAGGCAAGTCCTCGCTTCATAGGCTGCAATGCAACATTTGGTCTTGATAATCTAACATTCTTTACATGATCTTAAAAGCACAAGGATGTGTGCGCACAATAGTAGATTACTTCTGAGACGATGGACTGAATTTGAAGGTTTTAGCAAGAGCTAGTTTCATAGTTTGTTTTTTATTAGGGCTTAGCATCTGTTATTTGATTACGTAAGTTTTGTGTGTCATCATATTATACTTTTAAGTTTTATGTGTCATCATATTATACTTTTCCAGGGTAAAAACCCTTTACCCCCCAAAAATATTTGTCATCATATTGATTTGCTTTGCTTATTTGGGATATTATGAGGTTGTCGAACTTGAAGCTAACAATGCTGCATTTATATATGTGTCACTTTAAGATATTGATTGGGTTTGATCAGACATGAGATAGCTGTCTTTAATGTGATATTCTGATCTAATGTTCTATGTCATATGTTTCATCCTTGGGTTGTATCTTTCTTAGTAAGGTTTCCAAATTTTGTTTAAATGATTGAGTAGTATTAATGATTGTATGAATGGCTTCTGTTACTTCATTTGTGATTCTTCTCCGTAGCTTGTGGCCTTGAATGCGTTATTTACTAGTATACTAGTATTGTTACCACTTTTATTTTAAGAACTGTTCTGAAATTTGTAAGATGCAACTCATCCAGGTGAAAATAGATATGGTTTAGTTGAAAGTTGATATACTCTCTGATAACGCGTCACAATGGCTGTTTGACAGTTGTAACCACACTCGACCACACGCCTCTACAGTCCAGTTTTATTTCGAATAGCTTTCCCTTTCTGTGTTTAAAATATTTTTTTAAAGAGATCTGGTGAATTTGGCAAAATGGTGAGGCTATGTTGACCCCTAAACGCCTTTTTTTTTTTTAATTCTTTTCAAGTTTTCAATAGATAGTTACTAACATATGAAACAAAAAGATAACAACAAGAATCTTGAGTGTGAATTTTTAATGGCCCACTTTTGGTCCGTTTGGCCTGTTCTTATTTGCTAACCTTTTGCGTCGATGTATATGAGATCGAACATGACCCATGTTAGTCTATTCATAAGTAATCAGTTCTGATTGTGTGCATCTTGTTTGCTATTTCCTTTTTTAACTCACATGACATGCTAAACTCATTTTTTTCTTGTTGCAGGGTGTACGATCAGATGCCTGAGCCAAGGTGGGTGATATCAATGGGAAGTTGTGCAAACGGAGGTGGTTACTATCACTACTCATACTCTGTTGTTAGGGGTTGTGATAGGATTGTCCCAGTCGACATCTATGTTCCTGGTTTCCCACCAACAGCCGAAGCTCTCTTATACGGTCTTCTTCAGCTACAAAAGAAGATCAACAGGCGTAAGGACTTTCTTCACTGGTGGACCAAGTGAGATGCATTCTGCTTATGGGAATCGAATAAGTTCTGTATTTGCTGTTCCTGCTTATGTTGGGGGAGTTGTTGTAAGACTTGCATATTTTCTGCTGAATGATTTTTGTATGTTTACGTTATGTGCTATTATGGCTGATTGTTGTTTTTGTTAAAAGATGGGATTTGAATAAAATGCCCAAAAATGCTTTATAGATGGAGATTGGAACAAAATCTCTTACAAAAGCTGTTGTCGATACTCTTATTTGTGTTATTTATTATCATCCGTATAATTTTCAAGGGGTGCTTTCCCAATTGTTATTTAACTGAGCGGCCTGTTTTGGGAAAAATCAATGCCGAGTCATGTCAGTGACTCACATGTGCGCGGTCTCACCGGGTTAATCCTAAAACCGTATCCGACCCTTCCCCGGCCACCCCAAAATGTACCCATCTAGCAAGGGTTGAACCCTTCACCTTTTATACGACCTTAACAATAAAGCCATTTAGTGGCGGTTAATGGAAATCATCATTTGTGAACATATATACAAAACAAAGTAAATAAGTAATGATAAACTAACCACCAAATTATTATAATACATTAATACATAATCATAGACTAACAACTTAAAACTCTATGCTTATCTCTGTCAAAAACGCTTTTGTTTGATCAGATTGGAATTTGTGATGATGTCACATGGGCTATTAGGAAACATAACTATCTCTGTTTTACATCCATCTTCCGGATCATCGATGTGTGCTTCATGTAAAACGCTATCTTTGAGGTTGTAAACGTAGAACAATTCCTATCCTCTATCCATTGTGGTAATTTTGATTAACATGTCTCCAGCCTTGTTCAGACACCCTTAAACAGGTTAAACCTTTATGTAGCCATTGGGAAAATCATGGTCTTCGAAATCACAGTGTAGCACCCATTCTTTCTTGTGGTTCAATACCCACACCTTCGTTGTCCTATTACAATAATATATCCAACTTGGCCGTCTAGATTTACCAAGTGATCGTATAAAGGATGGTTAGATTTCCTTTTGGAAAGCTTACTTATTGTCTTGGGAGGTTTAATCAACCCAAATTCCTCATTTTCAACATCAAACCATATTACTTGTCTTGCACCATCTTCGCCATTATAGCTAACCAACCAATGCAAACAACCATGAGCAATTATATCGTTACCAGATATGTGATAAGATGGGACTTTGGGTTTATCTCGCCATGAGTTGGTGCCAAATACATAGTGTTAAGAGAAAAGTTAAACTCTATGTAACAAGCTGAATTGAAGTCAAAAAGTCAAAAAAGTCAAACATAAAATGGCGGGAAAGGTAGTTAACTTTCCCAAACGCCTTTAAATACCCATTTTCACTTTCCTTTTATTTCACTTCTGAATTTGTAAACTTTCTCTCTATTCTTGTTTCTCAATCATTGTAACACACTCATAATTCCAATAACAAATCGTTTTCGAGATTGTTCTCGAGACCTTGCACTTCTTGGCTCCTCATTGTTGAAGTCAAGACGGGTTTGCACCTGCCTTAGCTTCTCTTAGTGGACCTTCTCGGCCATCAAGGGCAATAATTGGTCGTAATGCTTATCACAGAACTCCCTTATCGCCTCATGTGGCATAGGTCCACCCATTCCTTGGCTTTTCTCCTTTTCCAATGTTTTTCGTACCACAGAGCGTTCCTACTGGCCAGAGTATCTTTGGAAACGTAGTTATGTTAGCGAGTCACGAACGGATGGCGCCACTTGTTAGTACAAAACTTGGGCTCAATGCAAGACTTAGTTTAGGCTAGTTCTTAATGGAGTGAATTTCGGACTTAAGAATCTGTGATGAAGCTGCTAAGAAAGAAAGCAACGTTAGTCTCACCGCGGAAGGGGGCTTCCACGGTCAACCTCCAGTGTAAGAGTAAGTGTTTGGTCTAGAGAGATAAAGTATGTACTAAGAGTGTGAGAGTTATGTGTGTTACCATTTGAGAGCGGCGAGTGCCCTCTATTTATACCATGGTATTTGTTGTCGGTTTTCTGGGATCCCGTACTATGATAGTGATGTTTTTAGGTGGCAAACCCCTCAGGTCCATTCTCATTCTTGTCTTTATGTCGTGAGTGGCTGTTCCTTCAGAGGAGGAATGGCGTCTTTCCTATTTGGGGTCTGCCTTGGTTATCTATATGATAGCTGATAATATTCCCCACTCTTTTAGGTTGGTCCGTGGTTTAGGACTTTGAGTTTACCCCAGACGTAAGGCTCGCCCGCGGTCCTTTATGATGAGGTGTTTATTGTCCGGCCCGGTTTGGGTTGTTACAAGCGTGCTCGGCCCGACGTATTAGGTCCGGGACTACTATACGTGATCACACCAAGCCATTCAAAGTTCAAACTACAGCTAACAATAAATTAATTTGCACCAACCTTTCAATCCCCCCATTAAACTCTTGACCAATTAAATTGTCTTCACCAACACATTTTACTTTAGTTGAGAAAAAAAAAAAAATCGCACATTTACTTTTACACAACAACTTCCTTCACTTTTTACCCTTATTGTGATATATATATATATATATATATATATATATATATATATATATATATATATATATATATATATATATATATATATATATATATATATATATATATATATATATATATATATTTTAATCTAAGTGTGCATGAGATTGTTTTACTTGGTTAAATAGAAACATATGTCTTCACCCATCGAATTTGCTTAGTTAAAATTCTTCCCTTGAAAGTATACTACGAGGTTAATTTATAGGGGTGGGATACTCTAATGTTCATTTTGAACAAGATGATAATCATGTCATTGTTGTTTGAAAAGTGTATGCTTTTATTTACAAGGGTAAGACACCCTTTACAAAATAAATAAATAAATAAATGTATGCTTCAATAGTTTTGTAAATAGGTCATCTTAGTGAGACTATTAAGACTCGTTGCATGTTCGAATGGTCTCTGGACTAATTAAAACCGCCTTTAAAAAATAAATGACCTTTTTTTTAGTAGAATTCGGTCTCTACTGAGCGAAATCGGAACAAGTAGTAACACCCCTCAAAACTTTTCTAAAGGAGCATTTTTTTTAATACTGTACTTTAATAAACATTAGGAGTTTGACACTGCTATGTGTTTATTGGGTTAGGAGAGTTGGGTTGTATAGCTGTTTGGTTATTTTGAGATATTTTGAGTGTGTTTATCTTTACATAAGCAAGTAGTTAGATTGTGAAGACTAGTTAATTCAATTGTGTTTTTGACATGTCTTTGATAATAATAGATTTTCAATCGTTAGGTATGCGCTAGTGGACCGACCACATAGGATCCATCCTGGGCATAGACATTAGATAGATGATATAATTGATGTAACTTACTACTAATTTATATATCGACTTTTGGATGAGATCTATATACAATGCTTTTGGCGAACACTTGTATTCATTTTTGGTCCATGATGATTTACTAGGCACAACTAGAAAAAATAAAATTTGTAATTTAAACTTTGTGATTGTGTTCAAGTGTTTGTATATATGAGACAGTAGTTTATAGGAGGTCATGCTTAATTGCATTAATACTTTCCTTTTGGTACATATTAATCATTATTAAGAAAATCTCAAGAAAGCCTTTTCATATTATCATATCATCCCAATATCTTGGTGTGCATTTTTTTCAAATCGACATTAACATACATTGGTTTGTTCATGTAAATCTTTATTTGATTTTTTTTTAAACTTTGAAATGAAAGTTTCCTATACATTAATAATGCAACAACCAATCCAACTCATAGTAGTTGCTAAGAAGTTTTCCATCATACTTTTATCACATGTGGTGTATTATTGTTTCGGTTACTGTGTATGTTGTTTTGTGGAGTACTATTTTGAAACTTTGAAAGGGAAGTTTCATATACGCTAGAGACAATGTGTGTTATGGTCAAAAAGTCAATGCAGCTACTAGACCTCCATAGTCCATACATTTATTGCCCTTGATAAAAGATACGGAGTATATTCAAAATAGGGTAATAATGCAAAAAAAACCCGTCTTACTCGTTTTACTACAATAATGGAAAAAGCACACCTCTGTTATCACATCATACTCGTCATATACAGTACAATAATTCATAGTACAATAATGCTGAGACATACTCGATCCGTATTGGCAGAGAGGCTCATCCACATTCACAATGTTCACATATACAAAACGCTCACTAAACACATCTATTTTTTATATGATTATGATCACTTCACCATCAGTTACCTCACTCCTCTTTGTGTATTTGTTCTTCCATATCTTGTGAGAATCCTTCGCATCATTTTTGTAACCCAAAACGCCTTATTCTAGTAGTAATACAGAAACATGATGTTTTCACGTGATGACTTTGCTCACCTAAAAATCCCCCTTGAAAATATACTATCTGTCACAAACAACTTCTCTAACGAAAATATCATCGGCACACGATAATTATATTACTTAACTTATCCAAAATATACATTCAAGTCACTTAGATTAAGACTAAAATTATAGAAATGCATGCTTCTTATAAGTTTAGTAACCTAAGTGAACAAAATATAAAAGTTCAATAACTTAGACTCATTTTTTTAAAAAATTCAGTAACATGTTTGCATATTAACCATTTTTTTTCTTTGGTCCGCCACTGTAACTAAGTTTCTATTTCAATAGCTAAAACTGTTTAGAAAAACCCCATCATAGATCAACATTATGTTAGAAACATCCGCCATTGTAACTAAGGTTCCATTCAATAGCAAAAAGTTAATTAAAAAAAAAGAAAAAGAGAAGACAACAACTTTATTTTTACAAAAACCTTACGAATGAAAATTAAAAATTGAAGGCACCGTGCATCCGTATGTATGATGCACCAAGCCATTCACAGTTCAAACTATAACTAAACAATAAATTACTTTGCACCAAACGTTCAATACTTCAATCCCCCCATTAAACTCTTGACTAATGTTTTAAAACTCGGGTTGACCTGGCCGGTTCAACCAGTTGAACTGGCTCGGAGACTGGGCAGGATGAGGCCGGATTTTTGCTTGTTTGAGAACCAGATTGAACTGCCGGTTTATCGTTGACCTGGGCTGACCTAGTTTTATAAACCCGGCCGGGTCATGACTTTTTATCAAAATTTTTAACAAAATGATTTTTTTCCATTAACTTTTCTAAGTTTAATTGAAAAGTTGAAGTTGTGACGACTAACATTTGTTAAAATTTTGTAAAATAGTAAATTATAGTTATACACTATCTTACAATCACCAATTATTATAGTTATACAATAGACCATTATATTTAGAATCACTTGTTGAAATTTTTTGCTATATTATTATAGATATGGACTTAAAAAGCAAAACTTATCGGTCTAGTCTCAATCTTCTTCATCGGTTTAATCTGTATGATATTAGGGTAAACTGTATCTTTATTATGTGAATCATTCGGTATATAAATACCATTACAAAGAACATTCTAGACTCGGGTCTTAGCCCATACAAGTGTTACATGGACTCTAATTATTAATATATCGACTAACATAATCAAATGTATGAATAAAAGCAGATAAATTGTGAGATCATGCAATACTAATTATTAAATATAGAAAAAGGTATATATATGTATAGAATCGGTTGGACCCGGCGGTTCAACCGGTGACCCGATGAACAGGTGACTAAACAGGGTCGATAAAAAAAAACCGGTTTTTAAAACATTGCTCATGATCAATTAAATTGTCTTCACCGACACACATTACTTTTACCCAACAACTTCCTTAACTTTTTACCCTTGTTGTGATTTTGATTTTTCTTGTTTTGTCTAAGTGTACATGAGGTTGTTTTACTTGGTTAAATAGGAACATATGTTTTCACTCATCGAATTTGCTCAGTTAAAATTCTTCCCTAAAAAATATATAACAGGGTTAATTTATAGGGGCTGATTTTCTCTAATGTTCATTTTAAACAAGATGATAATGTTGTCATTATTGTTTGAAAAATGTATGATCTATTTTTCGGGTAAGACACCCCTTAAACCCCCCCACCCCCCGGAAAAAAAATAAAAAGTAAAAAAAAAAAAAAAAAAAAAAAACCAATAGTATTGTAAAGGGGGTTGATTTGCACATCTTTTTTTTTTTTATAAAAACACCATTTTGTACAAGTTTTATATCATACTGTATAATACTGTAATGCACACGATACGATGTGGTGAAAGAATAAAAAGTTATAGTTTGCAAATCAATCTCCTTTTGTAAATAGGTCATCTTACTGAGACTATTAAGAATCGTGTCATGTTCGAATGGTCTCTGGACTAAAATTGCCTTTAAGAAATGAATGGCCCCTTTTTAGTAGAATTCCGTTACTATTGAGTGAAACTAGATCAAGTAGTAGCACCCCTCAAAACTTTTTTTAAATGAGCAACTCTTTTTTTCTTTCTCTATAGTTTTATAGTTTAATAAACATTAGGAGTTAGAGATTGCTATCGGGTTAAGAAAGTTGGGTTGTATACCTGTTTGGTTATTTTAAGATATCCTGAGTGAGTTTATCTTGACATAAGCTAGTAGTTAGATTGTGAATACTAGTTAATTCAATTTTGATGTAACTTACAACTCATTTATATATCGACTTTTGGATGAGATCTATATACAATGCTTTTGGCGAACACTTACATTCATTTTGGTCCATGATGATTTACTAGGCACAACTAAAAAAAATGTGTACTTTAAACTCTTTGTGATTGTGTCAATGTTTGTGTATATAAGACAATAGTTTATAGCTGGTCATGCTTAATTGCATTAGGGTGTTGGCAACCTTTCATGCACTCTCTCTCCCATCACTCACTCCCAAGCAATCCTCTTATGCCACATCATTCACCCACTTTTTTCATCACTCACACTTATTTTTGTTGGCATCCGATCACTCACCTTTCACTCACTTCCAATGGTCAAAAAATCATGCAACGTTCGAATTTTACAAGCCATCCCGTGCGTGAAAGTTTGCCGTGTGGGAAGGATCCCATGCGGTACCGCACGGCCGGCAGCGGTGTTCCCGCATGGGATGGATCTCGTCTGGTGCCTTACCGTGTCCACTGCTAACACCTTTATTACTTTCCCTTTGGTACATATTAATCGTGATTAAGAAAATTTCTCAAGAAAGCCTTTTCATGTTATCATTATCATCTCAATATCTCGGGTGTACATTTTTTTCAAATCCACATTAATATTCATTGGTTTGTTCATGTAAATATTTAGATATTTTTTTTAAACTTTGAAAGGGAAGTCCTATACACTTTGACACTATTTGTGTCATGGTTAAAAAGTCAATAGTCCATTTATAATGCAACAACCGTTTCCCATCATACTTTTGTTTTCCACATGTGGTGTATTAATGTTTCAGTTACTGTGTATGTTGTTTTGTGGAGTACTATTTTGAAACTTTGAAAGGGAAATTTCCAATACGCTAGAGACAATGTGTGTAATGGTCAAAAAGCACACCTCTATTATCACATCATACTCCTCATAGTACAATAATGCAAAGACATCCTGTATATAACACGTGATGGGACACAGAGGCTCATCCACAAACAATATATACAAAACTAAACACATTTATTATTGATATGATTATGATCACTTACCCCTCTCCCTCTCTCTCTCTCTCTCTCTCTCTCTCTCTCTCTCTCTCTGTGTGTGTGTGTGTGTGTGTATTTGTTGTTCCACAATCCATATCTCGTGAGACTCCTTTGCATCATTTTGTAAACCATAACGCCCTATTCTAGTAGTCATACAGAAACATGATGTTTTCACCCGATAACTTTGCTCACCTAAAAACCCCCTTTGAAAATATACTATCAAGTAACAAACAACTTCTCTAACGAAAATTTCATCGGCACGCACGATAGTTATGTTACTTAACTTATCCAAAATATACGTTCAAGTCACCCTGATTAACACTAAAATTATAGAAATGTATGCTTCCTATAAGTTTACTAACCTAAGTGACCAAAAGAAAAGTTAAGTACCTTAGATGCATTTTTTAAAAAGTTTAGTAAGATGTTTAATTTGCATATTAACTATTGTTTTCTTTGGTCCGCCACTATAACTAAGTTTCTATTTCAATAGCTAAAAACATCTTATATCCAAAAATAGGGTGGCGAACAACTATCTAGAAAAATCCCACATAGATCAACATAACAACATTATATTAGAAACATCCGCCATCGTAACTAAGGTTCCATTTCAATAGCTAAAAGTTAGTTAACATTTTTTTTAAAAGACACAAACTTTATTTTTACAAAAACCTAACGATTGAAAATTAAAAAAAAAAATGAAGGCACCGTGCATCCGTACGCATGAAGCACCAAGCCATTCACAGTTCAAACTATGGTGGTGTTTGTTTTCTTCTAAAATGTCTTAACAAGCTCTTAATGAGCCAAACCTTTTAATCGGTCAACGTTTTGGACGTTCAAACCGTTCGTTTTTTTCTTTCGTTCAGACGCGGTCAGACGTATAAACATCTTACTGGCCTAGACTTTGAAAGGGTATCTTAATGCCTCTCGTTGACACTTAATAAAGAGAAAAAAAACATTTCCTTCTCCCATATTCCCTTCCAAACCTATCCAAACCTTCAACACATATTGCAGCCCCCAACCTAAAAAGCAAAAAAAATATGACGATTAATATGATCTGTAATAACTGAAATGATTAGAATTTGATATCTGTTGATATGTATGTTTATGTTTTTTTTATTGTTTCTTCTTTTAACGTTTTTTATTAGAATTCAATACCTGTTATGTTAATGTTAGATAGCTAATTTATTCAATATCTGTTACGTTCCTTTTGTTGTTTTACTCTAGTTTTCTACATAGTGTTTGTATAAGTATAACTTATGAATCATGATAAGACCCTTTGTTTCGGTACGTTTATAGGTTCTACATTATGATACGAGCCTAATTTGGATGCTTTAGGTCGATCATCAGTATTACAAATGGTATGATGATAGCCAGAAATACATATCATATTGCCATTTTCTTTCGGGTATCATAAAAGATGTATAGATATATGACTAGTTTACGAGATTCAGTTACGGCACAATGTCCTTGAATATTTTAGATTATGACATTTTATTTTCATGTTATTAAACTTTGTTAAATTTATGACTCAAATGTTTTCTTTAACGTTCGGATGTTTTTATGTTTTGTAAGAATGAAATTGCTTTACATTTAAAACATTCAGACATAAAAAAATAAATAAATAAATAAGAAAGTAAAATCTTATTTGATTCAGAGATTCAGACATTTACGCATCATATTCATATTCAGATGTGCTAAACATCCCCTATAACAAACAATAAATTACTTTGCACCAACCGTTCAATTCCCCATTAAACTCTTGACGACTTGACCAATTAAATTGTCTTCACCGACACACATACTTTTACCCAACAACTTCCTTTACTTTTTACCCTTGTTGTGTTTATTTGGTTAGGAGAGTTGGGTTGTCTAACTGTTTGGTAACTTGGTTATTTTGAGATATTCTGAGTAGTGTGTTTATCTTGACATAAGTTAGTAGTTAGATTTCGGAAACTAGTTAATTCAATTGTGTTTTTGATATGTCTTTGATAATAATTGATTTTCAGTCGTTAGGTATACACTAGTAGACATTAGATGGATGATATAATTGATGTAACTTACAACTAATTTATATATCGACTTTTGGATGAGATCTATATACAAAGCTTTTGGTGAACACTTATATTCATTTTTGGTCAATGATGATTTACTAGGCGCAAGTGTAAAAAAAAAAAAAAAAAAAGAAAAGAAAAAAAAAGTGTACTTTAAACTCCTTGTGATTTTGTCAATGCTTGTTTGTATAAGACAATAATTGCATTATTACTTTCCCTTTGGTACATATTAATTGTGATTAAGAAAATCTCAATAAAGCCTTTTCATGTTATCATATCATCTCAATATCTCGATAGGCGTGCAATTTTTTCAAATCTATATTAATATTCAGTGGTTTGTTCATGTACAACTTCACCGACATAAATGTCATCAGCATACGATAGTTATGTTACTTAATTTATCCAAAATATACGTTCAAGTCATCCTGATTAACACTAAAATTATAGAAATGTATGCTTCCTATATGTTTAGTAACCTAAGTGAACAAAATAAAAGTTAATTACCTTAGACGCATTTTATTAAAAAGTTTAGTAACATGTTTAATTTGCATATTAATTATTGTTTTCTTTGGCCTGCCACTGTAACTAAGTTTCTGTTTCAATAGCTAAAACCATCTTATATCCAAAAATAGGCTGGCGAACAACTGTTTAGAAAAATCCCATCATAGATCAACATAACAACATTATATTAGAAACATCCGCCATTGTAACTAAGGTTCCATTTCAATAGCTAAAAGTTAGTTAAACAATTTCTTTTAAAAAGACACAAAACTTTATTTTTACACAAACCTTACGAATGAAAATTAAAAAAATGAAGGCACCGTGCATCCGTACGTATGAAGCACCAAGCCATTCACAGTTCAAACTGTAACTAAACAATAAATTACTTTGCACCAACCGTTCAATCCCCCATTAAACTCTTGACCAATTAAATTGTCTTCACCGACACACATTACTTTTAGAGCACACATTAAACTCTAGACCAATTAAGAGTGTATTTTTCTCTTTTAATATTTGTATTAGCAATGTCGTACATTTGATATTAGGTTGGAAGCTACACATGTATTTTGTCATCTTTGCAGGACATATTCTTGACATCAATTTTCAGTGGACTTTATTACAAAATCTTTGCCGTAAAAAATGTTTGAGCAACTGCTTCGGAAGATTGACATTCGAAGATTGAAAGATATACATTAAATTGAGAAGAAGCATTATGCACACTACAATCTTTTTCCCTTCATCAAGTGGTTTTATCCCATTGGATTTTTTCTTGACAATGTTTTTAATGAGACGGTGTATAGCGTATAATAAATTGTGAATATCCAAGGAGGATTATTGTAAATATTAATGGGCTTATGTCTTTTCACATTTATTTCTAGTGCGCTTTAGGGTCTTTAGGGTTTGAGATGTATTCATCCACCCTATATTAATCTACTTGTAACCTTGATGATCACTTAATTAGAATTCTCTCTTCCTCTCTTGTTCTTCATTATTTTATAATAATATTCAATATAGGGTAATAATGCAATAAAAACAACAGCCGCGTCTTACTCGTCAAAGTACAATAGTGCAAAAAACACGCCTTTATTATCACATCATACTCGTCATATTACAATAATGCAGAGTACAATAATGCAAAGACATACGGAGCATTATTGATATGATTATGATCACCTACCACCAGCTACTTGACTCCTTCTCTTTGTGTATTTTTTCTTCCACATCTTGTGAGACTCCTTCGCATCATGATGTTTTCACCTGATGACTTTGCTCACTTAAACATCCACCTTGAAATTGGAATATATGTCTTCACCGATCGAATTTGCTTAGTTAAAATTCTTCCCCTGAAAATATACTACGGGGTTAATTTATAAGGGTGAGATTCACTAATGTTCATTTTAAACAAGATGATAATGTTGTCATTGTCGTTTGAAAAATGTATGCTCTATTTACAGGGCAAGACACCCTTTACCCAAAAAAAAAATAATGTATGTTTCAATAGTTCTGTAAATAGGTCATCTTAGTGAGACTATTAAGATTCATTGCATGTTCGAATGGTCTCTGGACAAAAATCGCCTTTAAGAAACGAATGACCTTTTTTTAGTAGAATTCGGTTACTATTGAACGAATGAACTTTTTTTTTGTAGAATTCGGTTACTATTGAGCGAAATCGGATCAAGTAGTAGCACCCCTCAAAACCTTTTCTAAAGGAGCATCTATTATTCTTCTTCTTCATAGTTTTATAGTTTAATAAACATTAAGAGTTTGAGATTGCTATGTGTTTATTAGGTTAGGAGAGTTGGGTTGTATAATTGTTTGGTTATTTTGAGATATCCTGAGTGTGTTTATCTTGAGTGTGTTTATCTTGACATAAGCTAGTAGTTAGATTGTGAAGACTCGTTAATGCAATTGTGTTTTGGACATGTCTTTGATAATAATTGATTATCAGTCGTTAGGTATGCACTAGTGGACCGACCACATAGGATCCATCCTCGGCATAGACATTAGATGGATGATATACTTGATGTAAGTTACAACTAATTTATATACCGACTTTTGGATCAGATCTACATACAATGCTTTTGGTGAACACTTATATGTTCATTTTTGGTCCATGATGATTTGCTAGGCGTAACTAAAAAAATAAGTGTACTTTCTTTGTGATTGTGTCAATGTTTGTTTATATAAGACAATAGTTTATAGGAGGTCATGCTTAATTGCATTAATACTTTCCCTTTGGTGCATATTAAGAAAATCTCAAGAAAGCCTTTTCATGTTATCATATCATCTATATATATGTCGGTGTGCATTTTTTTCAAATCCACATCAATATTCATTGGTTTGTTCATGTAAATCTTTATTCGATTTTTTTTTTCAAACTTTGAAAGGGAAGTCCTATACACTTGACACTATTTGTGTTATTGTCAAGAAGTCAATAGTCTACTACCATTAATAGCAACTACCAATCCAATCTCATAGTAGTTGCTAAGTTTCCCATCATATTTTTGTTTTTCACATGTGGTGTATTAATGTTTGAGTTACTGTGTATGTTGCTTTGTGGAGTACTGATTGAGCCTAAACCGTCTGATTATTATTGACAAAGGTCAACAAGTCAAAGATAGCCTAGAATCAATACTCCGGTGATAGTGTAGTGTTTCCCCGGGTCGTGAAAGTCCCAGCGAGATTGAAATGGTGCTTTTGGAATCGTTTATGAGAAAGTGGCACTGAGGACAGTAGCCAGATGATGTAGGAATGATATTGCTACTGTTATTTTGGTGTTGACAAACAGATATAATATTCACAATAATCAGATAGCAGAAATATGCACAAATTGACAATTAAGATCACGTATCGGACTGGAAAAGTGGGTTTTTGGTAATTATGAAACTACAGGGGGTGTTTTTGACACTTTGCAAAACTTAAAATTAAAAATGAAAAAGAAATGATAAAAGTGATTAAAATAATATTAAACTATTATTTAATTAATTAAACTATTTAAATTCTAAATTAAAATCTAATTTAATTAAACTAAAAATGACAAATGATTTAAATTATGCTAAAAATTTATAAAAATATTTTCTAAACCTAAATTAGAACTTGAAGAAAGTATAAAAAATTAAAAATAATATTTTTTTGTCTTTTTGTGGTTTTGTATTTAATTAAAAACTATTTAACTTAATTAAACTATTTAAACTACTTTTAATTTATATTAATACTAAATTAACTTAGAAAATTAAGATAAAATTTATAAAATTACTTAACCATCACTGGAATCCTACAAAATTATAAAAACTCTAAAATTATGTTTTAAGATTAAACAACTAATTATTTATCTATTAATTAACTAAAATCTATTTTAAACAAATAAAATAAGGAAAATAGAAAATGAACAGTAGAATCTCAAAATTTATTTTCTAAAAACTTATTATACTATATTAAGACTAGAAAAATTATAAAAACTAGATTTAACCTTTTGAAAACTAATTAAGTTATTTAATATTTGATAATAATTAATAATAAAGAAAATTGAAATTAAATCTAATAATTACTTAATGACAAAATAAAAATCTGAAAAATTTATTATAACTATTTTAACCTAAGATGAAATTATTAAAAATATAAAAACACAACCTACTTAATAAAAATGTAAAAATGGAAATTAAGATTAAATCTAATTAAATAGAAACTATCACTTATTTTAAATTGGTTTTTTCTTGGATTTTCTTTTACAAACTAACTTAACTAATGAAAATGAGAGACTTTTGTAAAGACACTTTTAAAATCAGCTTATAAATAAGCTGTGACACCCCCTTATCTTAAACAGTTGACTTTAGTTGACTGTTTGGTCAATCTGGGTCAAATGGCCTTGGGTGGGGTCCACAATGGTAAAAACAGATAAAACTAAGTTTAACAAACCTAAATAAGCTAGAAATAACAAATAATAAGCACAATTAAGCTGAGTAAAATGAAATAAGCACTTAGTTACTTTGAAACTGAACACAGATATGGGACAAACTATTTGGCTTAATCTAGGTGGGGTCCACAGTGACTCAGGTCAAACCAAGGGTCAAAGGTGATACCCTGGTAGGAGGGGAGTTCCAAAAAGCTAACTAGAAGGTGTGGGGTCCACTGGATTGGTCACAAGACACCACCAAAGTGGTGGTGGTGACTGGGTGTCTGGGTGAGCAGGGCACAACCTTGCCCTGCAGCTCACTTTGATGGCCTGTGGGGCCCAGGTTAAATTTCCTAAAAATGAAATGAGAGCATTTTATCAAAGATAAGCTGGTAGAAAATTAAACCTCAAAGTCTCAGAATCCCAAATAAATCACAAAATTCAGAAATGGACTAGCAAGTATGATGAAATCTGAGAACAAGTGACTTTGACTTTTTAAGAAAATTAAACTAGTTGACTTTTATGAGATTTTAAGCTATCTATCTTACTAATTAAGTTACTATAAGCTAAAATGAGATAACTAACAGCTAGATTAACCAAGTTTTATCAGGTTCTGAGCTTATGAGATCCTAATCTCAACACAGTTGACTGTGTGAGGGATTAAGGTGAGATTTTGACTTTTGCTCTATTTCAAACCAATTTTTGTGACTTACTTAACCAAACTAGACCTAATATGATTTACTTGAATCAAAAATAAGAACTGAAACACCCTTAAGGGTGGTAAACACAGATTATCCAAACACCCCTTTATATCTAGAATATGCAGATTATCAAAGCATAGGAATGAACTGATTCAAATTTGTGATTACAACCTACCAAATATTACTAAGTGACTTAGATTACACTCTATAAAACAGATTAAGTTTACAATGGCATAAGTTTCATTCTATTACAATGTTTGACAGTTGAAATTGAAATATTAAGTAACTAAAGACTCTAACAATTAAACTATGATTTTCAAACTAGAAGTTGCATCAAATATCATTCAAGAGCACAATAAGAGCACAGATTGCAGACATTAGCTAAGAACTTAGAGATTTGAACTTTTGAGGTGAAAATGAAATGAGCAAAACTTACTAATCACTTCTAGCATGAACAAGAAGTTTTCCTAATGATGCCTATCTTTAGATAGGCTGTTCCAATCCCAAGCTTGCTCCTTGATTGTGCTCAATGCCTGAAACAAACAACAAACATACCACAGTTGACTTATGTTGACTTTTTTTAGCTTTTTGATTTTCTTCTACTAGAACTGGATTTAAGGGGTCTCTAAAGCTTAAACAAGCTTAATGGAGCTTATATGAGCTAAGAGTCCAATATATAAGGCTTACAAATATAACAACTGAACAATGTGAAAACTTGAAATATGATTGAAATTGCAATAGATGTGATAACAAAGGAACCTTAAAATTAATAACTTAAAACAAGTTACAATACATTAAAAACAAGGTTACCACTGCTTAATAGCTTGGGTGTACCATAAAATTGAGAAATGAAATAATACGACATTAACTACAACTATATTAACTAACTACTCTTCCTCTTGCATCCATCTCCTATTTATAGCCCTCAATTAGGGTTCCCAGTTGAATTTCAATCATTTCCCACCTTTCTCTTCAATCTTTGGTCCACTCATGATGCTCCACGTACTTTTGGCGGGAAAAAATGCTTTTGCAGCTTGGTCTGATACACGCAAAGGAGGAGAGGGTATTAATTGTGGTGTGAAAGGGTAGGTGTAGGGGGTGGTGGCATTAATTGTGGGGGGTAGTTGCTTGTGATTGGAGGAGAGGGGAGGTGAGCAAGTGGTGATGTTTGTGGGGTGAGTCTGAGAGGGAAAACGGGGGAGAAAGGGATGAGTTATTTTGATGGTTTGACCGGGGTTGACTGGGTTGACTGGGGTTGACTTGGGCTAAGGGTTGGACTGGATCAGGCTTGTTGGTGATGGGCTGTGGGTTGTTATTTTTGGGTTTGGTTTTTGGTTTAGTTAAATAACAAATAGGT
Source organism: Artemisia argyi (assembly GCA_030686995.1). Lineage (NCBI taxonomy): Eukaryota > Viridiplantae > Streptophyta > Magnoliopsida > Asterales > Asteraceae > Artemisia > Artemisia argyi. The sequence goes on along the minus strand of CM060685.1, from coordinate 215,156,694 downwards.
CCGTTTGGCTTTTATTGAAATTTCAAGGATCACTTTTGTAATTTAGGCAAAGATGAGGGGCTGTTTGTGGTATTTTTCCAATTTCATCACAAGGACCAAACTTGCCAATATTGAATAACACACGGGTATTTTTAATAAATTTCATTTTTTTATTACCCGGGGACCTTTTCTGTAAATTCACCAACTCCAGGGACCATTCTTGTAATTTTCTGAATTTGTGAAGGGTTAAACCTGTAAATATCAAATGTTAACACAAAGGACCAATTTTGTCATTTTAGAATAGTATAAGGTTTATTTTGAATATTTTCTTATTTTTAAACCTTAGGGACTAATTTTGACACTTTTCCAAAGTTGAGGGACCATAGTTGTAATTTTATGATTTTTAACTTCAAAGGACTTTTCCTAACAACTTATGAATCCCAAGGACCTTTTATGATTTTTTTACAAGTTTTGAGTGACCAGGGACTAGTTTTGCCAATTTATGAAACTTGAGGGACTGAAACTGCCAACTATGCAAACTTTGTACGTTTTTCATTTGTTTTTGCATATTTTGTGTTTGAAACATATAAAACACACCTCTAAGATATTTTAAGCATTTTGATACATATTCGGGTGTTTTTGTATGTTTTGGCAGCTCAGATTGGTATAAAATGATGAGTATTTACACACTCATCAATCCCCCACACTAAACTATTGCTAGTCCCTAGCAATATTTTATGAAGTTTTAATGGATTTGAAAGAACTCTTTACCAAAAGCCATCACTTCTGGAGTAGCCAGATGTAAGAACTGTGGCACACCTGATAACCGTGTGATTTTAAGCAAACCACCAGCTGTCAACGGATTTGATTTGTCTTTACCAAAAGCCGTTTGCTTCTGGACTAGCCAGCATCTTGATGGACTAAGTCAACATCTTGGCGAGCTGATTACCAATTATGGTTTTTCACGGCCTTTACCACAAGCCATAATCTTGTGGGCTAGCCAGCTCATTTGCTTATGAGGATGCGGGGGAGCTGAGGAACCATGCAAGTTTTTGGCAAACTGCCAGCCATCAACGGATTTGATTTGTCTTTACCAAGAGCCGTTTGCTCCTGGACTAGCCAATCCCTTTGTCATTTAGACTTTGGCGGATTGATAACCACAAAAATTTTGGAATAAAGTGAAAAATTTTGAAAAATTTTGGCCTAAAATGGGGGTACTTGGAAAGTTTTATGATAAAATTCGTAAGAATTTCCCCCCCCCCCCCACACTAGAACTGAATATTGTCCTCAATATTCAAAGTCCCGGCTATTATGCCGAATCTCTGAATGGAAAAGCTAATATTCGATTCTAACTGTGGAAATTTCTATTTTTCACTTTATTTTATCTGTACATACAATTTTTTTTTTTTTTTTTTTTTTTTTTTTTTTTTTTTTTTTTTTGCTTTTGTTTCACTGCCTCTCAGGCTTGTGTTAGGTTTACCACGCAAGCTAATCACTTGTGAATGATTAACTGTAATAAATTTGCCCTAACAGCCCGGGAGTTGAATGATAAAGTTTGATAATATACATACACCTTCCAGGTTTGTGTCAGGATTACCACGCTAGCTAATCACTTGTGAATGATTAACTGTAATAAATTCCCCCTGACAGCCTGAAAGATGAATAATAATATACATACACTTCCCAGGCTTGTGTCAAGTTTACCACGCTAGCTAATCACTTGTGAATGATTAACTGTAGTAAATCTGTCCTGACAGCCCGGGATTTGAATGACATAATATACATACAAAACATGAATTTTGAAAAATATTTACTTTTGAAACGGTGGGGGATGGCCACTCCCCCACACTAGGGTGGTAGAAAGTAGAAAGAAGTCAGAAATACGGGTGAAAACCCATATATGTTGCTAATTTTTGTTCACCGAGTCACTAGCTTGACTCGATCCCCGAATTCATTGGTCCATGGGGAAAGTTTGGAGATCCGGGACAACCATGGGTGGTGTGTCCTCTCCAAAATAATGTTTCAATCTGTGACCATTCACTTTGAAGTTGGGACCTTCGGGTTGAGATAACTCAACAGTCCCGTATGGGTATACTTTAGCAATAGTGAATGGTCCAGTCCATCGGGTTTTTAATTTCCCCGAGAAGATCTTTAATCTTGAATTGAAAAGAAGGACTCTGTCACCGACGTTAAAAACTCGGTTCTTAATCTTAGAGTCGTGAATCTTCTTTGTCTTTTCTTTGTAGATCAAAGAGTTCTCGTAGGCCTGATCACGAAGTTCGTTTAATTCATTGATTTGAACCTTACGATGATCACCCGCTTTATGAAGGTCGTAGTTAGCATGTTTCAAGGCCCAGTAGGCTTTGTGCTCAAGCTCGATCGGTAAATGACACGCCTTCCCGTATACAAGCTTGTATGGAGTGCACCCGATGGGTGTTTTGTAAGCTGTACGGAAGGCCCAAAGTGCATCATCTAGTTTATCCGACCAGGAAGCACGGTTTTCACCTACTGTCCTCTCAAGAATCCGTTTAATACCATGGTTGGAAACCTCCACCTGCCCACTTGTTTGGGGGTGATACGCGGTAGAAAGACGATGAGTAACACCGTACTTAAGCATGACTTTTGCAAATTGATCATTGCAAAAGTGAGTACCGCGATCACTAATGATGGCACGTGGGGTTCCAAAACGAGCAAAGAGGGATTTCAAAAATTTCACGACTACTCGGGCATCATTAGTGGGTAAGGCCTTTGCCTCAACCCATTTTGACAAATAGTCAACAGCCACGAGTATGTATTTGTTTCCGTGAGAAGATGGGAATGGCCCCATAAAGTCAATGCCCCAGACGTCAAAGATTTCACAAACTTGAATAGCATTTTGTGGCATTTCGTTCTTTTGTGAAATATTCCCGTGACGCTGACAAGCATCACAGGCTTTGACTAATTCGTGGGCATCCTTATAAATTGTGGGCCAGTAGAAACCGGAGTCAAACACCTTTTTGGCGGTGTAGTTAGGACTATGGTGGCCCCCGGTGGGTCCAGCATGGCAAGCCTTGAGAATATCAGTGGCTTCCTGTCCGTATACACATCGCCTGATGACTTGATCGGCACAGATTTTGAAGAGGAAGGGGTCGTCCCAGAAGTAATGTTTAACGTCTTTGAAGAATTTTTTCTTTTGTTGGGACGTCAACCCCTTCACTATGAAGTTACCCGCATGGTAATTTGCAAAGTCGGCAAACCATGGGGTAGTAGAGTCACCACGAAAAGCAACCGCATTGAGTGTCTCGAGAGGAAATGTTTCATTTATTTCCTTTTTCTCGGACACATCTTGATGAGGGTTCTCTAATCGTGAGAGATGATCAGCAGCAAGGTTCTCGGCTCCTTTTTTATCACGGATAATGATATCAAATTCCTGGAGGAGGAGAACCCAACGAAGAAGCCTCGGCTTTGCATCTTGTTTTGCAAATAGGTATTTCAAAGCCGAGTGATCTGTGTACACTACGCATTTAGTCAAGATTAGGTATGACCGGAATTTCTCGAAGGCATACACCACAGCTAGGAGTTCTTTTTCAGTGGTGGTGTAATGACCTTGAGCCTCAGTCATAGTTTTGCTTGCGTAGTGTATGGGCTGAAAGTATTTTGCTTTGCGTTGCCCCAAGACCGCACCTATGGCAAAATCACTAGCATCGCACATAAGCTCAAAAGGTTGGTCCCAATCGGGGGCAACAAGAATCGGTGCCTCGGTAAGCTTTTTCTTTAGTGTTTCAAAAGCTTCGATGCACTCGGGAGAGAAGATGAAAGGAGCATCCTTCTCGAGGAGATGGGTCATAGGCCGGGCAATCTTAGAAAAGTCTTGGATAAACCTACGGTAGAAGCCGGCGTGACCCAAAAAGCTCCGAACACCTTTTACGGTGGTGGGATGAGGTAATTTGGCAATGACATCGATTTTAGCTCTGTCAACCTCGATCCCGTTTTTTGAAATTTTATGGCCGAGAACAATGCCCTCCTTGACCATAAAGTGGCTCTTCTCCCAGTTGAGACTTAGATTCGTTTCTTTGCAACGTTTAAGCATCTGTTCCAAGTGGGAGAGGCAAGTCTGAAATGAATCCCCGATGACTGAAAAGTCATCCATGAATACCTCCATAGTTTTCCCGATCATGTCGGAAAAAATAGACATCATGCATCTCTGGAACGTGCCTGGTGCATTACATAAGCCGAAAGGCATACGTCTGTAGGCAAAAGTTCCGTAGGGGCATGTGAAGGTAGTCTTCTCTTGATCCTGGGGATCAATGGGGATTTGGAAGTAACCCGAGAAGCCATCGAGGAAGCAGTAGTATTCATTCCCCGCAAGTCTTTCGAGCATTTGGTCCATAAAAGGGAGAGGGAAATGGTCTTTACGGGTGGCTTCATTTAACTTTCGATAGTCAATACAAACCCGCCAACCCGTGACCAAACGAGTTGGAATCAACTCGTTATCCTCGTTGGTGACAACGGTGATGCCTCCCTTTTTGGGAACACAATGAATTGGGCTAACCCAAGGACTGTCAGATATAGGGTAAATCAATCCCGCGTCAAGAAGTTTAAGAACTTCTTGTTTGATAACTTCGTGGATTTTGGGATTTACCCTTCTCTGATGTTGCACAGCTGGTTTAAAGTCATCCTCCATTAAGATTTTATGAGTACAAAAGTTCGGGCTTATGCCCTTAATGTCGGAGAGTTTCCAAGCAATTGCTTGTTTGTTTGACTTAAGAACCTTTAGGAGTGCAACCTTTTCCTCATCTTTTAAGTCTTTGGCAATAATGACGGGTAATTTATTATCACCCTCCAGAAATGCATATTCTAGATGAGGAGGCAAGTCCTTGAGCTCAACCTCGGGAAAGTCTTCAGTTATTTCAACATTTTTGACTTCCGCTTTATGAAGTATTTGTGGAGACGGAGAGGGTGAAGGATCGTCATTTAACAATCTTTCAAGGAGAAGAATGTCCCCCTCCGGGTCAAGATAGTTTTCATCAACTCCATCGGGAATTGAGCTATCTTGAGCAAGAAAAGCCTCGAGCTCTTCCAAAAGGAAGTCACCTCCCTCAAACGGAGTGAGGGAAGGGGAAGAGTCGGAAATGATCGGGTCAGTAGAAAGACTGCCACTGGATGAGAAACCAAGGACTTCTTGGGATGATTCCTCCGACGCAATATCGATGATGTCAATACGGTTAACCGTTTCAGCGTCATAATTGGAGGAATATCTTGAAGTCTGATCAAGATTGAATGTTATGGCTTCGCCACCCACACGTAGAGTGATTTCTTCTTCGAATACGTCGATTAAAGCACGACCCGTTCTTAAGAATCCTCTCCCGAGTATGAGAGGGACTCGTGGGTCAGCATCGAAATCAACAATCACGAAATCTGCCGGAAAGTGGAACTTTCCTACTTTCACAAAGATATCTTCGGCAATGCCGAGAGGACGAGATATGGTACGGTCTGCAAGCTCGAGTGTCATGCAGGTTGGAGTGAGAGTAGGTAGAGAAAGTCTTTTCCAGACTGTGTAGGGCATCAGGTTAATGCTTGCGCCAAGATCGGCCAAGGCAAAGCATTCAACCATCCCAGGGAAAATACATGGAATGAGAAATTTCCCGGGATCTCCAAGCTTTTCGGGAAGCTTTTTCAAGAGCACTGCTGAGCAATGCTCGTTAAGAGGAGTTTTTGCCATCTCACACAGTTTTTCTTTGTTGCTTATCAGATTTTTGATTGTTGAAGCAAACTTAGGCATGAGAAGAAGAGCGTCCGCGAAGCTAATATCAAAGTGTAATTCTTGGAAAATTTGATAAAATTTTTCCATCTGATGGTTAGCTTTTTCGCGGTTCTTTTGTTCAGTCACTCGTGAAGGATATGGAATTGATGGCTTAGGGTTGTTCTTTGAGATTTCATCAGGACACACAGGAGGATCAAATACAACTTTCGGCTTACGAGCCGGGACCGGGACAACTTGAGGGTGGACGTTGTTGGTACCTCCGTTATTAGTAGGAAGTACCGTGTCCGTAGTAACCTCAGGTTCACGTTCCGCTACCTTAGGAGGAGAAAAAGAGGTAGAGGGAATCGAGGGTCCATTGTATGATACCCCACTTCGGGTAGTGATCGCCTTGACATCGCCCCTCGGGTTAGCGATCGTGTTGCTCGGTAATGTACCAGAGCTCGAGGGTCGATCATTTAAAGACTTCTGAAGTTCAGAGATAGTCTTGATCAATAGCCGATTTGTTTCCTCTTGTGCTTTCATGAATTGTTTAATTTCAGCATCTGAGGAAGACGGGGGTGGAACAACGTTTTGATTTTGAACAGGGGGATTTTGAACACGGTTGTTTTGAAAATTCCCTTGGTTTTGATTGTTGTTACCCTGAAAAGTGTTTCTCTGATTGAAATTACCCTGATTGTAATTCCCTTGATTCTGGTTTCTTTGAAAATTTCCTTGAAAACCTTGGTTTTGATTGCCATTTTGAAAATTGTTTTGATTAAACTGGCCTTGATTTTGGTTCGGGTTTTGGAAATTTGAGTTTTGACCTTGGTTGAAATTCTGATTCGTGTTACGGTTTTGATTTTGGTTAAAACCGGGAGGTCCGAGAAAATTGTTGGAACGATAGCTTAAAAGATTACGGTCCCCTTGCGGTTGGTAAGAATTACCCCCCGTGTTATAGGAACCGTTAGCAGCATAAACGTTCTCTTGAGAAAATTCAGCAGTAGCTGGACACTCGGAATACAGATGTGGGCCCCCACAAGTTTCACAACTTCGGGCCACGGCTTTCACTTGTTGATTTTGAACCTGATGTTGCATCGTTTGGTTCATTCTCAACACAGCCGTAGAAATATCATCCATCTTTTTGGTAAGAGCGATTATTTCAGGAGATGATGATGATGAGGGAGTAACGGAATGACATGACGCTTCCCTCTCCGCAGAGGAATCCCAAAAGTTATGATGGGCAGTCATGTTCTCGATTAAGTCATAGCACTCCTCGGGACGCCTTTTCATAAAGGTCCCACCAGCAGCCGCATTGAGAATGTCTCGGTGCCTCAATGTTAGACCATTATAGAAGGTATCTATTATGGTAACTTGTAACATATTGTGGTTAGGGCACCGATCAATAGCTAGCTTATAACGTTCCCAAGCCTCAAAAAGAGACTCATCGGGAAGTTGCCGGAAGTTGCTGATATCATTACGTAACTTGGTAACCATGGATGGTGGAAAATATTTTGCTAGAAACTTGGTTACCATTTCATCAAAGGTTCGAATAGAATGCTTTGGAAGTCGGTCAAACCATGCAGTGGCATGATGAGCGAGAGAATAGGGGAAGAGGTACAGCCGAAGGGCATCATCGGTGACACCATGCTGTTTCATGCTTTGGGTGACCGTAAGATATTTGTCAAGATGCTTGTTGGCATCGTCACCCGGTAATCCGTGAAATTGACACGAATTCTGGACTTGTTGGATCATGTGATGCTTGAGGCCGAAGTCCGCAGCCCCAATAGTGAGTGGTGCAATAGGCCCACCCCGCCCTTGCATGGTAGGTTGGCACAGCTCCTCCATAGTTCGGAGATCGGGAGCTGGCTCATCAGGGGGTGGTAATAGTGGTGGTGGCCCGGCGGCCATTTCGGTTTCTGTGTTAGAACGTAGCTCGGGTACGTCTTTCTGTTTTTTATTCTTTGTTTGAGACCGAGTGCGCATGCACTAAAAACAATTTTTCAACACAAGTTCGAGGCAAAACTACAGTGAACTTAAACCAATAATCACAAGTGAGCAGCTTCTTTGAAAAAGGTACACTACTCACAGGGATACAAAGGCAAGTTTTAATCTTTAAGTTTGGGAACTTATTATGGGTTTATTAATTGATTTTTGAAAAAAACTGTTTTAGGCTTATGGGTGTGTGTGCAGAAAACTTGGGAAATATTTTTTGAACTGATTCGTTAACCGAAATCGTCCCTTTAAGATTACTCGCAGGCTGGCGGGAGGAAGTAAATAGGTTCCCTCTTCAGTTCGCAATTTAATGTCAGAACTTACCTTAAACCAACTGTTTCAGGTTGTAATCTTAAAGAACACGAAGTAATTTAACTTCACAGTTTGTTTTTGATTGTTTTTAATTTTTTTGGTGTTTCTCAACACTTCAGGAAAAGTGTTAATGAACGTTTTTGATATGATTATGTTTTAAAAAACTTTTTACAGGGAGGGTTTTGAAACCACTAAACTTAAAACGATTTTAAAACACGCAACAACCTCCCCGGCAGCGGCGCCAAATTTTGATTGAGCCTAAACCGTCTGATTATTATTGACAAAGGTCAACAAGTCAAAGATAGCCTAGAATCAATACTCCGGTGATAGTGTAGTGTTTCCCCGGGTCGTGAAAGTCCCAGCGAGATTGAAATGGTGCTTTTGGAATCGTTTATGAGAAAGTGGCACTGAGGACAGTAGCCAGATGATGTAGGAATGATATTGCTACTGTTATTTTGGTGTTGACAAACAGATATAATATTCACAATAATCAGATAGCAGAAATATGCACAAATTGACAATTAAGATCACGTATCGGACTGGAAAAGTGGGTTTTTGGTAATTATGAAACTACAGGGGGTGTTTTTGACACTTTGCAAAACTTAAAATTAAAAATGAAAAAGAAATGATAAAAGTGATTAAAATAATATTAAACTATTATTTAATTAATTAAACTATTTAAATTCTAAATTAAAATCTAATTTAATTAAACTAAAAATGACAAATGATTTAAATTATGCTAAAAATTTATAAAAATATTTTCTAAACCTAAATTAGAACTTGAAGAAAGTATAAAAAATTAAAAATAATATTTTTTTGTCTTTTTGTGGTTTTGTATTTAATTAAAAACTATTTAACTTAATTAAACTATTTAAACTACTTTTAATTTATATTAATACTAAATTAACTTAGAAAATTAAGATAAAATTTATAAAATTACTTAACCATCACTGGAATCCTACAAAATTATAAAAACTCTAAAATTATGTTTTAAGATTAAACAACTAATTATTTATCTATTAATTAACTAAAATCTATTTTAAACAAATAAAATAAGGAAAATAGAAAATGAACAGTAGAATCTCAAAATTTATTTTCTAAAAACTTATTATACTATATTAAGACTAGAAAAATTATAAAAACTAGATTTAACCTTTTGAAAACTAATTAAGTTATTTAATATTTGATAATAATTAATAATAAAGAAAATTGAAATTAAATCTAATAATTACTTAATGACAAAATAAAAATCTGAAAAATTTATTATAACTATTTTAACCTAAGATGAAATTATTAAAAATATAAAAACACAACCTACTTAATAAAAATGTAAAAATGGAAATTAAGATTAAATCTAATTAAATAGAAACTATCACTTATTTTAAATTGGTTTTTTCTTGGATTTTCTTTTACAAACTAACTTAACTAATGAAAATGAGAGACTTTTGTAAAGACACTTTTAAAATCAGCTTATAAATAAGCTGTGACACCCCCTTATCTTAAACAGTTGACTTTAGTTGACTGTTTGGTCAATCTGGGTCAAATGGCCTTGGGTGGGGTCCACAATGGTAAAAACAGATAAAACTAAGTTTAACAAACCTAAATAAGCTAGAAATAACAAATAATAAGCACAATTAAGCTGAGTAAAATGAAATAAGCACTTAGTTACTTTGAAACTGAACACAGATATGGGACAAACTATTTGGCTTAATCTAGGTGGGGTCCACAGTGACTCAGGTCAAACCAAGGGTCAAAGGTGATACCCTGGTAGGAGGGGAGTTCCAAAAAGCTAACTAGAAGGTGTGGGGTCCACTGGATTGGTCACAAGACACCACCAAAGTGGTGGTGGTGACTGGGTGTCTGGGTGAGCAGGGCACAACCTTGCCCTGCAGCTCACTTTGATGGCCTGTGGGGCCCAGGTTAAATTTCCTAAAAATGAAATGAGAGCATTTTATCAAAGATAAGCTGGTAGAAAATTAAACCTCAAAGTCTCAGAATCCCAAATAAATCACAAAATTCAGAAATGGACTAGCAAGTATGATGAAATCTGAGAACAAGTGACTTTGACTTTTTAAGAAAATTAAACTAGTTGACTTTTATGAGATTTTAAGCTATCTATCTTACTAATTAAGTTACTATAAGCTAAAATGAGATAACTAACAGCTAGATTAACCAAGTTTTATCAGGTTCTGAGCTTATGAGATCCTAATCTCAACACAGTTGACTGTGTGAGGGATTAAGGTGAGATTTTGACTTTTGCTCTATTTCAAACCAATTTTTGTGACTTACTTAACCAAACTAGACCTAATATGATTTACTTGAATAAAAAATAAGAACTGAAACACCCTTAAGGGTGGTAAACACAGATTATCCAAACACCCCTTTATATCTAGAATATGCAGATTATCAAAGCATAGGAATGAACTGATTCAAATTTGTGATTACAACCTACCAAATATTACTAAGTGACTTAGATTACACTCTATAAAACAGATTAAGTTTACAATGGCATAAGTTTCATTCTATTACAATGTTTGACAGTTGAAATTGAAATATTAAGTAACTAAAGACTCTAACAATTAAACTATGATTTTCAAACTAGAAGTTGCATCAAATATCATTCAAGAGCACAATAAGAGCACAGATTGCAGACATTAGCTAAGAACTTAGAGATTTGAACTTTTGAGGTGAAAATGAAATGAGCAAAACTTACTAATCACTTCTAGCATGAACAAGAAGTTTTCCTAATGATGCCTATCTTTAGATAGGCTGTTCCAATCCCAAGCTTGCTCCTTGATTGTGCTCAATGCCTGAAACAAACAACAAACATACCACAGTTGACTTATGTTGACTTTTTTTAGCTTTTTGATTTTCTTCTACTAGAACTGGATTTAAGGGGTCTCTAAAGCTTAAACAAGCTTAATGGAGCTTATATGAGCTAAGAGTCCAATATATAAGGCTTACAAATATAACAACTGAACAATGTGAAAACTTGAAATATGATTGAAATTGCAATAGATGTGATAACAAAGGAACCTTAAAATTAATAACTTAAAACAAGTTACAATACATTAAAAACAAGGTTACCACTGCTTAATAGCTTGGGTGTACCATAAAATTGAGAAATGAAATAATACGACATTAACTACAACTATATTAACTAACTACTCTTCCTCTTGCATCCATCTCCTATTTATAGCCCTCAATTAGGGTTCCCAGTTGAATTTCAATCATTTCCCACCTTTCTCTTCAATCTTTGGTCCACTCATGATGCTCCACGTACTTTTGGCGGGAAAAAATGCTTTTGCAGCTTGGTCTGATACACGCAAAGGAGGAGAGGGTATTAATTGTGGTGTGAAAGGGTAGGTGTAGGGGGTGGTGGCATTAATTGTGGGGGGTAGTTGCTTGTGATTGGAGGAGAGGGGAGGTGAGCAAGTGGTGATGTTTGTGGGGTGAGTCTGAGAGGGAAAACGGGGGAGAAAGGGATGAGTTATTTTGATGGTTTGACCGGGGTTGACTGGGTTGACTGGGGTTGACTTGGGCTAAGGGTTGGACTGGATCAGGCTTGTTGGTGATGGGCTGTGGGTTGTTATTTTTGGGTTTGGTTTTTGGTTTAGTTAAATAACAAATAGGTCCGTTTGGCTTTTATTGAAATTTCAAGGATCACTTTTGTAATTTAGGCAAAGATGAGGGGCTGTTTGTGGTATTTTTCCAATTTCATCACAAGGACCAAACTTGCCAATATTGAATAACACACGGGTATTTTTAATAAATTTCATTTTTTTATTACCCGGGGACCTTTTCTGTAAATTCACCAACTCCAGGGACCATTCTTGTAATTTTCTGAATTTGTGAAGGGTTAAACCTGTAAATATCAAATGTTAACACAAAGGACCAATTTTGTCATTTTAGAATAGTATAAGGTTTATTTTGAATATTTTCTTATTTTTAAACCTTAGGGACTAATTTTGACACTTTTCCAAAGTTGAGGGACCATAGTTGTAATTTTATGATTTTTAACTTCAAAGGACTTTTCCTAACAACTTATGAATCCCAAGGACCTTTTATGATTTTTTTACAAGTTTTGAGTGACCAGGGACTAGTTTTGCCAATTTATGAAACTTGAGGGACTGAAACTGCCAACTATGCAAACTTTGTACGTTTTTCATTTGTTTTTGCATATTTTGTGTTTGAAACATATAAAACACACCTCTAAGATATTTTAAGCATTTTGATACATATTCGGGTGTTTTTGTATGTTTTGGCAGCTCAGATTGGTATAAAATGATGAGTATTTACACACTCATCAAGTACTATTATGAAACTTTGAAAGAGAAATTTCCTATACGCTAGAGACAATGTGTGTAATGGTCAAAATGTCAATGCAGCTACTAGACGTCCATATTCCATACATTTTTACCCAACAACTTCCTTCACTTTTTACCCTTGTTGTAATTTTGATTTTGATTTTTCTTTTTCTAAGTGTACATGAGGTTGCTTTACTTGGTTAAATAGGAACATATGTCTTCACCCAATTCTTCCCTTGAAAATATACTACGGGTTTAATTTATAGGGGGTGGGATTCTCTAATGTTTATTTTGAACAAGATGATAATGTTGTCATTGTTTTTAGAGCCTTCGGTATGTTAACATCCTCCTTGTGTTATTCCTATGTGGCAATGCCTTAGCGCCCGTTGGAGCCTAGTTATGATACCGAGCCTTTGTTTTGCGTTAGGGCGTTGCCCTCAATGTTACCACCACAACACAACGTTACAAGCTTAATGAATAAAATAATTACAAAACAGCCCCTTAAATGGCTAGTATTTCAAAATATATATATGTATATGTGTGTGTGTGTGTGTGTGTGTGTATATATATATATATATATATATATATATATATATATATATATATATATATATATATATATGTATGTATGTATGTATTGGCCCCTCAGCGTATAGAAACGGCTAGTAGGTTAAAAAAAAATTTCAAAATCCTTTTTTAACAACTCAATAATTGCACGCCTTTATTCTCACACTTTCACAACTCAATAATTGCAAAAAAAAAAAAAATGTCGGATTTCAATAACGAAGAGAGTTTCGTAAACCTAATGGATTTCAATAACCCAAACATGAGGTCTTCAAACCCGAACGGGGGTTCTTCTTCATCACAAAACCCTTTGCCTAACCCTCTCGGCTTGTCGGAGGATGAACTTTACTAACAACATCAAGCATTTTTATATTGGCAACGAAACCAACAAATGCTAAATACCAATTTCCAAAACCTACAATTCGGGCAACCAACTCAACCGTCCTCTCAATCTTAACATACCCACATCGATACAAATGATGTATCCGAAGCACCTATTTCTCCACAAAAACCTATGCCCAAAAGTCGTTGTAAACGTAAGGTCAAAAAAAAAAAAAAAAAAAAAAAAAAAAAACCCAAAGCAACTAAAGAACTTTCCGATGATGACGTGTCCGCTACTACCTTACGTTGGCAAGGAGTTAAAGAAAAACTACTTGCAGAGTGTTACGTTGCCATTACCAAGGATCCAAAAGTTGGCCGTGCACAACCGTGCGACACGTTTTGGAAACGGGTCAAGGATGAGTCCAATAAAACCAACTTTCAAAAATGCAACAAGGACATGCTAACAAGAAAGTGGAAAACGTTGAACCATGATTGCCAAAAGCTCAACGCAATCTTTAAACGGGAACAACGTTTGGAAAAGAGTGGGGAAAATGAGTTGGATAACATGAAACGGCTTAGAGAAACATACCGCAACGAGCATAAAGGAGCGCCATTTCCTCATGAGGAAGCATAGGGCGTTTGGCGAAAGCATAAAAAACGGGACACCCCGAGGAGGTTGATTTAACCGGAGATGTCCCACGGCAAACAAACAAGGCGTTATCTGGTCATGATACTCAACCACGTCCGATGGGCAAAAAACGTGCTTCTAAGAAAGCCATATCCGAGACAACCACGAGTACCGGGGGGACGGCTCCCGGTGGAACGAGCTCGTCAAGCCAATTCTCGGACATTATGACATCCTAGTGTCATGTCAAACGGGAAGCGGCCCAAGAGGCGTATCGTGCAGCTAAAGAAAAAGATCAAATGATACAAAAGTTGGAAGAGATGTAATTTTTGATGATATAGACTGCCGGCAAGGATTCAAACGTTGCGTTTTGGATCGACATGGAAAAAACAAAATCATTAAAAAAAATTTGCAACCTCGACAGTAGATATAATTGTTTTTCGTAATTTCCAAGTTGTAATTTCGTTTATGTCATGTTTTTATTATTTCGTTTTTTTTGTTCATTTTTTTTATAATTTGTATTGTAACGTTTTTGTTTTCATGTTATGTTTATGTTTTAAATGAAGTATTAGTTTTAGTTTAGGGGTTGAATTTGTAATTTTTTTTTTTTTTTTTTTTTTTTTTTTTTTTTTTTAAAAAAAAGTGAGGCCTGAAATGTTGAGTTATGGTTGAATTATGATAAGAGATATTTTTTTGTAAGTTAAGATTAAATTGCTAAAGCTGATGTGACATTGACGTGACGCTAAGTTATGAGATAACTTGAGTTATGACACCAAGGGCTCTTTGAAAAATGATTGCTTCAATAGTTTTGTAAATAGGTCATCCTAGTGAGACTATTAAGACTCGTTGCATGTTCGAATGGTCTCTGGAGTAAAATTGCCTTTAAGAAATGAATGATCTTTTCCTTTTTTAAAAAAAGAAAGGAAATGAATGACCTTTTTTTAGTAGAATTCGGTTACTATTGAGTGAAATCGGATCAAGTAGTAGCACCCCTCAAAACTTTTTCTAAAGGAGCAACTTTTTTTTTTTTTTTTTTTTTTTTTTTTTTTTTTTTTTTTTTTCATAGTTTTATAGTTTAATAAACATTAGGAGTTTGAGATTGCTATGTGTTTATTGGGTTAGAAGAGTTAGGTTGTATAACTGTTTGGTTATTTGAGATATCGTGAGTGTGTTTATCTTGACATAAGCTAGTAGTTAGATTGTGAAGGCTCGTTAATTCAATTGTGTTTTTGACATGTCTTTGATAATAATTGATTTTGAGTCGTTAGGTATGCACTAGTGGACCGACCACATAGGATCCATCCTGGGCATAGACATTAGATGGATGATATAATTGATGTAACTTGCAACTAATTTATATATTGACTATTGGATCAGATCTGCATACAATGCTTTTGGTGACTGTAACAATTCGCAATTTCAGGTTAATTACTATTCCCGAAAAATTTTACTATTCATTTTACTATTCACTTTTACTATTCATTTTTTTTTCCGAAATCTTCCAGAAAGTTGATTTTTATTTCATATTCTCAAGTGATAAATCATTTCCATGACAAATTAAATGTTTGACATTTGTCAGATCATTTTCGTGAAAGTTATTAAGGAATTACACGTTTTAGGGTAAAACGTCATCCAGAAATTTTACGCACAATGAAATTTGACCCCGTCAGGTGACCCCACATCAGAAAAAATGTTTGACACACTCATGATTTATTTGAGAATAAATCATGACTGAGAAAAATATGACCAGAATAAACCTCGGCCGTGAAAAACTGGAATTTTCAGTTTTAAGCGTTTTTACTCAGCCGTAACCCTAGCCTATACCTGCACCGCGTTTCTAAAATGATTTGAGTTTTCAACTTATTAGAATAAGTCAACATATTTTTCCCTCCTCCATTGACTAAAAATCATTCCTTGATTTTACAAGTCATTCCTTGATTTTTAGGCTTACGGTTTGATGTCTAAAAGACATTTAATACCAACCGACACTAGACTGAGCCCAGTCTAGACATTATAAATCATTTTAAATCATTTTTAACCTATTAGAAAAGTAACATTTTACTTTTCTCAATTTTACACAATATTCGTACATTTTACGTATTACGCGTTTTAGACCCGTGTTTCCAGTTTTTAGCAGGGTTTACCACCCAAATGGAACCTACCACTCATTTTATATTTTATTATGGGACATATGGACATGTCTAACAATACTTTGAAGTTTCATAATTTTACGACACCCTGTTTTACGTTTTAAGGCCTAATCATTTACGGCTGGCATTTCCCGGAGTCAAGTTTCATCCAAATAACTTAGGATAATACCAAGCCAAGCCAACTCATCCCCCTAGCTCTTGTGAACCGCCATTAGGGGGGGGAGTCACACCCTTGGGTGGCTTGATCTTGTATCATGTGGTCTTGGATGAGATACATGTGTTGAAGCTTGTCATGAAAGGTTTGACTAGTCTTGATAAGTAATCTCCTCATGGACCTATAAATACCCCTCCCCCCCTTCCTTTGGCCGGCCATCACCACACACCACAACACTTCACATTTAGCTTTAAGTCTTCTAATTTCAAGCAAGGTTCAAGTGATTGTTCAAGATAGAAACCCTAGCTTAGTTTCTAGTAATCAAAACTCTTCCAAACCCTAATATACTTGGTGATTTCTCTTGAGTTTAAATCCACTCAATTCACCTCTACTTTCATTACATCTCTTTCAAGAATACCAAGGGTAGAAAGATTGCATGAAGTGAAAAAGGGTTGAAGCAAGTCTATCAAAGTCCATTTCCTTACTTGTTACTCCTTTCTTTAATTAGAAAGCCAAAAGTTGTAAGCCTAAACCTAACATGCTTCTTGTTAATTAATCATGTTCATATCATTTACATGTTATTCTTGCTATATTATGTGTTGTATTTATGTCCATGATGTATAAAAATGAGTAAAAGATGTTGTTATAATGGATTGTTAAGATAAGTTACTAAAACAAGCAAACTAGTGACTTTCTTGGTAAGACCTGATCAAAATGGTAAAAATTTGATATTGGATTATTACATATTACAGTAGAGGACTTAACAAGGAGACCATAGCAATTTGAACCACCTAAAACGAGTATACGAGTCAAAAGTTACGCCCATTTGAAGTTACCAAAGATTTCCGGCAAAACTGCCTAAAATGTTTCTGTGACAGAACCTAAAACACGCAAAAAGAGGCCTTTCTGGTCCGATTCATGAAAAAGTTAAAACACGAAAGTTGTCCGGAATCACGTTTTCGTTCAGGATCAAAGAGGCTTGAGCCTTGAAACGCTTTCTTAGTAAGATATTTCTCAGTTTCTTAACAGCTATTTACATATATATAAGTCACTATATATTGGTTATACTTTAAAAGGAACAAGAGGTCTTATGACCTATAATCAAGACCACCACCATGGCTAGAGCCAAGGTTGTGTCTCATGACCTTGGAACAAGGACCAAAGGTCATGGCTAGGCCATGACGAAATGACCATACCAACTTACATAGGCGTAAACATGAAACAAGGAATTGGCGATATATTGAACAAGCAATTTGGATCTACTTCACTTAAAAAGGAACCATGAGATATTACAAGGAAAAATGGTCATACAAGACTTATGAAACTACCCCTAATAATAATCTTCATGTACTAATAAACTTTCCTAAGTTTATTCAATATCGGACATGTAACTTTTCGGATCAAAACTTATATCTATATATTTTATCAACTACTACAATAGTAGGGAGCCTCATGTGAGGAGTTCATTATGTAAGCCGTCGAGATGAGTTGTGGATTTACAAATTAAAGTGTCCTGGCTCCTTGAACGCTTACTAACATGACTTCTGAATTATGTCGGCCCGAACGGTAGTAAACGATATACAAAACATACATGTTCATGAATCTTTTCTTTCAAAGACTTACAATATACATCATACCACATCATGGACTAAATGCAAGATATATATAGGCACTACTTCATATTCTTTACACAAATCCTAAGTCGCGACATTCTATTATAGGTTGCTCGTAGAAACCTACACGATCCGACCATTACCTTCATTACTTGCTATCTTACTTGAGGTGAGTTCATAGCCCCACTTTACATTACTTCAATGTTTTACAAACCTTTGGGGGGAATACATGCTACTTTTAAACCGAACACAATGCTTTGAAACTGTATGCTGCCTGATTGTTTTATTATTACTAAGTACCTACCTTGCCAATCCTAGGCCCCATCATGAACCATTTAATCACTAGTATTAGTGAGCGCGAGTATTGTGAATAGGCCTATTGGGATTGACGAATCCCATTTGTTTGAGCAGATTAGTTCAAAAAATGCACTATATTTGAAACATTAAGTATGACGGCAAAGTACTTACCGGGGCAACAAAACCGCCGATTGATATTGGTACCCGTTAACGTCTTGGTTGCATGAGCTTAGTATATAATAATAACTGTTTTGTTTTCTAACATAAGTATGAGTCTAATTAACTCATTACTACCAATATATTGTGTTCAACCGTTAAACAAACTCTATGAATTTCACTCAACCTTTGTGTTGACCTCTTAAGCATGTATTTCAGGTCCATGATAATCAAGAATGGAGCGGAAGGGCACGTACCGAAGGAAGAAGGCTATAAACTATTATGTCATTCGATAAAAACATCAAAGACTTTATATTGATGTATTTTGAAACATGGAACCGTTTTGGGACCTTACTATGTAAACTCTGATATATTTGAATAATATGAATGACAACTCTTTTTATTACGACTCGGTTAGAGATCGTTTTCTATTATTATGACTGTTGTGCCGTCGAGTAACACCCAAGTTGAATTCCACTGCATCATGAATTGGGGGTGTTACAGATTGGTACCAGAGCCATGGTTATAGAGAAACGGGTCTAAGTGAGACCTAAACTATAACTACAATTACAAGCAAAAACATTTTTATAGCCTTCCGCTCTTCGTGCCTTCCGTCCTCCAGAAGATTATGGACTTATTACACATGTTATGCTACATGAACATATTTGTATATTGTTATATGCACATTGCCATAGTTTGAGCATTTTCCATAAGCATTTGATTTATTTTGACATTGAAATACTAATTGTAGACATCAAATCCGCACCTCCATCTCCCGATCATCTCCCTGCTATGCCTGAGTATTTACCAATTCTTCCCGGACCCGATGATCCTTACTTTGAACCAATTGACTACGACGACGAGGAAGAACCTTACGAGGATCTAGATGTAGATTCTGACGAAGATCCTGAAATGGATATGAACAAAAACATCGATGATTACGAAGAGGATCCTGAAATGGATGTTGACATCGAAGGCATCGATGAGGAAGCGGAGGAACAAATGGTGGTGCCACATCTATCACCATTAACATCTCCACCTCCTGTTTCGCCAATTTCATCCGAATCTAACCGTACCACTCCAGCTCAAGTTCCGAAATCTACTTACCAAACCGGCGGAACATCTACATCTACACATATGTTCGTGAACTCAGCTCAATACGAAATCTACTCTTTGAAACAAGCTCTCAACCTAACCCAACTCAAAGTTCAAAGAATGGCAAGTCAAATGCACGAATATATATCCAAGGTAAATTCTGCTAGAATGGATGCCATGAATGCTCGAGACGACCTATATTGGTTTAAGCTTGACATGAGCTACGTGAAGAGTGACTCGACTCATGTTGGGGAAGTAGTCTTAAATCCTTTGACTGGCTTGGATAACGTCAACGATAGACTCACTTTGGTTGAGAGGGCCCAAGAACAGGATGCGGTACAAATTCATAAACTACTTCACCGCCTAAACACCGCAGAAATCCGGTTAGATGTTGCAAACTTTGATAGGTATCAACTTAAGAATGATTTGTGTGGAATGCAAACTCAAATGAGTTCCATACAACAAAGGCTATACCAAAAGGATGTCAAAGAATACCGTCCAAATGAAAGTGTAGACGTGTTAGCAACACGCGGAAATAATAATCCGACCGGACTACAACAACCTCCCAACCGACGTTAGACTAGTGTTATAGTGCTAGTTATCTTTAGTACAACGTTGTAATTACTAACTGAAAGTATCAGTTAGTAAGTTTTGAATGAATTTGTAATAAGTTCGATTTTGTAATCAACGTTATATGAATAAAACTCTTGTTTTATATACTATCAGGTGTTATGTTTTTAAGTTTCAAACATTGTTATCCTATCATTCTTATCAAAAATTGTGCTCATCTCACAACTCTCTAAATACAATGTATCTTTTGAACAATAGAATCATGGCGCCAAAGAAAAAGACACCACCAACGATGACGCAAGCTGCCATCCGCAAACTGGTAAAGGACAGTGTCAATGCAGCACTTTGCACGGAACGAGCAGCCGTAGCTGCAGCAGCTGCAGAAGCCGCCACAGCTGCTGGTGCTACTGATGCTGCAGCAGCCGCTGAGGCTGCAGCAGCTGCTGATGCTGCAGCAGCCGCGGAAGCAGCCATTGCTGCGGAAGCTGCTATAGCTGCAGAGACTGCCAGAATTGCCAGTCTTAACCTTGGAGGACCAAACTCAACTACCCCTCCGGTGATCAATGTTACTACAGTACCAAAGGGTTGCTCGTTCATTTCCTACCTGAAATGTGAACCCATTAAATTCAAGGGTACTGAAGGGGCTGTAGGTTTGACCCGTTGGTTCGAAAAAGCGGACTCAGTATTCTTAGTCAGTAAATGTACTGAGGGTGACAAAGTTCAGTATGCCACGAGTACTTTGTTGAATGAGGCGTTGTCCTGGTGGAACTCAATTGCTCAACCCATGGGCATTGAGAATGCCTACAAAATTACTTGGGCTAATTTGAAACAAATGATGATCAAGGAATTCTGCCCTCGCAGCAAAATGCAAAAGCTGGAGGTTGAATTCTGGGATCATACGGTTAGGGGTAATGATATCATAACCTACAACCGTCGATTCCAGGAATTGAGGATACTTTGTCCAACAATGGTTTCCACAAAGGAAAAATTGTTGGAAAGGTATATCTGGGGACTTCCATCAAGCATACAGGGGAATGTGACTTCGGCAAATCCCAAGGAACTTGATGAAGCTATGCGGATGTCCCGCAGCCTCATGGACCAAGTGGTACGAATGACCGAAACCCGAAAGCAAAACAACCTCAACACCAACAACACCAACAACGCCAGCAATGCCAACAACCCCAACAACTCCAACTACCGTAAGAACAACAACAACAAGCGACCATGGGATGGTAACCGTGGGAATAACAACAACAACAACAACCAAACCCGAAACAACAACCATCACAATCAGCAGAACAAGAGACAAGAAGCCGCGACGGCTTATGTTGCTGCACCAGCTGGTGGTAAATATGTTGGTACTCTACCACAATGTACCAAGTGCAATTACCATCATGAAGGTCCCTGCCCGGCCAAGTGCAACAAGTGTCAGAAACCCGGACATCTTGCCAGGGATTGTAGGGGCAAGGGTATAGCTACTGGGGCTAACACACAGCCCATAGTTACATGTTTCGGGTGTGGTGAAAGGGGACACTACAAAAACAACTGTCCTCAAAACCAAGGACCCCAAGGCGGAGGTGCTCATGGTAGAGCCTATGTCATGGGAAATGGAGAACCACACCAAGACCCGAACGTGGTTACCGGTACGTTCTTACTCAATAACATTCCTGTTAAAGTCTTATTCAATTCTGGTGCTGATATGAGCTTTATATCTACTAGAATTGCGCCTTTACTTGATATTCCATCAATCACTTTAACCACTAGTTATAGTATTGAACTTGCTACCGGTGAATTAGTAAATACCAATACCGTAATCCCAAACTGTACCCTTAATCTCTTAGACCACCCCTTTAACATCAATCTTAATCCAATCGAACTCGGAAGTTTTGATGTTGTTATTGGCATGGATTGGTTGTCTAAACATCAAGCTAATATTATTTGTGGTGAAAGAGTTGTGCACATTCCATGTGACAATGAAACTTTGATCATTCGTGGTGATCAAAGTGGAACTCGAATAAACATCATCTCATGTATCAAAACCATGAAGTACATTGAGAAAGGATGTTATGCTTTCTTAGCCCACGTAACCGAAAAGAAATCCGATGAAAAACGTCTCGAAGATGTTCCTATTGCCCGTGAGTTTCCTGAAGTCTTTCCCGAAGATTTACCCGGACTACCACCAAATCGTCAAATAGAGTTCAGAATTGATTTAATACCAGGAGCGGCACCAGTTGCCCGCGCACCATACCGGCTAGCACCTTCAGAGATGCAAGAGCTAGCAAATCAATTACAAGAACTTTCGGACAAGGGATTTATTCGACCCAGTTCCTCACCTTGGGGAGCTCCAGTGTTATTCGTGAAAAAGAAAGATGGGTCATTACGAATGTGTATTGACTACCGTGAACTAAACAAATTAACCATAAATAACCGATACCCACTACCAAGAATTGATGACTTATTCGATCAATTGCAAGGTTCAACCTATTACTCAAAAATTGACCTACGATCAGGTTACCATCAAGTTAGAGTTCGTGATGAAGACATTCCAAAAACAGCCTTTAGGATACGATATGGTCACCATGAATTCCAAGTGATGCCATTTGGGTTAACAAATGCACCGGCAGTATTCATGGATCTCATGAATCGGGTGTGTAAACCATATTTGGACAAATACGTGATCGTATTCATAGACGACATTCTCATTTATTCCAAAAACGAAGAGGAACACAAAGAACACCTGAGAACAATTTTAGGACTACTCAAGGAAGAGAAATTGTATGCAAAGTTTTCCAAATGCGAATTTTGGATTCAATCCGTACAATTCCTTGGGCATGTGATTGACAAGACCGGTTTACATGTCGATCCCGCTAAAATTGAAGCTATCAAAAATTGGCCAACACCTACCACACCTACAGAAATTCGTCAATTTCTGGGTCTAGCCGGGTATTACCGAAGGTTTATTGAAGGATTTTCCTCAATAGCAAAGTCTTTGACTAAGCTAACTCAGAAAGACAAGAAATACGTGTGGGATGAAAACGAAGAAAAAGCTTTCCAAACCCTCAAACAGAAACTTTGTAGTGCTCCTATCCTAGCATTGCCAGATGGGATCGAAGATTTTGTAGTCTATTGTGATGCATCGCACCAAGGGTTAGGTGCCGTGTTGATGCAACGCGATAAGGTCATGGCTTATGCATCAAGACAACTCAAGGTTCATGAGGAAAATTACACCACTCATGACTTAGAGTTAGGAGCTGTGGTCTTTGCACTAAAAATCTGGAGACACTATCTATACGGTACTAGATGTACTGTGTACACCGATCATAAAAGTCTACAACACATTTTGAACCAAAAAGAACTAAACATGAGACAACGTCGTTGGTTGGAATTACTAAGTGATTATGACTGCGACATTCGTTACCACCCAGGAAAGGCAAACGTAGTAGCTGACGCCCTGAGCCGAAAGGAACGGGTTAAACCACTACGAGTCCGAGCCTTAGTTTTAACCATAAATTCAAACTTTCCTACTCAAATCCTTCACGCTCAAACTGAGGCGGTGAAACAAGAAGACATCCAAAAGGAAAAGTTGGATGGCATGATACAAAAGAAATTTGAAACCCGTTCAGATGGAACTCTATGCTTCCAAGGTCGAAGTTGGTTACCACTTTATGGTGGCCTACGAGACTTGATCATGCATGAATCACACAAGTCTAAATACTCTATACATCCAGGATCTGATAAGATGTATCATGATCTTAAGTTACTCTATTGGTGGCCGAACATGAAAGCCAACATTGCAACATACGTTAGCAAATGTCTTACCTGCTCCAAAGTAAAAGCCGAACATCAAAAACCATCCGGTCCATTGCAACAACCAGAGATTCCTACTTGGAAATGGGAAAGAATTACTATGGACTTCATTACCAAGCTCCCAAAGACATCAAGCGGTTATGACTCCATCTGGGTCATAGTTGATCGTCTCACAAAATCCGCACACTTTATACCAATCAAAGAGACTTACAAAATGGAACAACTAACCCGACTGTACGTAAAAGAAATAGTCTCAAGACATGGTGCACCAATATCCATCATATCCGACAGAGATGGTAGATTTACTTCCAATTTCTGGCAGTCACTCCAAGACGCCTTTGGAACAAATCTAGACATGAGTACAGCGTATCATCCTCAGACCGATGGTCAGAGTGAACGAACCATCCAAACACTTGAAGACATGCTTCGAGCTTGTATAATAGATTTTGGAAAAGGATGGGATACTCATTTACCATTAGTCGAATTTTCCTACAACAACAGCTATCATGCAAGTATTCAAGCAGCTCCATTTGAAGCACTTTATGGTCGAAAGTGTCGTTCACCTGCTTGTTGGGCTGAAGTGGGAGAAGTTCAACTCACTGGACCAGAACTCATCCGTGAAACAACAGATAAGATTGTACAAATCAAAAATCGACTACAAGCCGCAAGAGATCGACAGAAAATTTATGCCGACACACGACGCAGACCCCTAGAATTCCAAGTCGGAGATAGGGTTATGCTAAAGGTATCACCTTGGAAAGGCTTGATACGATTCGGTAAACGAGGAAAACTAAACCCAAGATACATCGGACCATTCAAAATCCTAGCCAGGGTTGGCCCTGTGGCGTACAGACTTGAGCTTCCATCAAAACTTAGTAGTGTACACCCCACTTTCCATGTATCTAACCTAAAGAAATGCTTATCAGATGAATCACTCGTGATTCCACTCGATGAAATTCAACTCAATGATGATCTTCAATTTATTGAGGAACCCGTAGAAATCATGGACCGAGAGGTCAAACAACTCAAGCAAAGCCGTATTCCAATTGTCAAAGTTCGTTGGAACTCACGACGTGGTCCTGAATACACATGGGAAGGAGAGGACCAAATACGTAAGAAATACCCACATCTTTTTACCAACGAAGCTTCTACTCCTAACGCTAATTGATCTCCGGGACGGAGCTCTCATATGGGGTGGAGACTGTAACAATTCGCAATTTCAGGTTAATTACTATTCCCGGAAAATTTTACAATTCATTTTACTATTCACTTTTACTATTCATTTTTTTTCCGAAATCTTCCAGAAAGTTGATTTTTATTTCATATTCTCAAGTGATAAATCATTTCCATGACAAATTAAATGTTTGACATTCGTCAGATCATTTTCGTGAAAGTTATTAAGGAATTACACGTTATAGGGTAAAACGTCATCCAGAAATTCTACGCACAATGAAATTTGACCCCGTCAGGTGACCCCACATCAGAAAAAATGTTTGACACATCATGATTTATTTGAGAATAAATCATGACTGAGAAAAATATGACCAGAATAAACCTCGGCCGTGAAAAACTGGAATTTTCAGTTTTAAGCGTTTTTACTCAGCCGTAACCCTAGCCTATACCTGCACCGCGTTTCTAAAATGATTTGAGTTTTCAACTTATTAGAATAAGTCAACATATTTTTCCCTCCTCCATTGACTAAAAATCATTCCTTGATTTTACAAGTCATTCCTTGATTTTTAGGCTTACGGTTTGATGTCTAAAAGACATTTAATACCAACCGACACTAGACTGAGCCCAGTCTAGACATTATAAATAATTTTAAATCATTTTTAACCTATTAGAAAAGTAACATTTTACTTTTCTCAATTTTACGCAATATTCGTACATTTTACGTATTACGCGTTTTAGACCCGTGTTTCCAGTTTTTAGCAAGGTTTACCACCCAAATGGAACCTACCACTCATTTTATATTTTATTATGGGACATATGGACATGTCTAACAATACTTTGAAGTTTCATAATTTTACGACACCCGGTTTTACGTTTTAAGGCCTAATCATTTACGGCTGGCATTTCCCGGAGTCAAGTTTCATCCAAATAACTTAGGATAATACCAAGCCAAGCCAACTCACCCCTAGCTCTTGTGAACCGCCATTAGGGGGGGGGAGTCACACCCTTGGGTGGCTTGATCTTGTATCATGTGGTCTTGGATGAGATACATGTGTTGAAGCTTGTCATGAAAGCTTTGACTAGTCTTGATAAGTAACCTCCTCATGGACCTATAAATACCCCTCCCCCTTCCTTTGGCCGGCCATCACCACACACCACAACACTTCACATTTAGCTTTAAGTCTTCTAATTTCAAGCAAGGTTCAAGTGATTGTTCAAGATAGAAACCCTAGCTTAGTTTCTAGTAATCAAAACTCTTCCAAACCCTAATATACTTGGTGATTTCTCTTGAGTTTAAATCCACTCAATTCACCTCAACTTTCATTACATCTCTTTCAAGAATACCAAGGGTAGAAAGATTGCATGAAGTGAAAAAGGGTTGAAGCAAGTCTATCAAAGTCCATTTCCTTACTTGTTACTCCTTTCTTTAATTAGAAAGCCAAAAGTTGTAAGCCTAAACCTAACATGCTTCTTGTTAATTAATCATGTTCATATCATTTACATGTTATTCTTGCTATATTATGTGTTGTATTTATGTCCATGATGTATAAAAATGAGTAAAAGATGTTGTTATAATGGATTGTTAAGATAAGTTACTAAAACAAGCAAACTAGTGACTTTCTTGGTAAGACCTGATCAAAATGGTAAAAATTTGATATTGGATTATTACATATTACAGTAGAGGACTTAACAAGGAGACCATAGCAATTTGAACCACCTAAAACGAGTATACGAGTCAAAAGTTACGCCCATTTGAAGTTACCAAAGATTTCCGGCAAAACTGCCTAAAATGTTTCTGTGACAGAACCTAAAACACGCAAAAAGAGGCCTTTCTGGTCCGATTCATGAAAAAGTTAAAACATGAAAGTTGTCCGGAATCACGTTTTCGTTTAGGCGCAAAGAGGCTCGAGCCTTGAAAACGCTTTCTGAGTAAGATATTTCTCAGTTTCTTAACGGCTATTTACATATATATAAGTCACTATATATTGGTTATACTTTAAAAGGAACAAGAGGTCTTATGACCTATAATCAAGACCACCACCATGGCTAGAGCCAAGGTTGTGTCTCATGACCTTGGAACAAGGACCAAAGGTCATGGCTAGGCCATGACGAAATGACCATACCAACTTACATAGGCGTAAACATGAAACAAGGAATTGGCGATATATTGAACAAGCAATTTGGATCTACTTCACTTAAAAAGGAACCATGAGATATTACAAGGAAAATTGGTCATACAAGACTTATGAAACTACCCCTAATAATAATCTTCATGTACTAATAAACTTTCCTAAGTTTATTCAATATCGGACATGTAACTTTTCGGATCAAAACTTATATCTATATATTTTATCAACTACTACAATAGTAGGGAGCCTCATGTGATGAGTTCATTATGTAAGCCGTTGAGATGAGTTGTGGATTTACGAATTAAAGTGTCCTGGCTCCTCGAACGCTTACTAACATGACTTCTGAATTATGTCGGCCCGAACGGTAGTAAACGATATACAAAACATACATGTTTATGAATCTTTTCTTTCAAAGACTTACAATATACATCATACCACATCATGGACTAAATGCAAGATATATATAGGCACTACTTCATATTCTTTACACAAATCCTAAGTCGCGACATTCTATTATAGGTTGCTCGTAGAAACCTACACGATCCGACCATTACCTTCATTACTTGCTATCTTACTTGAGGTGAGTTCATAGCCCCACTTTACATTACTTCAATGTTTTACAAACCCTTGGGGGGAATACATGCTACTTTTAAACCGAACACAATGCTTTGAAACTGTATGCTGCCTGATTGTTTTATTATTACTAAGTACATACCTTGCCAATCCTAGGCCCCATCATGAACCATTTAATCACTAGTATTAGTGAGCGCGAGTATTGTGAATAGGCCTATTGGGATTGACGAATCCCATTTGTTTGAGCAGATTAGTTCAACAAATGCACTATATTTGAAACATTAAGTATGACGGCAAAGTACTTACCGGGGCAACAAAACCGCCGATTGATATTGGTACCCGTTAACGTCTTGGTTGCATGAGCTTAGTATATAATAATAACTGTTTTGTTTTCTAACATAAGTATGAGTCTAATTAACTCATTACTACCAATATATTGTGTTCAACCGTTAAACAAACTCTATGAATTTCACTCAACCTTTGTGTTGACCTCTTAAGCATGTATTTCAGGTCCATGATAATCAAGAATGGAGCGGAAGGGCACGTACCGAAGGAAGAAGGCTATAAACTATTATGTCATTCGATAAAAACATCAAAGACTTTATATTGATGTATTTTGAAACATGGAACCGTTTTGGGACCTTACTATGTAAACTCTGATATATTTGAATAATATGAATGACAACTCTTTTTATTACGACTCGGTTAGAGATTGTTTTCTATTATTATGACTGTTGTGCCGTCGAGTAACACCCAAGTTGAATTCCGCTGCATCATGAATTGGGGGTGTTACCGTGAACACTTAGGGTTCGTTTGGTAGGACGAAATGAAATATCAAATGAGTGGAATAAACAATGTAATGGAATGAAGGACGTAATGTAATGATTCATTACCGTTAATAATTATGTTTGGTTGGTAAGATATGACGTAATGGAATCAATAAGAAAAAAGACTAAAATGACTAGGGGTGTTCATCGGTTCAGTTCTCGGTTAATCGGTTTATTCGGTTCGGGTTGTTCGGTTAAAAAATTTTTTTGGGTCATAACCGAAAACCGAACCGAACCGAAAATATATATAACCGAACCGAGAACCGAACCGAAGTTCGGTTCAGTTATGGGTCAAAACCGAAAACCGAAAATTTTACTTGAATTACACTATTTATATTTTTTTTAAAATTTAATTATATATATTTTTGGCAAAAAAAAAAAAATATTTCAAGCATAAAAAGGTGTTTTTTATATTAGTATAAAATTTTAATGGATATTATATATATATAAAATAATATAAATATATAAAAAAATATATATATTTATATAATTTTTGGTTTTCGGTTTAGATAGCTAAACCTATATCCAAACCGAAAACCGAATTTTTAATTCGGTTCAGTTCGGTTTTAACAAGTTCGGTTCGGTTATATGTTCGGTTCGGTTCAGTTTTCGGTTTATTCGGTTTATTACCCGACCCATGAACACCCCTAAAAATGACCATTGATGATAAGAAATTTATTTAATGTGGCTAGTTAATGATGGACTTTTATGTAATTTTCATTTCATTACAACATGTAATAAAAAAAAGGAGGGACCCTAACGAATGAAAATAATGGTTTTTGATGTAATGAGTCATTCTTTGCAATAAAGCATTACATTAAAAATAGGGATGAGCATTTCGAACCGAATCCCGGAGCCGAACCGGAACCGTACCGGTATCGTACCGAAACGGTACCGATCTTGATATACGGTACGGTATCGGTACTACGAAATAAGGAGGAAAAAAATTCGGTACCACTAATTCGGTACGGGACCGGTACCAAATCGGGAAATTCCCGGAAAAAACTGGAAAATCCCGATTTCCAGGTACCGGTACCTGAATCCCGTTCGGTACGGTACCGGTACCCTAATTTATGCTCGGGAAAAAATCGGTACCATTAATTCGGTACGAGATCGGTACGGTACCGGTACCGGTACCGTGCTCATCCCTAATTACAAATATGTAAACAAACAAGATTTTTTCATTCCACCGTAATAACCTTTTCCAATTTCCACTTTGATTACAACATACCAAACGCTATGTTATATTCATTTTTGGTCCATGATGATTTACTAGGCGCAACTAAATAATAATAATAAAAAAATGTACTTTAAAAGGAAAGTTTTTATTCGGTTCGGTTCATTTTAAATGCTACGTTATACTCATTTTCGGTGCGGTTCGTTTTTTTTTTTTTTTGTTTTTTTGTTTTTTTGTTTTTTTTTTCACACAAATAGGTTATAACATACATTGGTTTGTTCTTGTAAATTTTTATTCGAATTTTTTTTCAAACTTTGAAAGGAAAGTTTCCTATACATTTGACGCCAGAGACTATTTGTGTGATGGTCAACTCAATAGTCTACTACCATTAATAATGAAACTACCAATCCAATCTCATAGTAGTTGCTAAGAAATTTCCCATCATAATGTACTTTTGTTTTTCACATGTGGTGTATTAATGTTTCAGTTGCTGTGTATGTTGTTTTGTGGAGTACCATTTTGAAACTTTGAAAGGGAAATTGTTAAATATATGGATAAATATTAATATGTAAATGTCTAGTATCGAACCCGAGACCTCGGGATTGCACACTTTACAAACAAGAATAATGAATAATAAATATATATATGTTAAACGTATCGTATATATATATTTATAAACACTTAATGGACTAAATGGTCGTTAGTTATTAACCGTATGGACTAACTATCATTAGTATTGAAAGATAAGGACTAGAGTGTAACTTGGGAGTCAAGAAAGATCTAGAACACCCCATGGGAGTGCTAGGCCGGTCGACCCAACCCATATGGGTCGATCCATGCTTGTCTTGGTCACCAAGAAATCCTCTAGTATATACACAAGGACAAGGATTAGGGTTTCACATCTTTTGTGCACACACACTAAACCCTAAAACCTTTTCTTTGTCTTTTCTTTTGTGGCCGATCGTCCACCCCCCTCTAAAGGGTTCTTGGGTCGATTTTGGTTAAACCAAAATAAGTGTTTTTGTTTACTTGCATCAAACCTTTATTCGTTGGTAGTTTGTGTGTACAAGAACGAGGTAATTACTTACTTTAGTAATTATCAAGGGATCGATTAACAAAACGGTAAGGGGTTAATCATTGATCCATATAAACCCTAATTAGGGTTCTACATATTGTTAAAGACAATTGCTTTTGATTCTTGTTCGGGCTAGAATCACCACGGTACGTTCCTATTTATGTTTTAGTTAATATTTATGTGTTATACTTGATCCTACGCTTCCGCATACGTGTGCACTTTGATTTATATGATTGTCATGGTAATTGAATTCTAACAGTGGCATCACGAGCCATGTATAACATGTTATTGATTACTAAAACGTAATAAAAATCGGATCTTTAATTGTTTTAGATACATGTTTTTGATCTAGGGTTTTTTCCTATTTTTTAAATTCGAAACCCTAACCCTAATTTGGGGGGGGGAGTCGATTTTTCCATGAAACCCTAATTAGGGTTTTGCGGTTTTCTTGGATTATGTGTAATCACTAGAAACCCTAGGTCATTAACCGGTTAATTGAACGTATCTTGTGACCAACGTGCTAATTGTTAGGTTTTAATCCGTGACTTACATGCATGTTCGTCATGGACCTTTTTTTTTATTTATCACATGTAAGATAGATCTTAAATTGGGGAAGACTCCAATAATTATTAAAATCAATTATATGCTATGTGGTGTGTTTTTAGCTTTGGCCTACGCAATTGATTCGTCAATGTATGTGGCTCACCTCCATTAAGAGGTGAAGGCCTTAGTTGATTACATGCGTTTTATACCTAGAATTGATTTTATTAGGATCTTTTCTAATACGGATTGCATGTGGCTAATTGTTTCACTTATTTATTATTGTTTGTTTGATTTTCTTTGATACTTGTTTTATTGTTTTTAGTTGGACTTGATGTAAGCAATAAAAGGGTTGTTTTCATAAAGAAAATTAATACGGACTAATAATTGTGAAACCCTAAAGTGATAAAGTAAGAATCTTGCAAAGGTCTTATGACAATCGTGGTCCGATTCGCACGGTAATCAGCTCCCAGTCGAGACTAGTAAAATTCAAACTTTGTTACTATTTTGAGATTGAATCCATAAACTTTTGCTTGAATGATGTTTTGTGCAAATATGCTTTTTAAAATTAAATTTTTTAAGATGATATTCATAACCGTGATTTGAAGGCTTAGAAAAGAGCCTTAGAGTCTGCCTTGGTTATCACAATCTTGAATATGTCTTAAACGAATTACTTTTAAAATCATATGTTGTAGAAAGTCATCTTAGGGTTTTGGCATAAACCTCAAGTAAAACTTTGTGTATTAATTTCACGAATTGAATATAAAAAGTTTTTATGAAAACTTGTGTTATAAAGATGAGTGCATGCATCTTTGTACATAATTTTGATTGACATATCAAAAATTAATACCCTTAATAATTTAAGTTACGTGCCATCTATCTATAAGAAACACTTGGAATTTTAATTTAGTAAACGTGAGACCTAGGCTAAATTACTATAACAAGGTAAAATTCTTTTAACGCGTGAGACCATAATTGTAATTTTACAGTTTCTAAGGTAGACGACTTAATTAAGTTGTGCGTGAGACCTAGAACTTAAGGCATGAGATGGGATGAAACATGCTTACAAGGCAAATTGATGAATCAATTTGATGTAAATCCCATAATGATCTAGGAATTGGAAATCTTGTTTGCCAATTATTGTTCGACAGATTACCATCTTTTATACTTTCACCACTAGCAGATCAACTGATGTGGTGGAATCTATGTAAAGTTGGATCCTAGATTTTCAAGAAATTAGTTGGTTATATGAATATAACCATGGGTATTATATTTTCTTGATGATATTTAATTATCGAAAATACTAAAATTGAATTTTGTAAATTCTTTAAATGTATAAATGCAACGTTAAATCCGTAAACGTAAGTTATTCTTTTAATTGATCTACACCCGCTTGGGTTTTTGGTTAGAGTCAATATTTACAAAAGAATAAATATAGTCTTCTTTCCATTACGAGAAGTGTGAGACTTAAATCCTATTCCTTTTCATGAATGAGAAAGGTATAATAGGATGATTAGAATTGTCTAAATTCTAAATACATAACTCATAGCAAACTTTAATAGTAAGAGTATATGCACCTTATGAGTTATTAAATTAGAAACTAGACGGATTACTGCATAATGGTAAAAGACAAATTAGATTATTTTATCTAGTTGTTTTGATTTGACCATTTAAAAATACTACATACAATTGTTGGTATGGTAGATCTATACAGGAAGAAATTGCATGCCCAGCTTTTTCAAGTTAATAATTTGGAATGTGATGAATCACATTTATGAAGTAGATTACATCCTTTTATAACCTATATAATTGTTTGAATGGGTTTTCTAAAAAGATGTAGGAAAGTAAATAGTACACTATTTCTTTCACTAATTAGTGAAACATTTACAATGTTGTCAAATTTAGTGGGAGGATTGTGTTCTTATGAATGAATAAGGGACTATTATTATGTTCTCTAATTCAGTGGGAGTTACAAGACTTATTGTCTTGATTGTAACTTAGATTATCTTTTGAATATCTCAAGGTAATTACTTTCCAAATATAGACACTAATATTTTCAAGGATAGTCATGTACGTTTCCTTGATTGATTGAGTAACTCTATATCTACTAGTTATGCTAATGACATAAATCATATTGTTCACATTGACAAGCGCGTGCGTGTTGTTTAAATGTAACAGGTGTTGTTCAATGCACAAGTGGGAGAAATCTTCATTGTGTGCAAAGTACAACACATAAGAATATGATTTAAAGGATTCTCTTAACTGCAAGTAAGAGATTATAATTCTAATTAGATTTAATACATCTAATCTAAGAAACACTTGGTGTTATAATTTAGTAAACGTGAGACGCAGACTAAATATTAACAACAAGGTGAATTTCCATGCATGCGTGAGACATACATGGATAATTTACAGTTTCTAAATTAGACATCTATTAGAACATGTGTCAATATGATAACAAGATAACTTCAACTATAATATTTATGTATTATTGGAATGACATAAATGCATGAAGTAATATAATACTACTTTAATAATTATGTATTCTTAGAATGACATAAATAAACATGAAGTAGTGTGTTAACTTGAAAATATTATTGAAACCAAATGATGGTGTTCATGATAACTTTAATTATACATGTTTATACTTTATTGTATAGTTATAAACATGAAGTCTTCTAAGTATTACAAGACTTATAATTAAGTAAGACGTTAGCTTGTTATGGTCTTTTAAGACATATACAAGAAGTCATTGAGTTGATCAATGATTAATAACGAATAGTGGGATTATAACACGTTTATGTTTTAATGCGACATAAACATGAAGTGACTTGATTAAAAAGTACTTGTGTTATAAAGCATGCAGTTGGCTTGAAAATACTATTATACCATTAAGTTGATTTAGTTGGTAAATAGACAAGCTAAAAGATATATGGTTATCTTACATATTGTTTGATTAGCTTACAATATTACTTCTAATGAAATACTACAAGTATGTTGTGTGATCAATTAGAAAGAATCAAACTCTATTAGTATTGTTCGATTAAAGATAACTATGACTTCTTTTCTTCCGAAAGTTATCAAGGTTAGAAATTGAGTATGGCTTGAATATACTCAATTAGACTCCTAGAAGATTAATAAGACGTTGTTGTGATGAATCACATTAAGTCTTAAATTGAAGTTCTGAATTTGTTAAGCCACTTATAAGAAGGTTGTTAACAAAAGAATAACAAAGAACTATCAATATGTATTTGTAATGTCCTAAAAGAGAACGCTGTATTGTTGCTCTAATTGCTAAGTAGTTATAGATAATCTCTATATTGCTAAAGGCAAGTGTGAGAATTATATCTAGAAAAGATAGAATTACAAGATACATAATCTTCTAAAACCACACTAGTTAAAATCATGATGAGGCTTAACATGTAAATGATAAACCTCAAGATGATGGAATTATCATTCATAGATCCACTTGGATATCTCAGATATTTAATTAATATGCTGACGATTATATGATGTAGTATTACCAAAATAATGAATTGGGTAAATTACTCATACTATGAGTTTTATAGATGCTGTTCATAAAGATATTCAAATTTAAAATTTGGTTTATCTTAATTCTTAAATGGTTAGAGAATGGAGATGAGTTTATTCAAAGAATATGAAACCCTAGTGGTTTAAATCTTTGTGAAATAATCATATGGACAAAAATTGTACACATATCTTAATGAATATCTTATGACAAGATTATTAATCATACTTAAGCAATTAACTATGATTGAATACTCTTTCTTAAGTACATTAAAGATATAAAGATGGTAATTGTCATATTTACATGAATGTGAAATTTGACAATGGAATATCAAAAACTCTTTCTTGAATAATTACTTAAGCGAGGACGATAAGTAATCAAAAAGAAGTTTATGAATTCATGCAAATCTTTAGAAGTGTACAAAATGCAATAATCCATGAATGGATAAATGCATGCATCTAGGAAATTATTCTTAAGATAAATTATTAAATCTATGTTTAGGTTTATAATTAAAATAAGGTAATTTCTAAGTATTCCTGAAAGCTAGTGGGAGTATTATGTTATGATTTACTAAATCATATATGTTGTATAACATATAAGAGTAACATTCCATATAAGTAAAAGGTTAGACTTAATTTGGAATGAAACGTTACTTGAAAGATTTAGGAAATATAACATACAACCTTGAAACAAAAGTTTATTATTAAATAAACAAGTGCGGTAAATAAATTCTAAATAGAATATGATATATTATTTAGGATGACTAAATGGATATACATATTAGTAAAGATCAAACATGAATAAAATCTAAGTTTGACTGAAGGATTTTCATGTGCATTATATTATTGTTGTATCATGCTTAAATGCTTAAATGATTTGACAATATTTAATATCCAATTAAAAGTTATTATATAACTTGTGTAATAGATATTCTAATGGAAAATGTTTGAAATTAGAATAATGATCCTCAAAATGGAATAGCTCCTAAACATTACACAATGGATATTAAGTTTACGGAAATTTTAAGAGCATATTGTGATTATATACAATGATGCTGGTTTAATTGAGATGACACTCAATAACTAGTCATGGTAGGATTTTATCCTTGTTAATGGCCATGAGAACTAGTTGTGCTTACTAAGAGCATAGTTGCGTTATACATTAAAGAATTAGAATACTTGAAACTTTAAAAGGTTTGAAAGTTTGATTATCATAAATTGGTGATTGAGGATATCACATTATTTATGAAGAATTATGTAGCTATATCAAGATAGTTGGATATACACATACAAGAATTTTACTTATTGAATTCTTGAATTAAGTATTCTCAAAATTCGGATAGATCAAAGTTAGTTGAAATAATGCCTTGTCAACAAGAATGATTGTCATTGCTTGAGACATAGTTGTCTTCAAGTTATTACTTGAGACAAGATTCATTAACTAGAATTATCATGCATTGATCTATTTAGTGTTTGGATAAAGGACATTGAGCAATTATTATTTATAATGAATTAAAGTACTTAGTACGTTTGCTTTCATTAATAATAAATTGTGTCCTATATTTGCATGTTTAAATCCGTGAATAACTTATGTTGTTCTAAATTGTCCATTGTCGATTAATGATATGGGAATATCATTAAACTAAGACAAATCTGAGTATTGGTTAAGAATATACTTGAAAGTATATTGATGCGTTGACATACTAATTTCACATGATATTCGATGAATTGAATATTGGACTTATCCCAATAATATGATTTAATATTTAATGTGAGAATCATATTTAAAGTTATCCTCAGACTTGAGATACCAGATAAGTGTCATGGATGTAGTGCATTTTTGTGAAGCAATCTACCGCTCACCGTAACAGGGAGTCATAAGGGTTGTTTTCAGAAGTGTTGCAAAGTTCATGGGTTATTCTTGTAGTCAAGAGAGAATTTGTTCCTTCTGATTTGTTCAGAAGTTTAATACTGCTGGGCCCCTCGTAGGGTTGACAAAATGTTTGCGTGGCCACGCCCAAAGTCTATCTGGAATACGTTCAGATGTTTTGGTAATTTTGTTAAATCATGAAGAGACGAGAAACAGAAATTTAATAAAGAACCTCACATCTTTATTAATGTGGTATTAGAAACAAAAGGATAATTATAATGATGAATCATTAAAGGTTTTTTTTTCCAGAAAACCTAGCTCGGATTGAACTAGGGGCATTGGAGTGTTGCAAGACGCTAACCAATGTCATTTTACTATTAATAGATATCCAAGTGGGAGCTGTTAAATATATGGATAAATATTAATATGTAAATGTCTAGTATCGAACCCGAGACCTCGGGATTGCACACTTTACAAACAAGAATAATGAATAATAAATATATATATGTTAAACGTATCGTATATATATATTTATAAACACTTAATGGACTAAATGGTCGTTAGTTATTAACCGTATGGACTAACTATCATTAGTATTGAAAGATAAGGACTAGAGTGTAACTTGGGAGTCAAGAAAGATCTAGAACACCCCATGGGAGTGCTAGGCCGGTCGACCCAACCCATATGGGTCGATCCATGCTTGTCTTGGTCACCAAGAAATCCTCTAGTATATACACAAGGACAAGGATTAGGGTTTCACATCTTTTGTGCACACACACTAAACCCTAAAACCTTTTCTTTGTCTTTTCTTTTGTGGCCGATCGTCCACCCCCCTCTAAAGGGTTCTTGGGTCGATTTTGGTTAAACCAAAATAAGTGTTTTTGTTTACTTGCATCAAACCTTTATTCGTTGGTAGTTTGTGTGTACAAGAACGAGGTAATTACTTACTTTAGTAATTATCAAGGGATCGATTAACAAAACGGTAAGGGGTTAATCATTGATCCATATAAACCCTAATTAGGGTTCTACATATTGTTAAAGACAATTGCTTTTGATTCTTGTTCGGGCTAGAATCACCACGGTACGTTCCTATTTATGTTTTAGTTAATATTTATGTGTTATACTTGATCCTACGCTTCCGCATACGTGTGCACTTTGATTTATATGATTGTCATGGTAATTGAATTCTAACAGAAATTTCCTACACGCTTGTGTGTTATGGTCGAAAAGTCAATGCAGTTACTACGTCCATACATTTTAGATAACAAGGAACACACACCTATCCACATCTTCTATAAACACAAACTGAACATATTTTTATGTATATCACCCAAACACACTCCTTCACTTCTTTTTTGTAACAACCCTCACACCTTTTTTTGTTCAGATTAACAAACAGATACATACATGATGTCTTCACTCAATCATGAAGACTTTGCTCACCTAAGAATCCCCCTTGAAGATGTAATATCTGCCACCAACAACTTTGATGACAGAAGAGCCATCTACACAGATGATATTGAAAAGAGATACTGGGGACAGCTTTTGTGGTATGGTGAGTTGATTAAAATCCGTGCCTGAAGGTGGTTAAAGAAAGAAAGGGATGATGAAATTGAACAGCAGTTTTGGATGGAGATTTCGATGCTTTCTAGTCTCAAGCATAAAAATGTGGTTTCTCTTGTTGGGTTTTGTGATGAGAATGATGAGAAAATTATCATTATCAAGCTGGAGACACGTAAGTACGGAAGTCTTGACAACCATTTAAGTGACTCGACGCTGTTGACATATGTGCGAAGATTGGAGATATGTGTTGGTCTTGCGAACGCGTTGAGCTACATTCATTATGACGAGCCACGCGATTTTAGCATTATACATC
The DNA here is from genome assembly GCA_030686995.1 of Artemisia argyi. Classification (NCBI taxonomy): domain Eukaryota; kingdom Viridiplantae; phylum Streptophyta; class Magnoliopsida; order Asterales; family Asteraceae; genus Artemisia; species Artemisia argyi. The sequence continues at coordinate 215,118,262 of CM060685.1, read as the reverse complement.
GAAAAATCGACAGTGAAACGGTTCTGTTGAATGATAACTTGGAACCCAAGTTATCAGATTTTGAACTTTCAATGAAGGTTGCAGCAACTGAAAGGCACCTTTCTTTCGATACTGATAAAGTATCGAGTAGGGATGGGTATACAGACCCAACATATGAAAAGAGTCAAAGTGCACACCACAAGTCAGATATATATTCCTTTGGGATCGTAATGTTTGAACTACTTTGTGGTAGGAAAGCAGTAATCAAAGGCGACCGAGATAATAAGTACTTGGCTTCAGTGGCTGTTGCCCATTATAGGGAGAAGAAACTCAATGAAATAATTAAGTGGAGTCTATGGAATCAAATGGACTCTCAATCATTTAACATTTTCGCGGAAATTGCGTATGAGTGTTTGAATAAAGAACGGCCGCAACGCCCAAATATTGATGAGATTGTCACAAGACTTGAGAAAGCATTGGAACTTCAACTTGAACATCAAAATGCGGTAAGACTGGTGTTTCTTCTTTTCCTTCTTTCTATTATAATAGGTACAACTCTATATTTATTTGAGCATATAGACCTTCACTTCTTTTCACTTTATTAAATTATTAGTTAATAGGACCATGCACATCCTAAATTATAATAATATGATAATAGCTATAAAGTAGAAAATATATACAGATTTAGTTAGACTTTAATTCAAAATCAATATAACATACAAGGCAAGTATATACCGCAACATGTGTTTGAAAAGGTTCAGGAATTTCATCAAACACGTTGTAGGCACTTCATCAAACTCTCTTATTGTCTTATTTTGTGTATTAATTCACGTTTTTACTTGATAAACAGATAATCTCATCCCTTAAAGACGGTCTCGCTCACCTCAAAATCCCCCTTGAAATGATACTATCTGCCACTAACAACTTTAGCAACATAGATGCTTGGGATTACTTCTTTCCCAGTTATGAAAAGGAAAACGAGGGACAACTTGCATGGTCCGATGACATGATTGATATTTATGCACGGAAGTTAGGAAGGGAAGAAGAACGAGTGTTTTGGATGGAGGTTTCAATGCTTTCTAGTCTCAAGCATAAAAATCTGGTTTCATTTGTTGGGTTTTGTGATGAGAATGATCAGAAAGTCATCATTACAAGGCGTGAGACCAGGGGATATCTTGTCAGATATCTAAGTAACCCGATGTTGTTGACATGGGTGCGAAGATTAGAGATATCTGTTGGTATTGCGCAAGCGTTGAGTTACATTCATTATGACGACTCACGCGATTTTAGCGTTATACACAGGAACGTCAGCAGTAAAGCAATTCAACTAAATAATGACTGGGAACCCAAGTTATGTGACTTTCAGCAATCCATGAAGATTAAAGTGTCTGAAAGACACCGGTCTTTCCATAGTGATTCATTTTGGTATATAAAGGGGCATACAGACCCAACATATGAAAAGACTATGAGTGTGAACCACAAATTAGATATCTACTCCTTTGGAATGGTATTGTTTGAGCTACTTTGTGGTAGGGAATCAGTAATTTATAATGTTCTGGATAATAAGTATTTGGCTCCGGTGGCAATTTTTCATTATAGAGAGAAAATACTCGATGATATAATTGATCCAAAACTATGGAAACAAATGGATCCACGATCATTGAACATTTTCGCGGAAACAGCGTATGACTGCTTGAATGAAGAACGTTCCCAACGCCCGAATGTAGATGAGATTGTCACAAGACTTCAGAAAGCTTTGGAACTCCAATTGGAATGTGAAATTGCTGTAAGATGGTTTTTTCACTTTCATCTTTCTTGTATAATATTAATATTAACATGAGTAAATTTATTAACTTGTTACCGTATTTATGGTACTAAAGGAACACTCAATAGTTGCGGCCGAAGTTGAAGATACATCATCCAATCATGACAAGGTAATTATTACTATTGCTGCAAGTCATGTGTCATTTTTAGAACACTTGGTAATGTTGTCTTGTTTGGTACATATAGGGATCATTGACATCCATATCTACACACATTCCAATGTCAGCAAAAAGACAGAGTCTTTCCTCAAAGATCTTTCTCACTTAAAACTCAGCTTTCAAGATATAGCATCCGCAACCAATAACTTTGCTGTTGAATGTATTATCGAAAAATTTAAGCATGGAATAATTTACGAAGGCCGTCTCTTACATTCTGAACAATTCATCGATATTACTGCAAAGAGGTTCTATCCACATTTTGTAAAAGTTGAGAGCAAAAGATTTTGGACAGAAGTTTTGATGCTTTCTAGCCTCAAACATAAGAATATAGTGTCTCTTATTGGGTTTTATGATGATGAGGTGAACAAGATTATCGTATACAAGAAAGAGGCCAACCGAAGTCTCGAAACATATCTAAGTGACAAGACCCTCACATGGATGCAAAGGTTGAAGATATGCATTGGTGTTGTGAAAGCATTAAGTTACATTCATTACGATGCTGGACGATATTTTAGTGTCATACATTGCAACATCAAGAGCTCGAATATTTTACTAGATGACAAATGGGAACCCAAGTTATCTGGTTTTGAACATTCCATGAAAAATACGGTAGCTCGGAGGCACCGTCTTCTGTTTACTCGTGATATTGATAAGAATGTATACCTGGACCCAAAGTATAAAAAGACTGGTGGTGTGACCCACAAGTCAGATGTGTATTCATTCAGTGTTGTATTATTCGAAGCCTTGTGCGGAAGGAGTGCAGTTCTTCCAGATGAAGCGTTGGGAGAGGGGTTATTAAGTCAACTGGACAACTCTCGTTTGGATGATATGATTGATGTTCATTTGCGAAACCCGATGGATCAAGAAGCATTAAAAATCTTCTCAGAAACAGCATATTGCTGCATAAAAGAGGAAAGAGCAGATCGTCCATACATAGATCAGGTTGTCAAAAGACTAGAGAAAGCGTTGGAACTTCAGTGGAAACATGAAAATCAAGTAAGAAAATCAACTTGCTTATCAACTTTATGTGATAATAACTGTTATATTTATCTACTAATATAGTCCTATTCTCTTGCAGATATTGTTTCGGGGACTTCCAAGTAATGCAGTTGAAAGTACATCCTCCAATCACCTGAGGGTAATTTACTTCTTTATAGTTTAGTTCGAAGCTGGTCATCCTAATTAATAAACAAAAAAGTAAATTACATGAATGGTCCATATATGTGGTTAGGGGCTTTTTACATTTGATCTCTATTACGAAGAAATTAGACAAGATATTTCTGATGTCTCATATTCATAACCTCCTCCACACAACACAATCAACTACCATGGACTTGCTCACAGTTATTGGGTAGTGCTCATGTCATACGGTTAGAAATATGTGGGCGTATGTGGTCACGCACCGATACAGATAGATATTACTTTATTAGTGTATTTAATAATATATTGTATATTTATTAAATATATTAATTCCAACGATAAACACTTAACGGTCGTTAGTTCGTAAAACGAATAATTTACTTTAACCTCCTTAATTATTATGGAATGCACATAATAACAAAACTAAGTAAAAAAGTCAACTTTTAGGCTTAGAAGGAGGGGGGTTGGCCATATGAGTTTGTTTTTTTTGTTTTTTTTTGTTTTTTTTTTTTTTTTTTTTTTTGGGGGGGGGGGGGGGGGGAGGGGGGAATGCATTGGCTTTTAGTTAGCTTAGGCCTTAAGCTAAGTGTTTAGGATAACCTAATCCTAAACACTATAAAAGTAAGGCATTCCTTCTCATGTGTTTCATCCCATTCCTCTCTTCTTGTGTGCTTAGGTCAAATTCCAAGAACCCCATAAAAGGGTTTTTCGGTTTTGCCTTAAGTGCAACGTGAGAACTTAAATCTCGCTTTTGCGTATCGTTGGCGCACTAGCATCTGGGTAATATTGGTTAACGTGTAGTGTGGATACACGTAGAGATCACCTCCTTTGGTGGTTTACACATATGCGTGTTCATAAACTTCGTTGCTCGTTTGCTTATTTGCTAAAAGGTACGCGTTTCTAGTTTATCATTTATGTTAATTATATTCATCATATGTGTTTCATTTCCGCTACATACTCATGTTTATATAAGAGTAATATAGATTATTAGATAACAAATCCCAACACTGGCATGACGAGCCGTTCGTATGGTGTTATAATTACACAAAAATGCTAAAAGCGCTAAAAAACGCATATATATTTTTTTGATTCTTTTCTTGAATTTTCTGTGCACTTTATGGTTATATTTTTCTGAAAATATAGACTCCTAAGAGTCACTAAAAATCTGGAAATAATAATATGCTTATGGGTCTTTAACGTTTATTCTGTTACATGGTCTATAATTCACATTATCGGCTTATTTTTTTTTATTTACTTGCGTAAATTGCTTACTATAATTTTTATTTGTTTATGAATCATGTTTAATAAGCCTAAAATGTTAATTATGCATACTTGTATATGTGGTAATTTGTTTTTATACGAAAACCTTTATACGCCTTAATTTTACATGCTTGTTTGATTATTTTTGTGTACTGATTGCATGACCTTCTTGCACTAAAAATTGATTTTCCGACAATCCATAGGGGCTTAGACTACGAAGTTTTTTCTGTGAATTACCAATTCATTTACCTAAAACTTTTTAGTTTTGTGCAAAATGAGGGGAAGAATTCTTCCTTGTCTGATCGTCGCCTAAAGTCGGGTAATATTTTCAGTCAGCAGGGTTTTTCCTGTTTTTTAATATATAGAAATTAAAACAAGAACTGTTTTAAAGTTTGTGTTACAAGGATGTATGCATGCTTTCTTGCACACATTTTATTTATTTATTTTTTTTTTACACTTGTTTTATCGAAAATTTTATACCCATTACAATCAAGTCTATGTCATCCAAGTAGTAAGTCACGTGCAATTGTTCTTTACTCCAAGAGTCTTAGGTGAATTGCAACCCAAGGTAATAATAATCGTATGGATTATTACAGATTTCTATTGAACAATTTAAATCGAGTATGGTTGGACAGACCTTCGACCTGAGGCACAGGATGCGGGTGAACATGCCAACGTGACATCATTGTTCTAAATAATAATGCCTTGACTTTGGCATTATTATATTGGTAATAGTGCCTTGGGCCCCATTCGATTTAAAATTTGCACGTGTGGCAATTATCACTCGTTGATTACTTTTGAGTTCATCATTTTAGTAGATCAGTTGCATTAATGGTGGAATTTCAAGTTGGATCTTAGACCCTTGTAAAACTTAATTGTTTATTTATATAGACGTGGGTAATTAATTTTTATGGGATTAATTACCAAAATACTAAAAATGAACTTTGCAAATTCTTTTAATGTATTAATGCAACATATACCGTAAACAAGGTTTTGTTCTTCACTTGTGGAAGACAAACCGTGTCTATTTTTCTTGAGAAAATAGAAATACTGATTCCTATACTTTTTACTTGCGAGAAAGTTATAATAGGAATGATGGAATTATCCTAAATTCTAATTGAACTCATAGCAAACTTACATGCCTAGCTAATTGCACTTCTTATTCTTTCAATATGGCTTCAAATACCCTTACTGGGTTTTGAAATCTTTAAATCATAATAAGACACATGGATAACTAGAGAACTTGTATAGCTACCAAATGACAATATCTTGTTGTTATCAAGACATATTTATGAGGTTTGATTGGAAGACGATAATTTCATCGCAATAATGTTGAAGGAAATAACTACTATTCTTTATCTAGTTGCTTGCCTTGACCCGATAAAGGCGCTATACAACCTTGTGGTAAAGTAGGACTATTAAGAAGGAATTGCATGCCAATTTTTTAAGTTAATGATGGTTAGACCATCATCTATAGAACTTGAACACACTTCTTTGGATATCTAAGTACTTGGTTGCTAGTACATGTGACTCACATTAGCAGTAATGTGTAGAAATTCAAGATATGGAAAGATAAATTGCTACTTACTTTCACTAGTGAAGAAACACTCATAATGTTCTCTGATCGAGTAGGAGCAATGCATTTTATGAATATGATGACATATTTGCAATGTCATTAAATTTAGTGGGAACTATGAGTTGTTTACCTTATAGGCGCCTCACTTTACTTTCCAAGTGTGAAACATCTTCATTTAGTAAGAATGCATGTGTAGTATCTTTGATAACTTGTTTCCTTTAAGATGTCGCTTCGAGTTATATTATCTTCAAGATAGTTATGCACGATTCCTTATTAATAGATCGAGTTCTATATACACTTGCTATGCAACTAGGATTTGAGCTTGACTTAAATCATATTTCTATGTGTGACACTTCCATATTTTCGATACAAACAAACTAACAAATTTTAATTGTGTGCAAGGTACAACTCAGAACAATATGACTAATGGTTTTCTTGAATGCAAAGAAAGAAAACAAAAATTCTTCTAGCACTCCTACACATTTAATGTATGTTGCCCTATTAAGAACATAAGTCAAGATAAATACGGTTTGCTACATTTATGGTTTTCTTGGAAATTCACAAACATGAAGTTTGAATTCAACTTGAAATTACTATTGAGAACATGATTCGGCGCTCAAATTTACTTTAGTTAATAATTGTTATGTCTTCTTGTTAAGACATGTACATTAAGTCCTTCACATTGTGAGAAGACTTGTAAAATAAAGTAAGTTGTTAACTTGTTATGTCTTCTTGTCAAGACATGTAACGTAACGTCATTGACTAGATCAAAGACTTATAATGTATAGAAGAATTGGATGTTTATGTCTACTTGTTAGTGCATACACATAAAGTTATTGAATTGATCAAAGACTTATAATATAAATCACGTAATCGGCTTAGTAATACTATTGATGCCCATTGTTTTGGCTTAAGTTGGCAAATAGGTAAAAGCCATAAGGTATAATTTCAACTAATGAATTGCGAGATTGTCTCAAAATATTTATCTTCTTGGAATAACATAATTTTTATGGCATGTCCGACATGGGTAATCAAAATATAATATTGTTTTGATTTATTATGACTTTAACTTATTTACTCCTAAAAGCACTCAAGGTTAGAAAATTGAGTATGTTAGGTATATACTCAATAAGACTCCTACCTAGAAGGTTATTAAGATATTATTCTAGATTGGATGAATCCCATTGTGTCTTAATTACAAATCTGAATTTGTTAAAATCTCTTGGAGATTATTATTTACAAAACTTGAGAACTGTCAATGTAGAGTTTTTGCTCATCCTCAGACTTGATGGATGGGCATCATTAATTGAATTCCACATATTGTAGAGTTTTTGCTCATCCTCATACTTGAGATGTAAGCAGGTCTTACATGTGTGGATAGCATTTCTTGATTCTAGTTAAACGCTATCATCAATAAGGCAGTTATAAAAACTATTTTGAGAAGTGTTGTGAAGCATGTGAAGACATTTGTAGTCAAAATAGAATTTGTTTCTCCCTGTCTTTGGGAGTTAGATACATATTGGGCCCCTCGTGAGTTGATCATATATTTACATGGTCGTGCCCAAAGTGTAGTCAAGATGATTCTTGTTACATTTGGTAATGCAGTTCAATTTCAGTAACGAGAAACAAAGTAAAATTATGGAATGACTTTGATCCATATACATTATAAGACTATATATGTAGTAAAAGGATGAATAAGAATTAACCATTGATACTGAGTGTTTAACGAAACTACACTCGGGTATTTCTGGAAGCATTGGTGTGTTGTTAGACGCTTACCAATGTTAGTATGTTATACAATATGTGTTAGAATATGGACATTATTTTAGTAGACGTATGTTAGGATCGAACTCGAGATCACGGGATTGCACACTTTACGTATGAAAAGTAAATGAGTAATAATTATATAAATGTTATATTAATTATTAGAACACAAACACGTAATGATCGTTAATGTTTAACGGAAATGGATAACGATTATTAGACGAATGAAAAGGAAGAACGATAGATGAAACTTTGAATGTCAAGAAGGTTTCGTAAACCCTTTAAGGGTGTAGGGACGATTGGGAAGTGTATCCCACATCGCTTGGTGAAGCTTTTAACACAAGATTTCTACCCTATATAAACACACAAGGTTTTATTCTATTGACATAACTTGAAAACCTAACTTGTGTGTTTTCTTCTCTTCTCTTCTCTAGCAATTTTCGACAAGCCCCATTAAGTGAAGGTAGTCGAGACTAGTTATTCTTCTAGTGTTTTGTGCTCGTCTTACTTGCATAAGCATTTGCTTGAAGTAGTACGTGTGTACAAGATCGTGAAGCAAGCATATTATTGCTTGTCTCTTGGTTTGTTCACATAAACCCTATATTGGGGAATTGGTTCCGGAAGATTGCTTTTGATTCTTGTTCGGGCTAGAATCATTAAGGTACGTTTATTATTTATGTTTTGATTAATTAATTACATATTATGGTCTTGTTTATAATTGCTTCCGCTGTATGCTTACTTGATGTGTTTTGGTTTATTTATGATTGTCATGTTATTATAATTCCAACAGTGGCATCATGAGCCGTTATAATATGTAATTAATTATCGCAACGCATAAAAATTGGATTTTGATTTGTTTAATTACATGTTTTAGGGTTTTTTCGATTCCTAACCCTTATTTTATTATTAGGTCGATTGACCTATTAGGTTTTAGGGTTTTGGTTTTGTTTTAATATGATTAGAAACCCTAGGATGTCATGTAATTGGTTATGCGTTTTAGTAAACGATCTTGGTGCAATGTGTTAATTGTTAAGCATAATCCATGAAAAGTGCATATTTGCATGGATTTAATTGTATAATTATTTAAATATATGAACATGTAAATTTATTAATAGATGTCGAATTGGGGAAAACTCCAATATTAAGTAATCAATTATGTGCTATGTGGTATTTATTTAATTTTGGCTTACGCAATCGATCTATCGATGTATGTGGCTCTTTTTCCAAGAAGAAGAAAGCCTCAATTGAATTAATACGTTATACACCTAGATTTGATTATTAATAGGACTATTGAATAAGATTTTCATGTGACTACATGTTTTATACATATTTAATTGTTATGATTATGTATATTTGTTTATTTAGTTGCTTTATTTTTTATTTTATATTACTTGTTTTGTTTATTATTATGTTAGACATGTTTATAAACGAAAAGGGTAATTTTTTGAATAGAAAAATAATACGGACTAAATAATGGCGAAATTGTTTTGGTTTTTAAGAGTTTAAATTTCAAAGAATTGGTTGATTGATGTTTTTGTACGTAATGGTTAAATAGGCTCGACCGAAGTTTACGCACTATAAGATAGGTATAAGGATGGCAACGCATTAAATTGTGGCCTTAGAGAGACAACATTCTGCCTTAACGCTCGTTTGTGTGTAAATTAGACTTACCGAACAACCATTACATGTACATTGTCATCTTAAGGGTGAATAATCCACAATTCCACAATGATTATCCGAAACACTAAGATTTCGGGCTTATGCAAAAGTACGATATAGTGGACGATAATTGATGGTTATTCTTTAATTGGTGAACCCGATACCTCAATCAAAACCTTGTTATTTTACTCTTAGCGAATTGGTAATAAAAATGTTTTGTAAAACCAATGTTATGAAGTTGTATGCATGCTTCTTCATACATTATTTTGATCACATCAAAATAGTTATACCCTTATAAAATTAAGTCGAATGCCATCTAATTAAGAACACTTGAAGTTGTAATTTACGTCAAGTGAGACTTGGCGAGATTGCAATGGAAAGGTAAATTTCATAAATTCATTGCTAGCAGATCAACTGATGTGATGGATTTGTGAGTTTGCAGTTTTTTAAGTTAGAAGACTTAAATTGAGTAGGAAGTGAGACTTGGACTCAAGGCATTAAGATGGGGACTAAACATGCTTACAATACAAATGTTTTGTGATTGTAGATCCCATAAATCTAGGAATTGCAATATGATATTGGCAATTATTGTTCGACAATTACCTTGTTGAATACTATCATTACTAGCAGATCAACTGATGTAATGGTACTATGTCAATTTAGGATCCTAGCTTTAAGAAAATACTATGGTTTATATGAATATTTTCCAATGGGTATTTTATTTTCTTAAAGATCTAATTATCGAAAATACTGAAATTGAATTTTGTAATTCGTTTTAATGTATTAATGCAACGTTCAAACCGTAAACGTATTTTGGGCTTTGGTAAATTGATCTAGTTCTGTTTTCAAACAAATGTTTGATTAAGAAATATTTACTTAAAAGACAAAAGAAGTCTCCTTTCTATGAAGGAAGAGTGAGACACAATCCTATTCCTTTTCATGAATGAGAAAGGATAATAGGAATATTAGATATGTCTAAATTCTAATATAACTCATAGCAAATTTTAATGGTTAAGAAAATTGCATACATTTTTCATAGGGATTTTATCATCCTCATTCGGTGATCAAATTCTTAGTAACAAATATGATATTTGGTTAACAGAAAATTATGTATGACATTTTATGAGTTATTATAATTAGAAGCTAGACTAATTACTGCAAAATGTTTAAAGACAAACTAGTTGTTTTTACAATTTTAAAGGTGCTACATACATTGTAGGATGGTAGACCTATTAAGGAAGAAATTGCATGCCCAATTTTCAAGTTAATAGCATTTGGTGGATAGTCCATCATTTACGTAGTAGAATACACTTTTAGTACATAAGTAATTGTTACGTATGGACATTCAAAGGTGTAGGAAAGTTAAAAGCACACTGTTTGCTTTCACTGGATAGGAAACATTTACAATGTTGTCAAATTCAGTGGGAGTATTGTGTACTTATTACTGAATAAGAAATTATTGTAATGATCTTTAATTCAGTGGGAGTTACAAGCTTTGACATCTTGGTAGCTAAAGATAATTACTTTCCAAGTGTAGAAACTCGTACTATTAAGGATAGTCTTGTACGTTTCCTTACTAGACATTGTTGTTCTACATCTACTTGTTATGCCAAAAATCTATGACACAATCATATTGATCACATAAACAAATGCATGGCGTGTTGTTTATCATCTATATGAGGTTGTTCCATGCACAAGTGGGAGAAATGTTATCTTTATTGTGTGCAAGAAACAACTCATAAAAAGATATGATTTAATGGATTCTCTTGACTACAAGGTAAGAGAATAAAGTTCTAATTTGAATTATACTTAGATAATTCCAGAAACACTTGGTGTTACAATTTATGTTATGTAAGAGCTTAAATAGATTGCAACAACAAGGTGAATTTCATATTTCATTACTAGCAGATCAACTGATGTAATTGAATTATGAGAATTTGCAGTTTCTAAATTAGAATAATGTTCTGATATGAATTATACTAGGCTAATTCAAGAAACACTTAGTGTTACAATTTATGTTATGTGAGAGCTTAACTAGATTGCAACAACAAGGTGAATTTCATATTTTCATTACTAGCAGATCAACTGATGTAATTGAACTATGAGAATTTACAGTTTCTAAATTAGATACCTATTAGAACATGTGTCAATATGATAACAAGACTACTTTTATTTATAGATTTATGAATTCATGGAATGACATAAATTAATTAAGTAATCTAATGCTACTTCAATCTGAATATTTATGTGTTCTTGGAATGACATAAATAAATGAAAAAATAATGTTATTTACATTATTGTGAAGTAATATATTAACTTGAAATTACTATTGAAGCCAAAAGATGGTGTTCATAATTACTTTAGTTAAACATGTTTATGTTTCATTGTAAAGATATAAACATAAAGTCTTTTAATTGTTACAAGACTTATAATAAAGTAAGACGTTATCTTGTTGTGTTTTTTAATTAAGACATATACATGAAGTTATTAAATTGTTAAATGACTTATAACGTATAGTGGGATTATAACAGTTTATGTTTTTCTTGTAAAGACATGAAGTAACTTTGTAAAAAGTACTTGTGTTATAAAGCATGTAATTAGCTTGAATATTATTATATCATTAAAATGACTTAGTTGGTAAATAAACAAGTCAAAAGGAATATGGTTATCTTAAATATTGTTAGATGGTCTTACAATATTAATACTAATGAAATATCAAATGTTTATGGTATGTTCAGTTAGGAAAATCAAACTCTTGTTATATTGTTTGATTAAAGATAACTATGACTTCTTTTCTTCCAAAAGTTATCAAGGTTAGAATGTTGAGTATGACTTGGACATATTTAATAAAACTCCAACATAGAAGATTAATAAGACATGGAATGTGATGAATGTGATGAATCACATTAAATCTTAAATTGAAGTTCTAAATTTGTTTAACTGCTTATGAAGAGGTTATTAACAAAGTTAAGTCAGGAACTGTCAATATGTATTTGTAATATCCCAAAAGAGAACATTGTATTGTTTCTTTATTTGCTAAGTATTTAAAGATAGTCTTTAAATTACTAAAAGCAAGTGGGAGTTTTGATCTTTAAAAGATAAAATACAAGATACATTATCTTCTAAAATACACTAGTATATATCATGATGAAGTTTGACATTTAAATGTTAAATCTCAAGATGATAAAGTTTGATATTTAAATGTTAAATCTCAAGATAATGGAATTATCATTCATAGAATAGCAATCTATCTAAGATATTTGATTAATATGCTGAGGGCTGTGATTTACAGGATTCTTGTAAACCTAATAATAATTATGATACATTACCAAATATGAAGTTGGGTAAAGTATAAATGATATGAATGATTAAGATGCTGTCTATAAAGATAAATCAATTTTTGGAATTTGATTTATCTTAATAGTTAGACTAGAAAATTAATATGAGTTTCTTCAAAGATTAGGTAACCTTTGTGGTTTAAATCTTTGTATAGAAATCATATGGACAATGTTGTACACGTATTTAATGTATGTTTTATGACAATATTATTAATCACATTTAAGCAATTAACTGTGATTGAATATTCTTTTCTAAACACATTAAATACATAAAGATTATGATTGTCATATTTATGAAATTGACAATAGAATATCAAAACTCTTTCTTAAGTGATTACTTGAGCGAGGACGATAAGTAATCAAAAAAAGTTTATGAATTCAAATAAATCTTTGGAAGTGTATAAAGTGCAATAATCCATGGATGGATAAATGCATGCATCTAGAAGATTATTTTATGTTTAATTATTAAATTCATGTTTTGATTTATAATTAAAATAAGATAATTTCTAAGTATTCCTAAAAGCTAGTGGGAGTATTATGTTTAATTTCTTAAATCATATATGTTGTAGAACATATAAAAGGTAGCATTCTATATAAGTTAAATGTTAAGTCTTAGTTTGGAATGAAACTTTAAAGATTTAGAAAATAAGACATATAACCTTGTAATGAATGTTTATTGATGAAAGATGTGCGGTAAATAAATCTAATATATCATGATATATGATATATTATTTAGAAAGTCTAAATAGATATGTATGACATGAATAAAATCTAAGTATGACTCATAGATTTTTCATGTATATCATGTTTTGTTGTATCATACTTGATTGCAAGATGATTTGAAAATATTAATATATAATTAAAGGTTATTAGATAACTTGTGTAATATTCTAATAAGAATATGTTTGATTATAGAATTACATCCTAAATCTGGAACAGCTTCCAAATTCTATAGATGAATAATTTTTCAATTGTTGTGAAAATTGTCATAGCCAACAAACTTGAAAGTTTGAAGGGCATCAAACATTACACAATAGATATTATGGTTTACGGAAAGTTTTATGTAACACCCCGCCTTATAGACCACAATATTGTCCGCTTTACCCGAAGGCTCACGGCTTTGTTCTTGTGGCCCTCATGTGAAGACTTCCCGGCAGGTCACCCAAGCCAGTACTACTCTCACATGAGCACGCTTAACCGTATGGCCGATTAACCGTTCCACCACAAAACGCGTTGTGTCATATAAGGCGAATGTTAACATATATGTCCCAGCATCACTCCAAGTCACAGCCAATGTGGGATTTGCCTGGGGTATTACATTCACCCCCCGTAGGGACTCATCGTCCCCGATGAAGTTTGCCCCACATCCCGAACGGCTTGGAGTGGCTCTGATACCATCTGTAACACCCCGCCTTATAGACCACAATATTGTCCGCTTTGCCCGAAGGCTCACGGCTTTGTTCTTGTGGCCCTCATGTGAAGACTTCCCGGCAGGTCACCCAAGCCAGTACTACTCTCACATGAGCACGCTTAATCGTATGGGCGATTAACCGTTACACCACAAAACGCGTTGTTGTCATATAAGGCGAATGTTAACATATATGTCCCAGCATCACTCCAAGTCACAGCCAATGTGGGTTTTGACTGGGAGTGATGCTGGGACATATATGTTAACATTCGCCTTATATGACAACAACGCGTTTTGTGGTGTAACGGTTAATCGCCCATACGATTAAGCGTGCTCATGTGAGAGTAGTACTGGCTTGGGTGACCTGCCGGGAAGTCTTCACATGAGGGCCACAAGAACAAAGCCGTGAGCCTTCGGGCAAAGCGGACAATATTGTGGTCTATAAGGCGGGGTGTTACATTTTAATAGCATATTGTTGTTGCATACAATGATGCTAATGAAATTGAGATAACACTCAATACTAGTCATGGTAAGGATTTCATCTTTGACTATATGTACTAGTTATGCTTACTAAAAGCATAGTTGCATTATATGTTAAAAGAATAAAAATACTTTAAACTTTAAAATGTTTGGATGTTTAATTATCATAAATTGGTGGTTAAGGATGTCTCACATTTTTATGAAATATGGCATTATCAAAATAGTTGACTATGCACATATAAGAATTTCAATAGTTGAATTCTTGAAATAAGTATTCTTAAAATTCCGATAGATCAAAGTTGGATGATTTATGTCTTGTCAACAAGTATGAATGTCATTGCTTGAGACATAATCCATCAACAAGAGTTATCATGCATTGATCTATTTAGTATTTGGATAAGTGATGTTAAACAATTATTATGATAAATTGAAATACATGGTATGTTTAATTTATAATATATTGTATCCTATATTTGTATGTTTAATCCATGAATAAATGTTATTCTAAATTCTTCGTTGTCAGTTAATAATATGGGAATATTATTAAATCAAGACAAATCTGAAGGTTGGTATAATATACTTAAAATATATTGATGCGTAGTCATGCCATTTCAGATGATATTCAATGATACCGAATATAGGACTTATCCCAACTACATGATGTTACTTTATGGATTTTGTTATTAAGTAAATCATGAGAAGTTATCCTCAGACTTGAGATGCAAGATAAGTGTCATGAATGTAGTACATTTTTGTGGAACAACTTAACGCTATACGTAACTGGTAGTCATAAGGGTTGTTTTCGAAAGTGTTACAAAGTTTGTGGGTTTTGCTTGTAGTCAAGATAGAATTTGTTCCTTCAAATTTATTTTTGGAGTTTAATACTGCTGGGCCCCTCGTAGGGTTGGTGAGATGTATGTGTGGCCGCACCCAAGATCTTTCCTGAATATGTTCAGAAGATTTGGTAATCTTAATCAATCACAAACAACGAGAAACAGAATGGTTAATTAAGGAATGACTTTAATCCATATCCTTATTAACGTGGTATTAGAAACAAAGGGATAATAATAATGAGAAATCATTAAAAGGTTTTTCCAGGAGCCTTACTCGAGATCGTACTAGAGGCATCGGCGTGTTGCAAGACGCTAACCGTTGTGATTACACTATTAAAATATGTCCAAGTGGGAGCTGTTAGAATATGGACATTATTTTAGTAGACGTATGTTAGGATCGAACTCGAGATCACGGGATTGCACACTTTACGTATGAAAAGTAAATGAGTAATAATTATATAAATGTTATATTAATTATTAGAACACAAACACGTAATGATCGTTAATGTTTAACGGAAATGGATAATGATTATTAGACGAATGAAAAGGAAGAACGATAGATGAAACTTTGAATGTCAAGAAGGTTTCGTAAACCCTTTAAGGGTGTAGGGACGATTGGGAAGTGTATCCCACATCGCTTGGTGAAGCTTTTAACACAAGATTTCTACCCTATATAAACACACAAGGTTTTATTCTATTGACATAACTTGAAAACCTAACTTGTGTGTTTTCTTCTCTTCTCTTCTCTAGCAATTTTCGACAAGCCCCATTAAGTGAAGGTAGTCGAGACTTGTTATTCTTCTAGTGTTTTGTGCTCGTCTTACTTGCATAAGCATTTGCTTGAAGTAGTACGTGTGTACAAGATCGTGAAGCAAGCATATTATTGCTTGTCTCTTGGTTTGTTCACATAAACCCTATATTGGGGAATTGGTTCTGGAAGATTGCTTTTGATTCTTGTTCGGGCTAGAATCATTAAGGTACGTTTATTATTTATGTTTTGATTAATTAATTACATATTATGGTCTTGTTTATAATTGCTTCCGCTGTATGCTTACTTGATGTGTTTTGGTTTATTTATGATTGTCATGTTATTATAATTCCAACAATATGATCATGACTTTCACAAGTGGGAGCTATTAGGAAGTGCTCATGTCATAC
Organism: Artemisia argyi; assembly: GCA_030686995.1. Taxonomy (NCBI): domain Eukaryota; kingdom Viridiplantae; phylum Streptophyta; class Magnoliopsida; order Asterales; family Asteraceae; genus Artemisia; species Artemisia argyi. Next base: position 215,101,685 of record CM060685.1, on the reverse strand, counting down.
GGTTATTTATACGACTAGAAATACATGAGCCTATGAGGTCACACACGTATATACATAGATATTACTTTGTTAGTGTATTTAATAATATATTGTATATTTATTAAATATATTAATTCCAAGGATAAACACTTAATGGCCGTTAGTTAGTTCATTAGACGAATATTTAACTTTAACCCCCTTAATTATTATGGAAGGTAAATAAAATAAAACTAAGTCAAAAAAACACTTTTGGGCTTAGAAGTAGGGGGCGGCCATATGGGGTTAGGGGGAATGCATAGGCTTTTAATTAGCTTAAGCCTTAAGCTAAAGGTGTGTTTGTTTCATTAAGATATTTTGGGTATCTAACTAGCACATCTTACTGTTAAGAGGCAATAAGAGTTTACCACCACATCTTATTAGGTGAGAGGGATAACCTGTTACCGCGTCTGACCGGAAGGAAAAAAAACAAACAACATTTGCCTCTTATCTTGTCCAACTTGTAAGTGATAAGAGGCGGTAATTTTTTTTGTTTTTTTTTATTATTTTTTTTAATAAATAAAAAAAAAAGAAAAAAGAAAAAGAAAAAAAAAACATCCTAAGTGTTTAGGATGCCCTAATCCTAAACACTATAAAAGCAAGACATTCCTTCTCATTTGTTTCATCCCATTCCTCTCTTCTTGTGTGCTTAGGTCAAATTCCAAGAACCCCATGAAAGAGTTTTTCGGTTTTATCTTAAGTGCAAAGCGAGAACTTGTGTTTTGGTTTTGCGTATCGTTGGCGCACTAGCATCCGGGTAATATTTGTTAACGTGTAGTGTGGATACACATAGAGATCACCTCCTTTGGTGATTTGGTTTGGGTTTTGTGCAACTCAAGAACACATATGCATGTTCACAAGCTTCGTTGTTCGTTTGCTAAAATGTACGCATTTCTCGTTTATTATTTATGTTAATTATACTCATCATACGTGTGACATTTCCGCTGCGTACCCGTGTTTATATTAAGTGTCATATAGGTTATTGGATAACAAATCCCAACAACAATAACTGATACCAAAGCTAATGGAAAATTGGCTGAGAATAGAGTGTTGTTGTATCACTTTTTTCTATTAACATCACAATTAGTATTTTTTCACTCAATAATTTATTTATGTACGTTTTTGTATTTTGAATGCCCACAATGTTGCAGCGGAAGAACTTGGAACACTTGAAGATTGGACTTAATGATATCGAGACGGCAACAGAGAAGTTTGCCGACAAATATTGCATTGGGTCAGGTGGATACGGTATGGTATATAAGGCACAACTTGAACATTTTGATAGAATGGTTGCCATAAAACGTATTCACAATCGAGAAGGAGAACAAGGGTTCTTTGCAGAAATTGAAATTCTGACTAGCTGTAAACATGAGAATATAATCTCTCTTCTTGGTTTTTGTGATGAAGATCGTGATCATCTGATCCTGGTCTATGAGCTTGCTTCTAAAGGATGTCTTGAAGATTATATGGGAAACAATGATAAAATGAGTAATCTTACTTGGATGCAACGTTTGAAAATATGTCTTGACATTGCACATGGCTTGAATTACATTCATGAAAACACGGATGAGGAAAAACAAAAGATAATACACCGTGACATCAAGAGTGCGAACATTTTATTGGGCGAAAATTGGGAGGCCAAGATTGCTGATTTTGGGCTCTCCAAATTCCACCCAGTAGATCAAGTGGCCAGCACTATCTATACCCAAATCATTGCAGGTACACCTATGTATTGGGACCCAGAATATCAGAAGGTTGGTAGATTAAATAAGAAATCAGACATTTACTCGTTTGGAGTGGTGTTGCTTGAGATCTTGACCGGGAGGTTGGCCTATGATTCTGTATACACCAAGGTGAATAAGAACGGAATTGCACCCATTGCAAGAGATCATTTTGAAAAGGGAACAATAATGGAAATTGTTGATCACAAGATAAAGGAAGAGACCGATGAACATGTCTTTTCTTCAAGTAAAGGACCCAATAAAGAATCTTTGGACATCTTTTTAGATATCGCATTTCGATGTGTGGCAGAAACTCAAGCGCAACGTCCGACAATGGAAGTTGTCATCAAAGAACTCAAAAAAGCGTTAAAGTGTCAGGTAAGTAACAATGAAAATTTTAAATAGCAGGTAGTAGTTTCAGTTTATTTTTTTTCTTATCAAATCAACTTACCCATGATTCACAGAAGAACCATAAGGACAACGTCCTTATGCTGTCACTTGAAGACGTGAAGTTAGCCGTGCAAGACTTCAGTCTAGACAATATCATTGGACATGGAGGTTTTGGGAATGTTTATAGAGGAGTAGTTACTCACGCTCATGGACATAATATCATTGCGGCAAAGCGGTTGGATTGGAAATCTGCTGAAAGAGAAGCTGAATTTATGACAGAGCTGGAATTCCTTATGGAGTATAAACATGAAAATGTCATTGGTCTTGTAGGCTACTGTGATGAAGAGGATGAGAAAATTATTGTATACAAGTATGCATCCAGAGAAAGTCTTGATAAGTACTTGAGCGATGACAGTCTTACATGGGTGATGCGGCTTAAAATATGCATCGATATTGCAACTGGGTTGGAGTTTCTTCATGGAACTTTATCAATTCCAGAAATGGTGATACATAGGGACATCAGGAGCAGCAACATTCTACTATTTGATGACTGGAAAGCAAAAATTACCGGTTTTGGGCTTTCCTTAATATGTCCAACAAATCAGGATGTAGGCTATGTCATCGACAATGTTAGCGGCACAATTGGCTATCGTGACCCACTATACTCGAAAATAGGCTTCTTAACCAAAGAGTCTGATATATTCTCATTGGGCGCGGTCTTATTTGACATATTGTGTGGGAAACTCTCATCTGTAAAACTAGATGATGAGTATCTCTATTTACCCTTTTTGGCTAAACAACACTATCATTTAGAAAAACTAGATGAGTTAGTGTTTGAGGGTATAAAGGAACAAATTGAGCCACAGTCATTAAATACATTTGCAAGGATTGCCTATCAATGCATACATCACATGAGAGAAAGACGGCCAACAGCTAATGAAGTGGTCATACATCTTAAGAAAGCATTGGAATTCCAGGCAAGTTTCTATATTTTGACAAAACTGGCTAACACTTGATTCATATATATCTAAACTATGGCCTTTAACCGTTTACTATTTGATATATGTATATACAGGAGGATTATGAGAAATGGGAGCCCAAATTGCCCACAGACTATAAAGAAATAATCCAGATGTCAAAGTGCCCTGAAATCTATTCTACCAAAAAGAAAGAGGAACTTTACAAAATTTTTTCCAAGGGAATCCTTCTTCAACCGGACAAAGTGGTAATCACACATGCATTCTGAAACTCAGTTATGTTATTTTGTGTTTCAGTGTTTTATAGGGATATTTTAACATCACATATGCATTTAAAAACATCATAGAAATTGAGTCTGATTTGAATTATTGTTATTTAATAGTTGTCATTCGATGGTATTGGAGAAAGAAATGCAATGGTTTCAGCGACTATGTTTTCGTACAAAAACAGTTGTCCACATGAGTGGAAATCTCTTCCAGAATCAAGGTTATTCTCTCTACCCATAAATTTCTGTTCTAATCTACAATCTAATATGATCAACTACATTTAGAATAAAAAATATAAACAACTGAGTTTCATAATCAGATATAATACAAAATTTTTTGTTAATCAAATGGTTAGTGTTCAAAGTATTAAACATGTATCAATGAACCCAACCAACCACCCCTTGGTTCAAAGTTTTATTAAGAGTTATTACAAGAAACTGAGAAAAAGATGGTCACAAGATGCGAACTATCTAAAATACATGTACAGGAATAGTCCCTGTACAAATAGTAGTAAGTTTGAAGAGTATTCCCAACAGTTAGACTTGAAGAAAAGTTAATAGTAGATGCTTTGTAACTTGTACAGATTCAGTCTTTTAGCTTCTTAGATCTTTTCATATCAACTCTATAGTCTCTTCAAACTTTGGTTTATTTATACGTTGAACCTTGATATTTACTGAAAGTACATAGAAAAATTTATAAGTTAAAAACATAATAATTAGGTAAGAATAATGATCAAGCTTAAGTTTGCATGACATGTACTTTTCCGCTCATCAAAAGGAATGGAAATTCAATCTTAGACAAAATTATATTTTTGATAGGAATTGGATTGCATAGTGCCCATATTGAAAAAAAAAATGTATTTTATGTTAACTAGAATGACTAATCTTCCTATATATTACTAATTAAAGGGTGAATAACATGAGTACAACTACTTTAAAGTATCCATTTATGTGACTCATATATAAGATTTTAGTGTCTTCTTGACTGATTCTAATAGTCTCAGATTTTGAATCTGGGGTGTTTTGTATGATATTTACATATTGCTTGTAGTCCCGCGATTGATTCTGTTTTTTTTTCTTTCCAAAACGTGGTTGAGGTATGCCCTGTTTTGGGCCTTCTGTTTGCACGGTCGTGAATCATAAATTTTGCTAGCATCTTGCTTGTCTATTTTAAGATATTATCCCGTGAATTTCACGGGTCAATAAACAAGTTAATACAATAAGTTCCAGTTTTTAATTTAAGTCTTTACCTAATTCCCAAAGAGATTGTTCTCATTTATTTTGGTTTAAAGAAATACGAAGTTCTAAAGTGGAAGTGCACATCCGGGGGAATAATGGTTATGACTGATTGGGGATATATAATGTGTGCAGATTTGAGTCGGTAGCGGAGATCTCAGATGTTTCCAATTTGAACATCGAAATTGAGACAGATACTCGATTATTATCTCCGAATGTTGTTTATGGGGTCTATTTAATCTTCAAACTCTGTGATTCAAGAAAAGTTTCAACTAAACCGATGTATGTTAACCTAAAGTATAGAGTGGGCTCTGAAAATCTACGTGCATATTTTGCAAAACAGAGAGACGAAGACTGGATGATGATTGAGTTGCACCGATTCATGAATCAGAAGAAATATGTCATGTTTACGTTTCTACTAGAGAGCTTTTTGTCATACTATTATGGAGAAAGTGCGATTTATGTTGAAGGCATTGAATTTCGAGCCATTGACAAAGTGAGTATAAAAATATCCCGTGGCTCCCATCCATATTCTTTTGTTTATATTGTATAAAAATAAAAATCATGTCTATGCTGCATATTTAACATGATTGTACACAGGTGAGACAAAAAAAATCATAAAGTTGATGGAAGTTCAACAAGTCTTCAAATCAAACTTCAATTTGGATCAGGTTCAACAATCGCCAACCGAGTTTGAAGAAATATTTAAGATACACAGAAATTATGACGGGTTGTTCTGGTTGGGCGAAGTAAACGGAAAGAAACTCCTTGTGCTTTTGGCAAAGGCAGCTTTATACAAATTTAGTGATGTATTACTTTTTACTTCAAAAGCATTAGCCCTGGTTTGCTTTTATATTTAAACTAATTTTGTTACAGTTTTCTTTAACTGCTGAACTTTTTCTAAATGTACATTCAAAGCATCTCACGAAAAACTATGTTTGATAATTCGATATCCAAAATCTTCTGCGTGTTGTAGAGTAAAACTAGCTGTAGGGATCTATATCTTGATAGATCACGAGCCAATAGATCGTTAGCCAACTAATGTAATCACTAGCTAGACTAAGTTAGATAATCTATGTGAATTTGTAATTATGCGGAATATAAAAACAAACGTATACTAAACTTGATCCTCTATGGATCGATAATATTAATAAAACTTCGTACTAGAAACTTATATCTATTACAATGACCTAGGGTTCCTTATATACTAGTGGAAACCCTAACATTTCTTACAAGAAACGAATAATACTAAACCAATAAAAGATATTCTACACATCTTGTCCTAAAATACATAAGTTATATCCACGGTTAAACTCTATCCGTAGGATCTATGTTCGTCCGCAGGAACCAGTCATCAGCAGAAAGTCACTAAGCCTTCCGCAGGAACCTGTCAGCAGTATCTGTCAGTAGTATCTTCAATAATTCCTTACAATCCTCCCCTAATCTTGAATTTGACACAGTTAAGTTCAAGATTTCTTGATAGATCGCCAAGAGTACAAACCAGAGGATTGAGAATAAACATCAGCAGCAAAGAATCTTCAGAAGCAAAATCTCTATGATCAACAAACATTTCAAAAACACCATTCTTTGCAGCAACACAAGACTAAATGTACATCAAAACATATAAGTTGCATACTATTCTCATCACATCCAGGTGTGTTAACTCCTGTGAGAGGTGAATCATTGAAAATAATGGATTTGATATCTCTTTACCAATAGCCATCACTACTGGAGTAGCCAAGTGTTCAAAGGTACACTGATAACCACATGATTTTTAGCAAATCATCGGCTATAAACGGATTTGATATGTCTTTACCTGTAGCCGTTTGCTCAGGACTAGTCAATTATTGATGAAGTATCATCTTGGTCAATTGAATACCAAATATGGTGTTCCACAGCCTTTACCACAAGCCATATACATGTGGGCTAGCCAATTATTTGGAATCCATAAAGGAAAAATCCATGGTCAATTGACAACCATTTCAACTACTCAGCAACAAAGCATGGGTGAGTTGAAAACCCTATGATTTTGAGCAAACCATTACAGCTATCAACAGATTTGATGAGTCTTTACCAAAGCTGTACCCTTTGGACTAGCCAACTTTTTGATGGAATAGTCAACATCAGGCAAGTTGATGACCAGAAAGAGTGTGATTAGAATCAACACCAAACCTGCATACAACATACACAAAACTATACAAAAATGTTATTTTTTTAATTTTATTTTATTTTATTTTATTTTATTACTAAACTAAAGAAATATACAACAATATACAATAATATACAATACCAAGATCAGCTCATTGCAGATATGAATCCATTTGAATGCCATGCTTGGTTGCCAGTTCCTTCTTAGTTAAAATACTTCTTCTGATGAACCTTACCAATTGTTCAGCAAGATGAAGATCATTTTCAGTCATATCCAAAGGAACAGATAACTTTGTCTCCAGCATGAGATTCATGACTTCTTTTGTAATTGGGTAAAGAACATCAGCCCAGCAATATAAGGTCTTCCCAGTGGTTGTGACATTCATGTGAACATTAGGTAGGGGAAAGAACTTCCAATAGTCAACCACCCATGTACTTTGACCTTTCCATACTTGAAACCTTATTCCAGAATTACCTTTATAAGAATCACATAGAATCTGAAAATCACCCATCAAATACATTCCAATGTCATCAGGGGAATGAGTTTGATAATACTTGGTAACCCAATCATAAAGTGAGAGAAGATCTTGTTTGTCCACCATATATAAAATCTGACTCAGAAATAAGAATGTCTTGGAAAATCCATCTTGTCTAGTTATGACATTCACTTTTCCTTGACCAAGCTCAGAGTCAACAAGTTCCCACTTCACAATTTTCTCCCATACAACAGGGTCTTGACCATCATCAGAATCATAATCAAGAAAAGTAGTACTATCATCTAAAGGAATATCTTTTGGAGCCTTCCTTTTGATAGCTTTAGTCTTCCTCCTAGTACCAGTAACAGGAATAAAAGGACCATCATCAGGTTCTTGTTTAGGCACTGGATTGAAAGTATCAGCAGGAACATCTGCAGAAACATCATCATCAGGTACTTCAATTGGAGTATCTTCTGAAGCATCATTGGTAACATCATGTGGAGCTTCAGTGGTATCAGGATGAGATTCAGTAGTATCATGATGAGAACCAGTAGGAATATCATCCATAGGAGCATCAGGAGTATCATATTTCTGAGGTAAGACTGAAGGAAATTGCACATACTCCTGACCACCATGAAAAGACCCAATAGACTCAGCAGGTTGAGCAGCAGAATCATGAAGCTTTGCTTTCTTAGCTTGAGGCTCATCCAAAAGTCTTCCTCTAAACTCCAAAACATCTTGAACCATTATACTAGAAGAATGATGATTGGAAATGATCTTGTCATAGTAATAGGTCAACTGCTGATCTGAAAATCCCCAGACCCTCTTTTGAGTCCAGCCTGACCCAAACATGGAACAGCCCTGGTTCTTCACAAAATTCCTCATATATTTCTTGATTTCATTCTTTGTCCAAGGTCTTTCTTTTTGATACTTAGCTTGAATCTCTGCTTCCTGTTGTCTCTTCAATCTTCCTCTTTCAACCATCAGCTGAACAAAATCAGGATTATCAACTCCAAGCTCAGATTTACCCAAATTGGGCTTGGAAGCAGCCTGTTCAGCCAAGTTCTCCCATTGTTCAGCAGTAAGATTCTTAGCTATTTCATCAAGCTCCTTCTTTCTTTCAGCAGGCAAGATTGTAGTGTATTGAGGTCCCATCTTATCCAAATCATCTTGAATTTTCCTTGCCAATACTTCTGAGGCTTTCAAATCCAACTGAACTTTAGTAACTGCAGCATCCTCTTTAGCTTGTAAATGTGCAGCAACATTCTCACTAATTTTTTCATAAGCAAGTTCCTCCTTGGATTTGACTCTAGAAGGAATGTCTTGATCAATCAAAATAGACTTTCCTTTATCTTGCTTCTTAGGAGGGACAAAAGTCTTATCAGGAGAATCATGAGCAAGATCAGCTGGAATATCTACTGATGGACCATGAGTGCCCATTTCTGGCAAAGGAGTAGGAAAAGATTCCTTTCTACAAACACCAGCAGAAGTCTTCTTGTTATGAGAATCAGCAGACTTCTTATCAGTAGAATGCTTCCTTCTGACATAATGAGCAACATCAGTAGATTTCTGTTCTCTGGATTCCTTGGGAACACTTGCATCAGTAGCATGAGCAACATCAGTAGTTGGAGCAACAGATGGTTCAGGTCTGATGTCAGCACTCTTCTGAACACTCTCTAAAGTAGTAGCAGCAAGAAGTTCAAGGCCTTCCAAATCAATGTTGTTAGATGCTTTAGTAGAATCCTCATCTGAGTCATACACCACACCTTGTCTCTTTCTTTGCTTCAGCTTACCCTCCAACTTCTTAACTCTTCCAATTAGAGTCAGAACAGCACTGCTAAGATTCTTTTTGGTGAAGTTCAGATCATTCTCCAATTTGTCCACCCTAGATACATACCTGTTCAACAAAGCTGATACAGAAGTGAGAGTAACAGGACCTTCAGCTCCACCAACAGGGATATCTGTGGTATTGGAAGCATCATTGGTCCTGTGAGTAGAATTATCTAAATTTACATCTATATCTACATGCACATGATCCTCAAAGTGAGGTCTCAAAGGACTGAGTGAAGGAAGCCTTGTAAATTGTGGTGAGTTTACAGGTTGGTCAAAGCCTAAATTCTCATTGAGCTCATGCTCAGGAGAATTAATATCCATAGGTGAATGTACAGGTGTGGGTAGCCTCGGAGAGAGTGGAGGTTGAATGTCAGAAGCAACTGAAACATTTGCATCAGGAGCATCTTCAGTTCTATCAGGAGAATCCTATGGTGCTTGAGCATCAGGGGAATCCTGACCACCAGCAGCTACATTAGCTGCATCTCCATCAAGGGAATTGCCCACCGGGGCATCAGTAGCTACATCAGCAGCTACTCCATCAGGAGCATTGCCACCAGGCAACATAGCTGGAAGTAAGGGTCTTTGTTCACCAGTAAATTTAAATTTCATTTGGGAAAACAACTTTTTAGATAAACCCTTAACAGGCAAGTGAGTCGGGTCATTGGTCTCAATGTCTAAAATGATTTGAAGAAACCTAGGATACATTAAATATTTAAGTTTGGTATCCTTAACATTTTCAAGCATAACATTAAAGATATACCTAGAAAAGTTAAATGTTCTTCCTTGAGAGAGACACACAATAGCAAGAGCAATGTCTGTAGAAAATTGATCCCATCCACCAGACTTAGAACCCATACACTGAAGCAATGTGTGTGTCAAGAACCTCCATTTTGGACAAAACAGATTCTTGTACCATGTTTTCCCATCAACACTATAACCAGCAGCCTAAAGCCCTCTAAAGATCTCACTCTTAGGTAAATCAATCACTCCTCGTTCATCATCCAACTGTAATTTGGTCCTGACCAAAGACTCAGTAACCACATATTCTTCCCCATCTATGACAGCAACAATCTCTGTTGGTCCATCTTCAACAGTCCTTGTTTGTGCCGTTTCCTAAAATTGTACAACAAGAGACTCATGAATAACATTCGGGTATTGGAGCAGAGCATACCGAATCTTGGACCTTTGAAGAAATTCTATCATGCCCAAATAATCTTCATCACCCTTTCCACGACCAAGAAAGTCATGTTTGTTATGATCTCCTTTGAAATATAGTTATGCCATTGATTGAGAATTAGAAATTAGTGTTGGGTGTTCTGAAAATTTTTGAGATGGTTTTTGAAATTATATAGCGAGAGGGAATCAGTTAATTTGGGAGTGGGATATGCACGTCTTGGTTAATTATAGAAGTTACCAAACGTGGAATGAAACTGATATGAATTATTGGAAAGAAATCTTTGACCAATAATCAACTAAGGCATATCCCAATTAACTGACTCATCCGAAGAAACCAAATCAAACGGCTGAAAGCATATGGTCAATCCGCAGAAATTAGTCATACGTTGACTAAGGTCAACAGAAACCATCCGCAGGATCTACCAGCAGAATCTACTCGTCAGTGGAAACCAAATATCTTTGAAAAAGATTTCTCATATCAAATTTCAAAGAACCCTTAATTAACTCCAAACTACCTCGCATTAATGATAATAAAGCCACGCGGTTGGGTGATCTTATAAATAAAGGCAATTATCCTCAAATCTCTCCACTTCAAATCAAATCCCTAATTATCATATCTCCAAATAACAATACATCCATGGCTTCCAATCAATCCATCATCAACCTTTCTTCTGAATCATCAGATACTTCTGACTCACTAAGATCTCCACCACCACTCAGAATGCCAACACTTCCCCGTGGTCTCACAAAAGAACAAGCCAAGAAGAAGAAACATGATGTGCCTGCACCTAGTTCATCATCTTCAGAAGATCTTCCACCATATCCCTCTGAAATTGATGATCCTGAGTACCAGAGAGAGATGGAGAGAAGATGGAATGAGTTGGAGAGGGCAAACAGAGTTCCCAATCCTGAGGAGTCTCTCATCTTCTTCACTTCTTCTGATGAAGAAGATGATGATAATGATGCACTATACAACCCTACAACCCCTGAGAAGCTTCAGTCATCTCGTCCAAGAAAAAGAAAAGTAAATTCCCCATTGCCAAAGACTAGAAAAGTTATGTTAGGTTTGCCCTGTCCTCAGTGGCAAGGACTCTTCAACATCAACAACAAAGGCAAAAAGAAGACTGTGGAAGGCAAGGGCAAGAGCAAAGTAGAATAGGAGCTTTGTTGTTAATCTTTCACTTGCATTATCTTGTATTGTACCTCTGAAGAATTAATAAAATTTGCCTTGTTTTATTGTTATTTGTTTTAATTCTTCTGATTAGCATTCCCCTGAATAATTTGAACTAGGCTAATCCATCAGCAGGAACACACTTAACAACAAGATAACTAGTATCAGCAGCATGTTGGTCAAACCATTGACTTTCATCCGAAGTATCCAATTAAGTGGACAACTTGCACACTTAGTAATTGCTACTGACTCAACTACCTCCTATTAATTTACATTAACTCGCAGTAAACCCAAATCAATTCTATAAATAGAAGTCTTCAAGTCATAATCAACTCACCATTCCATAAATAACATATCCCAAAGTCTTTCACACATTTACACCATGAAGCCATCCCCCAATGTCATTGAAATTTCTTCTGATTCATCAGACTCTACCTTTGACATACCTCAAATACAAAGATCATACTACTATTTGAATGAAGGTCCTTTAGAGTTATGTCCATCTCCTACCTCATCAGAAGAAACCACTGAGGCTAAGGAAACACCAACTCCTCTAGCTATGGTTGTCCCTGATTTCACCCCTGTTACAGCATTCTTAACACGTGAGATGGAAAGAGTCTGTGCTGATATGAGAAGAATCTCTGTCCCTGAAGAGCCACAGTCCTCAAGTAGAAAGAAGGGTCCATTGAAGGTGGTGCTTGGTCTTGCAGCTCCCAAACTCTGGAACAAAGACATGCAATCCAGAGGAATCCACTAGAAGATGCCAGACCCAAAGGACTTGGGGAAAGGGAAGAGGAAGATGGAGTAGGTTATTGCTTAGGGATGTGGTGGTTAGATGGTGGTTGGTTGTTGTTGAATGATGTATTTTGTGTTCCTTCTGATGACAGATCTTTGTAATGGTTGTACCAAACTTTCCACTGAAGAATAATATGTTACTTTAATGTCTTTACATCTAATGCCACTGAATGTAGATCTTTGAACATCAGCAGAAACATGACCTGAAACCAGACATTCACACAGAACACAAAAACACAACAAAACATAATAATATACAAGATTAGTAATAACCTGCAAAATAAAGTTAGTAAACTTAATTCTAGAAAACATAATAATCTACTTAAATACAACATGTACAATCCTCCCTTGAGGTATATGCCTCCCCTGAGGCTTATGCCTCCCCTCAAACATAGCATTTAATGGTTAACCATCCCAATGTTCACAACTAGGTGATTAAACCTAGGTCCATCAAAAGCTTTAGTTAACAAATCAGTCACATTATCATCAGTATGAATTTTAAGCACTTGAATTAGATGCTTCTCATTTGCATCTCTTATAAAGTGGTGCCTCATTTCTATGTGTTTGGTTATCTGATGAAAAACAGGATTTTTAACAATGGAAATAGTACTCTGATTATCAATGTAGATTTTAGTGTTCATAAAGTTAAACCCATAATCCAACATCTGATTTTGAATCCAAAGTACCTGACCACAGCAATTGGTAGTAGCCACATATTCTGCTTCAGTAGTAGAAGTAGCCACAATGGTTTGTTTCTTGCACTGCCAAGAGATGAGTCTTCTTCCAAGAAATTGACAACCTCCTGTTGTGGATTTCCTATCCAAATTAGCTCCAGCATAATCACTATCACTGTAAGCTTCCAACACAAATGGTGAATCCCTTGGGTACCAAAGGCCTAGTTTGGGTTGGCCCTTGATATACTTAAAAAATTTCTTCACAGCATTTAGATGGGAAGTCAGTGGAGTTACTTGATGTCTTGAACAGGCACTGACAGCAAAGGTAATATCAGGCCTTGAAGCTGTGAGATACATGAGTGATCCAATCATGGACCTATAAAGATGAACATTCATAGCCTCATCTTGTTCATTTGGATTTTTAAGCTTGGGTGGTTCATATGGAGTGGTAGCAGTCCTCAAAAGGTCAAAGTCAAATTTTTTCAAGATATCTTTAACATACTTCTCCTGATGAATAAAGATCCCTTCAGGATGTTGTTTGACTTGCAGCCCTAAGAAAAAGGTTAATTCCCCCATTGCACTCATTTGAAATTCACCTTTCATCAAATCTTCAAATTCCCTGCACCATGCTTCCTTTGTGGACCCAAAAATGATGTCATCCACATAGACCTGTACTAGAATGATGTCCCTGGAGTTTTTCTTGATAAAGAGGGTCTTATCAATAGCTCCTCTTCTGTATCCATGCTCCAAAAGAAATGAAGACAATCTAGCATACCATGCTCTTGGTGCTTGGTGAAGTCCATAAAGTGCCTTGACAACTTTGTAAACCTTTTTAGGATGATGGGGGTCTTCAAAGCCCTGTGGTTGAGTAACATACACCTCCTCTTCTATTTTGCCATAGAGAAAGGCACTCTTGACATCCATCTGATAGACCTTAAACCCCATATAAGAGGCAAAGGCTAAAAACAATCTAATGGCCTCAACCCTAGCCACAGGTGCAAAGACCTCAGTGTAGTCAATACCTTCTTCTTGTCTGAAACCTTGTGCCACCAATCTTGCTTTATTTCTAACCACAATACCTCTAGCATCCCTCTTGCATTTTAAGATCCACTTGGTCCCAATTGCAAATTTTCCTGCAGGTAGATCAACTAGTACCCAAACATCTTGATTCTTGAATTGTTGCATCTCTTCCTGCATAGCTTCAACCCAACTAGGCTCACTCAAAGCCTGTTTAATGCTTGTGGGTTCAACTTGGGACAAGAAACAAGCAAATAAACAATGCTTCTGATCTGTGTGGTTGTCTCTCTTCTGAGTGGATACATAGGTTAAAAATGCACATTGCCCAAACTTGGTATTCTTAATGGCACTTCTGGTGAGTACCATAGCATTAGGATCACCAAGTATATTATCTTTTGGATGTATGGTGTTGATCCTTTTAGTTGTAACAGGATTCACATCAATGGAGGTATCAAGATTGGTTAAAGTAGGAGCAAAGTCTTCATCATAGGAAGCTGATTGAAAAATGCCAGCAGTTTGCTCAACATTAGCAAGATCTGAGGGAGTAGGAAACCTGCCATAAGGTTCATCTAATCTTGTGGAAACGTCAGTGGAAACAGGAACTGTAGCAGAATTGCCTTCAGCAAAATCTCCATCAGCAGTATCTATAGTTGCATCTGCTGATGTATCAGCAGAATTATGTTTTCTGCTTTCTTCAACAGCAGCTTGTTTTAAGAGAGCTTCAGTGTCTTGAGCAAATTCAAGACCAAGTCTTTTAGCTTCCTCAGCAGCTGCATGTTCTTGCTTTTTGAGTCTAGCAAGATCTTCTGCATATGTTGAATTTTTCACATCATCAGCAGATTTGGCATCAGAGGCTTCTTTGGTAGGAGGATCTGCTAGCTTGATTGGTAGAGTTGTTACAACAATAGTGGGTTCATCACCTTCTGAATCATCCTGTAGGGTACCTGCATTGTTAGAAGATGACACTTGTATACCTGCAGATAGGTTAGATGTGTGTCTAGCATACCCCAAATAATCAGTAAGGTAATCAAGGTCAAAATACCATTCATGACCCTTGCCCTGAACATTTACATTATCCTCTAGAAATTTCAGGTTCAGAGTCTCTTCTATCTTCTTTGCAGCCAAATTATAGACCCTATAAGCCTTGCTATGAGCTGAGTAACCAACTATATATCCTTCAGCAGCTTTAGCTTCAAATTTGCCTAGGTGATCACTTGTATTCAGTATGGTCACCTGACAACCAAAAGGTTTCAAGTGTTCAATGGTAGGCTTCTTTCCTGTCAATAGTTCATAGGGTGTCTTATTGTGAGGTCTAGTGATCAACACCCTATTCAACATATAACAAGCAGTACCAACTGCCTCAGTCCAAAACATGATGGGAAGTTTAGAGTTAGCAAGCATTGATCTTGCAGCCTCTATAAGGGTTCTATTTTTTCTTTCAGCAACTCCATTCTGTTGTGGAGTCCTAGGGGTGCTATAATCTCTTTTAATACCCTTTAAACCACAAAGTTCAATTAGATTGGCATTTTTGAACTCTGTCCCATTGTCACACCTTATACTTTTAATCTTCTTGTTAAGTTGATTTTCAGCTAGAGCCATAAATTCTTTGAGTTCCTGAAAGGTTTGATCTTTAGTCACTAAGAAAAATGTCCAACTGAATCTGCTGAAAGCATCAGTGATCACCAAACAGAAGTACTTATGATCAATACTCCTGATGGATGTAGGACCAAAGAGATCCATGTGAAGCAGCTGCAATGGTTCTGAGATAGTGCTCACAGTAGTAATGGCCTTATAAGAAGCTTTGTGTTGCTTTCCCTTGTTACAAGCTACACAATTATGCTCATTGGTGAAAATCTTGGAAGGAAGTCCATGAACGAGTCCATCTTTAGCAAGTTTGTTGATGACTTTAAAGTTAACATGTGCCATCCTTCTATGCCATTTTGTAGATTCATCCAAGGATGCTTTAGCCACCAAGCATGTTAGATCACCTTCTGGCTTGACATCATTCAAGTCAAAGGTATATAGATTATGGTTTCTTGGAGCCTTAAGTAATACTAGATTGTCATCAGGCATTTGGAAATCAGGTGAAAGAATGAAACAACCATCTTCAGTGAAAAGCACAGGAAGCTTTTTGTTACAAATTTGTGATACAGAGAACAAATTGAATCCTTGAAGCTCCTTCACATAGTAGACATTCTCAAAATCCACCTTTGAAGTTTTAATGGTACCTTTGCCTGTGATCCTTCCTACTCCACTTCCAAACCTCACTATGCCTCCATTAAGTGGCACAAAGTCATGCAGCTTCTCTTCATTACCAGACATGTTTCTTGAACAGCCACTATCAACAATACCTAAGTCTTTATTAAGAAGAGGATGTTCCTACAACAAAGAAAATTAATATACAACAACAACAAGAATGAAGAGACTTAAGTTATGAAAGACTTGAGCTTGCCATGTGGATCATTCTGATGAACCCAAGATGATGTGTTAGATCCACAATTGTTCCTGGATTCCCTGTAGTTAATTGGTCTTTGATATATCCAAGAACAATCTGCTGAGGACTTTTCAGCAGAATCCTAATTACCCCTTCCCATACACATTTGGTCAGTATATTCATACCAATGATGAACACCATTAAATGGTTGAGATCTATATCTATTCCTATTGGTATTCATATATCTATTATCAAAAACAGACCTATTAGAATAAACAGGCCAATCAGCAGGAGTGGAACACATTCTGCTGACATGATACTTAGCCTGTGGAGCTACTGAGGGTTTGGTACAGGTATTAGTCCATTTTTGTCTAGGTCTATTGTTAAAAACAGAAACACCCATCCTCTTTTCATGAAAATCACAATCCTTAATTAAATGCAACTTGCTACCACAAACAAAACACTTCTTTTTCTTATAAGATTTATTAAATCCAAAAGATGTCTTATTAAACATAGAATTATTCAAAAAAAACATCAGAAACAGAATTGTTTTGTAAACACTTAAAAGAATTGTTTTCATAAGAAGTAAATAACAAGTCTTCAAAAGAGGCTGGTTGATAAAGAACTTCATCAGCAGCAACTTCAAAGTCCACAGACTTGTAAGATGACTTGTCAGAAGTCTTTATTGAGGACTTGGGTGAGTCTGACTTGGTCTTGGAATCACAGCTGGCATAACTAGAGGTCTCTGAGGTCTTGTCCCTGGAAGAACAAGAGACATAATTGTTAGAATCATTACTAGATATACTTCTAGTGTCAGGGGAGTCATTGATCCTAATGCCAGTGGTTTCCATTGATTCTTGTAAGTCAATCTTATGGGATGTGGGCTTAGGGGTTCCTATGGTTGGAGAGACTTCAGACTTATGTGGCAAGTCTTTAGACTTTTTGCCAAAGAGATGGTGTGAACCATCAAAGTTAGAAGTTTTGGTAGTAGGCATAAATACACCTCTGATAGGTCCTGGCACAGCATGCATCTCACCTTCCTTTAAATAGTTTATTGGAATAGAATAGTTATAATTCTTCTTATCCAAATAGTGATTAGCTTCTAGACCTACATATTTTTAAAAACCTAGACCTATTTCAGAAGTAACAGACTTACTGCTGTAGAGTAACCTAGATAATTTATCACCTGAAACTAGCCACTCTTTATGCCTAGCTACTTCTTTATCTAGTTTCTCTTGCAAAACACTTTTCTTTGACTCAATTCTAGCTTTTTATTTTTCAGAAAATTTTAATTCATTGCTAGCACATTCTAAATCTCTACTTAAAACTCTAATCTTTTCCTCATAAGCTAATTGATTCTGTTGAAACCATACCTTTTGTAGTTCTAAAGTTTTAAAAGCTTCTTTATAAGTTGCTGCTTCAATAAAACAAGCATTATATTTTGGTTTCATATCATCATAAGCTTCTTTTAGAGTTGTATATTTAGAATCACAATCACAAGCACAAGTAGATACCTGAGGAGAGATTCCCATGAGACCAAAGCTATCAACACAACTAGCCATGCAGGAGATTTGAGGAGAGCTGCTTGTATCATCATCATGCTCATTCCAGTCCACACTAGTATCAATAGCAGTGATCAAGGCCTTTGATTCTCCAGCTTCCACTTCTTTCTTCTTGTATGCTGAATACCTGGTACTGGCTTCACCCTTCTTGGCTGAGCATTCTCTTGCAAAGTGATCAATTTCTCCACAAGCATAACACTTCACATTCCTTCTATCAAACCTAGCTGCATCTCTTCCTTCAACATTGAGCTTTTTACCAGCCTTTTGCTCATATCTTCTAACCTTGAGAGAGAGCATAGCCATTTGCCACTTTAGGTCCAATTCTTCCAAAGAAATTTCATCAATTTGTTCAAAGTCTTCATAAGCTATTTGTTGCTGTTTATCAACTTTAGCAACAAATGAATGAAGTACATCTTCCATCACATTGCTAATCTTTGGATGAGTTATTGGATTAGCACTTGAAAAAGACAATGTGATCATTGGAAGACTTTGGCTTGGAGTGGATGGACTTGAGTAAACCTGTGGTGTTGGGGATGGACTTGCATAGGTATGTGGCATGTAGTTTGAGTTAGAACTGACAAATGCAGATTGTGAAGGAGTAGCTGCATATGGAGAGAATCCCTTTATGTCACCTTCCAAAGCTCTGAGTTTGTTGTACAAGTCATCAAAGCTGAGGTAGTCCAAGCCACCTTTGGTTTTTAGTGATATACTCACTTGAGACCATGAGGGAGGTAAGGCTCTTAAAAACCTGGAACTCACTTCTTCATTCAGGTCTGGCTAGAAGCTGATTCAATTGACTCAGAATCTTCTGAAACCTGTCATAACCTTTGTGTAGACCTTCTTCTTCAGTAATCTTAAATTCTTGAAATTCCAGCTTCAACATACTCTTTCTCATCCTCTTTGATTCTTCATTCCCACCAAATCTAGTTTTTATGGCCCACCAGATTTCTCTTGGATCAGTCATAGAATGAAAATCTCCCATGTGGTCATCAGGAATTGCCTGCAGCAATATGGTTCTTGCTTTGTTCTCCCTTTGAATGGCAAGAATTTCTTCAGCAGAAACAGGTTCCAAAACTGTAACTTTGCCATTTGCATCAACACTTTGTTTTTTAGGACGACAGCCATTGAGTATAACATTCCAGAGGTTATAATCAAAACTTGCAATCCAGTTCTGCATCTTCATGGCCCAGATCTCATACTCATCCTTCCTAAGAAAAGGAAGTTTTGCATTGCTGTTGGAGAAGGCCACCTGTTGTAGTTGTTGAGTGAGAGAGCCTGCTTCTGAGATAACAACATCACCGCCTGGTTTGTCTCCCATTGGTACTGAATGAATAGTTATGTGATTGTGTAGAGGTTACAGAGAGTATCTAGTGGCTCTGATACAACTTGTAGGGATCTATATCTTGATAGATCACGAGCCAATAGATCGTTAGCCAACTAATGTAATCACTAGCTAGACTAAGTTAGATAATCTCTGTGAATTTGTAATTATGTGGAATATAAAAACAAACCTATACTAAACTTGATCCTCTATGGATCGATAATATTAATAAAACTTTGTACTAGAAACTTATATCTATTACAATGACCTAGGGTTCCTTATATACTAGTGGAGACCCTAACCTTTCTTACAAGAAACGAATAATACTAAACCAATAAAAGATATTCTACATATCTTTTCCTAAAATACATAAGTTATATCTACGGTTAAACTCTATCCGCAGGATCTATGTTCGTCCGCAGGAACCAGTCATTAGCAGAAAGTCACTAAGCCTTCCGCAGGAACCTGTCAGCAGTATCTGTCAGTAGTATCTTCAATAATTCCTTACACTAGCTTATACACCGTGGAATCATGGGTATCGTGAAAGGAATTATTCATTAAGGAGTTAAGTGTGTGAATAAATTAACAAACCACAAAGAACGTAAATCGGTTAAATAATTTTTGAACTTAATAATAAGTATTGTGTCAATGATACGATAAACAATTTGGTTGGTGACAATTAAAAAAATAAACGTACATGTATTGTCTCTTCTAACTTGTAGATAGTCTTGAAAAGCAAAGCAAATCTATGCAGTAAACGACAACATATAGTTGTCCATGTGTGAAACTGAAGTAATCAATTTAAATTCATAATAATCTATTTAAAATCATAGTATGCTAAATTCCATCGTGAAAACAACTAATGAAGCTCTAAACAATTTTAGCAATTGAGAAAACAATAACTACCCGTAATTGTCCTGCAAAATGCTATGAAATATTACTAATTTGTGTTGGTCTTGCGAAGGCATTGAGCTACATTCACTATGACGAGGCACACCAATTTAGTGTTATCCATCGAAACATCGATAGTTTGAATGTCATATTAAATGATAACTGGGAACCCAAGTTATCTGAATTTAGACTTTCATGAAGATTAAAGCATCTCAGAGGCATGATTCATTCTCTGTTGACAAAGTTTGGGATAGGGAGG
Organism: Artemisia argyi; assembly: GCA_030686995.1. Taxonomy (NCBI): domain Eukaryota; kingdom Viridiplantae; phylum Streptophyta; class Magnoliopsida; order Asterales; family Asteraceae; genus Artemisia; species Artemisia argyi. The sequence continues at coordinate 215,081,323 of CM060685.1, read as the reverse complement.
GGTGTACAGAGCCGACATATATAGAGACAAAGAGTGTGTGTCACAAGTCAGATATGTACTCCTTTGGGGTAGTAATGTTTGAACTACTGTGTGGTAGGAAAGCAGTAATCGAAGGCGACCAAGATAATAAGTACTTGGCTTCGGTGGCCATTTCCCATTATCGGGAGAAGAAACTCGATGAAATAATTGATTAGGAGTTATGGAATCAAATGGACTCTCAATCATTTAATGTTTTTGCAGAAATAGCATATGACTGCTTGAATGAAGAATGATCGGAACACCCAAATATTGATGAGATTGTCATGAGACTTGAGAAAGCGTTGGAACTTCAACTTGAACATCAAAATGAGGTAAGACGGTCTTTATTCTTTTTCCATCTTTCTATTATAATAAGTACAACTCTATATTTAGTTGAGTATATAGACCTTCACCTCCATCACTTTGTTAAATTATTAGTTAATAAGACCATGCATGCAGAAAGTAGAAATATATACAGATTTTTAATTAGACTTAAATTCAAGTTCAATATAACATACAAGGCAAGTATATACCGCAAAATGTGTTTGAAACGGTTCATGAATTTCATCAAACACTTTGTAGGCACTTCATCAAACTCTCTTATTGTGGTATCTTGTGTATTAATTCACGTTTTTACTTGATAAACAGATAATCTCTTCGCTTAAAGACGATCTCGCTCACCTTAAAATCACCCTTAAAAGCATACTATCTACCAGCAACAAGTTTGTTGACGAAAATGGCATCTACACAAGTATATTGTAACACCCCTAAAATTTGATACAGCGGAAGACTAAACAAGCTCTTAGGGTGTTACGTGGATTGGTATCCATTCCAAGTCATGAAAGAACGAGATAAAGTAAACATAAGAAAACACAACCCAAACGGAGTTTTAAAGATTACATTTATCCCAAATTTATCCAAAGCAAGGCCCAAAAGAAATAAACGTAGGTCCAAAAATACATATTAGAGTTTTAGAAAATAGATCCATAAACCAGGTGCCAAAGCCAAGCCTCCAATCCAAGCATCCCAATCATTGTATAATCTCAGTCATATCATTCCAAGAAAGAATTTTTAAGTACCGCATTACTAAAACATTTCCAAAACAATTAAACCATATAAGTTTCAAAACGTGATCATATCATATAATCAACATATCCAATATTCCCAATATATATCAATCATATCGCAACCACCTAAATCATCCCATGAGCCACCATCCACAAGGGTCTCATATACCATATCATCTTAAAGATCTCATATCATAATCTAAAATGCTTCAATCTTAAAAGAAGCTTCGGCTTGTCGGGCTGGCGGACATTGGTCGAGGATCGTTTTCTATAAAAATCGGTTATAGTTTAGGTGTTTATTACCTAGTTCTCTATAACCTTGGCTCTGATACCAATCTCTAATGTAACACCCCCAAAATTTGGTACAGCAGAAGACTCAACAAGCTTTAGGGGTGCTACGGGGATTGGTATCCAACACAAGACATAAAAGAACGAGATAAAGTACACATAAGAAAAACACAACCAAACGGGGTTTTAGAGTTTACATTTATCCCAAATTCATTCAGAGTCAGGCCCAAAAGTAATAAACATAGGTCCAAAATTAAATATCAGAGTTTTAGAAAATAGATCCATAAACCAGGTGCCATAGCTAAGCCTTCCAATCCAAGCATCCAATTCATCACTTAATTACCTGAGAAAACGTGCTAAAAGTCAGCTTTCGCTGGTGAGATCATAGGTTTAAATTCATAATTCAATATAGTGGACATATACGCAAAACACTTGCTAGCTAGACTAGGGATTCACTAAAAACCTGCGGATACCCTCCGCTCCATCATAAATACACGGATACCTTCCGTTATAAACCTGCGGATACCCTACGCCACAACATAGATGCATGGGTACCCCTCGTAATATCATAAATACTCGGATAACCTCCAAAGTATTAATATCCTATAGGTGCACACTATAGTATCTAAATAAGCCAACCATAACTAGTTCACACGAAACTATGTGACTAAAGTTGACAATTCATCCTAGTCCATACGCATAGCAAGTTTTAAAAAGAATATAAAAGCGATAATAGTCCACATAAAATAATTTGCACGTTTCTCACCCCAAGTATTGAAAACATAGTTCAAGAGTAAAATGTGGGGCTATGACTCACCTCAAGTCCAGAAATCAGCAAGAAGAAATCGGTAGAAGTAAGATGTATAGTAACTCAAAAGACGGCAACTACGGACTCGGCACTACCTAACAATGTCAACTCGTTCAGAAATCATTTCCTCAAAATCGAATATTCCCAAACCCGAACATATTCCATTTTACTTCCGAAAATCCATTTCTCGTATTAATCTCGTATTAGTTTGGAGTTTGACGTTTGGTATCCATGCGGGTGGTGGGTTGACACAACTCAAACCAAGAAGTCACAACAAAAGGATAATAAAACAATCTACAGGTCTAATATTAGTCCAATATATTATTTAAATAAATCATCGAAGTTTATCAAATCCGTCGATTTGGTAATCCCCCATATTTATTTACTCAATATATCACTCCAAGATTATACCCAAATCCTAGGTCATATTGCACATAAAGTACTATATGGTATATATCAAAGTTTAATGAATTCTCTAATTATGCCGTTAAGTTTACCATATTTGTCAATTTGGTAACCTCACGAGATACTTAGTAATTCATTATTCTCGTACACATACCACAACCTATGGGCGTCGTAGGATACGATGCCCATTAATATACTTAATTTAAATAACTAAATCGCTCTTATTTAACCTGTAGATTAAATAAGTTACATAGTTATCGAAAGTGAATGTATTAATCGTCATATATCCGTGACAACAAAAACGTCACAAACTAATAATCCACTTGGACTCAAGTGACCACGACCCCGTAAAACTCGATAGTTTTCTCCGTTTATTAAAAGAAATTATTTTATTTAATATTTATTTAATGTCAAGATTTCATCGTTATTTCTAGTGTTTAATTATAATAACGCTCCCAATATTATTACACTACTTTCATAGTATAATATTTATCATCACGTTATTGTTATAATCTTACTCGTGATCGTTTTATTTTTAATATACGCATTTATATATTTATATAAACGTTATTCACGTCTATATACTTATATAAACGTTTATATTACCAATAATATTATTACGAGTTTTATTATTAGCGTTTGATTATAAATATTTATCGAGTCATACGAAATGGTCACATGTCCGAGTCATCACTCTCAGCTCATTGTCCAAGTCTAAAAATAGAAAATAACCAAGTCAAAATCAATCCATCCAACTCCGTCCAAACAATACCCATATCACGTGCTACAACAATAAGGTCCGACTACGGTACCCGACTAACCTATCTCCGTCATCTAATTTGACCGTCTCACAATCGGTCCCCATATATACCATTCGACAACAACTCCTCAATCATCACATTATATCCATTGTCGAGACCACAATGGTCTCGACCCAACCAAAACATTCGATCAATCCAAAATGCCACAATGATACTAATAACAATGTGAACCATAACAAGGAAAATATTAAAGTAGGCTACTTCCGGGTTGGTTTACCAAGCCAAACCCGAGCCTAATAACCCACTTGGGTCTCGGCTAAACACATGAGTCACAAAGACTCGAAACCAAGACCATGAGGTCTCATAATAAGCTCAAGTGAGCAACTGAAAATCTGCCCAAAAGACCCCCTTGGGTCGCGACATACATCAACAACAACAAGGCCAAAATACGACTCAATCGAGTCAAAACCAAACACCATAGCATCCACACTCGCTAATCAAGAACACAAGGTCAATCTCCAAGAAAATAACGAGGCATAGGGCTCGTACCCACATCAAGCCGTGAGCCTAGGCTCACGGTTCCTTCGACTCATACGGTAAGGAGTAAACCCGGATACCAAACGATGATTTCATTATATTTTAGTCAAAAACCGACTTGTATAACAAGTTTTAATTCGAAATAATCAAGAAAATTTCAAAACCCATCAATATATACATCCGTATTACACGGATCGACGCTCTCCAAGACAAGTTTACACTTGTTTCGGTGTTTGCTCACCTTCTTGGACCTTGAAACTCACGGATCTAGTGCAAACAACAAGATTAGAGTCGGATTTGATAAGATTCGTGGTGTTAGGGAGGGTTATATGGTGCGTGTTATATATCAAATGAAAGGGAAAAAATGATTGTGACAACCGGCAATTTAGGGAGTTATTTTAAAAACCCGCATTACGTTAAAGTTCGTTTAAAATTTTTATTTAGAATTTTATTTCACAACGAACTTGTACGACCTATTTTATGGATATTTATAATTAATGATGTTATGGAATTCGTGAATTATTTTCATAATTCATTTTGATATTATGCTCGGTGATGTATTCTTAAATTCTCACTTAGTACTATGTTGACTCCGGCACTAGGAAACCTAAAAGTTTAATAACTTACGAGTTTTAATACGTTGGACGTTTAATAACGTATTTATTATAAATTTCGGTGGAATATATATATAAAGCCGTCAAATGGTGAATATAACGAGTTTTGGGAACGTTTAATATTTCTTAGTAAGTTTTTACTTACGTACGGGGGCGTTTTTATAAACTAAAATTGGTGATAAAAAGGTTTTGTGTGCAAAATATAAGGAAACTAAGTAGAGGGACCTAAAGTGTAAAATATCCATATTAAAACCCTAACCCTAAAACTAATAACTCATTTTCATCTTCATCACTTCACCTCTTCTCCCTCTCCTCTCTTCCTCACCGCCAGCCACCCCAAAAACCGGCCACCACCGCCGCACACCGCCATACACCGCCACTCCCAAAACACTCCCCACCTTCTCCTTGTTACGTAGTGGTGATTCACGCGCCCAAAAACCCTCCCCCTCGCCTCGTTTTACCACCTTTGACGCCACCCACATCACCTTCACCATTTTTCTTGGGTTATCATTGTAGATCCGCGGGTAAGTGGGCACAAGGTGCCTCGTTTTTGTTGAAAAACTTACCCAAACCTACGAAATCTATTAATATGGTTCGGATTTGGTGTAAATGGTCAAAAATGATAATGGGTTTTATTAAAAAAATTAGTTTGGTATCCGGGTATTGACGTTTGGTTGCGTTTCTTGGCGTGGTCGACCCGTAGCCGAGGGTCTCACCCTCGACTTTGTGATGATTCCGAGTTGTGGTCGACCTTTGACCCGATTTTCTTGTTGTTTGACCTCTTTTGGTCATAATAGTTGATGGATTAATTGGTTTCTTGATTGTTGATTCTTGTTGTTCGACTTGGGATGGAGCCGACGACCCCATTGGGTCGGTTTGGTTATTTATTTTGTTTGGGTCGAGCTCTCGTGAGCTAGCCGCGACCTTGTGGTCTCGGGTGGGACCCACGTGACACTTGGTATATGTTTTTCGACTCGGGTTGACTTGGTAACTTGACCCGGATACGGTTATTTTTTGAGAACCGTTTGTAGTGTCGAAATATATATATTTCGGCAAAGTTTATTTTATGGTTATTTATTTATTGTTGGTTACCTTTATTGTGGCATAATTTGATTTTGATGAAGTTGACGAGTATTATGGACTCGTGGTATTAATTGAAGTTGTGTTGACGATAAAGTGGTTTGGGGACCGATTGTGAGACGGTCACTTAGATTGACGGAGATAGGTTAGTCGGGTGCCGTAGTCGGACCCTATTGTTGTAGCACGTGGATTGGGATTGATTGGACGGAGATGTATTTATTATTATGACTTTTATATTACTTTGGACTTGGACAATGAGCCGAGAGTCATGACTCGGACATGTGACCATTTCGTATGACTCGATAACTATTTACAAATAAAACATAAATAATAAACTCGTAATAATAATTATTGATAATATAAACGTTTATATGAATATATAGACGTGAATAACGGATATATAATTATATAAGCGCGTATATTAATAATAATAATAATCACGAGTCATATTTTAAATAATACGACTAGATATATATTAGGCTACGAAAGTGGAATAATATTATTGAACGTATTATTATTATAAAATGTGTTATAAAACGAGAAACTCTCGACAATTATTAAACATTTAATAAAAATGTCATTTTGTATATACATAACGGGTAAACTTATCGAGTTATGCGGAGTCGTTGTCACTCGAGTCCAGGTAAGTTATTATTTGTGACTTTCGTGTTGTCACGGATATATGACGATTAATATAAACGTTTTCTATAACTAAATAACCACTTAACCGTAGGGTTGAAGCGGGTTATTTGGCTATATGAAATGAATATATTAATGGGCATCGTATCCTACGACGCCCATAGATTGTGGTATATGTAAAGTGTTAGGATCATATTTTATTTATAAAAAGTGTCGGTCATTAACGTATAGTTATAGGTTGCTTTAGAATATCATTATGATGAAGTTTATGTGTAGTTTTCATGAATTTATAAAGTCTAAGGGCCATTAGTGTAATAATGTATAAGACTAGAGAAGCCCTAGACTTCAACTATAAATACTATTGTAAACCTCATTTGAGAGGTTGGTTCTTTTAGTTATTACAAGGTTATTATTTCACACACTAGAGTTCCCATCCACTCTCTCTCTCTACTTACTTTCTCTCTCTAGGTTTAAGCTTGAATCATATGTGAAATAGGTTGTTCTACGGTCCTACAAGTGGTATCAATCGCCTAGGGATAATATAGGTTGTTTTAGGTTTGATTTGGGTGAAAAAAATCGGTTTTCTAAGAGTTTCGGTTACTGTTCATCATTTGGTTTTCGAGTTAGGCACAAAAATTTCGATAAAACCGATCCCTAGTACATCCAAGATTCAATAAAACCCCATATGAGCTAGTGAACAACCGTAAACCTGACCTCTCTTACCTTCACGTGTTTGGCGCTTTGTGCTATCCGACGAACGACAGAGAAGATCTAGGAAAGTTGAAAGCTAGGGGTGATATTGGAATCTTCATTGGATATTCAGAAAACTCGAGGGCATTCAGGGTGTATAATAGAAGAACGAAAAAGATAATGGAGACGATGAATGTGAAGTTTGACGAGATTTCACAAATGGCTTCTGAGAGATACGCTCTAGAACCCGCGCTTAATCCGATGGCTTCTAATCAAACTAGATTAGGACCCGCACCAAACAGTCAGACTTCGGGATACATCAGTTCAGGACTCGTGCCTAATGGAGCTCAGTCAACAAACACGGACAAACCTTCAGAACAAGAACTGGAAAATTTCTTCGAGTTAATGTTTGATGAATATTATGGTGGAACTTCGACAAATGCATCTCAACAACATTTCGCTGCACCCGCTCATATTCAACCACCACCACCACCACTAGATGCATCTACAACAATCGAAGCTGAAGCACCAACTACCTCAACATCATCTACATCTACTCAAGCCACTCCAGTACTTGAAACTGAACTACCAAGAGTTGATGAGCAAAATCAAAACACAAATTTTCAAGAAGAACCAACAAATAATTCAAACGATGTTGCGTTAGAAGAAGGAGAAGAAGTATTTGAAAACCCGTTTGCAACAGACTCTGCTGAATCTTCTTCAAGGTTACATGAACCGTCTAACACACATACGTTAAACCCAAGGTACCCTTCTACGTTTCAATGGACAAAAGACCATCCAATAGAACAAGTTATTGGTGAACCTTCAAAGCCAGTTCAGACGAGGAGACAAATTACCACCGATCTCGAATTGTGCATTTACATTTGCTCAATAAGCCTCAAAGAACCAAAGAATATTCGGGAAGCAATGGCAGAAAACCCTTGGATAGAAGCGATGCAGGATGAACTTCTTCAATACCTGTTACATGATAGTTGGGAACTTGTTGAACGACCACTTGATAAACGCGTTCTTGATCTCAAGTGGTTGTGGAAGAACAAACTGGTTGAGGAAATGACTGTAATTCGTAACAAAGCTCGTCTCGTAGCTAAAGGTTATCCACAAGAAGAAGGGATCGATTTCGAAGAATCATTCGCGCCTGTAGCTAGACTTGAAGCAGTCCGGATTTTCTTAGCCTATGCAGCTCACAAAAACATCACAGTCTATCAGATGGACATTAAGACAGCTTTCTTAAATGGAACTCTGAAAGAAGAAGTGTATGTGAGTCAGCCAGAGGGATTCATCGACAAAGATCATCCAGACTACGTCTACAAGCTTAAGAAAGCCATCTATGGTTTAAAACAAGCTCCAAGAGCGTGGTATGACGAACTATCATCTTTCTTGCTCAAAAACAATTTCACAAAAGGAACGGTTGATGACACCTTGTTTATCAAAAAATTCAAAGATGACATTTTGATCGTTCAAATTTACGTGGACGACATAATTTTTGGATCAACCAATCCTAACCATTCAAAACATTTTGAAAATCTCATGAAAAGCAAATTTGAAATGTCCATGATGGGGGAACTAAAATTCTTTCTTGGTTTACAAATACATCAATCCCCTCGTGGTATTTTTATCAATCAAGCTAAATATACAATAGAGATTTTGAAAAAACATGGAATGGAAAATTGTGATTCTGTTGGTACTCCAATGGTCACTTCACCAAAAATTGATGCTGATTTGTTTGGGAAACCCGTCGATCCGAAGAAATATCGGAGCATGATCGGTTCTCTCATGTACTTAACTGCTAGTCGACCTGATATTCAATTTGCTGTTTGTTTGTTAGCACGGTTTCAGGCAAAGCCTACCGAACTTCACCTCAAAGAGGTTAAAAGGATCTTTCGGTACCTACGAAGAACCATTAACATGGGACTTTGGTATCCGAAGGATTCGGGGTTTAATCTTACAGCCTTTTCAGATGCCGACCATGCAGGAGATCAAGTTACAGCAAAAAGTACATCAGGTGGAGCACAATTTTTGGGTGAAAAGCTAGTAAGCTGGTCGTCAAAGAAACAAGATTGTACTGCGCTATCAACCGCCGAAGCCGAGTATGTGTCTCTATCTGCGTGTTGTGCCCAAGTTCTTTGGATGAGGACACAGCTCACAGATTATGGCTTTACTTTTGACAGAACACCTATGTATTGTGACTCAAAAAGTGCCATAGCCATCTCGTGCAATCCCGTACATCACTCTAAGATGAAGCATATCAAAGTCCGCTACCATTTCATCAAAGAACACGTGGAAGAGGGTACTGTTGAATTATTTTTCGTTAAGACTGATTACCAACTCGCCGATCTATTTACTAAAGCCCTTCCAAAAGAAAGGTTTGACTATTTAGTTCGACGAATTGGCATGCGAAGCCTAACTCCTGAGGAGCTAGTACGTCTTCTCGAGTCTTCTTGAAAAATGTTTTCAAAAACGCTTCGCTGTAAATATTTTTTGAAAAAAAACAAAATACAAAATTTGAAAAACCAACAAAAACAAAATACAAAAATATAAAATTTCAAAAAATACAAAAACAATATAAAATCAAAAAATCTAAAAATATTCTTCTCACGACATGTCTCTCGTATAAATCAATATTCTGTACGTTTCTAGAAATGTCATTCAACAATGATACGGACATGTACAGATGCTTGAACGGGAGTTCTCTTTAATGTTTTTCTAAAACATGTTGTTTCTCAAAAATTTCTTCACAATGGCTTTCGTATACTTCAGTACGAAACCCGGGCTTAAACGATGACTTGTGATTATTTCAAATCAAGGACTCGTATTTTCAAGGACGAAATCTTTTTCAAAAAGTTCGAGTCTAAACAAACGAAAAAGACTTCAAACAAAAACTCGTTTTCAAAATAGTAAACTTGAGCACTTTTTCAAGATTCATCAAAAGATTTTTCAAAATCTTTCAAATGAGTGCTCAAGATAACTCCCTCAAAACCCTTAATTGATTTTAAAATGTTCTATCATTAAGAGGGAGTACAAAAACAAAATGTTCCGAATTCATGCAAAATGAAATCTGTCTATCTCTCCAAAAAGCTTTTTCTTAATCAGTTGATATCAAAAATATCACGATATGCTATTTTTGAGGGGGAGAAGACATGATTAAAATGTGATCAAAGATGTTTAAAGCTTGTGACTGAATCTCAAAAGAGCTAGACTCAGAATGTACCAATGAATTGACGAAGCTTAAAATGTCAGTAATCGAAAAGACTTGTCCTGGACGGGTAATAATTTCAAGCTAGTCTAACTAGTGATGTAAGCGTGTCTCGAATAGGACTTGTCTGAGTAGAATGTACCGTATCGAGAGACTTTCTTTGGACTTGACCAGGACGGGTAATAACTTCAAGCTAGTCTAACTAGTGATGTAAGCGTGTCTCGAATCGGTCATGTTCACTGAAAGTGGATCAATTCAAAAAGTGCAAACTCCTCACGCATGTGCAAATTTCTTAAAAAATTCATGAGCACATGTGAAGGGGGAGTCCTTCATAAGAAACAAAAACTCTCAAAGTGTCAACAAAAATGTGTTTATATTCATAAACACTTTGAGAGATTTTCAATCCAAGGTTTCATGGCAATTATAGGATTCATGGAGTTATAAGGTGACTAAGGTTAGGGAAAACCGTCCTATGATCCGCCAGAGCCGGAGGGATCTACCCAAGGACAATTCCAATAGATTAGAATTAGAAGTCCTTAGGTATGATTGAAAAAGGAGAAAATGAGAAAGGAGAAAGAAGGGGTTGAAGAATTAAAAAGAAAAGTTATGAAAAAGGGTGAAAAGAAATAGCCCTCCATATGTTCAACCTTAGGGCAGACACCGGGTTCAACTCATATGCTACTGGTTGTTACTAAGGTGACACCGGTATTGAAGACAAAGACGTCATGGACCCAGTGACGTGCTGCACTAAACCTTCTAGCCACTCAAGTTCTCTTAAAAGAGCTTGTTTCATTCTCACGGGGAACCGGCATAATCTATCGACCTGACTCTTAGAGATGGTTGATATTGAAGCAGGAGACCTATCCCTAATCTCCGCATAGGAAACCAAATGTGCACTTATCGAGTCTAGAGCCCCGAGATTCATCAAAAGATCTCATAGGAACACATGATATTTCTACACTGGTTGTTCATCATTAAGGACGCCAGATGTAAACTTTAGAGTCCTACGCAGATCTTAGCAATCTGCCAGAACATTTATGAGAGGATTCACACTTGTGATTCTCAATGATTGAATGGAAATTCCTGCCAGGGTCAACATCAAGCAGCCCTGACAGCAGGTCACTTCGGTAATTCTTTATGGGTTACGCTTAGTGTCCGCGGTGGTTTCAAACGGTCTACAGTCGTGGAGTGATCCCCAGCGACTCACCCAGTCATTGAGCTACTTAGTAGGTCTCGTAAGCTCTTTCGGGAGTATCTGATATGGGAACGGCCATGGTAAGGGTTAGAAGGAGTCTTCACACTATGCTGTTGACGATCTCTAATTCCTTATCTGTAAGTACCGGTTGTTTATTGCTAACTATTTACCTGCAGCTATACATCATCTCCATGGCGAAAGATTCCACATGCTCATACATGCATCACAAAGTCAAAGGAAAGTTCTCACAAAGATCAAAGGATAGCAACAGTCAAAGAAAGATTCTACGCCAAAAAGAAGAATCTACAAAGTAAAATGACAAAGATCAAAGTGAAAGAACGGAAACAACAAATGCATGTATTACAAAGACTTAAGACGTATGAGCATGTTGGAATGGCAGACAACCACCACAAACACAGAAGTGACGAAAGGCAGATGACATCATTGGATCACTTCATCAACAATGAACAAGTAACAATGAACAATGTACACTGACTCATCTAGTGATTCTTAAAAGACGTCAAGAGCTATGAATGATAAAGTTTAAAGACAAAGATGATGACGTCGCGCACCCTCAATGACCAACACTTAGGGGGAGATTGTTAGGATCATAATTTATTTATAAAAAGTGTCGGTCATTAACGTATAGTTATAGGTTGCTTTAGAATATCATTATGATGAAGTTTATGTGTAGTTTTCATGTATTTATAAAGTCTAAGGGCCATTAGTGTAATAATGTATAAGATTAGAGAAGCCCTAGACTTCAACTATAAATACTCTTGTAAACCTCATTTGAGAGGTTGGTTCTCTTAGTTATTACAAGGTTATTATTTCACACACTAGAGTTCCCATCCACTCTCTCTCTCTACTTACTTTCTCTCTCTAGGTTTAAGCTTGAATCATATGTGAAATAGGTTGTTCTACGGTCCTACATAAAGTGTAATAAATTGTGAGTGTATATATCGGGAAATCTGGCCAATTTGACGATATATATGAGGAATTTATTAGACTATGATATCTACCATATAGTATTTATGTGCTATGTGTTTTAGGATGGGGTGTAATCTTGGAACGGCATGTTACGTAAATAAATGTGAGGATTATCAAATCGACGGATTCGATAAACTTCGGCGATTTATTTAAATGATATACCGGGCTAATATTAGATCCATAGTTTATGTTATTATTCTTTGGGTGACCTTTTGGTTTGTCTTGAGTCGACCCACCACCCGTATGGATACCAAACGCAAACACACCAAACTAATACGAAATGGATTTTCGGAAATAAAACGGATTCTCGTCCGGGTTTGGGAATATTTTGAATTTGAGAATATGATTTCTGAACGAGTTGGTAATGTTAGGTCGTGCCGAGTCCGTAGTTGTTGTTTCGTGAGTTACTATACATCTTATTTCTACCTACTTCTTCTTGCTATTTTCTGGACTTGAGGTGAGTCATAGCCCCACTTTTACTCTTGAACTATGTTTTCAATACTTGGGGTGAGAAACGTGCAAATTATTTTATGTGGACTATTATCGCTTCTATATTCTTTCTGAATCTTGCTATGCGTATGGATTAGGATGTATTGTCAGCTTTAGTCACATATATTTTTGTGTGTACTATTCAAGGTTGGCTTATTTGGAATTGTCAGCTTTACTCACACGGTTCGTGTGTACTATTCACTGTTGGCTTATTTAGATACTGTAGCGTGCACCTATAGGTTATTAATACTTTGGAGGTTATCCGAGTATTTATTGGTATTGCGGGGGTTACCCGAATATCTATGTTGGAACGGAGGGTATCCGTGTGTTAGGTTGGAGCGGAGGGTATCCGCAGGCTTTTAGTGAATCCTTAGTCTAGCTAGCAAGCGTTTTACGTATATGTCCACTATATTGTTAGATGAATTTAAACCTATGATCTCACCAGCGAAAGCTGACTTTTAGCACGTTTTCTCAGGTAATTAAGTAATGATATGCATGCTTGGAATGGAAGGCTCGGCCAAGGCTCATGGTTTATGGATCTATTTTTCTAAACTCTGATAATTAATTTTGGACCTACTGTTATGTTATTTTGGGCCTGACTCTGAATGATGTTGGGATAAATGTAAACCTTAAAACCCCGTTTTGGTTGTGTTTTTATTATGTTTACTTTATCTCGTTCTATATTGTCTTGTGTTGGATACCAATCCCCGTAGCACCCCGAAAGCTTGTTGAGTCTTCCGCTGTATCAAATTTTGGGGGTGTTACAGATTGGTATCAGAGCCAAGGTTATAGAGAACTAGGTAAATAAACGCCTAAACTATAACCGTATTTTATAGAAAATGATCCTTGACCACCGCTCGCCAGCCCGCCAAGCCGAAGCATCTTCTATTATTTGAGGTATTATGAGATTTTGAGATGATTGTTGGATTTGGGATTTATTGAGATGATTTGAGGTTTATGGATTTTAGTAATAAGATGGCGTTTTCGAGGAATTATATGGTCTATATGTTTTATAAACATTTTAGTAATGCGGTGTTTGAAACTCTTTTTATTGAGATTATATGTTTGAACTATTTGATGAGGATTTTTAGTATGGTATTATGAGTTGTGATATAGTTGTTTTGAAACACTTACACCTACCCTACGCCGTTGTCACAGACCATGGCCTCCCATTTGCCCGATGTTGTCGAGGATATTCTTACTGCACCGGTTTTACCTGCACAGTTCACTATGGCATCTGATGATCCTTACCAGATGGCCATGTCTTCAGCTACTGTACCGCAGGCAGCTTCTACTTCGGCACTATCTGCTGCATCTACGCAGGGAGCCTCATCTTCTCTAGGGCTCCCTGGTACATCGAGGAAGCTTACTCTTCATCAGGCTTTGGCTCGTGTGGCCCCACGCTTTGCCCACCGAGCTACGACACGCATGTCGGTACGCCCTACTCCATCACCTTTACAGATTGATGCTCACTCTCTTCTGTCTGAGGCGCCACCCACATCATTGCGTCGTCGTCCTAGATCACCTACTACATCTCCACATGGTTCACCTAGTAGGAGACGACGATTGATGAGGTACTCTTCCAATGAGGAGGAGGAGGAGTACGAGGGTGAGGATGAGGCTGATGACCCTGAGCAGGAGGATGACCCTCAGGAGGCTGTGCAGGGTGATGATGATGACCCTGAGGAGGAGGATGACCCTCGGGAGGATGAGATGCCTGATGATGATGATGTGTTAGTACCACCAGCTCAGGCTGAGGAGCCTGATTCACCTGTACATCCGATCGAGCCTGATTCACCTGATCATCCGTTCTTGTTTGAGCTGCCACCTGGTAGTCCCGTTGAGTCGGATGCATCTTCTGAGGTTTCTGCTGAGCATGCAGAGTTAGGTGAGATTGGCAGGTTGTGGGCTCGGATTACTGAGCTTGGTGAGAGAGTTGCACGTGTATCTGATCGACTTGAGAGAGTTATTGGAGAGTTTTTAGCGGATTTGAGAGTTGACATGACTGTTGTTGTGGGCAGGACTACTGAGCTGAGGAGAGTTTTGATGGAGGTCCACGAGCATATCGATAGTTTGCAGCGAGGATTTGTTACTGCTCGAGAGGCCGACCGCAAGCTATGGCAAAGGAATGCCGAGCTAGAGAAGGAGGTGGCTGACCTCAAGAGAGACCGAGACACCCATAGTGTGGAGCTAGGATCATTATGGAGGGATCTTGATGGCTTGAGGCAGGAGTTGAGGAGCCTCCGCCAGCAGCGTGGCTAGTTGCTTGGGTTATGTTGTATGGTTGCTTTCTTAACCGAGGACTGTTCGGTTAGAAAAGCTAGTTATCATATTTTGATGTATTTTGTTCAGTATTCGTCTCTTTTGGAACGATTAGTATGTTTTGTGTTATCCAATAGTTGGAACGATGTTAGATCGCTATTGTATGGTTGATGGTTGTTGGTATATTATTTTGGGGTATTGTAAAAATTGAGTCCTTATCTGTTTTATTGATGTTTCATGGTGTATTGTTGCTTTTCTTTCCATGACTTAGCTTCGTTGAAATGTTTTGTTGAGCATATTGATAAGTTCTATTGGAGACTCATGAACTTGTATGATGTTACAGATCAATGGCACCACGACGAAACCCTGTTAGGGCTACCAGAACTGGTCCTGCTATGACTACTCCTGGTCGCCGAGGACGCCGACCTACTCAAAATGTTGAAACCCCTACTCCTGACAACCTGGACACCACTAACCGCAACAACAAGAATCAAAATGTTGATGTTCAGGGAGACAATGATCATGTTCCCCTTAACGCACCTACTGTGGATCAAGCAATGATCAATCAACTTGTGGAACAAAGAGTTGCTGAACTACTAGCTGAGTCAAATCATTCCAACAATTCTGCTGGAACTTTTCCACCTGTTCGTGCTAATGGATGTCAATACAAGGAGTTCAAGATTTGTGGACCCATTGAGTTTGGTGGAACTGAAGGAGTGATTTATTTAGTCAGATGGATTGAGAAGACTGAGTCAGTGTTCAATGTCAGTGGTTGTGCGGAGAATGCGAAGGTAAAGTTTGCTTCTTTTACTTTCAAGGATGAAGCTTTAACTTGGTGGAACAATTACCGAAATGCAGTTGGGAGTGATGTAGCTTATGCCATGACTTGGGAGCAATTTAAGTCTCTGCTGATTCAGACTTATTGCCCAAGGAATGAGGTCAAGAAGCTAGAGATTGAGTTTTAGAACCACAAAGTGAAAGGTAATGATATGACAACTTACAATCGTCGTTACCAGGAATTAGCCTTGCTTTGCCCAGATATGGTGAAAACCGAGACTCAAAAGATCGAGAGGTATACTGATGGGTTGCCTGTAGCTACGAGAAATGATGTGATTTCTGCTAGGCCTGCAAACATCCATGAGGCAATCACAATTGCTCAACAACTTATGGATTCGTTGGAATTAGAAGAAGCTGATAAGGAGAAGAATGGAAAGAGAAAGAGAGACCGTCACTCTAAGGGTAATGATCACCGAAGCAAGAGACAAGCTAAGATTTATGCTATTGGGAATGGAGATAAGAAGAATTAGAACGGTGATGCACCCAAGTGTGATCGTTGCCACCATCATCATACTGGATGGTGTAGTGTGAAATGCCAGAACTGCTCAAAGAAAGGACACATAGCTAGGGATTGTAGAGCCCGACCTCTTGCTATGGTTCAGGCTGCTCCTGAGATGAGAAATAAGGCAGATGTTACTTGTTATGGGTGTGGAAAGAAGGGACACTATAGGAATGAGTGTAGAGAATCGTGGAACCGTGGAAATCAAGGCTCGGGTGGTAATGGGTACAATCATGGAAACCGTGGAACTGGAGGAAACCGTGGACGACAAGATAATGGGGACCAACGTGTGGAAGCTGGAGCTGCTCAGGGAAGAGTGTATGCACTCGGGAACGAGAGAGGAGAAGATCCGAACGTCGTTACTGGTACGTTCCTTCTCAATAATCGTTATGCTTCCATACTATTTGATACTGGTGCCGATAGGAGTTTTGTGTCCATTACATTTGCACCCTTACTAGAGAAACCCCCGATGGCCTTAGGAATTGGATATGATATTGAGTTAGCAAATGGAAATATAGAAAGGATTAATACTATCATTCGCGGTTGCACGTTAAATTTCTTAAACCACCCTTTCAACATAGATCTTCTACCCGTCACGTTAGGAAGTTTTGATGTCATCATTGGTATGGATTGGTTGTCAAAGTATCGTGCTCACATACTTTGCGACGAGAAGATCGTGCGTGTACCATACGGAAAGGAAATCCTGAATATATTAGGAGATCGAAAGGATTCTAGGAGCCCATCCCGATTAGCAGTCATTTCTTGCACTAAGTTGCCAAAGCTAATGGAGAAGGGATGTTACCTTTTCTTAGCTCAAATTTCTGAGAAAGGAGGGATGGAGAAAAAGGAAAGATGCATTGGAGATGTGCCTATAGTTCGTGATTTTCCGGATGTGTTTCCTGATGATTTGCCGGGAATCCCGCCGACTAGACAAGTGGAGTTTCAGATTGAGTTGATACCTGGTGCTGCACCTGTAGCACGAGCGCCTTATCGTCTTGCACCTACCGAGCTAGAAGAGTTGTCGAAACAATTGGCGGAGTTAGCCGAAAAAGGATTCATAAGACCAAGTTCTTCACCTTGGGGAGCCCCAGTCTTATTTGTGAAGAAGAAGGATGGATCGTTTCGTATGTGCATTGATTACCGAGAGTTGAATAAGCTAACGGTGAAGAATAGATACCCGTTACCTAGGATCGACGACTTGTTTGATCAACTTCAAGGATCGAGTGTGTATTCGAAGATCGATTTGAGATCGGGATATCATCAACTTCGAGTTCGCGAGGAAGATATTCCGAAAACGGCTTTCAGAATCCGTTACGGGCATTATGAGTTTCAGGTGATGTCGTTTGGGTTGACTAACGCACCGGAAATATTCATGGATCTCATGAATCGGGTGTGTAAGCCATACTTAGATAAGTTCGTGATTGTATTCATCGATGACATTCTGATTTATTCAAAGAGAGAGAAGGAGCATGAGGATTATCTAAGACTCATCTTAGAATTGCTCAGGAAAGAGAAACTCTATGCCAAGTTTTCGAAATGCGAATTCTGGATTCCAACGGTACAATTTTTGAGTCATGTGATTGATAGACAAGGAGTCCATGTGGATCCTGCTAAGATTGAGGAGATAAAAGATTGGGCTGCACCTACAACCCCAACCGAAGTTCGTCAATTTTTGGGTTTAGCTGGTTATTACCGAAGATTCATTGAGGGATTTTCGAAGATAGCTAAACCATTGACCAAATTCACTCAAAAGAGTGTTACGTATGAATGGGGAGATAAAGAAGAGGAAGCATTCCAATTGCTTAAGAAGATGTTGTGTAGTGCTCCTATCTTAGCGTTACCAGAAGGTAACGAGGATTTCGTCGTCTATTGTGACGCCTCACATAAAGGATTGGGAGCCGTGTTAATGCAACGAGAGAAGGTGATAGCTTATGCTTCCCGACAACTCAAAAAGCATGAGAAAAACTACACTACCCATGATTTGGAGCTAGGTGCTGTGGTTTTCGCTTTAAGAATATGGAGACATTACTTGTACGGAACCAAGTGTGTTGTATTTACTGACCACAAAAGTCTACAGCACATCTTGAATAAAAAAGAGCTCAATATGAGACAGCGACGTTGGATTGAGTTGCTAAGCGATTATGATTGTGAAATTCGCTACCATCCTGGTAAAGCAAACGTTGTCGCTGATGCTCTTAGTCGAAAGGAAAGAATACCACCGTTACGAGTTAGGTCATTGGGAATGATTATCGTATCGCCGTTACCATCTCAAATACTTGAAGCTCAAACGGAAGCGTTGAAAGCAGAAAACAGATCTGCCGAGAATATATTTGGGATGGCTGAGAATGAGAAAGGATTTGTTAAGCGTTCTGATGGATTGTTATGTTTTGGAGATCGGATTTGGGTACCTTTGTATGGAGGAATTCGGGAGTTGATTATGCATGAGTCGCATAAGTCAAGGTCCTCTATTCATCCTGGGTCCGACAAGATGTACCAGGATCTTAAGAAGTTCTATTGGTGGCCAAATATGAAGGCAGATATAGCATCGTACGTTAGTAAATGCTTGACATGTGCTAAGGTTAAAGCTGAACACCAGAGACCGTCAGGATTACTAACACAACCAGAACTTCCAGTCTGGAAATGGGAGCGGATTACTATGGACTTCATTACCAAATTACCGAAGACAGCTAGCGGGTGTGACACTATCTGGGTAATTGTGGATCGTCTGACAAAGTCTGCTCATTTCCTAGCAATTAGTGAAGATGATAGTGTGGATAAACTTGCGAGGTTATATGTGAAGGAAATTATTGCGCGTCATGGAGTCCCGATATCTATCATTTCGGATTGCGATAGTCGTTTTACGTCAGCTTTGTGGTGATCACTTCAAACGGCTTTAGGGACGAGACTTGATATGAGTACTGCATATCATCCACAAACCGATGGTCAAAGTGAGAGGACCATTCAGACGTTAGAGGATATGCTTCGTGCATGCATCATAGACTTTGGTAAAGGCTGGGAGATGTACTTACCCCTTGCGGAATTCTCCTATAATAATAGCTACCACACAAGTCTTAAGGCTGCACCATTTGAAGCTTTGTATGGCAGAAAGTGTCGTTCGCCTATTGGTTGGGCAGAAGTTGGAGATAGCCAACTCACATGCCCTGAACTGATTTTGGAAACTACTGAGAAAGTAGCTCAGATTCGCGATCGGTTGCAAGCAGCCAGAGATAGGCAGAAAAGTTACGCCGATCAGAGACGTAAACCCTTAGAGTTCCAGGTGGGAGACAAAGTGATGCTGAAAGTCTCGCCTTGGAAGGGTGTAATACGTTTCGGGAAACGTGGTAAACTCAACCCACGCTACATTGGACCATTTCTGATCTTAGAAAGAATTGGGCCCGTGGCTTATAGGTTGGAATTACCACATGAACTGAGTAAAGTTTACGACGTGTTTCACGTTAGTAATTTGAAGAAATGTCTTTCTGATGAGATGCCCGTCATTCCAATGAGGGATATTCGTGTTGATGAGAAATTGAACTTCGTGGAAGAGCCAATGGAGATTTTAGATCGTGAAGTTAAACGACTCAAGCGAAGTCGCATTCCGCTAGTCAAGGTTCGTTGGAATTCCCGACATGGACCAGAATTTACGTGGGAACGTGAGGACGAGTTTCGGAAGAGATATCCGAAGCTTTTCACTTTGTAGATGAATTTTTCCGAGTGAAACCCGGAACGGGTTTCTTCTGAGACTGGGAGGATGTGACAACCGGCAATTTAGGGAGTTATTTTAAAAACCCGCATTACGTTAAAGTTCGTTTAAATTTTTATTTAGAATTTTATTTCACAACGAACTTGTACGACCTATTTTATGGATATTTAAAATTAATGATGTTATGGAATTCGTGAATTATTTTCATAATCCATTTTGATATTATGCTCGGTGATGTATTCTTAAATTCTCACTTAGTACTACGTTGACTCCGGCACTAGGAAACCTAAAAGTTTAATAACTTACGAGTTTTAATACGTTGGACGTTTAATAACGTATTTATTATAAATTTCGGTGGAATATATATATAAAGCCGTCAAATGGTGAATATAACGAGTTTTGGGAACGTTTAATATTTCTTAGTAAGTTTTTACTTACGTACGGGGGCGTTTTTATAAACTAAAATTGGTGATAAAAAGGTTTTGTGTGCAAAATATAAGGAAACTAAGTAGAGGGACCTAAAGTGTAAAATATCCATATTAAAACCCTAACCCTAAAACTAATAACTCATTTTCATCTTCATCACTTCACCTCTTCTCCCTCTCCTCTCTTCCTCACCGCCGGCCACCCCAAAAACCGGCCACCACCGCCGCACACCGCTATACACCGCCACTCCCAAAACACTCCCCACCTTCTCCTTGTTACGTAGTGGTGATTCACGCGCCCAAAAACCCTCCCCCTCGCCTCTTTTTACCACCTTCGACGCCACCCACATCACCTTCACCATTTTTCTTGGGTTATCATTGTAGATCCGCGGGTAAGTGGGCACAAGGTGCCTCGTTTTTGTTGAAAAACTTACCCAAACCTACGAAATCTATTAATATGGTTCGGATTTGGTGTAAATGGTCAAAAATGATAATGGGTTTTATTAAAAAAATTAGTTTGGTATCCGGGTATTGACGTTTGGTTGCGTTTCTTGGCGTGGTCGACCCGTAGCCGAGGGTCTCACCCTCGACTTTGTGATGATTCCGAGTTGTGGTCGACCTTTGACCCGATTTTCTTGTTGTTTGACCTCTTTTGGTCATAATAGTTGATGGATTAATTGGTTTCTTGATCGTTGATTCTTGTTGTTCGACTTGGGATGGAGCCGACGACCCCATTGGGTCGGTTTGGTTATTTATTTTGTTTGGGTCGAGCTCCCGTGAGCTAGCCGCGACCTTGTGGTCTCGGGTGGGACCCACGTGACACTTGGTATATGTTTTTCGACTCGGGTTGACTTGGTAACTTGACCCGGATACGGTTATTTTTTGAGAACCGTTTGTAGTGTCGAAATATATATATTTCGGCAAAGTTTATTTTATGGTTATTTATTTATTGTTGGTTACCTTTATTGTGGCATAATTTGATTTTGATGAAGTTGACGAGTATTATGGACTCGTGGTATTAATTGAAGTTGTGTTGACGATAAAGTGGTTTGGGGACCGATTGTGAGACGGTCACTTAGATTGACGGAGATAGGTTAGTCGGGTGCCGTAGTCGGACCCTATTGTTGTAGCACGTGGATTGGGATTGATTGGACGGAGATGTATTTATTATTATGACTTTTATATTACTTTGGACTTGGACAATGAGCCGAGAGTCATGACTCGGACATGTGACCATTTCGTATGACTCGATAACTATTTACAAATAAAACATAAATAATAAACTCGTAATAATAATTATTGATAATATAAACGTTTATATGAATATATAGACGTGAATAACGGATATATAATTATATAAGCGCGTATATTAATAATAATAATAATCACGAGTCATATTTTAAATAATACGACTAGATATATATTAGGCTACGAAAGTGGCGTAATATTATTGAACGTATTATTATTATAAAATGTGTTATAAAATGAGAAACTCTCGACAATTATTAAACATTTCATAAAAATGTCATTTTGTATATACATAACGGGTAAACTTATCGAGTTATGCGGAGTCATTGTCACTCGAGTCCAGGTAAGTTATTATTTGTGACTTTCGTGTTGTCACGGATATATGACGATTAATATAAACGTTTTCTATAACTAAATAACCACTTAACCGTAGGGTTGAACCGGGTTATTTGGCTATATGAAATGAATATATTAATGGGCATCGTATCCTACGACGCCCATAGATTGTGGTATATGTAATGTGTAATAAATTGCGAGTGTATATATCGGGAAATCTGGCCAATTTGACGATATATATGAGGAATTTATTAGACTATGATATCTACCATATAGTATTTATGTGCTATGTGTTTTAGGATGGGGTGTAATCTTGGAACGGCATGTTACGTAAATAAATGTGAGGATTATCAAATCGACGGATTCGATAAACTTCGGCGATTTATTTAAATGATATATCGGGCTAATATTAGATCCATAGTTTATGTTATTATTCTTTGGGTGACCTTTTGGTTTGTCTTGAGTCGACCCACCACCCATGTGGAGAACTAGAAGGGGGGGGGGGTTGAATAGTTTTACGTCCTTTTAATTTGTTACAAATTATTATTTGAAAGTTTTCTTTGTTTTCAAAAATTTAGATTCGATGCTATGTGATATCAAGTCATGCACAATATGAACAACACTAAATATGTACGATAAAGCAATAATAATGTAAGTAAAGAAATAGATGAGAGTTGGAAAGATCGAACTGCGAGACAAGAGATTTATAGTGGTTCGGCTACAAGGTCACCTTCCTTGCCCTACTCCACTCCCCGAGCACCTAACTCGAGAGTTTTCTTCAATATGTCAACAAGCTCCTTTATGGCGGAGAAAACCTTACACACCAATGTACACACCACAACTACGTCACAACTAATTCATACCTTCTATACAACTTCTTCACACCTAGTCACTACTTAATCATAACACTAATTCACACCTATCTACTTCACACCAATCTTCTTCACACCTATCTTCTTCACATCAATTTTCTTCACACCAATCTACTTCCTAACTTTTCTTCTTCACAACTAACTACTAACCAATCACTCTATATATATAACTAGCTAAACTATCTTCTATCAAATATTTAGAACTAATTTCACAATGAGATAAATACAATGATGATGCTCTAACAACTTAGATGTGGAGATCACAACAAGTTGTAATACTTCTTGTCTTGAGGGATAGAAGTATTCTTCTCCTGCACTTGAAAGAATGATGTTTGGATCACTTTGAAACAAAGATTAATGAATGTATGATCAAAGGATTAAGAGAATGGAAATGGAGATCTAGAACAGAAAGTTTTGGAGTGCAAAAGGTGAGAAAAATTACAGATTTAAGGTGGTATTTATAGGCAACAAATTCTGACAACTGGAGCGTACCGGTCCCCTTAAATCATGGCCGGCCCCCTTAAAATTAAGGGGACCGCCCCTTATAATTGAGGGGGCCGCCCAGCTGTAACGGCCAGAATTTTTGTTTTTTAGTGGGGAAAGTTTATTTGGTGAAAAACTAACTGATTTTGTTTAAAAATTTGAATTCATATATTTAGTATGAATAAAACATTTTTCTCTATTACCAAAAGTGTTTTTCAAAAATATATAATATGTTTATATAAATAAATAAACTTTGTAATAATTAATTAAATATCCCTTTGATCATAAATTGCACTAAACACTTTGTTTATTCATACCTTAAGTGATTTGGATGTAAAGAGAATGTTAATTACCAAATACTTGTTTATGTCATAAATTTTAGTTCATTGAGTTTATGTTTTGTAATAATTAAAACATAGAGGTATTGATAATATGTTAATAACGTTTTTAGGCATTATTTATGTCAACAATCTCCCTCTTTTTGATTATTACAAAACCTTAAACTCAATAGGTCTAAAATTTGTTTTTAGACAAGTATTTTAGAGTTTACACTTCTCTTCTCCCCCTTTTTGTAAAATCAAAAAGGTTAAGCCGAGTAAGCTTCATGGAAGAAGTTTAAACGGGTAGAATGCTCCCCCTTGATGTATGCTCCCCCTCATTTGAGAGGACCAAGGGAACGAGCTATGGAAATCTTGGCTACAAAAAATATGTGAAGAGTACAAGACACATATACATGCAAAGCAATAATCATGCAAATAAAAATAGATTCATTCAAGCATCATGGAAATGATTAGCATTACAACATTCAATATGCTTGAAGCATATTGATTACAATAAAACAAAAGAAGAGACATAGTCCTATATTGCCTAAGAGAGCACTTGGACTTGCTTGCAACCCATGGTTGATTGTTTTATTTGCTTGAAGGGGAACATAAACATAGAGCTTAGTTGTTAGATGGAGAGGGATATGGAGTGGGGTATGGAGCGGAAGAGGTGGACCTTACGATGTTGTATCGAGTTAAGGGTGGTATTGGATGAGGACGAGTGAGGAGATATTCAATCCAAGAAATATCTTCACTTAAGTATAGAATTTGTTTTTGAAGGAAGATGCAACAAGGGCAATAGTGAGTGTGGTTTGTAACTTGATCCAAGTTGAGAGAGTGGGGTAGGCAATTGTTATAGGGTGATGATGGAGGTTGCCCTTTGTTGCGTTGTGCACGATGCATAGCAAGGAGATCACTGAGATCGTGGATTTGGGTTATTTCATCACGGAACTTTTGCTTTTCCATAGCAATGTGAAGAGAATCATTGTGTTGATATGGATGAATTGGGTTTGTGTAGTTGGAATTGTAGTTTGATGGTTGATCAAGCTTGTATGGATCATTATAAGTGGTTGGAGGATGAGATGTGTAGTTTGGCATGAAAGAGGATGTTTGGCCAATGTTGTATGGTTTGTAAAGAGGATCAAATGAATGTCCTTGTAGATTTGGTGTAAAGTTTGGGAAGTAAGTAGTTTGAGGTATTGAGTGATTTCCAACTTCATTGGTTACGATGGATTTGTTTCGAGGGCTTTTTCTTCTCCAAACGGGTTTTTCCGTCATCCTTGCTAGCCTTGAGGCTTTTGGTTTTGGTTTGTTTGGAGAAGTCATGAAGGGATGAATGGAGTGTGTTGAAGATTGGAGATATTTATTGTGTAAGATTTGTGTGTTTATGGATGGATAAAGTTTGTTTGGGAGATTAGGACAAAATATGTTGGTGAAAATTGGGAAATGTAGGTTGAAATGGGCTAAAAAGCAGAAAAGATTATGTAAATCCGTCCAGCAGATGGCCGGTCCCCTTAATTAGGGGGCGGTCCCCTTAGAACTAAGGGGGCCGCCTTACATAATTAAGGGGGCCGCCCATCTGATGATTCCCAGATAGCCAGAATTGGGTTTTTGGCAGAAAATTTGCAGAAAGGTTGTGTTTTTTGATTTGGATTCAAGCAAGTTCAATTTCTTTAGGCAATATAGCATCTAATCTAATCAAGATATAGCATGCATGCAAAAACACTTAAGCAAAAGAGAAAATAAGCAACAAATAATAAGCTAAAGGAGACAAATAAAGTAAAGAGCACTTAATCTTCCTAAGGCACCTATCTTAGATCAAAGGCAAAGGCAACTAGTGAGTCAAAAATCTAGTGATGAAACAAGATGACAATGTTATGAGTGATTTTGTCCTAGTGTGTGCCTATATGCAACAAATGTGGAGTTGTGATTGTTTCGACTCCTAAATGCAAAAAAAAATTTCTTAAGAAACAATCCAAAGTCTCCTTGATTCGATTTTTGCTCGATCATGAATGTCAAAGATATATATTAGATTATATACCATGACAATTTATGTGAGAGTTTATGCACGATTTTGGAAAAATGTTTTTAGCATTCGTCAACAATGCAAGGAAAATGATGTTCATGTAATTCCTAGATGTAAGAATAATTTAAAAAAAATTTGATTGGGTTTTACAAAAGAGTATATGCAAAGAAAATAATATTTCCCAATCTTTAATTTTGAGAGAAATAGATTCCTAGACTCAGAAATGGAGAAGTGGAAGAAAAGTAAATCTTATGCAAATTAAAAAAAAATTGTCTAAATGCAATAGAATTTAGTCAACTTGTTCCATCATTCCAAATCCTAAACGCAAGTGATTGAATAATTCACGCTTAAGGGGTTTAGTGAATATATCCGCAATGTTATCTTCCGATGCAACTTTTTCTATAGATATGTTCCCTTTTTGTACATTATCCCTAAGAAAGTGATGGCATATTTCTATATATTTAGTCCTAGAGTGTTGCACCGGATTTTTACTTAAATCTATCGCACCTTTGTTATCGCACATAATGGGAACGTTTTCTAACCTAATGCCATAGTCTATAAGAGCTTGTTTCATCCATAGTGCTTCTTGACATGCCTTTCCAGCGCTTACATATTCGGCTTCGGTGGTAGAGATAGCAAGAGCGGTTTGCTTCTTCGAAAACCAAGATGTTAGACAACATCCCATAAACGTGCAAATACCGCTGGTGCTTTTTCTATCTACGTAGTCTCCCGCATGATCCGAATCCGCAAAGACGATGGTTTCTATGCCGGATCCCTTAGGATACCATAATCCTAACTGTATAGTGCCTTTAATGTATCGGAAGATATGTTTAACCGCTTCTAGGTGAGAGGTTTTGGAATCCTCTTGAAAGCGGGCACAAAGGCAGACACTAAACATGATATCGGGTCTACTTGCCGTCAAGTATAGTAAACTACCTATCATTCCTCTATACTTGGTGTTATCTACGGACTCACCTTCATCATCCTTTGTGAGTTTTACTTCCGTAGACATGGGAGTTTTCATGGGTTTTCAGTCTTCTATGCCAAATTTCTTAAGCATTTCCTTAATGTACTTAGATTGGTTAAAGAATATTCCATCTTCTAATTGTTTTATTTGTAAGCCTAGGAAGAAGTTAAGTTCACCCATCATACTCATCTCAAACTCATCATGCTTGATTTTGGCAAATTCATCACACATGTCTTGACAAGTCGATCCAAATATGATGTCATCAACATATATTTGAACAATGATGAGATTTGGGTCTTTCCTTTTAGTGAAAAGAGTGTTATCTACCATTCCCATGGAATAATCATGTTTAATAAGGAAAGCTTTTAATCGACCATACCAAGCTTTGGGAGCTTGTTTGAGTACATACAAAGCTTTCTTTAACTTATAAACATAATCAGGTTTTGCGAAGTCAATGAATCCTGGAGGTTGTGCCACATATACCTCCTCATTGATAAAACCGTTAAGGAATGCACTTTTCACGTCCATTTGGAATAACTTAAAATCTAGGGCGCATGAATAGGCAAGTAATATCCTAAAAGATTCTAGTCTAGCTACGGGGGCATAAGTTTCGTCATAATGAATTCCTTCTTGTTGATTATAACCTTGGGCAACTAACCTAGCTTTATTCCTAGTAACTATTCCATTTTCATCTAACTTATTCCTATATACCCATTTAGTTCCTATGATAGTCATATTCATTGGATTTGGGACTAATTCCCAAACATCATTTCCATGAAATTGATTTAATTCTTCTTGCATAGCTATAACCCAACTTTCATCTTTTAAAGCCTCATTAATATTCTTAGGTTCTATTGCTGAGAGGAAACAAAAGAAATTATTTTTATCTTGGGCTTGTGACCTAAGGGTTCTTTGGTTAAGATTTTCTATTATATTATCTAATGGATGTGATCTAGATTCTTTAACATTTGCAATTTCATTATTTCCTAAGTTAATGTCTTCATTATCATTTCCTATGGATTTTGTTATACTAACCTCAATAGCTTCATCTTCGACTAAGTCATCATCTTCTAAAGGTAAAGTTTTAGGAGGTGGTGGTGTTTCATCAAATGTTACATTTAGTGATTCTTCTACTTTCATGGAGTGTTTGTTAAGTATTATATATGCTTTACTATTTTGTGAGTATCCTAAAAATATTCCTTCATATGATTTTGGATCAAACTTAGTGAGGTAATCCTTAGTGTTTAGAATGTAACATTTACTTCCAAATACCCTAAAGTACCTTAAGTTTGGTTTTCTACCTCTTAGTAACTCATAAGGAGTTTTTCCTAGAATCATCCTAATTGATACCCTATTAATAATATATGTTGATATATCTACAGCATGACACCAAAATTTTTGTGGGATGAATTGTTCATTTAACATTGTTCTACTCATTTCTTGTAGTGTCCTATTTTTTCTTTCTACTACGCCATTTGATTGAGGAGTACGAGGAGCGGAGAAATTGTGAGATATTCCATTTAAATTACAATATTTTCCGAATTGTACTTCGTTGTCAAATTCCCTACCATGGTCCGTCCTAATGGCTACTATTGTACATCCTAATTTATTTTGAATCATTTTACTAAATATTTCGAATTTTTCAAAGGCTTGGGTCTTGTCACTTAAAAACCTAGTCCACGTGTATCGTGAGTAGTCATCTACTATTACTAAGGTATATTTGTTTCCTCCATAGCTCCGCACAGCGGATGGACCAAAAAGATCCATATGTAATAGTTCTAGGCACCTAGTAGTGGATACTATATTCTTAGCTTTGTGACTAGCATGGACTTGTTTTCCAATTTTACATGCATCACAAAAATGCTTGTCATATTTTAGATTAGGCAAGTTTCTAACTAGTTCTTTAGAGGCCAAAGATTGTATTTGTTGCATGTTAGCGTGTCCTAATCTCCTATGCCACAATGTGGAGTTTTCGTCTAGGATTGTTAGGCATATCCTATCCTCAGGTTTGTTTCCTAGTTTCATAACATATATGCCTCCTTTCCTAATTCCTCTACCTATAATTTTTCCATTCTTAACTATTTCGCTATCCTCTTCGGTAAAGTTAACTCTACATTTGTTATCGCATATTTGTCCTATACTAATCAAGTTATATGTTAAATTATCTACATGCTCTACATTTTCAATAGTAAGTGAGTCTTGAGAAATCGTACCTTTGCCAATGATTTTTCCACGTAAGTCACTACCGAAAATAACGTTACCTCCATTGTATGCCTTGTTTGTAGAAAATAGCTTGCGGTTCCCCGTCATGTGCCTCGAACATCCGCTATCCTTGATCCATTCGTCAGGCTCCAAGTCAATTCCTAAACATATTTCGTTGGTTCCTTTTGCCATAAAACACTTTTCGTCTCTTGGTTTTTCCACTTCTTCTTTGTCACTATCACTCCATGTTCCACTAACAAAGGCGCCTTGATTTTCATAACCCGACGGCTTTAGACATTCACCAATGAGATGATTTGGACTTCCACATCTTAAGCACTTTCTTTTCCCGTAGTTATCACTTCTATTTCTTTGGAACAGTTTTCTTTCGTCTCGTGGTGATCTAGTGAATCTTCCTCGTCTCTTGAAGAATTTCTTGGATTCTCTTACGGCCATTGCATATTCCTCTTCTTCACTCTCGTCACTTGAAACATCATCGTCACTAGGTTCCTTTTTGGCTTTTAGAGCAATGGATTTGGTTTGTTCTTTCTTGACTTTGACCGTTTCCGAATCTCTTCTTATAATTTCTTCATGGATCTTCAAGTTGCCAATAAGTTCATCTAGTGATAAAGTCATCAAATTCTTTGATTCTTCAATTGTCGTGACCTTAGCTCGCCATTTCGGATGCAATGCCCTAAGAAATTTCCAAACACAATTTTTACTAGAAAATGTCTCATCAAGTGCTTTTAAACTTGTGATAATAGTGTTAAATTTAGCAAAAGCATTATAAATTGATTCCTCTTCCGGAATCGTTAATTGTTCATATTGTTGTACAAGAAGATCTATTTTGTTATCTTTAACTTGACTATTACCTTGGTGAGTAATTAGTAAAGAATCCTAAATTTCTTTTGCGGTTTTACACATAAAAATTCTTTCATATTCTTTGCGTGGTAACGCATTATAAATAACCATTTTAGCCTCATTATTTTTTGCTAGTTTCTTTTTCAAATCATCATTTTGTTTTTCAAAAGATACAATTTCATCCATTTTAGTTTCAAAATTATATTGAATAAGGGGAAAATCAAAAAAGGTAATGACATGCCAAAGATAAAGATATTTTCATTTCACATAGGTTTCGAATCTATTTTTCCAATAAAAAAATCCATCACTTTCAAATAGTGGTGGTCTTTGCATAGATTGCCCTTCTAAATATTTTAAAGATTCCATAGATGGTTACAAGTTTTAAAATACAATATATTTAAAAAAAAATCTTGCTAGACGTGGCTCTTGATACCAATTGTGGAAAACTAGAAGGGGGGGGGGGGGTGAATAGTTTTACATCTTTTTAATTAGTTACAAATTATTATTTGAAAGTTTTCTTTGTTTTCAAAAATTTAGATTCGATGCTATGTGATATCAAGTCATGCACAATATGAACAACACTAAATATGTATGATAAAGCAATAATAATGTAAGTAAAAGAAATAGATGAGAGTTGGAAAGATCAAACCGCGAGACAAGAGATTTATAGTGGTTCGGCTACAAGGTCACCTTCCTTGCCCTACTCCACTCCCCGAGCACCTAACTCGAGAGTTTTCTTCACTATGTCAACAAGCTCCTTTATGGCAGAGAAAACCTTACACACCAATGTACACACCACAACTACGTCACAACTAATTCACACCTTCTACACAACTTCTTCACACCTAGTCACTACTTAATCACAACAGTACTTCACACCTAACTACTTCACACCTATCTTCTTCACATCAATTTTCTTCACACCAATGTACTTCCTAACTTTTCTTCTTCACAACTAACTACTAATCAATCACTCTATATATATAACTAGCTAAACTATATTCTATCAAATATTCACAACTAATTTCACAAACAGATAAATACAATGATGACGCTCTAATAACTTAGATGTGGAGATCACAACAAGTTGTAATACTTCTTGTCTTGAGGGATAGAAGTATTCTTCTCTTGCACTTGAAAGAATGATGTTTGGATCACTTTGAAACAAAGATTAATGAATGTATGATTGATGAGTGTCTAAAATACTCATCATTTCTGTCACATTTAAGCTACAAAACATCTGAAAACATACAGATATGCTTTAAAATACATGAAATACCATGAAATTGTGTTTTTAAGTGTTACTAGTGCAAAAGGGATGAAAACTGATGAAAAACAACAAAGTTTACATAAATTACAGTTTCAGTCCCTGAACTTTGACAAATTGGCAAAACTAGTCCCTGGTAAATCAAAACTTGTTTAAATGTCATAAAAGGTCCTTGGGATTCATAAGTTGTTAGGAAAAATCCTTTGAAGTTAAAAATCACAAATTTACAACTATGGTCCCTCAACTTTGGAAAAATGTCAAAATTAGTCCCTAAGGTTTGAAAATAAGAAAATAATTAAAATAAACCTTATACTATTCTAAAATGACATAACTGGTCCTTGGTGTTAACATTTGATATTTACAGGTTTAACCCTTCAAGTTTCAGAAAATTACAAGAATGGTCCCTGGAGTTTGAGGAATTGACAGAAAAGGTCCCTGAGCATTTAATGTGGAAAAATTTCATCTTTGGTCCTTGGGTTATTTATAATTAACAATATTGGTCCTTATTTCTACTTTGGAAATATTGCAAGTTCAGTCCCTCATGTTTGGGAGAATTGCAAATTTGGTCCTTGTGTTTACTAAAATACCAAACGGACCATTATTATTATTATTACCCAAACTAAAATAAACCCAACACCAAAAACAACCCCAGCCCACTCTTTCCTGGCCCAAACAACCACAGCCCAATCCCCTAAACTATTAAAACCGGGTCAAACAAAGTCAAAACCACCCCACCCCGCTTTCCACTGTTCATCTTCCTCACAAACACCCCTAAACCTGAAACCAGGTGGTATTCTTGCCACCTTACCCCCCACCTCATCACCTCCACCTCACTAAACCTTACCCACCACCTCTGTCACACCCAAACACCTCATTTAATGCACTCCACACCACTTTTTCCCTCCAAATCAAACCACCACCTCTGTTTTCTTCTTACACCCCAAACTTGGCCTCCAAACCATACAACTTGACCCCTGACACCTCACACAAGCCAACAAAGTTACTTAATTGTAAAGAGTCATGCCACAAGTTATCCCAATGACTTTGGCGCCAAAAAGGTTTAAACGGCCAAGATTTGATTGAGCAATCCAATGGTCAAATTGAGACTTGGGAAAGTGCAAGGAAGCTGTGAGGAAGCTTTTGGGTCATCTATATCAAGAAAAGAAGCCAGAGAGAAAGAGATATCATAGAATTAGCTTTTGTGATCAACTTTACTGTTTATCTTTCTTTCTTGTCATTTAAATGCTTTCAGTATTGTAATATAACTTTGACAAAGTTAAATTACTTGCTATTTACAGTCATTAGTTTCCTAATCTTTAAATACTTGTTATTTAAATTATTTGCAATTTACTTTATTGTCATTTTCTTTACCTGTCATTTATAACTGTTTAAAGGACCTTCAATAAGCACTTAGGCTTTTGACACAAGCCATAAGGCTTTTTAGAAACCTTGAAGTAGTTATAATCCATAAATACAAAATCACAAAAAGAAACAAAGAAAATAGAAAAAAAATATCAAAAATCAGTTTCAATAATGATTCAAGCAAGGAGCAGGTTAAATACTGGATGGACTTGGTAATAAGGACTCATGGGAGTCATATAAGTGAGTATTTGGTTCTTGGTTAAATCTCAGTTTGCATTTTGGAAGCACTTTTGTAAGCATTTTCTTGAATTTGATAAATTACTGTTTACTATAGTATTTATTGTAATCTTTGTAGTTTCCTGTTTGTTTTAAGTTGTTAGATGTTAGTATAATATAAACTCAGTAGCTTGTTTATTGTTTTTGTAAGTTATTAAGTTTTCATAAATATAGTCTTATAGCATAATTTTGATTTCTGAGTTTTATTGTTGTTATTTTTGTTTATTTGTGTTCATTAGGTCTATTATAATTAAGTTTTAAGGTTTGAAATCAGATTAGAGGTCCAATGCCATAATTTGCTTTGAAATTCATCAAATCAAGCTTTTTAAGGGGTGTTTGGATTAAGCTTGTTAGCTGTGTTGTTGTTGTTTTTAGTTGATAAATTTATTTGTTTCATTGTTCTCAGGTCCATTACAGTCCAAATTGAGTATTTACTTGGTCTCTTTTAACTAGAAAGTCAAAATCAAAGGTAATACACCTACACAGTTAACTGTGTAGGTTTGTGAGCATCACAATCACTCAAATCTTTGCAAAAGTGTTTAAGCTTACTTGATTTAGCTTATTTATAGTTAAATACTTCATAACAAATCAGTAAATCAAGCTAGAATTTCACATAAGTCAACTGAGCAAGAAATCTCAAAAAGTCAAATATCTCAGCTTTGCAATTTTTGAATAAAAAGTCTAATTCTGTGTAGCTTTTGATATTTGGATTCCTGCTTATTCCTTTTAGGTATTTAATATCTAGTTGTTAAACTTGCTTATTGTATTTTTATTTATTTTTTATTTGCTTATTTAAGTACTTATTTTCTTGCTTATTGTTTGCTGTTTCCATAAGACTTGCCCTGTCTCACTAGTTCAGTCCATTTTCAAAAGCTTGCACAAGTTTTAATATTTGGGCTGAGCTTGTGCTATTTGGTATTTGTGTACCTCATATAGCTAGTTTTATCTGTGTGTGCTTTATTTCTATTTATCTGCTTATCATAACTGCTTATTTTGCTTATCTTATTTTCACAAATCAACCCAATGTACTGAGTAATCAGTATATTGAGTCATTTACATAAGCATACCATAAGCTCACAAGTAAGCATAAGCTTGTGATTTTTACTTTTTTATAAAGCTGAGCAAGAACACTAAAGGTTTCAAGGCTGTTTATTCATTTTACAGCTTATTTGATAAGCTTACATCAAGCTTAAACCTTGTTCCATTGCATAGTGTACTGAGTATTCATCACACTCAGTATATCAGCTCCTTTTCATAAGCTCTTAATAAGTTTTCTAGTGGGCCCCAGTACCTAAGCCTTGGCTTTTTGAGAAGCTCATCAGCTATTCTCCACAAGCCAGTGCTTATATTGGATCTTGGAATCCTTGCCCCGAGCTTATTTTCACTCACAAGCTAACACACTTCACTGAGTACCTTGAGTACTCAGTGTTTGCACCCTTTTTCACAAGCCCCTCCTTGGCTCATTAGTGGACCCCAAAGTCTGCTTATTGGCTCATTGGAGAGCTTAATAGGTCAGCTTATTGACTCCAATTCTTATTTGGACTCTGAGCTTATCTGTGGGTCCCACGTGTGCCTGCAAGTTTGCTCTTTGGACTGTTTGGATTGAAGTATTTGGTGAAATAGCTTAATTGAGCTTATCAGCTTATTTCTTTCCTTTTTCTCTTTTCTTTTGCTTATTCCTTATTTGTTTTGCTTATTTTAATTTGTCTTTGCCTTTTGTTTCTGTCTTGTAGCTTGTTTAAAGCTTTTGAAAGCTTAATCTCCAAACAGTTAAGCAAAAGCTTGACTGTGTGATCAATAAGCTCTAAAACAGCTTATTTGTTGTTTATAAAACTTTTACCTTTTTAAAAGTTCCTTATTTTTAGTTACTAAATAGATTAACAAAAAGAAAATTAAAAAAATAAAATGTTTTTCAAAAAGGGGTGAGGCAGGGGTCGAACCTGAGACCTCCCCCTTTGGTAGAGTGATAAGGGGTACCTGTATACCAAGTGCCCTTGGGTCTTTTTTCAGTTATACTCTACCAAATCTAATACTTATATACTAGTTAGCCTTTTTAGCTTATTTAAGCTGTTTTAGCTTATTACTGCTTATTTGAGTAAGCTGTTGGTTTATTTTTATTTTTCCTAGCTTACTTATTATAAAATATACTTCCCATAATTTTTTCGTATTTTTTTACTGTTCAAACAGTATTTATTATAATTAATCCTAGTTTATTTAGTAATTAAGTAATATTAGGTAATTAAATAGTTTTAATAATTTTTAGTTAATAACAATATCTTTTTATATTTTTTAAAAGTCTTATAGATCATTAGGTATTTGTAAAAAATAATTTCCTAAGTATTACTGTTCATTTCCTATTTTCCTTATTTAATTTAGTTAACTAGATTTTAATTAATAAAATAGTAATTAATTAATAATAATTAGATAAATAGTGTGAAAAATATAATTTTATTTTTAAAATAAGTTTTATAAGATTTTAGATTTTTCTAAGTTTTAATTTTATTTTTCTAGACTTATTTTGCATTTTCTTATTATTTAGGTTATCATTAAATAGTTAAAAATAGTTATTAATTAATAATAATTAATTAAAAAGTTAAAAAAATATTTTTCTTTTTCTAATAATTTTCTTAAGTCCTTGGGTTTGTAAAAATATAATTTTCATCTTTATAACCTTTTTATTTCTTTAATTTCACTTTTTGTTTAGTACGTTTACGTTTATTTAAATTAAACGTACGTTTTTTATTTCTTTTACGTTTTTAAGTTTTCTTATTTCAAGGTTTTGTTTACATAGCTTATTTAAGCTATTTTATTTTATCCTAGGGTAATCACTAATCACATACCCTTTCCTGTTCAATAAATCCCGATCACAGATCCGTTCTAACTCAGGATATCGCATTTCCAAGGGACATAACGACCCGGGGACACTAAACTCCTTGGATTAACTTGAATTGGTTTCTAGACTGTTTGACTTTAGTTGTTGACCTTTCACAAGAGGTTGACTAATTTAAGTAGACGGTTCTGAGCCAATCAAAATTTGGCGCCGTTGCCGGGGAGTGCGCTGCGTTGAACGATTCTGAAGTATCAGATTTGTTGAATACCTATCCATAGTACATATATCTTATATAATATCGTATTTTCATCTTCCATAAACATATAAAACACCAAAAATATTTTCTTTTTCTTTCTATATATATATAACATAAAATAAAAACCTAAAAATACTCTTCTCACCCTTATCTGAGTTTCCTTTTCTTCAAGGATCCTTAGACGCGTCTTAGTGCATGCGCACTCGTTCTTCAAGGTCATCAAGTCCTCTTCGTGAGCTTGTAGCCATACCTCGAAGAAATCGTAGACGTTCTGCTCCCTCAGTCGTACCCGAGATACGTACTGATCCTAAACCCCCTGTCATAATGACAGAAGACCGTCCGATGAATGAGCTTCTCCAAGCACCCACCGAGGGTTACGGAGATGCTATTGTTGTTCCAGCCATCGTGGCTGAGAATTTTGAGCTAAAAACTGGGTTGATTAATCTGGCAACCCAGAAGCAATTCTATGGTTTTGATAGGGACAATCCACATGATCACATTAGATGGTTTAACCAAATCATTGGTACCATCAAATGTAAAAATGTCCCTGAGGAATCAATCAAACTTCTTCTCTTCCCATTTTCCATCGAAGGCAATGCCAGGATTTGGCTTGATAAACAGCCTCCTAAATCGATTGAAACATGGGGAGATTTGGTTCATAAATTCATTAATGAATTTTTTCCTCCTTCCAAAACCACATATCTTAAGAACGAGATCATGAAGTTCTCTCAAAGGTTTGATGAACCATTCGGAGAGGCATGGGATCGTTTCAAAGAATCGCTTCGCAGATGTCCACATCACGGTTTCACCGAATTAATGCAAATGGACACTTTTTACAATGGGTTAAACCCATCTGATCAAAATTCTCTAAATGCCTCAGCTGGAGGTAATTTTCTGAGCAAATCCACAAAGGAAGCCATTGCTCTCATTGAAAACATGTCTAAGGTCCGTACTACGAGAGATAGAACTTATAATTCTCATGCTAGTGTTAGTCCTTCTACATCATCTCCCGTGACTTCTAGCACTGATTCTCAGATTGCTGAACTCACGAAGGCTATTCAAGCTTTGGTTTCCAAGAAAGAGTCCGCTCCGCAAACTTCTCACACTGCTGAAGTTAAAAAGGTAGAAGTTTGTGTTACTTGTGGAGGTCCTCATCCATACTACAATTGTACCCACACCGCTGGCAATGCAATTGAAGTCAATGCTATAGCAGGCAGTTCCAATCAAGGAGGAATTCCATTCCGTCCTCAAGTGGATACAAACTACCGTGCTAACAACCAGGGAGGACAGCCTGGATTATACCAACCAAACAATGCTAATAGGTTCATTCCTAACCAGCAACGAGGGCAAAACACACAGAATCAATATCATGCCCCAAGCAATCAAATGGTTCCTTTTCAATACCCACCCCACAAGGGGAATTCTAATTCAGGGTATTCAGCTCCTGCTCATCAAATGGTTCCTTATCAAGAATCTCCCTCCAATGAGCTCGCTAACCACATCAAGGTTAATGATGTTAATATGAGGGCAATGCAAAACCAAATCTCCAATTTGAAGAATGAATTTAATTCTTCAATTGCAAAGAACAACAATGAGCTGAGGAACGATATTAAGGACATGTTTGCTGGTTTAGTAAAACAACTAAATCCACCATCTACCTCGGGAACTCTCCCAGGTAACACTGTTCCAAATCCAAAGGGTGAACTTAAAGCTATTACCACTCATAGTGGTAAAGCTAATGATGGACCATCAATTTCTATTCCTTCTCCGGTGAAGGAAAGAAAACGAGAAACCAAGGTGACAAAGGACCCGGTACTTCCTTCTAATAATGGAAGTGCTCATTACGTCCAAACCACGGTTGTCCCAAAATCTACACCCCCTATCACTCCTACATCGTCAAGAATAGATCCTACTCTTTCACGATTCATGGTTAAAAGTTTGTCAAGCAATCTTTATGACCAAAGAGCAGCTGTGACTTATTCTCATATGCTTAATTCTTCCCGTAGGAGTGTATTAGACGACAGTGATGATGAGGAGGAGGATTCCAATGTCATCAAAGCTATCACCACTCGTAGTGGTGTTGCTTATGATGGACCCTCAATGCCTATCCCTCCTCCATTGTATGATGTGGAAAAAGAGGCGGAGGATACAACAGACAATGTGCAAATTCCAAGTTCACAAAGTACAGCACAAGTCTCTCCTCCGGTCCTCCCTAAAAAGAAATCCAAACCAGGAATTGTCTTTGAATCTATAGAGATTCCTGAGGATACCATCCCTAAATCCAAACCTTATCTTCCGTACCCATCACGTATGAATGAGGATAGGACCCGTGAAAAGAATAGTCAACAAATAGATAAATTCTTTCAAATCTTTAAAGAATTACATTTTGACATTAGTTTCGCGGATTCTCTCATTCTAATGCCTAAGTTTGCAGCGACAATCAAACAACTGCTAAACAACAAGGAAAAGCTGTTTGAGATGGCAAAAACTCCAGTAAGCGAAAACTGCTCGGCAGTTATCTTAAAAAAGCTTCCGGTAAAGCTTGGAGATCCTGGGAAATTCCTAATACCTTGTGTATTCCCAGGAATGATTGAATGCTATGCCTTGGCCGATCTCGGTGCTAGCATCAATCTAATGCCTTATTCAGTGTGGAAGAAACTTTCTCTTCCTGAACTCTCCCCTACCTGCATGACTCTCGAGCTTGCAGATCGTACCATATATATGCCCCTCGGCATCGCTGAGGACGTATTTGTGAAAGTAGGGAGGTTCCATTTTCCAGCAGACTTTGTGGTCGTTGATTTTGATGCCGATCAAAAGGTTCCTCTCATTCTTGGTAGAGGATTCCTTAGAACCGGCCATGCTCTTATTGATGTTTTAGAGCATGAGATCACCTTACGTGTTGGTAAGGAAGCTGTTACCTTTGATCAAGATCAAAATTCTAGGTACTCCTCAAACTTTAACTCTGAATCGGTTAACAGAATCGATGTCATTGATTTTTCTTCAAAGGAGTATTCTCAAGAAAATCTTGATTATTTTCATAATTCTGTGAGTGGTAATCCCATTCCATCTTCTACTACTATCTTAGCCGAATCTTCAACTTCTCTCACTTTGGATGAGGAAAGTAGTCCCATTTGGGATGAAGATGAGACTGAGAGTGATCAGGAGGGAGATATTCTTCTCCTTGAAGAATTGTTAAATAATGATCCAATTCCCCCTCCTCCACTAGACTCTTCAACTTATCTCACTCGGGTTGAGGAAAATCATCCCATTTGGGATAATGATGATACTGAGAGTGATGAGGAGGGAGATATTCTTCTCCTTGAGGAATTCATGCATAATGATCCAATTTCCCCTCCTCCTCTAGAAGAACTTCATAATGAGAGTACTGATTCTATTCTGGATGAAATCGATGTTTATCTCGATTTAGATACATATATGCCAGGTATTGATGATGCCGAGAGTGATCAGGAGGAAGATGTCAGTTTTCTTCTTGAACAACTTTTATACCCAGAAAATTATCCCACCCTTCCACCCAAACATCTTCATAAAGAGGAATTCAAATCAGTTGAAGAAACTGATAAAATTCCTGAGATCAAGCATAAGACCTTGCCTCCTTCACTTAAATTTCAACTTCTTGAGGAGGAAGTTCTTGTGATTACTGCTGTTATGATCTCCCTACTACCCTTCACCTACCCGGTGATTTCTCCTTCCCTTCACTCATTCGGGAGTGAAGATGTTACCTTTGACCCTGGAATCTGCCATTAACATTGGTTTAGAGCCAAATACTTCCCCATAGATTTTTAAATTGTTTTTTCTCCCGAACTACTCAGGAACCCTTTGTTACAGTTAACCGTTCACAAGCGGTTAGCTTGCGTGATAAACCTGACAGTTTGGGAGGAAAAAATCTAATTAGGGGTCGAGTCCGGCTAGTGACTCGGAAATCAAAAACATTAGCAAAAACATGGGCTTGTCACCCGTGTGTAACACCCAAGTGTGGGGGAGATGCCCCACATGTTGTATATATGTAAATAAAAAAAAAAAAAAAAAAAAAAAAAAAAATGTAAAAATAGTGATAGCTTCTATTTAAGAAGTTTTATCTAAAAAATATTTGTATGTATATACACATAAAATAATGGCTACTAATATTTCCCTTTTACGTTCTAAGTTCGGTTTAACACCCGGTGCTTTGAATATTGAGGGCAATATTCAGTTCTAAGTGTGGGGGGGATTCTCACGAATTCAAACACATGTTCCATCAGGAACCCCAATTTAGCCAAAAATTTTAAAATTTTTTCTCACTTAGAACGCAATAAATGGTATCAATCCTCCATGTCTAACCCACAACAGGATTGGCTAATCCAGGAGCAAACGGCTCTTGGTAAAGATATCTCAAATCCGTTTATGGCTTGCAATTTGCCCAAAATTGTATGGTTCCTCAACTCCCCATTATCCTCAAAAGCTAATGAGTTGGCTAGCCCGCAAGATTATGGCTTGTGGTAAAAGCCGTGGAAAATCCATAATTGGTAATCAACTCACCAAGATGTTGACTATTCCATTAAGAGTTGGCTAGTCCAGAAGCAAACGGCTTTTGGTAAAGACTAATCAAATCCGTTGACAGCTGGTGGTTTGCTCAAAATCACACGGTTATCAGGTGTGCCACAGTTCTTACACCTGGCTACTCCAGAAGTGATGGCTTTTGGTAAAGAGTTCTTTGAAATCCATTAAAACTTCATAAGATTGCTAGGGACTAGCAATAGTTTAGTGTGGGGGATTGATGAGTGTCTAAAATACTCATCATTTCTGTCACATTTAAGCTACAAAACATCTGAAAACATACAGATATGCTTTAAAATACATGAAATACCATGAAATTGTGTTTTTAAGTGTTACTAGTGCAAAAGGGATGAAAACTGATGAAAAACAACAAAGTTTACATAAATTACAGTTTCAGTCCCTGAACTTTGACAAATTGGCAAAACTAGTCCCTGGTAAATCAAAACTTGTTTAAATGTCATAAAAGGTCCTTGGGATTCATAAGTTGTTAGGAAAAATCCTTTGAAGTTAAAAATCACAAATTTACAACTATGGTCCCTCAACTTTGGAAAAATGTCAAAATTAGTCCCTAAGGTTTGAAAATAAGAAAATAATTAAAATAAACCTTATACTATTCTAAAATGACATAACTGGTCCTTGGTGTTAACATTTGATATTTACAGGTTTAACCCTTCAAGTTTCAGAAAATTACAAGAATGGTCCCTGGAGTTTGAGGAATTGACAGAAAAGGTCCCTGAGCATTTAATGTGGAAAAATTTCATCTTTGGTCCTTGGGTTATTTATAATTAACAATATTGGTCCTTATTTCTACTTTGGAAATATTGCAAGTTCAGTCCCTCATGTTTGGGAGAATTGCAAATTTGGTCCTTGTGTTTACTAAAATACCAAACGGACCATTATTATTATTATTACCCAAACTAAAATAAACCCAACACCAAAAACAACCCCAGCCCACTCTTTCCTGGCCCAAACAACCACAGCCCAATCCCCTAAACTATTAAAACCGGGTCAAACAAAGTCAAAACCACCCCACCCCGCTTTCCACTGTTCATCTTCCTCACAAACACCCCTAAACCTGAAACCAGGTGGTATTCTTGCCACCTTACCCCCCACCTCATCACCTCCACCTCACTAAACCTTACCCACCACCTCTGTCACACCCAAACACCTCATTTAATGCACTCCACACCACTTTTTCCCTCCAAATCAAACCACCACCTCTGTTTTCTTCTTACACCCCAAACTTGGCCTCCAAACCATACAACTTGACCCCTGACACCTCACACAAGCCAACAAAGTTACTTAATTGTAAAGAGTCATGCCACAAGTTATCCCAATGACTTTGGCGCCAAAAAGGTTTAAACGGCCAAGATTTGATTGAGCAATCCAATGGTCAAATTGAGACTTGGGAAAGTGCAAGGAAGCTGTGAGGAAGCTTTTGGGTCATCTATATCAAGAAAAGAAGCCAGAGAGAAAGAGATATCATAGAATTAGCTTTTGTGATCAACTTTACTGTTTATCTTTCTTTCTTGTCATTTAAATGCTTTCAGTATTGTAATATAACTTTGACAAAGTTAAATTACTTGCTATTTACAGTCATTAGTTTCCTAATCTTTAAATACTTGTTATTTAAATTATTTGCAATTTACTTTATTGTCATTTTCTTTACCTGTCATTTATAACTGTTTAAAGGACCTTCAATAAGCACTTAGGCTTTTGACACAAGCCATAAGGCTTTTTAGAAACCTTGAAGTAGTTATAATCCATAAATACAAAATCACAAAAAGAAACAAAGAAAATAGAAAAAAAATATCAAAAATCAGTTTCAATAATGATTCAAGCAAGGAGCAGGTTAAATACTGGATGGACTTGGTAATAAGGACTCATGGGAGTCATATAAGTGAGTATTTGGTTCTTGGTTAAATCTCAGTTTGCATTTTGGAAGCACTTTTGTAAGCATTTTCTTGAATTTGATAAATTACTGTTTACTATAGTATTTATTGTAATCTTTGTAGTTTCCTGTTTGTTTTAAGTTGTTAGATGTTAGTATAATATAAACTCAGTAGCTTGTTTATTGTTTTTGTAAGTTATTAAGTTTTCATAAATATAGTCTTATAGCATAATTTTGATTTCTGAGTTTTATTGTTGTTATTTTTGTTTATTTGTGTTCATTAGGTCTATTATAATTAAGTTTTAAGGTTTGAAATCAGATTAGAGGTCCAATGCCATAATTTGCTTTGAAATTCATCAAATCAAGCTTTTTAAGGGGTGTTTGGATTAAGCTTGTTAGCTGTGTTGTTGTTGTTTTTAGTTGATAAATTTATTTGTTTCATTGTTCTCAGGTCCATTACAGTCCAAATTGAGTATTTACTTGGTCTCTTTTAACTAGAAAGTCAAAATCAAAGGTAATACACCTACACAGTTAACTGTGTAGGTTTGTGAGCATCACAATCACTCAAATCTTTGCAAAAGTGTTTAAGCTTACTTGATTTAGCTTATTTATAGTTAAATACTTCATAACAAATCAGTAAATCAAGCTAGAATTTCACATAAGTCAACTGAGCAAGAAATCTCAAAAAGTCAAATATCTCAGCTTTGCAATTTTTGAATAAAAAGTCTAATTCTGTGTAGCTTTTGATATTTGGATTCCTGCTTATTCCTTTTAGGTATTTAATATCTAGTTGTTAAACTTGCTTATTGTATTTTTATTTATTTTTTATTTGCTTATTTAAGTACTTATTTTCTTGCTTATTGTTTGCTGTTTCCATAAGACTTGCCCTGTCTCACTAGTTCAGTCCATTTTCAAAAGCTTGCACAAGTTTTAATATTTGGGCTGAGCTTGTGCTATTTGGTATTTGTGTACCTCATATAGCTAGTTTTATCTGTGTGTGCTTTATTTCTATTTATCTGCTTATCATAACTGCTTATTTTGCTTATCTTATTTTCACAAATCAACCCAATGTACTGAGTAATCAGTATATTGAGTCATTTACATAAGCATACCATAAGCTCACAAGTAAGCATAAGCTTGTGATTTTTACTTTTTTATAAAGCTGAGCAAGAACACTAAAGGTTTCAAGGCTGTTTATTCATTTTACAGCTTATTTGATAAGCTTACATCAAGCTTAAACCTTGTTCCATTGCATAGTGTACTGAGTATTCATCACACTCAGTATATCAGCTCCTTTTCATAAGCTCTTAATAAGTTTTCTAGTGGGCCCCAGTACCTAAGCCTTGGCTTTTTGAGAAGCTCATCAGCTATTCTCCACAAGCCAGTGCTTATATTGGATCTTGGAATCCTTGCCCCGAGCTTATTTTCACTCACAAGCTAACACACTTCACTGAGTACCTTGAGTACTCAGTGTTTGCACCCTTTTTCACAAGCCCCTCCTTGGCTCATTAGTGGACCCCAAAGTCTGCTTATTGGCTCATTGGAGAGCTTAATAGGTCAGCTTATTGACTCCAATTCTTATTTGGACTCTGAGCTTATCTGTGGGTCCCACGTGTGCCTGCAAGTTTGCTCTTTGGACTGTTTGGATTGAAGTATTTGGTGAAATAGCTTAATTGAGCTTATCAGCTTATTTCTTTCCTTTTTCTCTTTTCTTTTGCTTATTCCTTATTTGTTTTG
This sequence comes from Artemisia argyi, assembly GCA_030686995.1. Taxonomy (NCBI): domain Eukaryota; kingdom Viridiplantae; phylum Streptophyta; class Magnoliopsida; order Asterales; family Asteraceae; genus Artemisia; species Artemisia argyi. The sequence continues at coordinate 215,037,314 of CM060685.1, read as the reverse complement.
CTTATTTTAATTTGTCTTTGCCTTTTGTTTCTGTCTTGTAGCTTGTTTAAAGCTTTTGAAAGCTTAATCTCCAAACAGTTAAGCAAAAGCTTGACTGTGTGATCAATAAGCTCTAAAACAGCTTATTTGTTGTTTATAAAACTTTTACCTTTTTAAAAGTTCCTTATTTTTAGTTACTAAATAGATTAACAAAAAGAAAATTAAAAAAATAAAATGTTTTTCAAAAAGGGGTGAGGCAGGGGTCGAACCTGAGACCTCCCCCTTTGGTAGAGTGATAAGGGGTACCTGTATACCAAGTGCCCTTGGGTCTTTTTTCAGTTATACTCTACCAAATCTAATACTTATATACTAGTTAGCCTTTTTAGCTTATTTAAGCTGTTTTAGCTTATTACTGCTTATTTGAGTAAGCTGTTGGTTTATTTTTATTTTTCCTAGCTTACTTATTATAAAATATACTTCCCATAATTTTTTCGTATTTTTTTACTGTTCAAACAGTATTTATTATAATTAATCCTAGTTTATTTAGTAATTAAGTAATATTAGGTAATTAAATAGTTTTAATAATTTTTAGTTAATAACAATATCTTTTTATATTTTTTAAAAGTCTTATAGATCATTAGGTATTTGTAAAAAATAATTTCCTAAGTATTACTGTTCATTTCCTATTTTCCTTATTTAATTTAGTTAACTAGATTTTAATTAATAAAATAGTAATTAATTAATAATAATTAGATAAATAGTGTGAAAAATATAATTTTATTTTTAAAATAAGTTTTATAAGATTTTAGATTTTTCTAAGTTTTAATTTTATTTTTCTAGACTTATTTTGCATTTTCTTATTATTTAGGTTATCATTAAATAGTTAAAAATAGTTATTAATTAATAATAATTAATTAAAAAGTTAAAAAAATATTTTTCTTTTTCTAATAATTTTCTTAAGTCCTTGGGTTTGTAAAAATATAATTTTCATCTTTATAACCTTTTTATTTCTTTAATTTCACTTTTTGTTTAGTACGTTTACGTTTATTTAAATTAAACGTACGTTTTTTATTTCTTTTACGTTTTTAAGTTTTCTTATTTCAAGGTTTTGTTTACATAGCTTATTTAAGCTATTTTATTTTATCCTAGGGTAATCACTAATCACATACCCTTTCCTGTTCAATAAATCCCGATCACAGATCCGTTCTAACTCAGGATATCGCATTTCCAAGGGACATAACGACCCGGGGACACTAAACTCCTTGGATTAACTTGAATTGGTTTCTAGACTGTTTGACTTTAGTTGTTGACCTTTCACAAGAGGTTGACTAATTTAAGTAGACGGTTCTGAGCCAATCAATGATCAAAGGATAAAGAGAATGGAAATGGAGATCTAGAACAGAAAGTTTTGGAGTGCAAAAGGTGAGAAAAATTACAGATTTAAGGTGGTATTTATAGGCAACAAATTTTGACAACTGGAGCGTACCGGTCCCCTTAAATCATGGCCGGCCCCCTTAAAATTAAGGGGACCGCCCCTTATAATTGAGGGGGCCGCCCAGCTGTAACGGCCAGAATTTTTGTTTTTTAGTGGGGAAAGTTTATTTGGTGAAAAACTAACTGATTTTGGTTAAAAATTTGAATTCATATATTTAGTATGAATAAAACAATTTTGTTGATATAAATAATGTATAAAAACGTTATTAATATCTTTCGATATCCTTAAGTTTTGACGATCACAAAATATAAGAACATTAAACGCAAAGTTAATACGTAAACAAGTTTTAAGCAAGTTTATATCATCTCATCCAACATAATCACTTAAGGTATGAATAAACAAGTGACTAATACATTTTATGATCAAAGGGATGTTTATTTAAATAATACAAAGTTTATAAAATTAAATAAACTTATTATATATTTTTGAAAAACATTTTTGGTAATAAAGGAAAATGTTTTATTCATAATAAATATATGAATTCAAAATTTTAACCAAAATCAGTTAGATTTTCACCAAATAAACTATCCCCAGAAAAAGACAAGAAAACTGCAGTTTTCGTCTGGGCGGCCCCCTTAATTTTAAGGGGGCCGGCACACAATTAAGGGGACCGGCCACGCTCCCCTGTCAGATTCTGTCAGAAATTTTTCCCTATAAATACCACCTCAAACCTGGAATTTTTCTCACCTCTTGCACGAAAATTTTCAGATCCAAATCTCTCTAAACATCCTTCTAAAAACCCTTTGATCATATAATTGTTAATCCTTGTTTCAAGTGATTCATTCCCTCACCTCTCATCTCTCAAAGTGCAAGAGAAGAATACTCCTTCAACATCTAGTTGTGAAGTATTGTAGATTTATGTATATAATCTAGTTGTTGTGTACATTCATTGTAAAGGTGTGATAGTATTGTAACTAGATAGATCTAGGAGTAGAAGTTGTGAATAGAAGTAGTGAGATATAAGTAGTGTTGTGAAGAAGAGAAGAAATAGTTGTGAAAGAGAAGTGTTAGGAAGTAGATTGGTGTGAAGAAGATTGGTGTGTAGAAGATAGTTGTGAAGAAGATTGGTGTGTAGAAGATAGGTGTGAAGAAAATTGGTGTGTAGGAGATAGGTGTGAAGAAGTGGTGTGATTAAGTAGTGAATAGGTGTGAATTAGTTGTGTAGAAGGTGTGAATAAGTTGTGGTGTGTATATTGGTGTGTAAGGTTTTCTCCGCCATAAAGGAGCTTGTTGACATAGTGAAGAAAACTCTCGAGTAGGTGACTCGGGGAGTGGAGTAGGAACAAGGAAGGTGTCCTTGTTGCCGAACCACTATAAATCCTTTGTCTCGCGGTTAGATCTTTCCTTTACTTAGCTTATTTATTTACATCTCGTACATAGCTATAATTGTTTATATTGTGCATGTGTTAATCTTACATACTTAGCTTACATCTTTACTATTTCTTATACTTATATATTATTGTTCATATTGTTCAAGATTTGAGTTCACATAAGATTGAATCAAAGTTTTAAAAGTAAACAAGGTTTTTAAAACTATACTAAGTTTTCAAAAACAAAGTCTTTATAACAAACCTAAAAGAATTCACATATAATAGATCATATAGTTGTTTTTAAACTTAACTCTAATTAAAGGCCTTATCAAACAAACAATTGAATAAACTCGTATTAATATTTTGAAACCAAGCTTTATAAAAATTGAAAAGACGTAAAACTATTCAACCCCCCCTTCTAGTTTTCCACAAATTTTCTCTATTACCAAAAGTGTTTTTCAAAAATATATAATATGTTTATATAATTAAATAAACTTTGTAATAATTAATTAAATATCCCTTTGATCATAAATTGCACTAAATACTTTGTTTATTCATACCTTAAGTGATTTGGATGTAAAGAGAATGTTAATTACCAAATACTTGTTTATGTCATAAATTTTAGTTCATTGAGTTTATGTTTTGTAATAATTAAAACATAGAGGTATTGATAATATGTTAATAATGTTTTTAGGCATTATTTATGTCAACAATCTCCCCCTTTTTGATAATTACAAAACCTTAAACTCAATAGGTCTAAAATTTGTTTTTAGACAAGTATTTTAGAGTTTACACTTCTCTTCTCCCCCTATTTGTAAAATCAAAAAGGTTAAGCCGAGTAAGCTTCATGGAAGAAGTTTAAACGGGTAGAATGCTCCCCCTTGATGTATGCTCCCCCTCATTTGAGAGCACCAAGGGAACGAGCTATGGAAATCTTGGCTACAAAAAATATGTGAAGAGTACAAGACACATATACTTGCAAAGCAATAATCATGCAAATAAAAATAGATTCATTCAAGCATCATGGAAATGATTAGCATTACAACATTCAATATGCTTGAAGCATATTGATTACAATAAAACAAAAGAAGAGACATAGTCCTATATTGCCTAAGAGAGCACTTGGACTTGCTTGCAACCCATGGTTGATTGTTTTATTTGCTAGAAGGGGAACATAAGCATAGAGCTTAGTTGTTAGATGGAGAAGGATATGGAGTGGGGTATGGAGAGGAAGAGGTGGACCTTACGATGTTGTATCGAGTTAAGGGTGGTATTGAATGAGGACGAGTGAGGAGATATTCAATCCAAGAAATATCTTCACTCAAGTATAGAATTTGTTTTTGAAGGAAGATGCAACAAGGGCAATAGTGAGTGTGGTTTGTAACTTGATCCAAGTTGAGAGAGTGGGGTAGGCAATTGTTATAGGGTGATGATGGAGGTTGCCCTTTGTTGCGTTGTGCACGATGCATAGCAAGGAGATCACTGAGATCATGGATTTGGGTTATTTCATCACGGAACTTTTGCTTTTCCGTGGCAATGTGGAGAGAATCATTGTGTTGATATGGATGAATTGGGTTTGTGTAGTTGGAATTGTAGTTTGATGGTTGATCGAGCTTGTATGGATTATTATAAGTGGTTGGAGGATGAGATGTGTAGTTTGGCATGAAAGAGGATGCTTGGCCAATGTTGTATGTTTGTAAAGAGGATCAAATGAATGTCCTTGTGGATTTGGTGTAAAGTTTGGGAAGTAAGTAGTTTGAGGTTTTGTGTGATTTCCAACTTCATTGGTTATGATGGATTTGTGTTTGTGTTTGTGTCGTGTTTTTGTGCCAGGAAAAGACCACAAGGATGATTTTTGCATTACTCACAAAAGAAAAGAAAAATGATAATAATAATAATAATAATAATAATAATAATAATAATAATAATAATAATAATAATAATAATAATAATAATAATAATAATAATAATAATAATAATAATAATAATAATAATAATAATAATAATAATAATAATAATAATAATAATAATGATGATAGTGTGGGTAAGGTAACTAGGTGTAGAATACACGGACCAAAACCCGAACCTTTTTAAAATAATCCAACTCTCTCGAACCGAGCTCGTTCCCAATAATTATGAATACCACGATACGTTCCAAAAACATATAAACCGAACTCATTCAAAATATTTAAAATTCGTTAGGTTATCCTATTGCCGGAGTCAACGTAGTGCCAAAAGAAAATCTCAAAATAAATCACCACATATATTCCATATCAAATCAAAAATTCAAATTCGATTCCATAAAAACTTAAAAATTGTCAACCACAATTTAAATTTCACAATTTCGTTACAAATAAAATTTTGAATGTTTAATTAAAAACGAACTTTAACGTAATGCGGGTTTTCAAAATGGCTCCCTAATTTGTTAGTTGTCACATCCTCCCAGCCTCAGAAGAAACCCGTCCCGGGTTTCTCACGGAACAATCCATCTACGAAGTGAAAAGCTTCGGATATCTCTTTCGAAACTCATCCTCACGTTCCCACGTAAATTCCGGTCCATGACGGGAATTCCAACGAACCTTGATGAGTGGAATGTGACTTCGCTTGAGTCGCTTAATCTCTCGATCCAAAATCTCAATCGGTTCTTCCACAAAGTTCAAATTCTCATCGACACGAATATCCTTTATCGGTATAACCGGTGTCTCATTCGAAAGGCACTTCTTCAAATTACTAACATGAAATACATCGTGAACCCTACTCAATTCCTGTGGTAATTCCAACCGATAAGCTACGGGCCCAATTCTCTCCAAAATTAGAAATGGTCCAATGTAGCGGGGGTTGAGTTTCCCACGTTTTCCAAAACGTATCACTCCTTTCCAAGGCGAGACTTTTAGCATCACTTTGTCTCCAACCTGGAACTCAAGAGGTTTACGTCTCTGATCGGCATAACTTTTCTTTCTATCTCTAGCTGCTTGTAATCAATCACGAATTTGAGTCACTTTCTCAGTAGTCTCCAATATAAGCTCGGGGCCTGTGAGTTGGTTGTCTCCAACCTCAGCCCAACCAATCGGTGAACGGCATTTACGACCATATAAAGCTTCAAATGGTGCTGCCTTAAGACTTGTATGGTAGCTGTTGTTATATGAGAATTCCGCAAGGGGTAGATACTTCTCCCAGCCTTTACCAAAGTCTATTATACATGCACGAAGCATATCCTCCAAAGTCTGAATAGTCCTCTTACTTTGACCGTCGGTTTGGGGATGATATGCAGTACTCATATCAAGTCTCGTCCCCAAAGAGGTTTGAAGTGATTGCCACAAAGCTGACGTGAAACGACTGTCGCAATCTGAAATAATCGATATCGGAACACCATGATGAGAAACAATTTCTTTCACATACAACCTCGCAAGCTTGTCAACACTATCATCTTCACTAATCGCTAGAAAATGAGAAGACTTAGTCAATTGATCCACAATTACCCAGATAGCGTCACAACCGCTAGCTGTCTTTGGAAATTTGGTAATAAAGTCCATTGTAATCCGCTCCCACTTCCAAACCGGAAGTTCTGGCTGTGTCAATAACCCTGACGGTCTCTGATGTTCTGCTTTAACCTTCGAACATGTCAAACACTTACTGACGTACAATGCTATATTTGCCTTCATGTTTGGCCACCAATATAATTTCTTCAGGTCCTGGTACATCTTGTTAGACCCAGGATGGATAGAATACTTTGACTTATGCAACTCATGTATAATCAAATCATGAATTCCTCTATACAATGGTACCCAACTTCGGTCTCCAAAACATAATACTCCATCAGAACACTTAACAAATCCCTTCTCATTTTCTGCCATCCCAAATATATTCTCAGCAGGTCTGTTTTCTGCTTTCAACGCTTCCGTTTGAGCTTCTAATATTTGAGATGGTAACGGCGATACGATAGTCATTTCTAATGACCTAACTCATAACGGTGGTATTCTCTCCTTTCAACTAAGAGAATCAGCAACGACGTTTGCTAAACCAGGATGATAGCGAATTTTGCAATCATAATCACTTAGCAGCTCAATCCAACATTGCTGTCTCATGTTGAGCTCTTTTTGATTCAAGATGTGTTGTAGACTCTTGTGATCAGTGTATACAACACACTTGGTTCCATACAGATAATGTCTCCATATCCTCAAGGCGAAAACCACAGCACCTAACTCCAAATCATGGGTGGTGTAGTTCTTCTCATGCTTCTTAAGCTGTTGGGAAGCATAAGCTATCACTTTCTCTCGTTGCATTAACACAGATCCCAAACCTTTATGAGAAGCGTCACAGTAGACGACAAAATCTTCGCTACCTTCAGGTAATGCTAAGATAGGAGCACTACACAGCATTTCCTTTAGTAATTGGAATGCTTCCTCTTTCTTATCTCCCCATTCATACTTAACATTCTTCTGAGTCAATTTGGTCAATGGCTTTGTTATCTTCGAAAATCCCTCAATGAATCTTCGATAGTAAGCGGCTAAACCCAAAAATTGACGAACTTCAGTTGGGGTCGTCGGCGCAACCCAATCTTTAATCGCTTCAATCTTAGCAGGATCTACATGAACTCCTTGACTATCAATTACATGACCCAAAAATTGTACCGTCGGAATCCAAAATTCACATTTGGAGAACTTGGCATACAGCTTCTCCTGCCTGAGCAATTCTAAGATAACTCTCAGATGCTCCTCATGCTCTCTTTCATTCTTCGAGTAGATTAGAATATCGTCGATAAACACGATCACAAATTTGTCTAAGTAAGGCTTACACACACGATTCATGAGATCCATGAATACCGCCGGTGCGTTAGTCAACCCAAACGGCATCACTTGGAACGCGTAATGCCCATAACGGGTTCTGAAAGCTGTTTTCGGAATATCTTCCTCGTGAACTCTATGTTGATGATACCCCGATCTCAGATCGATCTTCGAATACACACTCGATCCTTGAAGCTGATCGAACAAGTCATCGATCCTCGGTAACGGGTATCTATTCTTCACCGTTAACTTGTTCAGCTCTCGATAATCGATACACATACGAAACGATCCATCCTTCTTCTTCACGAATAATACTGGGGCTCCCCAAGGTGAAGAACTTGGTCGTATAAACCCCTTTTCTGCTAACTCCGCCAATTGTTTCGACAACTCTCCTAGTTCAGTCGGTGCAAGTCGATAAGGTGCCTGTGCCATGGGTGCAGGACCAGGTATCAACACAATCTGAAACTCCACTTGTGTAGTAGGCGGGATTCCTAACAAATCATCGGGAAATACATCCGCAAAAGTCGCGAACTATAGACACATCTCCAATGCATCTTTCTTTCTTCTCCTTCCCTCCTTTCTCAGAGATTTGAGCTAAGAAAAGGCAACATCCTTTTTCCATTAGCTTCGGTAGCTTAGTGCAAGAAATGACCGCTAATCTAGATGGGCTCCTCGAACCTTTTCGATCTCCTTGAATATTCAAAATCTTCTGACCATATGGCACACGCACAATTTTCTCATCGCAAAGTATGTGAGCACGATACTTCGACAACCAATCCACACCAATAATAACATCGAAACTTCCTAACGTGACGGGTAGGAGATCTATGTTGAAAGGGTGATTCAAGAAATTTAACGTGCAACTGCGGATAATGGTCTTAATCCTTTCTACGTTTCCGTTAGCTAACTCTTCATCATAACCAATCCCTAAGGCCATCGGGGGTTTTTCTAGTAAGGGTGCAAAAAATAGTGGACAAAAAACTCTTGTCAGCACCAGTATCAAATAGTATGGAAGCATAACGATTATTGAGAAGGAACATACCAGCAACAACATTCGGGTCTTCTCCTCTCTCGTTCCCAATTGCATGCACTCTCCCATGAACAGCTCCTGCTTCCACACGTTGGTTCTCATCGTCATGACGTCCACGGTTCCCTCCAGTTCCACGATTTCCATGATTGTACCCATTACCACCCGATCCTTGATTTCCTCGGTTCCACGATTCCCTGCACTGATTCCTATAGTGTCCCTTCTTCCCACATCCAAAACATGTAACATTCGCCTTACTCATAGCTTCAGGAATAGCTTGAACCATACCAAGTGGTCGAGCTCTACAGTCCTTAGCTATATGCCCATTCTTTGAGCAGTTCTTGCACATCACAGTACGTCCTCCAGAATGATTCTTATAGCAATGGCCACACTTGGGCGGATCCCATTTTGACTTTTCTTATTTCCATCCCGAATAGCATACGCCTTGGCAACTGTCTATCGTTTGTTTCGGTGATCATTACCCTTAGAGTGATTGTCTCTCTTCCTCTTTCCATTCTTATCCTTCTCAGCATTTTCTAGTCCCAACGAATCCATCAATTGTTGAGCGATCGTGATAGCCTCATGAACATTAGCAGGCCTAGCAGCAATCACATCATTCCTTATAGCCACTGGTAACCCATCAGTATACCGCTTAATCTTCTGAGTCTCAGTCTTAACCATATCTGGGCAAAGCAGAGCTAACTCCTGGTAACGACGATTATAGGTCGTCATGTCAGTACCCTTCACTTTGTGATTCAAAACTCAATCTCCAACTTCTTAACTTCGTTCCTTGGGCAGTAAGTCTGAATCAGCAAGGACTTGAACTGATCCCAAGTCATGGCATAGGCCACTTCACTCCCAACCAAATTTCGGTAACTGTTCCACCAAGTTAATGCTTCATCCTTAAAAGTAAAAGAAGCAAACTTTACCTTGGCATTCTCTGCACAATTGCTGGCAGTGAACACTGACTCAGTTTTCTCTATCCACCTGACCAAGTAGACAACTCCTTCAGTTCCACCAAACTCAATAGGTCCACATATTCGGAACTCCTTGTAGTTACATCCAGTAGTACGAACAGGTGGAAAAGTTCCAGCTGAGTTGTTGGAGTGATTCGACTCAGCTAGTAGTTTAAACCTTTGTTCCACAAGTTGATTGATCATAGCTTGATCCACAATCGGTACATTCTGTGGAGTGTGATCATTGTCTCCCTGGACATCGACATTTTGATTCCTATCATTGCGATTGGTGGTGTCCAGGTTGTCGGGAGTAGGGGTTTCAACATTTCGTGTAGGGCGGCGTCCTCGGCGACCAGGGGTAGTCACTGCATGACCGGTTCGGGTAGCGCTGACAGGGTTTCGTGGTGGGGCCATTGATCGAAGTCACAATACAAGGTTCACAAGTCTCCAATAATACGTACCATAACGTCCAACAAGAATCCGATAGGTGAAAGTCGAAATACCAACATAATACCAACCACACAAATAGAAACACAATTCTCCATGTATGCCAAAAACCATAGAATATCATGCAAAATTACCATCATCCATACAAGTAACGATCGATATTTCGTTCCAAAATACCAAAAGACATAATAATTACTAATCGTTCCAAACGAGACGAACATACAACCGAAGTACATCAAAGATAAGATAACTAGCTCTCCTAACCAAGTACCCCTTGGCTTAGGAAGCAACACAACAACACAAAACCAAATCCATCTAGCCACGATGCTGACATAGACTCCTCAACACTGATCTCAAACCATTCAAATCTCTCCATAATGATCCCAACCCAACACTATGCGTATCTCTGTCCCTCTTGAGGTCCGCAACCTCATTCTCTAAATCTGTGTTCCTCTGCCACAGCTTGCGATCTTCCTCGCGAGCCGTGAGGAACCCTCTCTGAAAACTCTCAATCTGCTCATGTACCTCCATCATGCATCTCCTAATCGCTGTCATCCTACCCACGACAGTAGTCAAATCAACTCTCAGCTCACCAATAAACTCAGCGATAACCATCTCAAGTCGATCTTCCAACTGCGAGATCTTCTCGCCCTATGTGGTAAGCCGAGCCTAAATCTTACCAGTCTCACCCAAATCTGCAGACTCAGTAGATCTCAGATGGCGCGTCCGACGCCACGGGACTACCAAGTGGAGAATCAAGTAAAAATGGATGATCAAGTGAAACCGGCTCTAACTGACGTATCGGAGAATCGGGCTCTGCAGAATGAGCTGAATGTGTCGGGTTGTGAGCTGGCAAACCATCATTATCAGGCATCTCCTCCTCCCGAGGATAATCCTCCTCTTCATCCTGAGGGTCATCATTCTCTTCCTCATCTTTAGGGTCATCATTCTCTTCCTCATCTCTCGTACTCCTCCTCATACTCCTCATCGGAGGGGTACTCCATCAATCGTCATCTCTGAGCAGATGAACCACGAGGCGATAAAATCGGTGACTTAGGGCGACAATGGAACGATAAAGTAGTGGCTGAACGCATGACCATCACGTATGGGTCATCAGGGGCCATAGTGATTTGCGCTGGGCGAGGCGTACCAGCAAGAACATTCTCAGTAACATTACGCATAAAAGGTGGCCATGATTTTTGACAACGGCGTAGGGTAGGTCTAAGTGTTTCAAAACAACTAAATCACGAAACTCAAAATATCGTACTAAAATTATCGTATAATCTCAGTCATATCATTCCAAGAAAGAATTTTTAAGTACCACATTACTAAAACATTTCCAAAACAATTAAACCATATAAGTTTCAAAACGCGGTCATATCATATAATCAACATATCCAATATTCCCAATATATATCAATCATATTGCAACCACCTAAATCATCCCATGAGCCACCATCCACAAGGGTCTCATATACCATATCATCTTAAAGATCTCATATCATAATCTAAAATGCTTCAATCTTAAAAGAAGCTTCGGCTTGGCGGGCTGGCGAGCATTGGTCGAGGATCGTTTTCTATAAAAATCGGTCATAGTTTAGGTGTTTATTGCCTAGTTCTCTATAACCTTGTCTCTGATACCAATCTGTAACACCCCCAAAATTTGATACAGTGGAAGACTAAACAAGCTTTCAGGGTGTTACGTGGATTGGAATCCATTCCAAGTCATGAAAGAACGAGATAAAGTAAACATAAGAAAACACAACCCAAACGGAGTTTTAAAGTTTACATTTATCCCAAATTTATCCAAAGCAAGGCCCAAAAGAAATAAACGTAGGTCCACAAATACATAACAGAGTTTTAGAAAATAGATCCATAAACCAGGTGCCAAAGCCAAGCCTCCAATCCAAGCATCCCAATCATCACTTAATTACCTCAGAAAACACGCTAAAAGTCAGCTTTCGCTGGTGAGATCAGAGGTTTAAATTCATAACTCAATCAAGTGGACATATATGCAAAACGCTTGCTAGCTAGACTAGGCCTCAATCATCCAACCAAATTAAACCAACCCTATAGGTGCACACTATAGCCCAAATCAATCAAATCAATAGCTTACCTAGTTCTTGACTAGGCCTCGCTCAATAATCCATCCAATAGCTTACCTAGTTTGGGACTAGGCCTCGCTCAACAACCAAATCAATAGCTTACCTAGTTCGGGACTAGGCCTCGCTCAACAACCAAATCAATAGCTTACCTAGTTCTGGACTAGGCATCGCTCTATAACCTGCCTAGTTCTATAAGCATAGCAAGTTTTAAATAAACAAAGCGATAATAGTCCACATAAAACATTTTGCACGTTTCTCACCCCAAGTATTGAAAACAAAGTTCAAAAGTAAAAGTGGGGCCATGACTCACCTCAAGTCCAGATATCAAAAAAATGAAAACGGTAGAATCAAGAAGTATAGCACTCAACATATAGCAACTACAGACTCGGCACTTCCTAACAATATAAACTCGTTTCAGGATCATTTCCTCAAAAATAAAATATTCCCAATCCCGAACGTATTCCTTTTTACTTTCCAAAAATCCATTTCTCGTATTATTCTCGTATTAGTTTGGATTTTGGTATCCATGCGGGTGGAGGGTCGACACAATTCAAATCGAGGTAACCACAACGAAAAAGAATAATAAAACAATCTATAGGTCTAATATTAGCCCAACACATTATTTAAATAAATCATCGAAGTTTATCAAATCCGTCGATTTGGTAATCCCCCATATTTATTTACTTAATATATCACTCCAAGATTATACCCAAAACCTAAATCACATAGCATATAGGGTACTATATGGTAAGTATCTAAGTTTAATAAATTCATTAAATATATCGTCAAACTTACCAAATTCGTCAATTTGGTAAACCTCACGAGATATTTAGTAATTCATCATTCCTGTACACATACCACAACCTATGGCCGTCCTAGGATACAATGCCCATTAATATACACATTTTATACAACTAAATAGATCCTATTTAATCCGTCGATCAAATAAGTTAAGTAGTTATAGAAAATGGATGTATTAATGTCACATATCCGTGACAAGCACGAAAAGTCATAAAATAAATGATTTGGCCCATTTGGACCCAAGTGACTACGACCCCATATAACTCGCAAGTTTCTCATTTTTATTTTCCAAAACATTTCATTTCGTATGATTACTCAACGTTATAATTTTATCGGCGTTTATAATTGTTTTAATCATAATAGCGTTCCCGACATTTATTACACTATTATTATAGTATAATATATATCGTTACGTTATTATAATATACTCGTGATCGTTTTATTTTTAATATACGCACTTGTATAAATATATAAACGTTTTCACGTTTATATATTTATATAAACGTTTATATTATTAATAATATTATTATGAGTTTTATTATTAATTTTGATTATAATTAATATCGAGTTATATAAGATGATCACATGTCCGAGTCATCACCCTCGGCTCATTTTCCAAGTCCAAATGTCAAGGCGTTTTGCCGAAATCAACCGTTGACTAAAAAGTCAACGTGACTTCGACACGCACAACCAAAGTCCAAATAATAATAACCAATCTCAACCAAGTAATCCATCTCCGTCAATCAAATCCCATATCACGTGCTACAACAATAGGGTCCGACTACGGCACCCGACTAACATATCTCCGTCAATCTAGTTTGACCATCTCACAATCGGTCCCTAAATCATTTTCGTCAACCCAACTCCACAACAATAACCATTACCATTCCATTGTCGGCTCCCAAGTAACGAAAACAACATAAACAACGCCAAAGGTAATATACCTCAACCACAATAACAATAATAACAACAAGAAAATATACCAAGAAACCAATTAAGATCACCAATAATACATGTTACCCGGGTCAACTACCAAGTCAACCCCGAGTCAAGGGACTCACTTGGAGTCACGGCTCAAACATGAACCACAAAAGATCACACCCGAGACCATCATGGTCTCGGCTAGCTCTCCTGAGCTCGACACTAATTTAAACCGACCCCAAGGGTCATGGTAACAACCAAACAACCTCAAAATCAATCAAAACCTTGGCCAAAAATCAACCATAACCAAGAAATGTATCACCAATACCCTCGACAACATCAAAACACAAAACCAAGAATCAAAACTCCACCAAGCTCAAAAAAATATACAAGCCGAGAGCTTGGAGCTCTCGGTTTCACCTCGACCACCTCCAAAAGCAAGAAACCCGGATACCAAACTATTGATTCATTACATTTTATTCAAAAACCCACTTGTATTACATGTTTTAATCCATAACCCAAAAGAATATTTTTAAGTCGTGACCCTAGGTCACGTTTTTTATCAAGAAAACGAGTGAAACTCGTCTCACCTTTGATTCTTAAGACCCAAAACGTGACAAACTTCCAAAAACAATAAAAGTGGTGATGATTTTGGTGATTATACGAGATGAAATAGGGGTGTAGAGGCGCGTGTGAGTGTAGATCGGAAAGGAAATGGGATGAGGAGTTGATTTGTGGTGGTGGTGTGGTCGTGGGAGTGGCGGTGTGGTGGTGGCAGCCGGATATTAGGGCGGCGGCTAGGGTTTATGTAAGGGAGATGATATCAAGAGAGAGAGAGATGGGTGGTGTTGTTTGTGTCGTGTTTTTGTGCCAGGAAAAGACCACAAGGACGATTTTTGTATTACTCTCAAAAGAAAAGAAAAATGATAAAAATAATAATATTATTATTGATAGTATGGGTAAGGTAACTAGGTGTAGAATACACGGACCAAAACCCGAACCTTTTTAAAATAATCCAGCTCTCTCGAACCGAGCTCGTTCCCAATAATTATGAATACCACGATACGTTCCAAAAACATATAAACCAAACTAATTATTCAAAATATTTAAAATTCGTTAGGTTATCCTAGTGCCGGAGTCAACGTAATGCCAAAAGAAAATCTCAAAATAAATCACCACATATATTCCATATCAAATCAATAATTCAAATTCGATTCCATAAAAACTTAAAAATTGTCAACCACAATTTAAATTTCACAAGTTCGTTACGAATAAAATTTTAAACGTTTAATTAAAAACGAACTTTAACGTAATGCGGGTTTTCAAAATGGCTCCCTAATTTACCAGTTGTCACATATATCTTGTGAGAAATACAAGGGACAAGTAGAACGAGAGTTTTTGATGAAGGTTTCAATGCTTTCTAGTCTCAAGCATAAAAATATGGTTTCATTAGTTCGGTTTTGTGATAAGAATGATGAGAAAATCATCATTACCAGGCGTGAGACCAGGGGACATCTTGACAGCTATACAAGTGACCCGATGATGTTGACATGGGTGCGAAGATTGGAGATATGTGTCGGTCTTGCACAAGCGTTGAGTTACATTCATTTTGACGAGTCACGTGATTTCAGCGTAATACACTGGAACATCAGCCGTAACACAGTTCAATTAAATGACGACCGGGAAACCAAGTTATCTAAATTTGATTATTCCATAAAGATTAAAGCATTTAAAAGACACCACTCATTTCATACTTATCATATGTATGACCACTGGGATGGGTATATAGACCCAGCATATATCAAGACTAAGAGTGTGAACCACAAGTCGGATATGCACTCGTTTGGGATAGTTTTGATTGAATTACTGTGTGGCAAGAAATCAATATATAATGATACTTTGGCTCTGCAATTCATTACCCATTATGAAGAAAAAAAACTTGATGATTTAATTAATGAGGATCTATGGGTACAAATGGACTTGCATTCATTCAACATATTCATGGAAATATCGTATGAGTGTTTGGACGAAGAACGATCGCGACGTCCAAATATAGATACCATTGTCCCAAGACACGAGAAAGCTTTGGAACTATCACGTGAAAATAGGAAGGTAAGACCTTTATATTTTCTCTTTATTGGTTCTACCAATGATATTTTTTTTTCCTTTTTCATTTATATTAATCTCAACCAAATTTTAAATGAAGCAATATGACATGACAAAAATAAACCACTTTTAACATATTGAATCATTTTCGATAAAACGAAGACATATCTAAAAACGTCCCAAAGTAAGTAAAAGAGGCCAAAAATGAAAGTAGTAACCCAATAAGGAAAAAAAAAGTTCGATACTCAAAAGGGATTTTTTGAACAAGTATGATACGTTTTAAAAGAATTTTCCCTTTATACTTTGGTTGTAATTTTTAGGGTCACTTATTATTTAATCCTGAAAGTGTTGATCAACTATTGATTTAACCGTTTAACTTTTTCTTGTAACATTTTTATTTTTAATGTTATTTGACCTTTTAAAAAGACTAATTATATTTCAATAATCGTTAGATAACAACCCATAATTTTCTTAGCTACGTTTTTGTCATTAAGGAGTTGTCTGGTTTAGAAGTTTAACACTAGATTGATAGTAAAAAATAGTTGTTTGGTACAACATTTTTGGAGTACAATGAAATATTAAACCAAAAAAGTCATTTCACTCTAATATAGTGGTGTTTGATCAAAAGATTTATGACATTTCAATATTAGCCTCAGATAGGAATTTACTTCATACACATAATTTTAGTAGGGCTCGCATAATTTTTATTTGTAAAATTTATGTGGGTCTCACTAAATTTATGTGTATGAAGTAAATTCCTATGTGAAGATATCACTACCTTTTCTATAACACATGAAAGGTTTTTCTATATTAATTTTGTACTTTTGGTTTTAATAAAGGACAAATGTTTCAAAAAAGTATCATACTTGACATCATTTATTTTTATGTGTAGCAAACAAATTTTTTGTTTAAATAGGTACATTTCTTTTAAATTCAGCCTTTTTAGTGTATTTTGCAACATTTTTGCCTCTTTCAGCTAATAGAAATTTTTTATTTTCGAAAGGCAAAAATGTGAAAGAAATGTCGCAAAATATTTTAAAAAGTATGAATTTGAAAGAAAAGTATCTTTTTAAGCAAAAAAAAAAAAAAAAAAAAAAAATCCACTATCCACAAAAACAAATGGTGTCAATTATATGATATATATATATATATATATATATATATATATATATATATATATATATATATATATATATATATATATATATATATATATATTTTAAATATTTGCCCTTTAATAAACTATATATATATTAAACATTTTCTCTTTCCTGTTTTTCTTTCAAGCCTTTCCAAAATCCGAATTCAATTCCAATCACACTTAAACCAAACGCACCCTAATATTATATAAGCCCCTAACTTTGGATAACCATTTAACAAAATCTTTCAACTAACTTTGGATAACTATTTAACAAAATCTTTCAACTAACGTTGATACGGAGTAATTTTTTATTTATACATTAAATGACCTATTATTTTGATTACCCAATCTGAGACATATGATATGTCGCATTTAGCGGTTTTTAGTTAGTATTAGGGTATCGATTTTTCTTGTGTTTTAACTATTCTGACTTCTTATTCCTTTAAACGGGTTACATGTATAGTTGACATTCAACATCGATAACCGGAAACAAAAAAATAAATTGCAAACTGATGAATCATATCCCCTTAATCCAGCCAAAAAAAAAAAAAAAAAAAAAAAAAAAAAAAAAAAAAAAAAAATCAACAAAAAATCAAAAAAAACAAAAAAACAAAAAGTTTGATAAATTATGCCCCAAAATCTGGTATATCATGGGTCGTGTCAGGTAGTCAAAGTAATAGGTTATGGATAAAAACATTTTCAATAACATTATGAATGTTGGTTGAAGGTTTGTATTAAACAGTTATCCAAAATAAAGTAATACGTTGACATACAGAATAAAATCTTTGATGCAATGAGTTGAGATCTATAAAAAACCACTAGTAGCTAAAGTACATATAAACAAATCCCAACCATCCATTCCCCCTCCATCTAATGGCTTAGATTAAACCAAGAAAATACAAACAAGGGCAAGATAGTAATTTAGAAATCATATTAAAAAAAAAAAAAAAAAAAAAAAAAAAAAAAAAAAAACAAACTACTCCCTATGATAACAACTCTAATTTCTCTCTCATCCACAACAAAAATACCAGATCTCAGATCTAATTTCTCTCGCCGGAAAATTCATCCAATCGCCGGATTAAACATCCAATCGCCGGAAAAATCATCCAATCGGAATCATGAATCCAACTAATTCATACAAAACACCACCACTTCCATACAAAACACCACCACCTACATCAGAATCATCATCAACCCAGCCGGAAACATCAATAATCCGATCGGAATCATCAACAAACCAATCGGAAATCATCGGAATAACGAATTCATCAAAAACACCACCGCTGCCGTCGAAATCATCAATAATCAAATCGGAATCTTCTACAAACCCGCCGGATTCTTCAATAAACACGTCAGAAGATGATTTGATTACAGAAGGTGATTTACCTGATGAAGATGCTACTGTTACAAAAGTTCATGGTAAATCCTTTCAGAATCTATTTTTTTTGTTTAATAATTTAAGAGAAGTATAAATCCCATGGGATTCATACTGAATCCTATGAGATTCATAGATGAATCCCATTTGATTCATTATTAATTAATCATTTGATTCATCAATTTGATTTTATAAATGTACCTAGTAATTTATAAAGAATCTCATGGGATTTTATGTGAATCCCATGGGATTCACACACAATCCCATGGGATTCACACAAAATCCCATGGGATTCACACATGGGATTCTGTGTGAATCCCATGGGATTCTGTGTGAATCCCATGGGATTGTGTGTGAATCCCATGAGATTCTGTATAAGAAATTTATAAATGTATCACAGGGAACTTATAAAAGAATCCCATGGGATTCATTAAGATCCCATGGAATTCTTTATGAATCCCATGGGATTCTTTATGAATAACTTGGGATTCTTTATGAATCCCATGGGATTCTTTATGAATCCCATGGGATTCTTTATGAATCCCATGGGATTCATTGTTTGCAGAATTCTTAATCTCTTGAGATTCTACTGTTTATATACAGATTCTATGAAATCACCAAGACCAACTTTATATGAATACACTGAGACACCGGGCGGATCGGAATATTGGGAGCCTCATGTAGAAGGAATTCCTATACCAGAAGAAGGAAAATTCTATAACACTCTAGATGAAGCTATAGAAATGTATGATAACTACGCTGAAGCCGGAGGTTTTCAAATTAAAAAAGCAGGACAAAAATTAACAAAATCTGGAGCGGTGCAACTCAAATACATCATGTGTAATAAAGAAGGAGCTCCAAGACATATTAATATCGACACTTTAGATGCTAAAGACAGTGACAAACAAAAAAGAAATACAATGATGCATGTGACAGGTAGTAAAGCTCTCTAATATATTTATAAATTTCTGTAAATCCCATGGGATTCTTTGTAAATCCCATGGGATTCTTTGTCAATCCCATGGGATTCTTTCTGAATCCCATGGGATTCTTTCTGAATCCCATGGGATTTGTTTTTGAATAACATGTTTTTAAAATATTTTTTTATATAACAGGTTGTAGAGCTCATATAAGGTTAGAATTGGATGTTGTTTCTCAAAAATACCAGATTGTTAAGTTTATTGCAAAACACAACCATATGCTCCTACCAAAAGAGTACAAGCATTTTACAAAAAAGCAAAGAAGAATGACACAAGCAGAAAAAATGTTCGTTGTTAAAGCTGCAAAGAACAAGATTGGTCCAACACGGGCTCATAACTTGTTAACGAGTATGAAGGGAGGGTATGAGTATGTTCATGGGACAGTTGATGATTTTAAGAATGAAATGCGGGATGTTAATATGTTGATTGGGGAAAGTGACTCACAAATGCTTATAAATAAAATGGAAAACAGAAAGATATATGTGCCAAACTTTACGTTTCAGTATAAGGTAGAAGAGAGTGAGTTAGTTGCTTTGTTTTGGGCTGATGAAGTTGCGAAATGAAATTATAAGGAGTTTGGAGACATAGTCTCATTTGATGCAACATTCAGATGTAACAGGTAAGTTTTACAAGAGATTCTTTATGAAATCCCATGGGATTTAATGAGAATCCCATGGGATTCTTTATGAAATCCCATGGGATTATCATGAAATCCCATGGGATTCTCATGAAATCCTATGGGATTCACAGATTATATCCCATGAGATTCACCCTTTCAGATTGTGTGTGTAATTAACAATTATGTTATTTTTAGGTACAATATGGTGTTTGTACCATTCACCGGTGTCGATAATCACAGAAAGTGTGTCACACTTGGATCAGGAATGCTATTACATGAAGACACTGAGTCATACACGTGGCTTCTAAAAGCATTTATGACGGCTTTCAAAAAAGAACCAACAATGGTGGTAACAGATCAAGATGGAGCAATGAAGAGAGCCATTGAAGCCGTTTTCACTAAAGCAAAGCACAGACTTTGCATGTGGCATATTGACCAAAAGATTCCAGCAAAGGTAAAATGTTCACATATGATACTATGAATCCCATGGGATTTCCTAATAAATCCCATGGGATTGCCTGATAAATCCCATGGGATTGACTGATTAATCCCATGGGATTGCATGATGAATCCCATGGGATTGACTGATTAATCCCATGGGATTGCACGATGAATCCCATGGGATTGACTGATTAATCCCATGGGATTCACATGAATCCCATGGGATTCATTTGTAAATCCTATGGGATTTACATGTGTAAATCATCTTATTTATGATGATAACATGATTCTAAAACTATCTTTATCAAAAACAGATTTGTAAAGAGATATATGTAGAAACAGATTTCAAGAGACGTTTGAGGAAGATTGTTTGGAATATGTACATGGAACCGTTGGAATTTGAAGAGAAATGGGCTAAGTTGATTGAGGATTTTGGTTTGCAAAATCACAAATGGATGACCAAGATGTTTAACCTTCGAGAAATGTGGATTCCAGCTTTTTTCATCGACTCGCCATTGTTTGGTTTGATGAGAACCACATCAAGATCCGAGAGTGAAAACTCGTTCTTCAAAAGTTTCACAAGCCCAGGAGTAATGCTAGTTAGTTTTATGATGTCCTATGAATCAGCAATGGAAAGACAACGATATAGGCAAGAACATTTGGACTTTAAAACATTTGACGCAGCTCCAAAATGCCTAACACAATTAGAGATTGAACGTCATGCAGCAAAAGTGTATACTAGAACGATATTTCTGCTGGTTCAAACTGAAATATACGAAGCATGCTAGAATTGTATGATTCAAGATTTAAAGATAGAAGAAGGTTGTGAGATTGTAATGATAAGAGACAAAAATCCATGGGTTTATACAAAAACTAAAAAGGAAGCTGCAAAAGAACAAGCAGAGGAAGACAATAGTGTGGAGAGGAAAAAGTTTATAGACTATAAGGTATGTTGCTTTTTATTCAGCATGAATCCCATGGGACTCACTGTCAATCCCATGGGATTATCAAATGAATCCCATGGGATTCACAGTGAATCCCATGGGATTCACAGTGAATCCCATGGGATTACTTATAAATTATGATTTTCAGTATGAATTTAAAAAAAAGTAAATCAAAGTAATTCTTTTCTTTTTTTTTCACAGTGAATCCCATGGGATTAGTTTTGAGAATGAATTTGTTACAGTGACTTTATAAGCATAAAAACCATGATATATACATGTAAATCCCATGGGATTAAGAAATGAATCCCATGGGATTTACACTGAATCCCATGGGATTGTATGTGAATCCCATGGGATTAGTTATGAATCCATGATTTTCAGTATGAATTTTAAAGAAAAAGTAATTCAAATTAATTCCTTTTTTTATTTTTTGTTTAAAACAGGTACTGCGAACAATAGATGATGGGTCCGTGGTATGCAGTTGTAGACATTTTGCTCGATATGGTTTTTTATGCCGACACATATTCTTTGTCTTCAAGAACCATGATATTAACGTCATTCCAAAACAGTATATTTTGAGGCGTTGGACAAGGGATATAATACCACCTGAATTGAGAAGGAAAAGAAACAGATATGGGGAAAAATGTGGAACTTGAAAGACTTACAAACGAAGCAACTTCTGTGGTGGACGATTGCTTATTCAGGTTAAGCAATAATGTAGAGAAGATGGGTGAGTTTGTAGAAAAGTTGAAGACTTTGAAAACAGAAGTGGAGGCTGAGGTTCCAAATCCTCCTTCAAGTAAAATGGCAGATGTGATTGGTGAACATTATGCAATTTCTAATCCTGAAGAAACAATAGTCAACAATCCAACAAGGGTAGGAAACAAAGGGAATATTACAGAAAAGGAACGCAATAAAAGGCGAAAGAGTGAGAGAGAAAAAGCACTTGGAGTTAAAAAGAAACAAGAGAGGAATTGCGGCTTTTGTGGAAAAAAGACCAACTTGCACACAAAAACAACCTGTCCGGATAACCCAAATAGGCGAAAGCCGAAACCAAAAGTTTCTTGAACAAACTTATTATATTCTGATTTTATGTTAGTTCTTTTTTATTATTTACTTGAATATTTAGATGATTTGCAAAGGAAATTTCTAAATTTGTTAGTTATTTTCTTCTTTAATTGAATATTTAGATTATTTGAAAAGAAATTTCTGAATTTGAAAAGAAATTTTTGAATTTGTGTTATTCTAATTTTTTAATTGAATATTTATAAGAATCCTATGGGATTATCAAATGAATCCCATGGGATTATCAAATGAATCCCATGGGATTATTTCCCTAATCCCATGAGATTCTTTGAAATTCGTTTATAACAGAAGTCATTGAAATTTCTGAATTTATTGTTTATTTTTATTCTTTAATAAAATATTCTTAAGAATCCCATGGGATTAGAAAATCTGTTTAAACCAATTACTTATAACAAAAACAACATAACCCAAATTCAAGGCGAAAGCTGATACAAACAGTTTCTAGAACAAACTTTTTACTTGATTATTCAGATGATTTAAAAAGAAAAATCTTGTTCTTTTTTAATTTTCTTCATTATTTGAATATTTATAAGAATCCCATGGGATTCATTTGCTAATCCCATGGGATTCATTTGCTAATCCCATGGGATTAGCAAATGAATCCCATGGGATTATTTTATAACTTCATTTAAAATTTCAACCATCAACAATAAAAATATCATAAAAATCAGATAATAGCAAGAAAATCTATAAAAAATATCATAAAAATCTGATAATAGCATAAACAAATCCCAACCATACAAAAGAATATCATACAAATGAATAGCAAGAAAATAGCAAGAAAATCTATAAAAAATATCATACAAATGAATCCCATGGGATTCATGTGAATCCCTTGGGATTAATCAGTCAATCCCATAGGATTCATCATGCAATCCATCTGTGTAAACCATCTGTGTAAACCAATTACTTCAACATTTATAGTTCTACCATTAACAAAAGACAAACTTCTAGAATTTGAGGTCACGTGCATCCCTATTCCTAATTGCTGTCAAAATTATAGACAGCTTTTCACGAGAAGGAAGTTTATCAAACTCCAATGCTAATTCATACATCTTACCCGCATGAACATTAATCTCGTGTAACAATATCTTGGTGGCAAACTTGAATCTCAATAACCTCAATTGGTCAGACTGCTCTTTAGACTCAGCAACCAAACCACAATCCCATTTTCCAGGAGCTTCACCAGCGTAATTATTCATATGTAACATAGCGAAAACACCACAATCCGTGAAGTTGTTCTTGGTCTTCCACTTGAGGCTTGCTATTCTTGGCTTGACTTAACGAATGCTAGCATGTCTATTGAATCCATACAACTCCAGATGACGGGCAAATAATGTTTTCTACAAAAATTATTAAAAAAAGAGAGCATAAATAACTATAATTTTGTTTCAATCCCATGGGATTCAGAATAAATCATAAAAGTACTTACAAGAAGTTCACATGAATCTTCATACTTTTCCTCATACGTTGCACCACAATTGCTCTTATCCAGTATCGTCATTGTTATAACCCTTTTAGTAAGGCTGAAGACAACAACAAAGAAATGGCCCGATTTGCGAATAGGAAAAAATGCCTGTTTAAACAAAACAAAAAAACATAATAAAAATGACAAAAAGTAAAAACAAAAATAAAAAATTAAAACAAAAAAATATAATTTTACCAATTCAATGCCATTGAGAGATATGCCACCAACATCATCTTTAAAATGAGCCGAAAGTTCTTTTTCAAATTCTTCAAATTTATCATCATCAGACTCCAATGTTCCATCAAACATAGTTATCGGCTGTATATGCGATTTTACAATATCATGTTACGATATGAATTGAAAACAGTTTACTAAGCAAAATAAAAAAATAATTACTTACAATATACCCAGTTGGGAAAAAGTGTCGCGATGGACAACCAGCGCCTCTAGAACGATTTTCATGATTCAAAATTACAGCTAAACAATCAATTACATTAGCATCAACCTCCAAACCGGGTGCTAATCTCTCCATATTCAAACGAACTGAATATGGCTCCCCAGAACGTGTTTTAAAAACTGGTTCACTATATAAGAAAAAAAATCATTTAAGAATCATATCATATAATTGTAAATCCCATGGGATTCACATACAATCCCATGGGATTTACAAATGAATCCCATGGGATTCACATACAATCCCATGGGATTTACAAATGAATCCCATAGGATTCATGTGAATCCCATGGGATTCATGTGAATCCCATCAGATTCACTGTCAATCCCTCACATTGAATCAGATAACAATGAAACTTATATAAAAAACACAAACTTACATTTTTTCGCCCTGCATCGCGAAAACACTATTCCCTAGAACGAACTCCGGCCTAGTTAGTTTAAGTTGAACCTTTGTCTTCTTGTTCATATACGGAGACAACAAATAGGAAGACGGTTTCACCAAACGCTTTTCAGGACTCAAACTTACATCGGAGGCACGAGTAGCCATATTTTGAGGAGTAATGGCACCTGGATTCACATCGCCACCCATTGGCTCTACAGTACCTTCAGCAACCGATTTTAGCTGAATAAAACAAAAAAAAATAATTAAAAATAAATAAATTAAATTAAAACACTAATATTATACAAGAATATTACATAGTAAAACTCAGCAGCTACACAATTAAACCACTCTTCAATTAGGTCTAAATTGTTTTCGATCCATTGAGTTAAAGAGAAAGGTTCAGCAACTTGATTCACGGGAACTGCATCATCTGGCTTCTCGGCATCTTTATCATCCCCATTACCATCATCACATTCTTCTTGTATTTGAAATGGATCAACCACTGTTGAAATAACTAAAACAAAACTTATGAGGTTTACACTTTGAACATTAGGAAACAAAACTTCTGGGATTGACAAATGAATCACATGGAATTAACAGATGAATCCCATGGGATTCACAGATAAATCCCATAGGATTTAATAAAAGAGATCCAATAAATTAACCAACGTCGGAAAGAGATCCAATAAAAGGGAACTACAACAATTATAAATTTAACAAATTTAAAAAAGTTATTACATAAATCCCATGAGTTTCAAGTACAAAAGAGAACCATAACAGCCCATCGGAATTAAGGATCGGTACTAGATTGGAGTTTATCAGTTACAGTATCAACATCTCCCTCAGCACCTCCATTATCATCAGCTCGATGAAGATCTTCACCATTCAATGAGACAGGATGCTCGAGGATCTGAACATACCTTTGATGAAGTTCAACGAGCTTTGGATCGGCAGGGAACTCTAAACCGCCCATAACAAAAAATCCTTCAACAGCAACTCTTTCATTGCTTATAACAGATAACTTTTCTTCAATTTTTTTAAAAAATTCCTGGAGAAAAAACAAACAGGAATATTCATAATGAGATAAGTACATTGAATCCCATGGGATTCATACACAATCCCATGAGATTCACAGTTAATCCCATGTAAGCCCATGGGATTAACTGTGAATCCCATGGGATTGTATATGAATCCCATGGGATTAATTGTGAATCCCATGGGATTGTTTATGAATCCCATGGGATTCACAAATAAAGAAGTATCACAATAAAATAAAACAATGAGTTAAACAAACCTCCTTGTAAGAACTCTCACTAGAACCACCAGCAACAAAACCTTCAGTCTCCGGGAGCTCAGATTCATCATAAACATCTAACATTCCCAAAACCTCTTCTTTTAATTCCATCTCCTCCCTTTTTGACATTAAGAAAGAGCACCAATATTTGATCGTCGGACGTGAGCGGACATAAGAAAGCTTGCTGTACTTAGCGGAATCTAAATACAACAGTTGTAAACAAAAAAACAGGGAACAAAAAAGTGTAAGAAAGATACAACTAAGTCACAGTTAATCCAATGGGATTCACAGTCAATCCCATGGGATTCACAGTGAATCCCATGGGATTTTGTATGAATCCCATGGGATTCACAGTTAATCCCATGGGATTCACAGTAAAATGATATAAACATAATATGTCATACAAACATAAAAACAGTTTAAAACTTACAGCAAGAAAGGTATATGGCCCCATGTATTTGTTTAGAAGAGTTGTCGGTTTTCTACTGACTTGAAGACAATGGAAGATGTACTCACACCAATCAATTCCAACCATTCCCATCGTATTCATAAACAACGTAAGAAAGTTGACTTTAAAAAGGAAGTCAACTTCCTTAGACTCAATCAACTTGCTAGCAATATCGCTAACTCTAATTTGCTTAGCAGTCTTTGACTCAAACTGACCAACCCAAACTCTTTCAAAATCATCTCCAACCAGCCTCGTTTCTAAAGATAACAAAGTCTGGCTGCCAATCAGAATACCTAGCAGCTCATGAACTTTGTTAACAGTGGCCTGAATACGCTTCTCACCTTCCAACCTCAACTCGCAAGTCTGAGCATCAAAATTTTCAACAACATACCTACCTAACCTTGACGGAATTCTGGTGATATCAAACTTGCAAAATGAGCTAAACCCTATCTCCTCCAAAAACTTCTCAGTATCAACATGCTTTATGCCATGGATGGCAGTATGAAGAGCAGTAGGAGCTGACCTAGCCTGAAGAATGGGAATTTTTTTCAAATAATCTTGATTTTGTTTTTCTTCTTCTGACAACACCTTTTCTTTCTTCTTGCCTTTCTTATTCGGCTTCGATTCATTCTCCTCAAATTCCTCTTTAACAAATTCTGTAACTGAAGCATTTTTCATCATATTCTTCAAAAGATTCTTCATAGTCTCATCAGAAATAACTTCAGGAGAATCGTCCTTGACCTTCAACGGACCCTTACCCTTCATTCTCTTCTTCACCTCATCTACATTAAAAAAACACACAATATAAACTACCTAACCTTGAAATTTTAAAACAGAGATACATGTCAATCCCATGGGATTCACTGTCAATCCCATGGGATTCACTGTCAATCCCATGGGATTCACTGTCAATCCCATAGGATTCACTGTCAATCCCATGGGATTCATACAACCTAACCTTGAAATTTTAAGCTAATACTAATAAATGGTTCAAATAGCATAACATTTTACTCAAAACCAGATAAACTTAAGATATAATGCTTAAATGGCCATAAATAGGAATACTGAATTCTATCAAACAAAAAAAGATAGATTTATACCTTTTTCAACATCATCAGAAATAACTTCAGGAGAATCGTCCTTGACCTTCAACGGACCCTTACCCTTCATTCTCTTCTTCACCTCATCTACATTAAAAAAAACACACAATATAAACAACCTAACCTTGAAATTTTAACAAAGAGATACATGTCAATCCCATGGGATTCACTGTCAATCCCATGGGATTCATACAACCTAACCTTGAAATTTTAAGCTAATACTAAATTAGTTAAATGGTTCAAACAACATAACATTTTACTCAAAACCAGATAAACTTAAGATATAATGCTTAAATGGCCATAAATAGGAATACTGAATTCAATCAAACAAAAAAAGACAGATTTATACCTTTTTCAACCTTGTGCTTTTTCCGTTTAGGGTGACTTTCTTCCTGCACTGTCTTTTCAATAGCATCTACATAAAGATACAAACATAATATAAACAACTTGATAAAAAAAAGATTCATTATCAAATCCCATGGGATTCACATACAATCCCATAGGATTCAAATACAATCCCATGGGATTCACTGTGAATCCTATGGGATTCACTGTGAATCCTATGGTATTCATAATGCTATTTTGTATTCATAATCCCATGGGATTGGCAGTGAATCCCATGGGATTCATTATTAATCCCATGGGATTGACAGTGAATCCCATGGGATTCATTATTAATCCCATGGGATCAGGACTGAAAATAAGCTAGAGTACAATCAAACAAACTCAAAACAAATAAGTAAACTGAGATCACAAACCAATATGAACCAATGCAGTTAATAAGAAAATTCAGCAAACAAAATAAAATGCCCTAACTTGCAGACAAGAATTAGCTATCCTAATAAGCTCTAAAGTTCGAAACAAGGGGGGCAAAATCTTGTCTACTACACTGAGATTCCAATTCAGCAGCCTACAGATTATCAAATGCTATGACAGTTGACTATTTGATGATCACTAAACTTTGACTAATTCTGAATTCAATTGCTAAAAACTTTGACTAATCCAGATGTAAAATGAACATGTTAAATCACAAAAATCATATGCACAATCACCAATTGTAACAAATCAACATGAATGCAAGATCAGATTATGAGTAGCCATCTAAAATGAAATGATAAGCCAATTTGACTTTCACCAATTAAACTTCTAATACAATTCTACTCTGAGCAGCATAAAAGTTGTACAAACACCCTCCACAGATCCAAACACCCTTTTAAGCTATATATAAAACTACTAAATGCAGATTTAGACTTCTGACTACTGATCTAAGGATTAAAACTAATGTAGAATCATTATATTAAACTAACTCAACAACTTAGTTCAACCAACCAATTGTACAGAGAATCAAATAAGCTCAACTACAACTACTATAACTAAAATATCATGGGATTCACTAGAAAATCCCATGGGATTCACAGTGAATCCCATGGGATTCACAGTGAATCCATGGGATTCACTGTGAATCCCATGGGATTCACTGTGAATCCCATGGGATTCACTATCAATCCCATAACTTTTAACATATTATTAAATTAGATAAAAGACTCGAACAGAAAAACTTAAAGCAATAGAGATGAAATAAAAACAAATTTCATGGATTTGGGACATATCTATACCTTTCGGAACCTTAAGCTTTTGTTTCTTTGAACTATCATCAACTTTTGGTAATGCTAATTTCCGTTTCTTTGGAGGAGTTGGAGTTTCATCCTGAACCAACTTATTGGATGTCAAAACAGGAGCTTCTGATATTACTTTATCAGACTTCTTCTTCGGAGTCGTCTTAACTGGCTCTGTCACCTCAACACTCTTCTTAAGCTTCTTATCATCAACAACCGTCAACATAAAATTCTTCTTAAGCTTCTTATCATCAACAACAGAACCCTTCTTATCATCAACAAAAGAACCCTTATCATCAACAACATTCTCCTCCTTCTCCTTCCTGATGAGGCGAAAAATGATCCGTTTTTAGGGGGTCATTTAAGCCCGAATTCGAATTTATTTGATCAAATATTGCCCTAAATCGTTCCTTTTGTGATTTTAGGTACTTTGGGAGAGAAATCTAGAAAAAGAAGCAATTCGGACGTTTTTGGAGCATAAAAGTGAAGAAAACGCCAAAGTCTTAATTTTCCATGCTGGGAACAGTAGGTGACGGCGTCAAGAGTAACTCCCTGACAGCGTCAAGAGCAAAATTCCATGACGATCCAGTAAAGATTTGAAGGCGTCACGAAGTAGGGCGTCAAGAGTAAAAGTCATGACGGCCTAGAAATGATTATCACTTGACGGCGTCAAATGTAGATCAAGGCAGTCCGAGAAGAGTTTTGGCGGCGAGGTGACGGCGTCACAAGATTGGTCTTGACGCCGTCAGACCCCTTTTCCTATATATAGTTTTCTAATTTTCACATTAAAAAGAGAGAAGTTTTGGAGAAACCCTAAGTACGAACTTGGTGCGAATTTTACAGGTTTTTCAAGGGTTCCAAGCCCTTGATACCTTTCATGTGTAATTGAGATAAGTGTTCTTTTAATTCAACCAATATGTCTATGTGTTGGTTGTCTATATCTTGTTCTTGTCTTAATTCCATCATGCTAGGCTAGATCTATCTTGTGTTTGCTTGGATCTAATGAAACCTAGATGTTGATTATGTGTTGATTACTTGTTTATTCTTGTCTTGGATGAATGATTTATATGTTAGGCTTAAGAAAACTGGCAGATCTCCAATTGGTAACATGCTTGAACGTCTTAAGAAACATGAACCGACGCGCACTAGGTCTTTATTGGTTGTATTTAATGCATGAGCCACTGTTTACAATCCCTATAGTTGTGCTGAGCATGGTGTAGGAGGAGATAAGAGCTCATAGAATTGGGGATTTAAGTGTGCCACCCGATGAATGGTATTAAGGAATACGATCCGTCATCCATGCAATTATAACAAGTAATTAACGTGTAAAAGATGTCTAGGGAGTAGTGAAATCTAAGTAAACACATTTTCTCCACTTATTGCTCACAACTTTAGAATAATTTAGTTTATTTTCATTTCTTGTATTTTATTTTGATTGCATTGTAGTATTGGGTTACTTGAATAGCAACTAATTCCGCCCAAATCCTTCAAACCCGAGATTTTTATTTGCTTTCTAAAAAATATAAAAATACAAAAATAATCATCTCTCACCTTTAGAACTAGTATTTAGGTTTTCTAATCCTAGTGACACTATTCCTAAGCTGAACGATCAATCCCCCGGTACTTGTCACTATACTATACTACAACGATCAGGTACACTGCCTGGTGGGGGTTGTAAGCTTCTCAGGATCCCTTGAGAGGTAAAGCCTGGTGCGATTCCCACGTATCAAGTTTTTGGCGCCGCTGCAGGGGAATAGTTATTGTCTAGGTTAGAATTTATTTTTATTAGGTCTACTTGCTAGATTCCTTTCTAGCAAGATTTTATTTTTATTTTTTAGGTTTTCTTTAGTCTATCTCATTTCTTTGTGTCTTTGTTCGTAACCACCCGACATCATGGACAATGGTAACATCTTTGAACCCGTCATCCCACCACAACAAAACCCACCATTAAAACCCCTTAGGCCCCGAACCTTAGGAGAGTATTCCCGACCTAGCCACCAAGGCTACCGAAACACCATTGAGCTCACCGGAGCCAATGTGACCCCCTTGCGATCTGACACCATCCGGTTGGTGCAAAGCGGATGTGCATTCCATGGACTTCGTTCCGAAGATCCAAACCAACATCTTAAGGACTTTCTCAAAATCGTAGATTCCATAGACCTAGGTGTTGAAACTAGAGAGACTACCCGATTACGCCTATTCCAATTCTCTCTACGGGATCAAGCTAGTCAATGGCTTGAGCGTTTACCAGCGGGATCCATCACCACATGGGATGATCTCACCACTCGTTTCCTTGCTCAATTTTCCCACCGGGGAGAACTACTAAGCTTAGAAATGACATCTTGATGTTCCAACAACGTCAAAATGAAACCTTTTATGAAGCATGGATTCGATATAAAGACCTACTCCGAAAAGTCCCTCATCATGGCATCGAATCATGGCTCCAGATCCAAATCTTTTACGATAAAGTTGACTATCAAACAAGGAGAGCCATTGATTACGCAGCCAAGGGTAGGCTAAATAGACTTAGCATTGACGAGTGCTGGAAAGTTCTTGAGGGGTTGGCACAATACGAAGAGGAAGGATGGGAGGACCCGATGTTCCAAGCAAGAGAAAACTTGACTACGCATATGCCACCCAAGAACAGTTGTTAGGAAGCATCGAGAAGCAGGTAAAAGAATTAATGAGTATTGAGAAGCTTGCTGCTGAACCCATGTGGAATCCTAATTTACGTAGGAATACGGTTATCGACCACAATTTTCCTGAACGTTCACGACAAGAGGAATTTGAAGGGATAATGGTAACCTTCATGGATAATCAGGAAAAACAAATCCAGCACCTAGAAGCACGCATGGAACGCACTCACAAAGCTTTTATGAATTTAGCAGACCAATTCATATCAAGGGTTAAAGAAAATTCCGTACCTAAAAAAATCAAAAAAGTCTTCGAGGTCTCAACCCCTTTGGCGTTTGACCAAGAAGATAACGAGAAGTTTTCCCCAAGTGCTTCACCATCAATCACCCCCCACTTTTGTGAGCATCCTCAGAAAGAGAAGAATTCGCAATTCCATAACATTTTCGTTGGATGCTTGTGAACCACACTCCCAAACCTATCCAAGAAACGTTTTTTTGGTTTTAAACCAGGTGTGAAGAGGCTGTACCTCAAAAACACCACTGATTTGAAACCTTCTATGGAACAACATCTCTTCTTACACACCAGTGACCCGTGCACAGGTTACAACTTAGCCAAAACGTCACCCAACCCCTTCTACAACCTTACCTCTTTCCGTGACAGTAATGAGATGTTCGACCCTGGCGGACCTCGTTAATGGAATAGCTACTCACGAGTTTTACTAATGTTTAGCTATTCACACAAAGTGTAGGGACTAAATGTGGAATTACTCCATTCCTCACCTCACACGGGCATCTGACGGCGTCAGCCAATTACTCTTGACGCCGTCACCTCGATCGATCAGCAATATTAACCCAAAACCAATCACTTTCAACCCATACCCCACAAATCTCACCCAAGTGCTGCTACTACTCCGAATCTCCACCCTTCAATTTGACATCTTCCGCATCCAATCTTCACTTGGTAAGTGATTTTTCTTCATTCTTTTTCGATCAATTGTCCTTGGGATCCATCAATTTGGAAAACCCCTTTCGCCCGAAACCCCATTCTTGACCCATTATTAACAAATCGTAATGCCATCTATTTGGTGATTTGTGAACATGGGGTTACCCGTTGATTATGTTATCCCACTCGAATCATGCATTAGTTTAGGGAAAGCCACTCATGCCACGGATTCTTTGACCCCCCACCCATGTTTTCTGATTAAAGGGGCGTTTGGGTAATGGGTTAAGAGTTTGAAAATTGATTTTTCCCTCGCATTTACATGATTCGGATTCTGATCAGTCTGACGGCGTCAGGACTACTCCTGACGGCGTCAGATGTGTCTGACAGCAAGAAAACCATTAAAATTCTCGTTCTAATCATTTCCGTTCGCTCTATCTTTTTCCAGGAAAATGAGCAAGAGATCTCGTCAACATCGGGGCAGTTCCTCTAGGTCCTAAAGAGTTAATTATGGAGAATTGGTCCATAGTTGGAGCGAGTTTGACACTGTTGGCGTAAACACCAAGTATGCGGAGCTTTGTAACCACCATATTGATGCTGGGGCTGTGGTTGACTGGGAGTTTCTTAGGGCCCAAGGGTTGGAGGCTGCGTTTTTGGAGAGGATCCATACTGATGGATTTGCGGGTCCTCAATGGGAGAGGTTGTTTAGGATTAGGGAGATGGTGTATAGCGAGTTGGTTAGAGAGTTCTTTGCGACCTTCCATTTTGATCAGGTTGAGGCTAGGACGGATGTGGGGGGCACCACTATATATTTTAGGCTAGGGGGAGAGTTTCGGTCATGTTCAGTCGCTAAGTTTGGTTGGAGGATTGGGTTGTATACTAGAGAGGAGGTTCATGGGACTTTTATGCAGAGGTTGTTACATGGGGAGACTCAGAGGAGTGAGATGAGGTGTATCACTTTTTGGCCGACCATAGGGAACGGGGTCTACACCTCGACTACTGGGGCAGCATCCATCAGGGACCCCATAGCTAGGTTGGTCCATAGGTGCATCACATACAGCCTGTCAGGACGTCATGGCACCACTCGCCGTGTCACTGCTTCAGATCTTTTCTACTTGTACACCATCTTTTCAGCGGATGTCTACTGCAACATCCCATTTTGGGTGGCCAGTTATTTGAGGACCAGTGTGGGTGAGAGGGATATCGACAAGGTGTATGGGGGGATGTTCGTGACCCGGTTGGCTCGTTCCTATGATCTTCTTACTCCTTCAATCATGGGGTACTTGAGCGACTGTGGGGCATGTAGGGTAGTGAGGGCTAAATCCCTCAGGCAGATGAGCATTGTGATGCTAGAGAGGAATGGGACCTATAACTGGTATGAGGCAGGGGGCCTGATGTTGAGGAGGATGCTGATGATGAGGTAGATCCCCAGCAGCATCAGTTCCAGGGTTATGAGGAGGGGACAGCTGACTACTACCGACACATGAGTCGGGGAGACTGGCAGGCACACCAGGGTGCCTGGATGGGTCAGATGGACGCATGGCGGACCACCACTGACCAGCGCTTTGATTGGATGTATGATCACACCATCCGCCAGATGCAGCACCTCTCCACCCGAGATCAGCTTGAGCCTCACCTGCAGATTGATCCCTTCCCCGGCCGCGAGACTGGCTACCCTCCCTACGGGTACAACGGACACCTCCCTCCTGGCTATGACTACCGCTTTGGTCCTCCTCCCCAGTGATTCCTCTTGATTTCTATTGTTTATAAACAATTTATTGATGGTTGTGTAATTTGAAACATTTGGTATTGTAATAGCTTAGGATGCGGCCTCTGTTGGCCTTGAACAATTTATTTTCATGTTTACATTTATTTGAAATAATTAGTGGTTCTCATGGTGACGTTATTCATTTTGTTTGTTTGTTTGATTGTTTATTTTGTTTGTTTGTTATTTGCTTCCGTATGCATGCTTAGTTTGTACTGTTGGTTGATCATGTTTCTCAATTAAATTGTGGAAATACTTTACTTTGTTGTTTTGGCCGAGTCTTAACTCCACCTAAAGGTATTTTTGCAAAAGATAAGTGTAAGGGGAAACCCCAAATATGTTTTCAAGAAACAAACCGATCATGATTCTCCACAATATTTAATGAACATGTATATTCGTATTTGTTAGAGTCAAATGCTTTGTATTGAGTCATAATGAAGTTTTTGCAGGATTTTCCAGGAAGTAGGACCAAGTTTTTCCAGAAATTTTCCGGAAACTTAACATAAGAATTTCTGCAGGTCAATCCTGACGGCGTCAAGTGTAAAAATCTGGAAATTTTACCAGTTTTGTTTTTCTAACGGAGTCTTATGGTTTTTGTGAATTATTAAGTTTTATAATCTCCAGGAAATCTGCAAACTTCATTCCACAAGCATTATATCTTATTTTGTTTTCTAGGATTTAGTAACTTATATAAGATGCCGCCGATTTTACGCGAGGTTGTCTTGTCTATTTTATCAGGTTTTACAGGTTATGTATGACAAGAAGATGATTTATATTCTGGAAGGGAAGCTTTGATTGTTCATTTTCTTGGAGGAAGATTTAACCTGGCCACCTTATTATCCATACCGAGCGAATCAGGGGAGTATTTGATTTCATTCTCTTTACTTTTTCGCTTTTACATTCTTTACTTGAATATTGGGGACAATGTTCATCTTAAGTGTAAGGGGAGGGTAAAAAGATGATACCTTACATATGCACTTTCGCTTGAGTTTGTTTTGTTTAATGGTAGATGTGTAATAAAACTATGAGAAATACTTGTTAGTGTAATTTTAGCGCCAAATTTAAAATTTTTTACAACATTTAGGAGTGAAACTTTAGCCATAGCAAGCGTCTCATGGATAGGAGATTGTATGACTAGCACATAACCGTACTTTCAGAAAAATTTTCCACCCAAATATGTGAGGTTCGCCTTTAGATTTGATAGGAAAAGCATTTACTATTAGTGCTTATGAGTGTACCGGTAGCATTTAGATTCTAGAATTTACGTTAGTGATGCATCCCGAGACCGCTAGTGAGACTACATTCGTGTAGTAGGATTTACTACATGATAAGAGGCATTAGGATCACCCTTGTGTTAAACCCGTATCATAATTACTTGACCATTTAAGTCATATTACTTGGCTAGTTAAGTCAACTAATTTTTCCCACACCCTTAGCGTTGTACTCATTTTTAGTACACGCCCTAGTACACCCCTCCGAGCCTATCGTTTCATTTCTAACTTTAAGCATCTTACTTAAAGGAAGAATTTGTTACACCCCACTTAAATGTACAACCAAATCGCCTTAGCCTTCCATGTATGCGCTCATTTTTAGTGCATTATTGTTATTTGTTAAACCCTAAGTTAACTATCTAATTGATTACATGGTTGCTAAGTCGAGTCATATCCTTGTACATATTGTTTTGGGACGATTGAGACTCATGGGCAAGTACTTAATTTATGGAGTAATGGGGAAGAACATCATTTATTACCCCCATATGTGCGTTAATCTTAAAAGTGCTCCAAGTGTTTTGATTTTCTTAATTCGAGTCATTAGATTAGTTTAATGTAAAGTATGTAAAGATTCAAGTGTAAGGGGAACGTTCATTCCCTATGATGTATTATTTTGGATGGTAGGGTAAGAGTGTATGCAAATAAAAAAAAAAAAAAAAAAAAAAAAAAAAAAAAAAAATCGAAAAATCAAGAAAAAAAAATAGAAAAAGGAAAAAGAAAAAAAAAAACAACATACGGACTACCATCCCTTTTCATTCTATGTTCATTTTATGTTTTTGTTATTTTTCATTTATTAGCTTAAGTCGAGTCTAGTCTTGGCTTAGCAACGCCACATTGTACATGTAATTGACTAAGATTGTTAACTCGGACTAAGATTGTTAACTCGCCACCAGTAAAACTTCCTTTATCCAACAAAACCGTGTATTTCATATCCCTACACCTAACGTTACAACCCTTTAAAAGACCTCTTTGATAGTTTATCCTAGGTGCTTACGCCATGTGGTGGAGGTTTGATCCTTTCCCAAGCCTATGGTAATCTATTTTGCTATGACAGGTAGTGAGAGATATCTTCCGTTTCCATATTGTAATTTACACTTTATTACACCCGAGAGATGTGAGTATCTAAACACTATTTGTGAGGTGCTTGTGTATGACCTCCGTGCTTGTCTATTGGTCTTTAGTGGAACGATTATTTGTTGTAATTGCTTTTATATTAGTGTTAAATGACCCCTAACTTGTATTTTGACTAGAATAAAAGCGCATTTGCTTGAGGACAAGCAAATCTCAAGTGTAAGGGTATATGATGAGGCGAAAAATGATCCATTTTTAGGGGGTCATTTAAGCCCGAATTCGAATTTATTTGATCAAATATTCCCCTAAATCGTTCCTTTTGTGATTTTAGGTACTTTGGGAGAGAATTTTGGAAAAGGAAGCAATTCGGACGTTTTTGGAGCATAAAAGTGAAGAAAACGCCAAAGTCTTAATTTTCCATGCTGGGAACAGTAGGTGACGGCGTCAAGAGTAACTCCCTGACGGCGTCAAGAGCAAAATTCCATGACGATCCAGTCAAGATTTGAAGGCGTCACGAAGTAGGGCGTCAAGAGTAAAAGTCATGACGGCCTAGAAATGATTATCACTTGACGGCGTCAAATGTAGATCAAGGCAGTCCGAGAAGAGTTTTGGCGGCGAGGTGACGGCGTCACAAGATTGGTCTTGACGCCATCAGACCCCTTTTCTTATATATAGTTTTCTAATTTTCACATTAAAAAGAGAGAAGTTTTGGAGAAACCCTAAGTACGAACTTGGTGCGAATTTTACAGGTTTTTCAAGGGTTCCAAGCCCTTGATACCTTTCATGTGTAATTGAGATAAGTGTTCTTTTAATTCAATCAATATGTCTATGTGTTCGTTGTCTATATCTTGTCCTTGTCTTAATTCCATCATGCTAGGCTAGATCTATCTTGTGTTTGCTTGGATCTAATGAAACCTAGATGTTGATTATGTGTTGATTACTTGTTTATTCTTGTCTTGGATGAATGATTTATATGTTAGGCTTAAGAAAACTGGCAGATCTCCAATTGGTAACATGCTTGAACGTCTTAAGAAACATGAACCGACGCGCACTAGGTCTTTATTGGTTGTATTTAATGTATGAGCCACTGTTTACAATCCCTATAGTTGTGCTGGGCATGGTGTAGGAGGAGATAAGAGCTCATAGAATTGGGGAGTTAAGTGTGCCACCCCATGAATGGTATTAAGGAATACGATCCGTTATCCATGCAATTATAACAAGTAATTAACGTGTAAAAGATGTCTAGGGAGTAGTGAAATCTAAGTAAACACATTTTCTCCACTTATTGCTCACAACTTTAGTATAATTTAGTTTATTTTCATTTTTTGTATTTTATTTTGATTGCATTGTAGTATTGGGTTAGTTGAATAGCAACTAATTCCGCCCAAATCCTTCAAACCCGAGATTTTTATTTGCTTTCTAAAAAATATAAAAATACAAAAATAATCATCCCTCACCTTTAGAACTAGTATTTAGGTTTTCTAATCCTAGCGACACTATTTCTAAGCTGAACGATCAATCCCCCGGTACTTGTCACTATACTATACTACAACGATCAGGTACACTGCCTGGTGGGGGTTGTAAGCTTCTCAGGATCCCTTGAGAGGTAAAGCCTGGTGCGATTCCCACGTATCACTTCCCCTTCCCCTTCTCCTTCTCCTTCTCTTTCTGACTCTCCTTCTCCAAATCAGCAACAACTGCAGCAATAACAACACTACTCTCCTTTCCCTGATCAACAATCGCCTTCCCCTGAACATTAACCTCAAACTCTACTGGTTTAGCAGCCTCACTAACATCACCCGCTGGTTTTGTCTTTGACGGCGATTTGTTTTTTTTTTAAGATCAAACGGATTGAACCGAGGCTGCTTCACCGGCGATGTTTTCTTTCCCAAATTATCGAACGGATTGAACCTAGACAATGGTGTTGGGTTCAATACTTTACCTACATAAATTATAAGATGAAAAGAATAATATTAGTTATAAGCAACTAACAACAGAAAAAACTAATTAATCACAAACACCTAAAACTAACAAACAAAACAGAAAACTATAAATCTGATTCCTAAAAGCTAATACAAACACTCATTATATGTTAATCCCATGGGATTCAGTGATAATCCCATAGGATTATTCTTAAACACTAATATTTGCCATAATTTTAATTCTATGTGAATCCCATGGGATTCAGTGATAATCCCATAGGATTATTCAGTGAAGCAAAATCCCATTTGCTAATATACTTATATCACAAACCACTAATTCTTATGTGAATCCCATGGGATTCATTGATAATCCCATAGGATTATTCAGTGATAAGCAAAATCCCATTTGCTTATCTAATTATGCTTATCACAAAACAAAAAATAAGCAAAAATAAGCTAATCCTAAACAGTCATTACATCAAAAAAATAAGCTAATCCTAAAATCTAATCTACTCGCTAACATAAACTAATCCAAACTCTCATTCAGTAACAAAAAGGCTAATAAAACCACAAAATAAGCTAATAAATTCAAAAAATAACCTAATCGATAACAAAAATTCAAAATAATAACTGATTTAAAAAAATGAGACAAAAATATACCAGATTCGACATTATCAATGGGTTCCGACAACAAACGCTCTTTAAATTGCGCTATTTCACCACGTAGGTCCATTTTAAAGAACGGCCTTCAGAATAGAATGATTTTGCAGTGGTTTCGTGGTGGATTGACGGTGGATTGATGGTGGTTAGGGTTAGGGTTACGAATTGGGGGAAACGGTGTATTAGAGAGAGAGAGAGAGAAACGGTGGATGGCGTGTGTGTGTGAAAATAGCGTGAGTGTGTGAAAATGGCATAAGTTATTAGATTGTGTGAATTGACAA
The DNA here is from genome assembly GCA_030686995.1 of Artemisia argyi. NCBI lineage: Eukaryota > Viridiplantae > Streptophyta > Magnoliopsida > Asterales > Asteraceae > Artemisia > Artemisia argyi. Next base: position 214,997,490 of record CM060685.1, on the reverse strand, counting down.
AAATTCCCCTCAGGTTATTTTTATTTTTAAATCATATTTAATCTACACCGTTGGATGGAAGGAGGATGGATGGATGAGATCGTTTGGTTTGTACTTTAGCTAAATGTAGTTTCGTATAGAACTTTTCTCTTGATGCAATAAGTAGAAAAGAAATAAAATCAACTTGATGTTAATTTGTGTATCTATTGAATATCGTCCTTTTGTAACCCCAACTTTGTTTTTTTGTGATAGATTCACTCTTCGCCCAACCACCTTGCTCACCTAAGAATCCCAATTGAAGATTTATTGTCCGCCATCAAGAGATCTCTCTCTTGGTGTGGTGAAGAAAATGACGGCTATATCAAAGGTAGAATTGGAGAGATATACAAGGGACAGCTCTCTTGGCGTAGTGAGTTGATTGATATCACAATTCAGCGGCTAAGTAAAGAAGAATGGGATGAAAAAGAACAACAGTTTTGGACGGAGATTTCGATGCTGTCTAGTCTCAAGCATAAGAATCTTGTTTCTGTTGTTGGGTTTTGTAATGAAGTTGGTTCAGAGACTATCATTTACAAGGACGTCTCCAGGGTTAGGCTTGTAAAGTATTTAAGTGACCCGATGTTGTTGTCATGGGTGAAAAGATTGGAGGTATCTGTGGATGTTGCGCATGCATTGACTTACATTCATTATGACGAACCACGTGATTCTAGCGTTATACATCGGAACATCAACAGTTACACAATTCTGTTAAATGATGACTTGGAACCCAAGTTATCTGAATGTCAGCATTCCATAAAGATTAAAGCATCCGAAAGACACCATTCTTTCCATACTGATTCAATTAGGTCTATGAAGGGGTATACAGACCCAAAATATTTAGAGACTGGCAGTGTGAATCAAAAGTCAGACATCTACTCTTTTGGGATAGTATTGTTTGAACTATTGTGTGGTAGGAAATCGGTAATTAAAGATCAGGATAATAAGTATTTGGCTCTGGTGGCAATTTTTCATTATAGAGAGGAAATACTCGATGAGATAATTGATCCAAAACTACGGAAACAAATGAATCCACGATCATTGAACATTTTTGCGGAAATAGCGTATGAGTGCTTGAGTGAAGAACAATCACAACGCCCAAATGTGGATCAGATTGTCACAAGACTTGAGAAAGCATTGGAACTACAATTGGAATGTGATAATGCTGTAAGACGGTTTTTTCTGTTTACAATAACTACTCTGTAAGTATTACAAGTAACGTGTATTTACTTATTGATTTATTTGTTGCCATTGATGTTATAGGAACACTCTTCACTTGTGGCCGAAGTTGAAGAGACATCATCTAGTCATGACAAGGTATTATTACTAATATTCTTTTTAGCTCTTGTTGTAAGCCACTGAAATCTTATAAAAAAAGAGGAAAATTTCAAAACAAGAGAAATGATAGAGAAGGATGCCAGTAGAGAGGGGGCTGAATATAATAAGATGTGGTATTAAGAATGGATATGATGGTTTAATTAATAATCTTTATATAATGCCCAGTAGGCATCTAATAGTAATTCCCTTATTTTATTTAAAATCTTGTGGTAACTTACAACTTGTTAGTCACTGAAATTTTTAATAGAGAAGAATATATTTTTCTAGTTAAATATTATCTGCTCATTATACTCAAACGATATGTGTCAGAACAAGAGAAAATTTAAGGATAAAGAAATATATATGCTCAGATTTTAAAGCCATTGAACTGAAAAACATGCCACATATATAAGTCATTTAAAGTAAGAGTGAAAAATCAGACATGTCACTTATATATGGGTAACTTTTGTGGAATTATTGGTCATAAATTAAAATTGATCTTGAATTAAGGTACAAATAAAAAGTCTTGATAAATAAAGGTAAGAACCACATAAGTAGGTGCTGGCTCAAAATAATTAAAATACATGTATTAGTTTTAGGAAAATGATATATATTTGTGAATAAAACCTGTCTAACCTTTAGGTGAAGATAGGTGACAATTTATAAAGGTATGCTTAACTTGTAGTCCTTATATGAAACCGACAACCATACGTTTTAGTTCTCCCACCTATACAATAGGTGTGTACGCATGCATGATTTTAGTTTAGAAGTTGTCCACGTGACCACGTACCACCCATACATTGTTTCCCATGTTTAGTTACTCCATATTTTCTAGTCTTTAGTTTAGAAGATCATTTGTTTGTTATTTAATTGTAATTGCGTTTCATTTTGAAAAGCGAAAAGAATGATCTAAAGTTTAGCTTTTATCACTATATTTCAACAAGGGCAAATATCATATTAAAGCACTATACTTGCCACGAAAGTCACTTTGAGTATCGAAGAAATTTTTTTCTATATATGAGTATTAGAACTTTCATTTTATGGCTTCTTTAAGGCATTTTGTGACATTTTCCCCCTGGATTTTTAATAATTTGAGAGGCAAAAATGTCATAAAGTACCTCAAAGAGGCCGAAAAATAAAAGTTAAAATATCAGGGCCGTCCCGTGGATTTTGGGGCCCTGTGCGATAATCACAAAATTTCTCATATGAAAAACAAATGTTTATAAGTATACACAATTTGTTCTAACTGTCAAAACGATGGTGTATTAGGCACGTCGAGTTTATGACATCGACATTACTAGGAGATCTTTGAAAAATAATATATGAGGTGTTTATTACTTCAAACTGGACAACTTGTAATAAGTTTATCATTAAAGGGTTGAAATTGTAATTTTGTAAACATGTTTGTACTTATTAGAAAAACAAAATAGAGATTTAGGAAAAGGGTGTAAAAGTATATAAACATAAGGGTTGTGAAGTGAAAATGACTAAATGTCATCTTCTTCCTCTTGGATAACTCCATTGCTCTGTACTAAGTTTAATGTTTACCTACAAAGAAAGCAATCATCTATACATTATCGTTAGTAGTAATACATGTATCAAACCTTTAAGAACACATTCTGATCAGTTTTAAGGTGAAAACCGGATTATACCAGCCTCTCTGTGCTTGTAATCGTGGGGCCCCTAAAAAAATTGTGGCCCTGTGCCGTCGATCACCTTGCACATGGTGATATCCGGCCCTGTTAAGTATTCATATAAGGAAAAAAATTGTTCGATACTTAAAAATGTATTTTTAGACAATTATGATGCTTTTTTATGGTATTTACCATTTCAAACAATCTTCACCCAAGTGAAACATGCTTATCTTTTATATCTATCTTCTTTATGTTAGAATATGGACATTATTTTAGTAGACGTATGTTAGGATCGAACTCAAGATCACGGGATTGCACACTTTACGTATAAAAAGTAAATGAGTAATAATTATATAAATGTTATATTAATTATTAGAACACAAACACGTAATGATCGTTAATGTTTAACGGAAATGGATAACGATTATTAGACGAATGAAAAGGAAGAACGATAGATGAAACTTTGAATGTCAAGAAGGTTTCGTAAACCCTTTAAGGGTGTAGGGACGATTGGGAATTGTATCCCACATCGCTTGGTGAAGCTTTTAACACAAGATTTCTACCCTATATAAACACACAAGGTTTTATTCTATTGACATAACTTGAAAACCTAACTTGTGTGTTTTCTTCTCTTCTCTTCTCTAGCAATTTTCGACAAGCCCCATTAAGTGAAGGTAGTCGAGACTTGTTATTCTAAGCGTGTGTTGTGCTCGTCTTACTTGCATAAGCGTTTGCTTGAAGTAGTACGTGTGTACAAGATCGTGAATCAAACATATTATTGTTTGTTTCTTGGTTTGTTCACATAAACCCTATATTGGGGAATTGGTTCCGGAAGATTGCTTTTGATTCTTGTTCGGGCTAGAATCATTAAGGTACGTTTATTATTTATGTTTTGATTAATTAATTACATATTATGGTCTTGTTATAATTGCTTCCGCTATATGCTTACTTGATGTGTTTTGGTTTATTTATGATTGTCATGTTATTATAATTCCAACAGTGGTATCAGAGCCGTTATAATGTGTAATTAATTATCAAAACGCATAAAAATTGGATCTTGATTCGTTTATTACATGTTTTTAGGGTTTTCGATTCCTAACCCTAATTTTTATTTATTAGGTCGATTGACCTATTAGGTTTTAGGGTTTTGGTTTTGTTTTAATATGATTAGAAACCCTAGGATGTCATGTAATTGGTTATGCGTTTTAGTAAACGATCTTAGTGCAATGTGTTAATTGTTAAGCATAATCCATGAAAAGTGCATATTTGCATGGATTTAATTGTATGATTATTTAAATTGTTTAAATATATGAACATATAAATTTATTAATAGATGTCGAATTGGGGAAAACTCCAATATTAAGTAATCAATTATGTGCTATGTGGTATTTATTTAATTTTGGCTTACGCAATCGATTTATCGATGTATGTGGCTCTTTTTCCAAGAATAAGAAAGCCTCGATTGAATTAATATGTTATACACCTAGATTTGATTATTAATAGGACTATTGAATAAGATTTGCATGTGGCTACATGTTTTATACATATTTAATTGTTATGATTATGTATATTTGTTTATTTAGTTGTTTTATTTTTTATTGTATATTACTTGTTTTTGTTTATTTATTGTGTTAGACATGTTTATAAACGAAAAGGGTAATTTTTGAATAGAAAAATAATACGGACTAAATAATGGCGAAATTGTTTTGGTTTTTAAGAGTTTAAATCTCAAAGAATTGGTTGATTGATGTTTTTGTACGTAATGGTTAAATAGGCTCGACCGAAGTTTACACACTATAAGATGGGTATAAGGATGGCAACGCATTAAATTGTGGCCTTACAGAGACAACATTCTGTCTTAACGCTCGTTTGTGTGTAAATTAGACTTACCGAACAACCATTACATGTACATTGTCATCTTAAGGGTGAATAATCCACAATTTCACAATGATTATCCGAAACACTAAGCTTTCGGGCTTATGCAAAAGTACGATATAGTGGACGATAATTGATGGTTATTCTTTAATTGGTGAACCCGATACCTCAATCAAAACTTTGTTATTTCACTCTTAGCTAATTGGTAATAAAATTGTTTTGTAAAACCAATGTTATGAAGTTGTATGCATGCTTCTTCATACATTATTTTGATCACATCAAAATATTAATACCCTTATAAAATTGAGTTAAATGCCATCTAATTAAGAACACTTGAAGTTGTAATTTACGTCAAGTGAGACTTGGCGAGATTGCAATGGAAAGGTAAATTTCATAAATTCATTGCTAGCAGATCAACTGATGTGATGGATTTGTGAGTTTGCATTTTTTAAGTTAGATGACTTAAATTGAGTAGAAAGTGAGACTTGGACTCAAGGCATTAAGATGGGGACTAAACATGCTTACAATACAAATGTTTTGTGATTGTAGATCCCATAAATCTAGGAATTGCAATATGATATTGGCAATTATTGTTCGATAATTACCTTGTTGAATACTATCATTACTAGCAGATCAACTGATGTAATGGTACTATGTCAATTTAGGATCCTAGCTTTAAGAAAATACTATGGTTTATATGAATATTTACCAATGGGTATTTTATTTTCTTAAAGATCTAATTATCGAAAATACTGAAATTGAATTTTGTAATTCGTTTTAATGTATTAATGCAACGTTCAAACCGTAAACGTATTTTGGGCTTTGGTAAATTGATCTAGTTCTGTTTTCAAACAAATGTTTGATTAAGAAATATTTACTTAAAAGACAAAAGGAGTCTCCTTTCTATGAAGGAAAAGTGAGACACAATCCTATTCCTTTTCATGAATGAGAAAGGATAATAGGAATATTAGATATGTCTAAATTCTAATATAACTCATAGCAAATTTTTAATGGTTAAGAAAATTGCATACATTTTTCATAGGGATTTTATCATCCTCATTCGGTGATCAAATTCTTAGTAACAAATATGATATTTGGTTAACAGAAAATTATGTATGACATTTTATGAGTTATTATAATTAGAAGCTAGACTAATTACTGCAAAATGTTTAAAAACAAACTAGTTGTTTTGACTATTTTAAAGGTGCTACATACATTGTAGGATGGTAGACCTATTAAGGAAGAAATTGCATGCCCAATTTTCAAGTTAATAGCATTTGGTGGATAGTCCATCATTTACGTAGTAGAATACACTTTTAGTACATAAGTAATTGTTACGTATGGACATTAAAGGTGTAGGAAAGTTAAAAGTACACTATTTTCTTTCACTAGATATGAAACATTTTAAATGTTGTCAAATTCAGTGGGAGTATTGTGTACTTATTACTGAATAAGAAATTATTGTAATGATCTTTAATTCAGTGGGAGTTACAAGCTTTGATATCTTGGTAGCTAAAGATAATTACTTTCCAAGTGTAGACACTTATACTTTTAAGGATAGTCTTGTACATTTCCTTACTAGACATTGTTGTTCTACATCTACTTGTTATGCTAAAATCTATGACACAATCATATTGATCACATAAACAAATGCATGGCATGTTGTTTATCAACTATATGAGGTTGTTCCATGCACAAGTGGGAGAAATGTTATCTTTATTGTGTGCAAGAAACAACTCATAAAAAGATATGATTTAATGGATTCTCTTGACTACAAGGTAAGAGAATAAAGTTCTGATTTGAATTATACTTAGATAATTCTAGAAACACTTGGTGTTACAATTTATGTTATGTGAGGGCTTAGCTAGATTGCAACAACAAGGTGAATTTCATATTTCATTACTAGCAGATCAACTGATGTAATTGAACTATGAGAATTTGCAGTTTCTAAATTAGAATAATGTTCTAATATGAATTATACTAAGCTAATTCAAGAAACACTTGGTGTTACAATTTATGTTATGTGAGAGCTTAACTAGATTGCAACAACAAGGTGAATTTCATATTTTCATTACAAGCAGATCAACTGATGTAATTGAACTATAAGAATTTGCAGTTTCTAAATTAGATACCTATTAGAACATGTGTCAATATGATTGCAAGACTACTTTAATTAGTATATTTATGAATTGTAGGAATGACATAAATTAATAAAGTAATCTAATGCTGCTTCAATCTGAATATTTATGTGTTCTTGGAATGACATAAATAAATGAATAAATAATGTTGTTTACATTATTGTGAAGTAATAAATTAACTTGAAATTACTATTGAAACCAAGAGATGGTGTTCATAATTACTTTAGTTAAACATGTTTATGTTTCATTGTAAAGATATAAACATAAAGTCTTTTAATTGTTACAAGACTTATAATAAAGTAAGACGTTATCTTGTTATGTTTTTTTAATTAAGACATATACATGAAGTTATTAAATTGTTAAATGACTTATAACGTATAGTGGGATTATAACAGTTTATGTTTTCTTGAAAAGACATGGACATGAAGTGACTTTGTAAAAAGTACTTGTGTTATAAAGCATGTAATTGGCTTGAAAATTATTATACCATTAAAATGAATTAGTTGGTAAATAAACAAGTCAAAAGGAATATGGTTATCTTAAATATTGTTAGATTGTCTTACAATATTAATACTAATGAAATATCAAATATTTATGGTATGTTCAGTTAGGAAAATCAAACTCTTGTTATATTGTTTGATTAAAGATAACTATGACTTCTTTTCTTCCAAAAGATATCAAGGTTATAATGTTGAGTATGACTTGGACATATTTAATAAAACTCCAACATAGAAGATTAATAAGACATTATCATATGATGGAATGTGATAAATGTGATGAATCACATTAAGTCTTAAATTGAAGTTCCAAATTTGTTTAACTGCTTATGAAGAGGTTATAAACAAAATTAAGTTAGGAACTGTCAATATGTATTTGTAATATCCCAAAAGAGAATATTGTATTATTGTTTAATTTGCTAAGTATTTAAAGATAGTCTTTAAATTGCTAAAAGCAAGTGGGAGTGTTGATCTTTAAAAGATAAAAATTACAAGATACATAATCTTCTAAAATACACTAGTAAATATCATGATGAAGTTTGACATTTAAAAGTTAAATCTCAAGATGATGATAAAGGTTGATATTTAAATGTTACATCTCAAGATAATGGAATTATCATTCATAGAATAGCAATATATCTTAGATATTTGATTAATATGCTGAGGGCTATGATTTACAGGATTATTGTAAACCTGATAATCATTATGATACATTACCAAATATGAAGTTGGGTAAAGTATACATGATATGAATGATTAAGATGCTGTCCATAAAGATAATCAATTTTTGAAATTTGATTTATCTTAATAGTTAGACTAGAATATTAAGATGAGTTTCTTCAAAGATTAGGTAACCTTTGTGGTTTAAATCTTTGTATAGAAATCATATGGACAATGTCGTACACATATTTAATGCATGTCTTATAACAAGATTATTAATCACTTAAGCAATTAACTGTGATTGAATATTCTTTTCTAAGCACATTAATATATAAAGATTATGATTGTCACATTTATGAAATTGACAATAGAATATCAAAACTCTTTCTTGAGTGATTACTTGAGCGAGGACGATAAGTAATCAAAGGGAGTTTATGAATTCAAATATATCTTTGAAAGTGTACATGGTGCAATAATTCATGGATGGATAAATGCATGCATCTAGAAGATTACTCTTATGTTTAATTATTAAATTCATGTTTTGATTTATAATTGAAATAAGATAATTTCTGAGTATTCCTAAAAGCTAGTGGGAGTATTATGTTTAATTTCTTAAATCATATATGTTGTAGAACATATAAAAGGTAGCATTCTATATAAGTTAAATGTTAAGTCTTAGTTTGGAATGAAACTTTAAAGATTTAGGAAATAAGACATATAACCTTGCAATGAATGTTTATTGATGAAACATGTGCGGTAAATAAATCTAATATATCATGATATATGATATATTATTTAGAAAGTCTAAATAGATATGTATGACATGAATAAAATCTAAGTATGACTCATAGATTTTTCATGTATATCATGTTTTGTTGTATAATACTTGATTACAAGATGATTTGGCAATATTAATATCTAATTAAAGGTTATTAGATAACTTGTGTAATATTCTAATAAGAATATGTTTGATTATAGAATTACATCCTAAATCTGGAACAGCTTCCAAATTCTATAGATGAACAATTTTTCAATTGTTGTGAAAATTGTCATAGCCAACAAACTTGAAAGTTTGAAGGGCATCAAACATTACACGATAGATATTATGGTTTACGGAGAAGTTTTAATAACATATTGTTGTTGCATACAATGATGTTATGAAATTGAGGTGACACTCAATACTAGTCATGGTAAGGATTTCATCCTTAGCTATATGTACTAGTTATGCTTACTAAAAGCATAGTTGCATTATACATTAAAAGAATAAGAGTACTTTAAACTTTAAAATGTTTGGAAGTGTAATTATCATAAATTGGTGGTTAAGGATGTCTCACATTTTTATGAAATATGGCATTATCGAAATAGTTGACTATGCACATACAAGAACTTCACTAGTTGAATTCTTGAAATAAGTATTCTTAAAATTCCAATAGATCAAAGTTGGATGATTTATGTCTTGTCAACAAGTATGAATGTCATTGCTTGAGACATAATTCATCAACAAGAGTTATCATGCATTGATTTATTTAGTATTTGGATAAGGGATGTTAAAACAATTATTATAATAAATTGAAATACATGGTATGTTTAATTTATAATATATTGTATCCTATATTTGTATGTTTAATCCATGAATAAATGTTATTCTAAATTGTCCATTGTCAGTTAATAATATGGGAATATTATTAAATCAAGACAAATCTGAAGGTTGGTATAATATACTTGAAGTATATTGATGCGTAGTCATGCCATTTCAGATGATATTCGATGATACTGAATATAGGACTTATCCCAACTACATGATGTTACTTTATGGATTTTGTTATTAAGTAAATCATGAGAAGTTATCCTCAGACTTGAGATGCAAGATAAGTGTCATGAATGTAGTACATTTTTGTGGAACAACTTAACGCTATACGTAACTGGTAGTCATAAGGGTTGTTTTCGAAAGTGTTACAAAGTTTGTGGGTTTTGCTTGTAGTCAAGATAGAATTTGTTCCTTCAAATTTATTTTTTGGAGTTTAATATTGTTGGGCCCCTCGTAGGGTTGGTAAGATGCATGTACGGCCGTACCCAAGATCTTCCCTGAATATGTTCAGAAGATTTGGTAATCTTAATCAATCACAAACAACGAGAAACAAAATGGTTAATTAAGGAATGACTTTAATCCATATCCTTATTAACGTGGTATTAGAAACAAAGGGATAATAATAATGAGAAATCATTAAAAGGTTTTTCCAGGAGCCTTACTCGAGATCGTACTAGAGGCATCGGCGTGTTGCAAGACGCTAACCGTTGTGATTACACTATTAAAATATGTCCAAGTGGGAGCTGTTAGAATATGGACATTATTTTAGTAGACGTATGTTATGATCGAACTCGAGATCACGGGATTGCACACTTTACGTATGAAAAGTAAATGAGTAATAATTATATAAATGTTATATTAATTATTAGAACACAAACACGTAATGATCGTTAATGTTTAACGGAAATGGATAACGATTATTAGACGAATGAAAAGGAAGAACGATAGATGAAACTTTGAATGTCAAGAAGGTTTCGTAAACCCTTTAAGGGTGTAGGGACGATTGGGAATTGTATCCTACATCGCTTGGTGAAGCTTTTAACACAAGATTTCTACCCTATATAAACACACAAGGTTTTATTCTATTGACATAACTTGAAAACCTAACTTGTGTGTTTTCTTCTCTTCTCTTCTCTAGCAATTTTCGACAAGCCTCATTAAGTGAAGGTAGTCGAGACTTGTTATTCTAAGCGTGTGTTGTGCTCGTCTTACTTGCATAAGCGTTTGCTTGAAGTAGTACGTGTGTACAAGATCGTGAATCAAACATATTATTGTTTGTTTCTTGGTTTGTTCACATAAACCCTATATTGGGGAATTGGTTCCGGAAGATTGCTTTTGATTCTTGTTCGGGCTAGAATCATTAAGGTACGTTTATTATTTATGTTTTGATTAATTAATTACATATTATGGTCTTGTTATAATTGCTTCCGCTATATGCTTACTTGATGTGTTTTGGTTTATTTATGATTGTCATGTTATTATAATTCCAACACTTTACACGTACTGTACCAGCTTTAATTATCAGCCCATTAATTGAAAATGACTCATGTGTAAAAATATCCCGTATTATATGTACTTAGCTTCTCACCATTTTGTCTCTTTAATAAATATTTTAATTGATCAATCAACCTAACTGAAGTGTTACATATATATAGGGATCAGTGACCTTCGCATCTATAGGCAATGAATCCCAAGTCAGCAAAAACACTGAGTCTTTCCGCAAAGATCTATCTCACTTAAAACTCAGCATTCAAGATTTGGAATCAGCAACCAACAATTTTGATGAAGAATATATCATCAATAGAGATGAAATGATTTTCAAAGGTCGTCTCTTGCGTTCCAAACAGTTCATCGATATTGTTGGAAAGGGTTACAAATATGATTCTGATTCTGAAGAAGATGAGGGCAAAATGTTCTCGATGGAGCTTTCGTTGGTTTTGAGTCTCAAACATAAGAATCTAGTGTCTCTTATTGGGTTTTGTGATGAGGAGGCGAGGATTATCGTATACAAGAAGGAGGCCAACGAAAGTCTCGAAAACTATCTAAGTGACCAGACTCTTACATGGATGCAAAGGTTGAAGATATGTGTTGGTATTGGAAATGCATTGAGTTACATCCATTATGATGCTGGACGTGATTTCAGTGTCATACATTGCAACGTCAGGAGCTCAAAAATTCTACTTGATGACGAATGGGAACCCAAGTTATCTGGTTTTGAACTTGCATTGAAAAATACAGTAGCTCGAAGACACCGTCTTCTTCTTACTCGTGATATTGTTAAGAATGCATACCTGGACCCAAAATACAAAGAGACTGGGGGTGTAACCCATAAGTCAGATGTGTATTCGTTCGGTGTTGTATTATTCAAAGTCTTGTGTGGGAGGAGCGCTGTATACCAAGACGATGACAAAGATGATGACGATGAAGAAGACGAAGACGAAGACGAAGTTGCAAACAAAGACGACAACGATGATGAAGACGATGACGTAGACAATGAGCTGAGAGAGGGGTTATTAAGTCAGCTGGCCAAATCTCATTTGGATGAAATGATCATGCCGCATTTACGAAGACAGATGGATCCAGAAGCATTAAAAATCTTCTCTGATACAGCATATTGGTGCATAAAAGAGGATAGAGCAGATCGTCCATATATCGATCAGGTTGTCAAAAGACTTGAAAAAGCTTTGGAACTTCAGTCCAAACATGAGAATCCAGTTAACCGTACATCATCCGTTCAATTGAAGGTACATAACTAATTAATTAACTTTAACTTTTAATAAACAAGAGTTTTACCAACAGGTATCATCTTGTTTAACCATATAACCACTATCGATCCTCACTACAAATAAGCCAAGTGTACATTTCTTGTCAAGTATCAAAAAACTATCACCTTATATAAAACTATGATTTTAAATTTACATTATTATAATTATTTAACATTTTATATTATATTGTATTAGAATATAATATTATAAAATAAAAAGTATTATATAAAACTATGGTTTTTATGATGAAGAGCTTTAACCGTGTTTAACAGCGCTTCGAGCGGGGATGAAAACATGTAGATATTTTTAGTTCGGAAATCATTTCACATCTTGATAGAAAAGAATAGAGCTAACCAAAATATGGTGGTAATTGTTAAGCATATACATTCTTGTTGTTATTGGTTACGTTCAACTTCAACAACCATTCAATTAAAATGTGAAAAAGAAAAAAAGTTGTCTAATATAAAAAAATTTATTGTTTAATAAAATTGACTTAAAGAGAAAATTTATCAAATATTGGATCAAATATTGGGTCACTTTAACAGTTGCATAAACTTTAGAGACTTTACAGCTAAATACAAAAAAAAAAATAATAAAAAAAAAATAAAAAATAATAAAAATCAAAACCTGATCTATGAAGAGCAAAGCCTCTTTACCACACAATGACACCAACTGAGCTAGCATGATTTATGTGTTACATTTTCAATTTTCATTTTTTAACTTGACAAGAGAAACTAAAAAATGATTTTATTTATTATTATTATTGTTATTATTATAAACGTCATTTTATTATTATTGTTATTATTATTTCATTGTTTTCTTTGTAACCCAAAACTTTTTTTTTTTTTTTCTCTCTCTTCAAAATAGAAAGCCAGGTCAATTGAACGTGTTTTGTATGTTATAGAGTATTAAATCTCTCCCATCTTTTTAAGAAACTAGAAATAGAAAATTAAGATTTTTTTTCATGCAATTAAACGCATCATTAGCATACATCTAAAGCAAACTCAAACAAATACCAATAACACCCGATAACTAAAACATCATCCCTAGCAATAACACTCAATCTTTTATTGGTGCATTTAAATCACATAACACAACACAAAAAAAAATATCGCCCTCACTAAAAAATACTAATAAAAACAAAAAAACTAAAATAAAATGGCTATCTGACCAATTGGGAGCAAATGGCATGAACGGGACTGTGCACCATGGCTAGCCTTTGGGAAAAAAATGCCATTGGTGTGTCAAACGGCTAGTTTACCTTGCTCTCTAACATTTAACTGTTGCTCCACCAAAACACGTCGAACCAACCTTACGATTATCTAACTAAAAAGCAACCCGCCAAAAACTTGTTTGAAAACACATATTTAGCTAAACGCATATCTTCTTTCACTGTTTTCGTCACCATCTTCAATCATGCATCGCCACCGTCATCGTTCCATACTTCCATGATGACGCCATGGTTCTGGTGGATGACAAGTAACCACTCTCAGTTTTTCTTAAATTTACAGATCTGCTAGAGTTTAGTTGCTTAAAGTCTCAACACCATTTTGGCCACCCTCGTTGCTCCACCACCAACGTTGATAAAACAATGAAAGGAATGAGTGGTATTTTACATTAATTATTTTGTTTGTCTTGGTATCTTGGGTCTTTTTTATTTGTTGATAATATTAGGTAATGTTGACTAAAATGTAACGGGTGGAAAACGGGAATGTACAAGTGTTTAAATATTATTGGCTTAAAAGTTAAAACTTAACAGGAATACAAAATGCTAATAATGAACAGCCGAGTAAAAAAAAATCCCAATGCCCGGTCCTTGTCAACCAATGGATAAGATTTACCTTAAAGTAAAATTTGTCCTCCCCTTATTAGAGCACAAGGTGTAGAACGGCGAGGGTGGGACGGTGTGGCGAAGAAGAACGGCGAGCCGAAGGAGCTGCCACGTATGAACGGCTAGAGGCTATGAAGAGCTGCACCTTATGCTCTTAAAACCAAGTCAACTAACTAAATAAAAACAATAAAAATTACTTACACAAACTCGATTCCATTTTTTCATATATTTATAGAACCTGCAACGAAAGCATATCCAATAAAATTACTTCTTCTGTCACAAATCATAGTCCAACTTTCTATTTTTAGATGTCCCAAAATAATTATCCACTTTTCATTTAACCGATCGAAAATGATCTTAGTGGATAAAAATGATATTTGCTTGGTTGAAAAATATAGTGGCCGTTCCACTTTTCTTAAATTGTTTTTTTTTTTTTTTTTTTTTTTTTGAAAATTATTTTAAAACTGCGAAAGTAATAGTTTAAAATTATTAGGTAATAATAATGAGATATAACTAATTAATACGCTTTTCCAAAAAAAACTATCATGCTTCAACTAATTCCCACTTTCAATCTCGTCGCATATCTTGATCTTTTTGTTAGATGTATTTTTAGGTATTAGTTTTAGGGATGAAAATCATCAATTTCTCTTGAACATTCTCATATTTTATAAAGAGTGAACAATGATTCTATCCATTATTTTGAGTTGGCATATAGTTTAACTAATTAACTTTTTTGGGTTATGTTTAACTTTATGCGAGAATTTAGTAGACCTTTAACTGGCAAGGGTTTTATTTTTACTAAATTTACTCCCTCCATCCCATATTAAATGTCATGTTTGACTTTTTAAAGTGTTTCTTTCTCACCTTTGACATAAATATTTTTGTTTATGTAATATAATACTTGACACAAAATATATGAATGGATTAAGTTTTAAATGTATTTTCATTGCGTATAATTTATCAAATACTATATAAAACAAGCAAAAGTATTTAAGGTGAAAGTTGATAAAGAAAGACTTGAAAATTCAAACCTGGACATTTAATATGGGACGGAGGGAGTACATGTTAGTGGTTCGCTTAAAGAATACTAGTTCATGACTATGGGTGTTTAAAAAACAACGCCAGAATGAAACCAGCCGGTTCACTTAATCTAAAAACGGGGAAAAGTTGCAACTAGGGGTAGCAATTCTAGACACGACACAAAACACGACCTCAAACTGTCGTGAAACTAAATAGGTTTGAGCAAGGGATAGACATAGTAAAATTAAAGTTTAAAACATTTAAAAGGAGTTAAGTGCTTAAACCAACTCAAAGTTTAGGGATAAAACCATTATTTAGCGTTTAATAAATATGAATGGATTATAAGAACTTCTCTTCTCTTAATATCACTCCAATCTCTACAAGCATTAATGTGGTGTTGTATAACTCGTTGCAGGGGAATCTGGAACACTTGGAGATTGGATTAAAAGCTATAAAAGAGGCTACCAATAATTTTGATGACGCATGCAGGATCGGGTCTGGCGGATTCGGTAAAGTATATAAAGCAGATCTTGAACATTTTGATGGCAGTAATTCCTCATCAATAAATGGGGTGGATATATGCGATCTACACAGAAAACGAAGCACGGTAGCCATAAAGCGCATTAACAATCAAGAAGGAGAACAAGGGTTCATTGCAGAAATTGAAACTCTAACCAGTTGTAAGCATGAGAATATAATCTCTCTTCTTGGTTTTTGTTATGAAGGTAACGGTGCAATGATCCTGGTTTATGAGCATGCTTCGAAAGGAAGTCTTGAAAGCTATTTGGGGAACAGTGATAAGATGACTAATCTTAATTGGTTGCAACGTCTAAATATATGTCTTGATATTGCACATGGTTTGAATTACATTCACAATGACACAAATCATGGCAAAGAAAGGATGATACACCGAGACATCAAGAGCGATAATATTCTAATGGGAGATAATTGGAAAGCAAAGATTGCGGATTTTGGGCTCTCCAAATTCCACCCAGCAGATCAAGAGGCCAGCACTATCTATACCAATATGATTGCAGGTACATATGTATATTTGGATCCAGAATATCAGAAGTATGGTCGATTAAATAGCAAGTCAGACATTTACTCGTTCGGAGTGGTGTTGCTTGAGATCTTGACCGGGAGGTTGGCCTATGATTCTGTATACACCAAGGTGAATGAGAAGGGAATAGCACCCATTGCAAGAGATCATTTTGAAAAGAGAACAGTAATGGAAATTGTTGATCACAAGATAAAGGAGGAGACCGATGAACATGTCTTTTGTAAAGGTCCCGATAAAGAGTCTTTGGACATCTTTCTAGAAAGCGCATTTAAATGTGTGGCAGAAACTCAAAAGAAACGTCCAACAATAGAAGTTGTCATCAAAGAACTCGAAAAAGCTTTAAACTGTCAGGTAAGTCACAATGAAAATTTTAGATAGCGGGTAGTTGTTTCAGTTTATTTTTTACTTATCAAATCAACTTACTGACCCATGATTCACAGGAGAACCATAAGGACAAACTTAAATTGTCACTTGAAGACGTAAAGTCAGCCACGAAAGACTTCAGTCAAGACAATATCATCGGACATGGAGATTTTGGGAATATTTACAAAGGAGAAGTTACTCACGCTCATGGGCATAATATCATTGCGGCAAAGCGGATAAATGGGAAGTCTGTTGCAAAAGATGCTAAATTTATGACAGAGCTGGAAATCCTTATGGAGTATAAACATGAAAATGTCATTGGTCTTGTAGGCTACTGTGATGAAGAGGATGAGAAAATTATTGTATACAAGTATGCATCCAAAGGAAGTCTTGATAAGTACTTGAGTGATGATTTTTTTACATGGGTGATGCGACTTAAAATATGCATCGATATTGCATTAGGGTTGGAGTTTCTTCATGGAACTGTTTCAAGTCCAGATGTGGTGATACATAGGGACATCAACAGTAGCAACATTCTACTGTTTGATGATTGGAAAGCAAAGATAACTAATTTTGGGCTTTCCTTGGTATGTCCAACAAATCAGGATGTAGGCTTTGTCATCGACAATGTTACAGGCACAGTTGGTTATCTTGACCCACTACACTCGAAAACAGGCTTCTTAACCAAAGAGTCTGATATATTTTCATTGGGTGCGGTCTTATTTGACATATTGTGTGGTAAACTATCATCCGTGAAACTAGATGACGAGTATCTTTATTTACCCTTTTTGGCTAAACACCACTATCAAGTAGGAAAACTTGATGAGTTAGTGTTTGAGGGTATAAAGGAACAAATCGAGACACAGTCATTTATTACATTTGCAAGGATTGCCTATCGATGCATACATCACAGGAGAGAAAGAAGACCAACAGCTAATGAAGTGGTCATACAGCTTAAGAAAGCATTTGAATTCCAGGTAAGTTTCTATGTTTTGACAAAATAGGCTAACTTTTGATTCATATATATCTAAACTATGGCCTTTAACTGTTTTATGAACTGTAAGAAAGTAATTGATTAATGTATATACAGGAAGATTATGAGAAATGGGAGCCCAAATTGCCTACAGATTATAAAGAAATAATCCAGATGACAAAGTACCCTGAAATCTATTCTACCACAAAGAAAGAGGAACTTTACAACATTTTTTTGAATGGAATCCTCCTTCAACAGGAAAAAGTGGTAATCAGTTAGTTCTTGTATCTCGTTTACCTATCATAAAAATCGATTCTTATTTGATTTTTGTTTTACAACAGTTGCTGTCATTCGATGGAAATGGTGAAAGAAATAAAATGATTTCAGCGACAATGTTTTCCTACAAAAACAGCTGTCGACATGCGTGGAAAGCTCTTCCACAATCAAGGTTATTCTCTCTACCTCTCTAAATTTGTTTGTATCAAGTGATAAGCATACAATCACATTGATGTTAGAAGTCTATTTTAATTATACTTTTTTATGTGGAATTCAGTTACTATACCATTTTATGCATAACAAGTTGTTTACGGTAGCATAATAATAAGGTTAAGGTAGCCTAAATTGCCTAATATTTAGTTTATGGCACACCTATGCATTTTGAACTTAAGTTATGGGTTTTTTTTTTTTTTTTTTTTTTTTTTTTTTTTTTCCTAACTGTTTATTATATTGTATAATAAACAGATTGTGTATTCAAGAATAAAATAATTATTTTTTTAGGAACTGGATTTTGCTATTTTTTGATGTGCGGGAATGTAATGGCTATCTCACATTGTTAAACTTGGTAGTTTAGGTTACCTTTGTTGTCAACTTTCTCCGTGGAGTGCTAGTTAAAAGGTAAACAGCCTGATTACACCAACTTCAAATTATGTGTTTATCAGGCTCAAACATGAAGATGGTAGAACTTGAATCTAAGATTTCAGTATTTTCTCGACCGATTCTGATAGTGTAATTTGGTGTCCGGGTGTTATGTTTGATATTTACCTGCTCGATTTCTATGTTCAACTACTGGTTGAGGAATAATCTCCCTGTTTTGGTCCTCTGTTTTCACGACCATTAATTATGAGCTTTGCTAGCATCTTGCTAATCCATTTATAATAATATTATTTCTTTATAAGATAGTGATTTTATTTGGTACTACCAATTAATATTATTAGTCATGTATATTGTTACTAATACAATACATTTGAATTTTGAACTTAAGCTCCCCAAAAAAACTAATGTATGCCATTTAGTTTAGGTCAAAAGAATTACAAAACACAAAAGTAGAACTGTATGGGAAACAAAGTCTATGACTGATTGAGATCTGAATATTTATAATGTGCAGGTTTGGGACAGTAGTAGAGATGTTAGATATTTCCAACTTGAACATCGAAATAAAGACACACGCTCAACTTTTATCTCCAAATGTTGTTTATGGGGTCTATTTAGTCTTCAAATTTTGTGATCCAAGAAACTTTGCAAGTAAACCGATGTATGTTGACCTGAATTATAGAAAGGGACACGAAATTTTAAATGCATATTTTGCAACATGGAGAGACAACGAGTGGATGACGATTGAGTTGTACCGATTCTTGAATCAGAAAGAAGATGTCATTTTTGAGTTTCTACTAGAGTGCTTTTCATGGTACCATTGTGGAGATGGTGCGATATATGTTGAAGGCATTGAATTTCGAGCTATCCAGAAGGTAAGTTTGAAAATGATCGTTTGTTACTCTTTAATTTGTTTATGTGGATGAATGGAAAACAATAGTTCATATTTATAACATGAGTATTAAGCAGGTAAAACATGAAGAAATTGGAAAGTTAAAGGAAGTCCAACAAGTCTTGAGATCAAACTTCGAAGCGGATCAGGTGCAACACTTGCCATGTAACTTTGAAGAAATATATAAGATTTCCAGAAACTATGACGAGTTGTTCTGGTTGGGTGAAGTAAACGGAAAGAAACTACTTATGGTTTCGGCAAAGGCAGCTTTATACAAATCCTCTAATGTGAATATTTTTACATCAACACCATCAGCGCAATCCAGGTTTCTCTTTGAACTAACTTTGTTACATTTTCCTTCATCCTAAAGCTTTCCGAATTACATTCAGACGTGCTCATCTATGCTTATTTATCTATTGAAGCTCCTAAATTTCTTTAATGTCTAGTAAGATACTGAAGAATCATAAATAAGTTGTTGACAAAGTTCCATTTCTTGGATTTGGTTTTATGTCTTCATGTTTTACTTTGTTCCTAAGAAGTAATCGTATAATATATCGTACATGCAGATTTCAAGAGCTGATTGAGCTTTTACCACAAAAAGCATTTTATATCAATTGCACAATCCAAAGTCAAATGTTGTCACCGGATACAGAATACGTGTGTTACCTTGTGTTCAAGCTTTCAGAAGAATGTCAGGGCTGCATAATCCAGTGAAAGTACGGGATCTAGTCCACCAAGAAAACAACGAGGCTGAATATTTCTATTTTATTATGCCAAGCTTGTTGAACATACATGATTTCACTCGGGTTCCAAAACAAAGGGAAGATAGATGGATGGAGATTCAAGTGTGGAAATTTGACTCAGCTCGTGAATTTAAGGATGACTCTCTTTCTATTGATGTGAAATTTACAAGTCATGAAGGACCTATGTCTGGTCTCATTGTTTGTGGCCTTGAGTTTCGGCCAATGTAAAAGAATTATTTGCCATATTTTGTATTCTTTGTTTTTACTTTGTAACAGGAAAAGGCTCCTTGTTACACCCGGATAATTATAAAAATTATGTGTGAAGGTTTATCTTATGCATGTTTCAAGTGAAAAGCTATATGGGTTCTGCATAAATTTTGTTTAAAATTGCTATTACGAGTTGTATGATAGTCATTGTATTGGCGGAAGCGATAAAAAAAGCCTATCAGATGCACTTTGATAAATCTAAAGAAAGCTTTTAAAACAAATTGTTTTGTCATGGTTCATTTAAGAAAAAATATAGGGTTTAAAGACAAAATAATAGACTGTCGTTATGTTACTAGAAAGGTGCCCGCGCGATGCGGGGGCGGATTATTGGGTGAAGAGGAGGGAGGTAGGGTGGTGGAAAGTGGTTGTTGGGGCGGTT
The DNA here is from genome assembly GCA_030686995.1 of Artemisia argyi. NCBI lineage: Eukaryota > Viridiplantae > Streptophyta > Magnoliopsida > Asterales > Asteraceae > Artemisia > Artemisia argyi. The sequence goes on along the minus strand of CM060685.1, from coordinate 214,976,603 downwards.
GTTGAGGTGGTTATAAATTGTTGGGGGTGGTTGTTAAGGTGGTTATAAATTGTTGGAGGTGATTGTTAGGGGTGGTTGTTTCCATAATTAGTGAATAAAAGTCTGAATTTTTAAGCATTTCCAATTATAGAATAATCTCAAATACATTATTTAGATACTAGAAAGGTGCCCGCGCGATGCGGGGGCGGATTGTTGGGGTGAAGAGGAGGGAGGTGGGTGGTGGAAAGTGGTTGTTGGGGTGGTTGTTGAGGTGGTTATAAATTGTTGGGGGTGGTTGTTAAGGTGGTTATAAATTGTTGGGGGTGATTGTTAGGGGTGGTTGTTTCCATAATTAGTGAATAAAAGTCTGAATTTTTAAGCATTTCCAATTATAGAATAATCTCAAATACATTATTTAGATACTAGAAAGGTGTCCGCGCGATGCGGGGGCGGATTGTTGGGGTGAAGAGGAGGGAGGTGGGTGGTGGAAAGTGGTTGTTGGGGTGGTTGTTGAGGTGGTTATAAATTGTTGGGGGTGGTTGTTGAAGTAGTTATAAATTGTTGGGGGTGATTATTAGGGGTGGTTGTTTTCATAATTAGTAAGTAAAAGTCTGAATTTTTAAGCCTTTCTAATTATAGAATAGTCCCAAATACATTATATAGTACTCCCTCCGTCCCATATTAAATGTCCACTTTCACTTTTCAAAGTCTTTTGTTATAAACTTTGACTTTAAATATTTTTATGTATGTTATATAATACTTGATGCAAAATATATGAATAAATTGAGTTTTAAATATATTTTCGTTAAATATAATTTTTATCAAGTTTTATATAATACAAACAAAAATATTTACGGTCAAAGTTGAAGAAAAAATACTCCAAAAGTCAAAAGTGGACATTTAATAGGGGACGGAGAGAGTAGTATAGATAAAATACACTCTCACTTTTTTATGGTCCTGGTCCACTTTTATATTGTAACCATCGAAACAGACAATTGTTGTAGGGTATAAAACTATTCCTTCATTTCAAATGACACAATTTTTTTTTTCTTTTTATTTATTTATTTATTTATTTTCAAATGACACCTACCAAATTAACAGCTCAGACAATTGTTGGACTATCAACGTACTTAGGCTTATCAGCAGACAGCAAGTTACTCTTTTGTGTTGATGGATCTCTAAAGTAAACCAACATATCAGTGGACCAATTTACTATTAGTGGGGACTAACTAACTTGAGTATGATTTTGTAAATCTTTTTAAGCATTGTTCAAAACAATCTTATACAGTACCGAACTAGAGGTGCACAACTCGGGTATTCCTCAAAACCGAACCGGTTTTCAAACCGCTTTCGGTTTGAGTCAAACTTGCGAAAAACCGGTTTTGAGTCAAACCTTACCGGGTTGAAACTGGTTTCTGCCAACGAAAACCCAAACCGGACCTGACCAGTTTGGGGGACCGGTTAAAACTGGTTTTGGGTAAACCGGTTCCATAAACCGGTTTTCTTTTCTTTTTTCCTTCTTTGATCTTTTTTGGGTATGCACTCATAGTAGAAATTTGACGCCGACGATGATAAAGGCGGTTAGTTACAGAACCGTACAAAGGAATGTGAAAACTAAAAGAAAATTTAATGGTGTTTTAATATTTTCTTCTGATGTTTTTCGTATATAACGTCTTTCATTAAGAAATAATTTTCTGGCATATAGTTGGTGCTTTGGTGTTGCAGAGTATTGATAAAAGGAGGGGAAGTAAACATAAAGGGAGAGAGAAGGTGTGTTTTCTATGAAGTATGTTAGGACTTTTGAGAGTTGAGAATTGCTAGATAAAAGAATGCATATATACTCCCAATATAAACACTATTACTTTTGTACTTGAGTTTCGTATATATTTTTATAATGGAATGTTTATACTTTATAGACATATTATATGGGAAAGGAAAAAGTTAGTACTACATTTTTTTTTGGCGGCTGTTGATCAGACCCCCCAAAATTTTAGCCGCACCCCCCTCCCAATTTTTTTATTTTTTTTTATTTTTATAATTTTGTTTATATCAAAAAGCTATAAACCTGAAAGTGCGGAACAGAAAATATAAAGTTTAATATGTCAAACGCTTAAAACTGTCAAAAATACAGACAGAAACTGACAAAAAGCTGTGCTGTACAGGAAGGAAGTGGGGGACAAAGGGGACAGGAGGTGGACAGGGGTGGGCCACCCCCGTCCTGTTAAGGTATCCCTTTTTTTAATTTCGAAATAACTTTATCGAAATTAGAACAAGTAAGCTACAGTAGTACTTTTTTACTACAATTTCAAACACACTGAGACGAGATGGGACATGTGATGCAATTTGAAAGCAAGCTAGTACTAGGGGCTGCAAAAGTCGTCAAAATGGGACAAAATACTAAAAGCTGTTGAAACCAGTTTAAATCGATATCAAAACCAGTTCACATACCCGGTTCGATTATAACCGGTTTTCAAACCAGTCAGCCATAAAAAACTAAAACCGGTTACAAACTGCCGGTTCGGTTCTGATATAACCAGTTTACCCAATAACCACTTTTGAGTTCTAAGCCTCAAAGGCTAAAATGTAACTTTTTAAAAATCACCACTTTTGAGTTCTATGCTTTGTTTTTTAGTGCAAAACGGAAATAAGAGAAGTAAATAGAGTAAAAAGAGATTAAAGAATAGGAGAGGAACAAAAAATGGTATATGATTTTGTGTTTCCAATAAGAAAAAAGAAAATGAAATATGAAAATAAATTCAGTTTAAAAATCACCTTCTCTCAAAATCTTCTCACTTTGAAACAAAAATTACGAGTTGGAATTTAGCTTGATTTCCTCCCCCTTCTCTTCTTTTAAATAAAAAATAAAAAATAAAAAATAAAAAATAAAATAAAATAAATAAATAAATAAATAAATAATCCAGAACATGACTTTTAATTTCCTCTCCACTTTTTTCTTTGCTCTCCAAATAAAAACTCGAGAATATAAATGTGGAGTGAAAAGTTAAACTCTAAATGTATTATTATTGTTTGTAGGAAAGTGGTATATATATATATATATATATATATATATATATATATATATATATATATATATATATATATATATATTGTTACAAGTATGATCACTAAAGTTGCAGAATGTGATTTGGTATAATGCCTGTGGTAACACATGTTAACAGTTTATACGTTTTCATACGGAGAAAATCACCAACTGGGCCAACAAAAGCTAATAAGCCAGCCAAGTGTGTTATGCTAGTGCTGTTTAATAACCTCATTTGATTTGCTTACTGAGAATGTGGTATGCACTATGCACAAACCATACAAGCAAAATTATCTGATGTTAGTTGAGCTAAGTTTCCCATAATAAAAAAAAAATAAAATAAAATAAAAATATATAAAAAATAAAATAAAATCAGAGGCATGAAACATATCAAACCAATTGTCATAAAACAAGTGATAAGGTAATTCATAATCCACCACTACTTTATTACGTTCACCTTTAAAGACGTAGTGGCGAGCACAAAACCAAACACATAAAATTACCCCACAATATACCTCACACGTAGGGGGGAAAAAAACAAATCATTACAAAAAAGAGACCTTGAAGAGCGTAGGTGTTCGGCTGTCATGGGCTTGGCTCGTGATGATGTTCGTTAGGTGATCTGTATCATCCACCGTAATGCCCGATCTTATAAGGATGATTATTGTTAAATACTTGTCTTCATAGTGATGATACTGACAAAAATGCTTACTCCCAAATTGGAAAAGCCACATGTATTATATTTGCAGTTTACTTTAAAATTTATCATTTAAACCCCACTCTAAACCTATTTCATATCTTACAATTATAAAATATTAAGTTATTAACATGACATATCACCCTACTTAAGTAAATATCTCCGCTTATTAAAACTGTGAACCCCGGACAACCACACCAAAAAAATCATAAAATGAAATAAAACTATTCGTTATCTTATTATAAAACCGTGAATTAACTTTTTTAATCAAGCCATGAAAAAATATTAACGAAGAAAAAAAAAAACAAATTCCGTATGAAAATTACTGTTATGCATGCATGTGAGTTGGGACAGAACCACACACAATATGTTACAACTTGAGCATGCAACTAAATCATATAAAGAAAAAGTTCAAAAAAATGAACTGACCTGCAAATCGAATTCTGACTGGTACATAGCAAAGAATTGAGTAGGTAAACGAGTTAATAGTGATAGACTGATAGGTGAACTGGACAAACAGTGACGTCATCAATAACAATAGCATCTTCATGTGAACTGAACCAGTTTAATTATCAGTGGAGTGGACCGAAATGTTAAAATATGTTACATAAGGAATCGTCAATGTGGTCCTTTAACTTGTGATGCAATTTCAAAATGAACCCTATAGTTCAAATAGCTTTAAAAGAACCTCTAGAGATAAAACAGAACCCTATAGTTCAAATAGCTTTAACTTGTCATCTAAAGGAAGTAGCATCTAAATGTGATTTTTTTTTTTAATTATTATTATTATTATTATTATTATTATTATTATTATTATTATTTAATTTTAGAAATGGTATTGTTTTCATTATAGTTTGAAAGTATGGGTTCTATTTTATTTTCTTTGTAAACATGGGTTTTCACTATTTTGGTGAGGCCACGTAACAAAATCAATCCATGTTTAAGTGTGGACTGGACCAGAATTTACATACAGAATATTAATAACGGGTGCACGGGCGCATATGTCAGAATTGGTTACATAAGGAATGATGAGTATGGTCCTTTGAAAGAACCCATGAAATTTAGTTTGGTGTGTGGATTGTATTGGAGGTTTGACAGGTCGGGTAAATGGTTGGACTTTTGTACTTGGACTACTGACTGTGGTCCTTTAAGTTATTAGATTGTTTTCAGAATGAGCCTTGTGGTCCTTTAAAAGCTTTGATTTTGTGTATCCAAACAAATATTTTATTTTTGGATTGAAATCCCCTTACGTTTAAAGTGAACATGAGATATCATATTAATAATGTGACAACTGGCAAAATAGGGAGCCGTTTTATAAAACCCGCATTACATTTATATAATAAATATGGAATTTCTGAAAATTTATTGTGACGAGATATTTTTACAAATGTTGGTACGTGATTTAATCGTACGATGTATTTGGGATTTAGTTATTAAATTATGGTTTGGTTTGATTCGGTCGTAATGAATTATTTTTGAGATCGTTATTGTTGGCACTACTTTGACTCCGGCACTAGGTTGACCTAACAATTTAATTATATTTTTATGGAGTTCGGATATTTTATTATTTTTGAAACGGGTTCGGTTGGAAAAAGTGATTGACCATTAAAGGTTTCGGGTTTGGCCCGTGTGTTTATTTGGGGCTACTTAGCCCACTACTATCACTAATAATAATAATAAAACAAAATTAATTTTTTTTTCCTACTATGAATCGTCCTTGTGTGTGAACCGACCCCCACAACACCCCTCACCACTTTACTCTTTTTCCTCTCTCTCTCTCAAATATATCATCTCCAAACCCTAACCACCCTTAGCCGCCGCCCCTTTAGCCGGCTGCCACCACCTCACCGCCGCTCCATCAACATCAACACCACCATAAAACAACTCCCCATACCATCTCCTACTCGATCTATCATAGCACGCGCCCTAAACCCTTCATTTTTCTTTCGATTGCACCTCAAATTCGTCACTCCTTGGTGTGGTATTGAAGATCCATTCGAGTTTTTATTTGGTGGATAAAGGTAGGCCGAGTTTTGACTCGGATTTGTATTCAAATCGTGACCTAGGGTCACGGTTTTCTTTTTGGTTTTCGGGATTCCATGGATTTGGAAACAAGATTATTGGGTTTTGATGAAAATGGTTAAAAGATGATGTTTGGTATCCGGGTGGGTCGATTGGAATCCGATTTGGTGGAAGGATTTCTTGTTGAATGGTTATCTTGGTTGGATTGGTGCTCGGATTGAGCATAACCGAGACCCTCGAGGTCTCGGAGTCGGTTTTTGTGGCGTGTTTTGTCGAGCCGAGAACCATTGGGGTCCTCCCCAATCCATCTTGTTGTTGTTGTTGATTGTTGTCGAGACCCTAAGGGTCCGTTTGGCTTGAAATGGCTCGATGGGAGCAAGATCGCGACCCCTTGGGTCCGGTCGAATGGGTTGATTTTATTTGGACCCTTGTGGTCGTTTGGTATTTGGCCGAACACCCCCCAAGGGGCTGTTTTGGTTCGAGCAAGCTCAAAGAGCTAGCCGAGACTCATTAGTCTCGGGTGTGGCTCCATTTCATGTCGTGAGCTTATGTTTGACCCGGGTTGACTTGGTAACCCAACCCGCTTATACTTGGTTTCGGATAATATATGTTACTTGTGATTATTTATTCGGGTGATGTTTACGATTTGGAAATTTGGTTTATTATGTTGGACGCGTTGCGGTATCTATTGTTTTTGAGTATATTTGGAGATGTGTTGACGAAAGTGAATTGGGGACCGTTGTGATACGGTTATTAGATGACGGAGATAGGATAGTCGTCGGACCCTCATGTTGTAGCACGTGGATTTGAGATTGTTTGGACGGAGTTATTATATTTATTATTATGACTTGGTATTGTATTTGGACTTGGACTATGAGCCGAGGGTCATGACTCGGACATTGGACCAAATTCTATGACTCGATAAATCTTAAAGGTTTATATTAAAAATAAAACTCGTAATAATATTATTAAGAATATAATCGTTTATATACGTATATAGACGTGTTAAACGTATATATATATATATATATATATATATATATATATATGCGTATATTAATAATAAAACGATCACGAGTAAACGTATAATAATAAAGCGATAGTTATTACACTATGAAAATGGTGCAATAAATGTCGGGATATTATTATAAATAATAACCATATATATAATGACGAACTTTACGTCGAATAACTAACAACTAAAAACGTGATTTTAATTATAAATTAGAAACTTATCGAGTTATACGAATTGTTGGGTCTTTAAAGTCCAAGTGGGCTTTATAATGTGACTTTGTGTTGTCACGGATATATGACGGTTAATATAAACATTTTATATATCGAATGACTTATTCTAGATCGAGTTATTTGACGATATAAAATGGATATATTAATGGGCATCGTATCCCACGACGCCCATAGGATGTGGTATATATTTTAGGGTTATGAATTACTATATGTCTCGTGAAATTTGGCCGATTCGACGATATATATAGGGAATTCATTGGGCTACGACATATACCAAATAGAAACTTATGTGCAATGTGCTTTAAGTTGGGTATAATTTTGGAACGATATATTATGTAAATAGGTATGGGAGGTTATCAAATCGACGGATTTAATAAGCTTCGATAATTATTTAAATAATATGTTGGGCTAATATTAGACCTATAGTTATCTTGTTATTGGTTCTTTGTTGAGGCTTTTGGTTGTGTTGTGTCGACCCTCCACCCGTATAGATACCAAACGTCGAATTTCAAATGAATATGAAGTAAATTCGAGAAATGTATATTTTGGAAAGTAAAATGAATTACGTTCGGGAATGGGAATATTTGATTTTGAGGAAATGTTTTCTGAACGGGTTTAATATTGTTAGGAAGTGCCGAGTCAGTAGTCGCCGTTACGTGAGTTGCTTGAAATTTACTTACGTCTTTCTTCTATCGTTTCTTTTGAGGATTTCTGGACTTGAGGTGAGTCATAGCCCCACTTTTACTCTTGAACTTTGTTTTCAATACTTGGGGTGAGAAACGTGCAAATGCTTTATGTGGACTATTATCGCTTTTTGATTTCAAAACTTGTTATGCTTATAGAACTAGGTAGAGCGAGGCCTAGACTAGATCTAGGTAAGCTATTGATTTGGATTGATTATAGAGCGAGGCCTAGACGTGAGCTAGGTAAGCTATTGATTTGGATTGATTATAGAGTGAGGCCTAGACGTGAGCTAGGTAAGCTATTGATTTGGATTGATTATAGAGCGAGGCCTAGACGTGAGCTAGGTAAGCTATTGATTGGATTGATTTGAGCTATAGTGTGCACCTATAGGGATGATTTGATTTGGTTGGTTTATTTTGGTTGGATGAGTGAGCCCTAGTCTAGCTAGCAAGCGTTTTGCGTATATGTCCACTATATTGAATTAAGAATCTAAACCTATGATCTCACCAGCGAAAGCTGACTTTTAGCACGTTTTCTCAGGTAATTAAGTGATGCTCTGCGGATGCTTGGGATTGGAGGCTTGGCATTTGGCACTGGTTATGGATCTATGTTTTCTAAAACTCTGATAACTATTGGGGACCTATATTTATTTTTCTTTGGGCCTGACTTTGGATGATTTTGGGATAATGTAAACTTTAAAACCTCGTGTGGTTGTACTTTATTATCTTTACTTTATCTCGTTCTTTTATGTCTTGTGTTTGGATACCAATCCCCGTAGCACCCCGAAAGCTTGTTTAGTCTTCCGCTGTATCAAATTTTGGGGGTGTTACAGATTGGTATCAGAGCCAAGGTTATAGAGAACTAGGTAAATAGACACCTAAACTATAACCGATTTTTATAGAAAATGATCCCCGACCATTGCCCGCCAGCCCGCCAAGCCGAAGCATCATTGTTTATTATTGAGGTATTATGAGATATTTGAGATAATTAGCGATTTTGGAATTCTTGAGATGATTTGAGGTTTTGAGGATTTATTGATATAGTGATATGATGGCGTTTTGAGGAATTTTATGTGTTCTGAGGGATTTTATGACTTAATTGTTTTGAGAATGGTTTTGGTAATGCGGTACTTAAATCTTTCTTGATTTTATATGATTTGGAAGTATATGATAATTATTGGATATGGTCTTTTGATTTCGCGGTTTAGTTGTTTTGAAACACTTACACCTACCCTACGCCGTTGTCGCAGACTATGGCCTCCCATGTACCTGATGTCGTTGAGGACATTCTTACTACACCGGTATTGCCAGCACGGTTCACCATGGCCCCTGATGACCCTTACCAGGTTGCCATGCATTCAGCTACTATGACACCGACAGGTTCTATTTCAGCACTACCTGCTGCATCTACGCAGGGACCCTCATCTTCTCTAGGGCTCCCTGGTACATCGAGGCAGCTTACTCTTCATCAGGCTTTGGCTCGCGTGGCACCTCGCTTTGCCCACCGAGCTACGGCACGCATGTCGGTACGCCCTACTCCATCACCTTTACAGATTGATGCTCATTCTCTTCTGTCTGAGGCGCCACCCACATCATTGCGTCGTCGTCCTAGATCACCTACTACCTCTTCACATGGTTCACCTAGTAGGAGACGACGAGTGATGAGGTACTCTTCCGATGAGGGGGAGGAGTACGAGGGTGAGGATGAGGCTGATGACCCTGAGCAGGAGGATGACCCTCAGGAGGCTGAGCAGGGTGATGATGATGACCCTGAGGAGGAGGATGACCCTCAGGAGGATGAGATACCTGATGATGATGATGAGTTAGTACCACCAGCTCAGGCTGAGGAGCCAGATTCACCTGTACACCCGATTGAGCCTGATTCACCTGATCATCTGTTTTTGTTTGAGTTGCCACCTGGTAGTCCCGTTGAGTCGGATGCATCTTCTGAGATTTCTGCTGAGCATGCAGAGTTGGGTGAGATTGGCAGGTTGTGGGCTCGGATTACTGAGCTTAGTGAGAGAGTTGCACGTGTATCTGATCGACTTGAGAGGGTTATTGGAGAGTTTTTAGCGGACTTGAGAGTTGATTTGACTGTCGTGGTGGCCAAATATGAAGGCAGACATAGCAGTATATGTTAGTAAGTGCTTGACCTGCTCTAAGGTTAAAGCTGAGCATCAAAGACCGTCAGGATTGTTGACGCAGCCAGAACTCCCGGTTTGGAAGTGGGAGCGAATTACGATGGACTTTATTACCAAATTACCAAAGACAGCTAGCGGTTGCGACGCTATATGGGTAATTGTGGATCGTTTGACTAAGTCTGCTCATTTCTTAGCAATTAGTGAAGATGATAGTGTGGAAAAACTTGCGAGGTTGTATGTGAAGGAGATTGTTTCTCGTCATGGAGTTCCGATATCGATTATTTCGGATCGGGACAGCCGTTTCACGTCAGCGTTGTGGCGATCACTTCAAACCGCTTTGGGGACGAGACTTGATATGAGTACTGCATATCATCCCCAAACCGATGGTCAAAGTGAGAGAACTATCCAAACTTTAGAGGATATGCTTCGTGCATGCATCATAGACTTGGTAAGGGCTGGGAGAAGTATCTGCCCCTTGCGGAGTTCTCCTACAATAATAGCTACCACACAAGTCTTAAGGTTGCACCATTCGAAGCTTTGTATGGTCGAAAATGCCGTTCACCTATTGGTTGGGCAGAAGTTGGAGATAGCCAACTCACAGGCCCTGAGCTTATCTTGGAAACTACAGAGAAAGTAACGCAGATTCGAGATCGACTGCAAGCAGCTAGAGATAGGCAGAAAAGCTACGCTGATCAGAGGCGTAAACCCCTAGAATTCCAGGTTGGAGACAGAGTTATGTTGAAGGTATCGCCTTGGAAGGGTGTGATACGTTTTGGGAAACGTGGGAAACTGAATCCCCGCTACATTAGACCATTTCTTATTCTGGAAAGGATTGAACCCGTAGCGTATCGTTTGGAATTACCTTTGGAACTAAGTAAAGTTCATGATGTGTTTCATGTTAGTAATCTGAAGAAATGCCTTTCAGAGGAAACACCAGTGATACCTATCAAGGATATTCGTGTGGACGAAAGTTTGAATTTCGTAGAAGAGCCGATTGAGATAATGGATAGAGAGATCAAACGACTAAAGAGGAGTCGTATTCCGCTCATCAAAGTTCGTTGGAATGCGCGGCACGGACCGGAATTTACGTGGGAACGTGATGATGAGTTTCGGAAAAGATATCCGAAGTTATTCACTTCGTAGATGGGTCATTTCGAGAGAAACCCGGGACGGGTTCCTTCTGAGGCTGGGAGGATGTGACAACTGGAAAAATAGGGAGCTGTTTTATAAAACCCGCATTACATTTATATAATAAATATGGAATTTCTGAAAATTTATTGTGATGAGATATTTTTACAAATGTTGGTACGTGATTTAATCGTACGATGTATTTGGGATTTAGTTATTAAATTATGGTTTGGTTTGATTCGGTCGTAATGAATTATTTTTGAGATCGTTATTGTTGGCACTACTTTGACTCCGGCACTAGGTTGACCTAACAATTTAATTATATTTTTATGGAGTTCGGATATTTTATTATTTTTGAAACGGGTTCGGTTGGAAAAAGTGATTGACCATTAAAGGTTTCGGGTTTGGCCCGTGTGTTTATTTGGGGCTACTTAGCCCACTACTATCACTAATAATAATAATAAAACAAAATTAATTTTTTTTTCCTACTATGAATCGTCCTTGTGTGTGAACCGACCCCCACAACACCCCTCACCACTTTACTCTTTTTCCTCTCTCTCTCTCAAAGATATCATCTCCAAACCCTAACCACCCTTAGCCGCCGCCCCTTTAGCCGGCTGCCACCACCTCACCGCCGCTCCATCAACATCAACACCACCATAAAACAACTCCCCATACCATCTCCTACTCGATCTATCATAGCACGCGCCCTAAACCCTTCATTTTTCTTTCGATTGCACCTCAAATTCGTCACTCCTTGGTGTGGTATTGAAGATCCATTCGAGTTTTTATTTGGTGGATAAAGGTAGGCCGAGTTTTGACTCGGATTTGTATTCAAATCGTGACCTAGGGTCACGGTTTTCTTTTTGGTTTTCGGGATTCCATGGATTTGGAAACAAGATTATTGGGTTTTGATGAAAATGGTTAAAAGATGATGTTTGGTATCCGGGTGGGTCGATTGGAATCCGATTTGGTGGAAGGATTTCTTGTTGAATGGTTATCTTGGTTGGATTGGTGCTCGGATTGAGCATAACCGAGACCCTCGAGGTCTCGGAGTCGGTTTTTGTGGCGTGTTTTGTCGAGCCGAGAACCATTGGGGTCCTCCCCAATCCATCTTGTTGTTGTTGTTGATTGTTGTCGAGACCCTAAGGGTCCGTTTGGCTTGAAATGGCTCGATGGGAGCAAGATCGCGACCCCTTGGGTCCGGTCGAATGGGTTGATTTTATTTGGACCCTTGTGGTCGTTTGGTATTTGGCCGAACACCCCCCAAGGGGCTGTTTTGGTTCGAGCAAGCTCAAAGAGCTAGCCGAGACTCATTAGTCTCGGGTGTGGCTCCATTTCATGTCGTGAGCTTATGTTTGACCCAGGTTGACTTGGTAACCCAAACCGCTTATACTTGGTTTCGGATAATATATGTTACTTGTGATTATTTATTCGGGTGATGTTTACGATTTGGACATTTGGTTTATTATGTTGGACGCGTTGCGGTATCTATTGTTTTTGAGTATATTTGGAGATGTGTTGACGAAAGTGAATTGGGGACCGTTGTGATACGGTTATTAGATGACGGAGATAGGATAGTCGTCGGACCCTCATGTTGTAGCACGTGGATTTGAGATTGTTTGGACGGAGTTATTATATTTATTATTATGACTTGGTATTGTATTTGGACTTGGACTATGAGCCGAGGGTCATGACTCGGACATTGGACCAAATTCTATGACTCGATAAATCTTAAAGGTTTATATTAAAAATAAAACTCGTAATAATATTATTAGAATATAATCGTTTATATACGTATATAGACGTGTTAAACGTATATATATATATATATATATATATATATATATATATATATATATATATATATATATATATATATATATATATATATATATATATATATATATATATATGCGTATATTAATAATAAAACGATCACGAGTAAACGTATAATAATAAAGCGATAGTTATTACACTATGAAAATGGTGCAATAAATGTCGGGATATTATTATAAATAATAACCATATATATAATGACGAACTTTACGTCGAATAACTAACAACTAAAAACGTGATTTTAATTATAAATTAGAAACTTATCGAGTTATACGAATTGTTGGGTCTTTAAAGTCCAAGTGGGCTTTATAATGTGACTTTGTGTTGTCACGGATATATGACGGTTAATATAAACATTTTATATATCGAATGACTTATTCTAGATCGAGTTATTTGACGATATAAAATGGATATATTAATGGGCATCGTATCCCACGACGCCCATAGGATGTGGTATATATTTTAGGGTTATGAATTACTATATGTCTCGTGGAATTTGGCCGATTCGACGATATATATAGGGAATTCATTGGGCTACGACATATACCAAATAGAAACTTATGTGCAATGTGCTTTAAGTTGGGTATAATTTTGGAACGATATATTACGTAAATAGGTATGGGAGGTTATCAAATCGACGGATTTAATAAGCTTCGATAATTATTTAAATAATATGTTGGGCTAATATTAGACCTATAGTTATCTTGTTATTGGTTCTTTGTTGAGGCTTTTGGTTGTGTTGTGTCGACCCTCCACCCGTATGGATACCAAACGTCGAATTTCAAATGAATATGAAGTAAATTCGAGAAATGTATATTTTGGAAAGTAAAATGAATTACGTTCGGGAATGGGAATATTTGATTTTGAGGAAATGTTTTCTGAACGGGTTTAATATTGTTAGGAAGTGCCGAGTCAGTAGTCGCCGTTACGTGAGTTGCTTGAAATTTACTTACGTCTTTCTTCTATCGTTTCTTTTGAGGATTTCTGGACTTGAGGTGAGTCATAGCCCCACTTTTACTCTTGAACTTTATTTTCAATACTTGGGGTGAGAAACGTGCAAATGCTTTATGTGGACTATTATCGCTTTTTGATTTCAAAACTTGTTATGCTTATAGAACTAGGTAGAGCGAGGCCTAGACTAGATCTAGGTAAGCTATTGATTTGGATTGATTATAGAGCGAGGCCTAGACGTGAGCTAGGTAAGCTATTGATTTGGATTGATTATAGAGCGAGGCCTAGACGTGAGCTAGGTAAGCTATTGATTTGGATTGATTATAGAGCGAGGCCTAGACGTGAGCTAGGTAAGCTATTGATTGGATTGATTTGAGCTATAGTGTGCACCTATAGGGATGATTTGAGTTGGTTGGTTTATTTTGGTTGGATGAGTGAGCCCTAGTCTAGCTAGCAAGCGTTTTGCGTATATGTCCACTATATTGAATTAAGAATCTAAACCTATGATCTCACCAGCGAAAGCTGACTTTTAGCACGTTTTCTCAGGTAATTAAGTGATGCTCTGCGGATGCTTGGGATTGGAGGCTTGGCATTTGGCACTGGTTATGGATCTATGTTTTCTAAAACTCTGATAACTATTGGGGACCTATATTTATTTTTCTTTGGGCCTGACTTTGGATGATTTTGGGATAATGTAAACTTTAAAACCTCGTGTGGTTGTACTTTATTATGTTTACTTTATCTCGTTCTTTTATGTCTTGTGTTTGGATACCAATCCCCGTAGCACCCCGAAAGCTTGTTAAGTCTTCCGCTGTATCAAATTTTGGGGGTGTTACAGATTGGTATCAGAGCCAAGGTTATAGAGAACTAGGTAAATAGACACCTAAACTATAACCGATTTTTATAGAAAACGATCCCCGACCATTGCCCGCCAGCCCGCCAAGCCGAACCATCATTGTTTATTATTGAGGTATTATGAGATATTTGAGATAATTAGCGATTTGGGAATTCTTGAGATGATTTGAGGTTTTGAGGATTTATTGATATAGTGATATGATGGCGTTTTGAGGAATTTTATGTGTTCTGAGGGATTTTATGACTTAATTGTTTTGAGAATGGTTTTGGTAATGCGGTACTTAAATCTTTCTTGATTTTATATGATTTGGAAGTATATGATAATTATTGGATATGGTCTTTTGATTTCGCGGTTTAGTTGTTTTGAAACACTTACACCTACCCTACGCCGTTGTCGCAGACTATGGCCTCCCATGTACCTGATGTCATTGAGGACATTCTTACTACACCGGTATCGCCAGCACGGTTCACCATGGCCCCTGATGACCCTTACCAGGTTGCCATGCATTCAGCTACTATGACACCGACAGGTTCTATTTCAGCACTACCTGCTGCATCTACGCAGGGACCCTCATCTTCTCTAGGGCTCCCTGGTACATCGAGGCAGCTTACTCTTCATCAGGCTTTGGCTCGCGTGGCACCTCGCTTTGCCCACCGAGCTACGGCACGCATGTCGGTACGCCCTACTCCATCACCTTTACAGATTGATGCTCATTCTCTTCTGTCTGAGGCGCCACCCACATCATTGCGTCGTCGTCCTAGATCACCTACTACCTCTTCACATGGTTCACCTAGTAGGAGACGACGAGTGATGAGGTACTCTTCCGATGAGGGGGAGGAGTACGAGGGTGAGGATGAGGCTGATGACCCTGAGCAGGAGGATGACCCTCAGGAGGCTGAGCAGGGTGATGATGATGACCCTGAGGAGGAGGATGACCCTCAGGAGGATGAGATACCTGATGATGATGATGAGTTAGTACCACCAGCTCAGGCTGAGGAGCCAGATTCACCTGTACACCCGATTGAGCCTGATTCACCTGATCATCTGTTTTTGTTTGAGTTGCCACCTGGTAGTCCCGTTGAGTCGGATGCATCTTCTGAGATTTCTGCTGAGCATGCAGAGTTGGGTGAGATTGGCAGGTTGTGGGCTCGGATTACTGAGCTTAGTGAGAGAGTTGCACGTGTATCTGATCGACTTGAGAGGGTTATTGGAGAGTTTTTAGCGGACTTGAGAGTTGATTTGACTGTCGTGGTGGCCAAATATGAAGGCAGACATAGCAGTATATGTTAGTAAGTGCTTGACCTGCTCTAAGGTTAAAGCTGAGCATCAAAGACCGTCAGGATTGTTGACGCAGCCAGAACTCCCGGCTTGGAAGTGGGAGCGAATTACGATGGACTTTATTACCAAATTACCAAAGACAGCTAGCGGTTGCGACGCTATATGGGTAATTGTGGATCGTTTGACTAAGTCTGCTCATTTCTTAGCAATTAGTGAAGATGATAGTGTGGAAAAACTTGCGAGGTTGTATGTGAAGGAGATTGTTTCTCGTCATGGAGTTCCGATATCGATTATTTCGGATCGGGACAGCCGTTTCACGTCAGCGTTGTGGCGATCACTTCAAACCGCTTTGGGGACGAGACTTGATATGAGTACTGCATATCATCCCCAAACCGATGGTCAAAGTGAGAGAACTATCCAAACTTTAGAGGATATGCTTCGTGCATGCATCATAGACTTGGTAAGGGCTGGGAGAAGTATCTGCCCCTTGCGGAGTTCTCCTACAATAATAGCTACCACACAAGTCTTAAGGCTGCACCATTCGAAGCTTTGTATGGTCGAAAATGCCGTTCACCTATTGGTTGGGCAGAAGTTGGAGATAGCCAACTCACAGGCCCTGAGCTTATCTTGGAAACTACAGAGAAAGTAACGCAGATTCGAGATCGACTGCAAGCAGCTAGAGATAGGCAGAAAAGCTACGCTGATCAGAGGCGTAAACCCCTAGAATTCCAGGTTGGAGACAGAGTTATGTTGAAGGTATCGCCTTGGAAGGGTGTGATACGTTTTGGGAAGCGTGGGAAACTGAATCCCCGCTACATTAGACCATTTCTTATTCTGGAAAGGATTGAACCCGTAGCGTATCGTTTGGAATTACCTTTGGAACTAAGTAAAGTTCATGATGTGTTTCATGTTAGTAATCTGAAGAAAGGCCTTTCAGAGGAAACACCAGTGATACCTATCAAGGATATTCGTGTGGACGAAAGTTTGAATTTCGTAGAAGAGCCGATTGAGATAATGGATAGAGAGATCAAACGACTAAAGAGGAGTCGTATTCCGCTCATCAAAGTTCGTTGGAATGCGCGGCACGGACCGGAATTTACGTGGGAACGTGATGATGAGTTTCGGAAAAGATATCCGAAGTTATTCACTTCGTAGATGGGTCATTTCGAGAGAAACCCGGGACGGGTTCCTTCTGAGGCTGGGAGGATGTGACAACTGGCAAAATAGGGAGCTGTTTTATAAAACCCGCATTACATTTATATAATAAATATGGAATTTCTGAAAATTTATTGTGACGAGATATTTTTACAAATGTTAGTACGTGATTTAATCGTACGATGTATTTGGGATTTAGTTATTAAATTATGGTTTGGTTTGATTCGGTCGTAATGAATTATTTTTGAGATCGTTATTGTTGGCACTACTTTGACTCCGGCACTAGGTTGACCTAACAATTTAATTATATTTTTATGGAGTTCGGATATTTTATTATTTTTGAAACGGGTTCGGTTGGAAAAAGTGATTGACCATTAAAGGTTTCGGGTTTGGCCCGTGTGTTTATTTGGGGCTACTTAGCCCACTACTATCACTAATAATAATAATAAAACAAAATTAATTTTTTTTTCCTACTATGAATCGTCCTTGTGTGTGAACCGACCCCCACAACACCCCTCACCACTTTACTCTTTTTCCTCTCTCTCTCTCAAAGATATCATCTCCAAACCCTAACCACCCTTAGCCGCCGCCCCTTTAGCCGGCTGCCACCACCTCACCGCCGCTCCATCAACATCAACACCACCATAAAACAACTCCCCATACCATCTCCTACTCGATCTATCATAGCACGCGCCCTAAACCCTTCATTTTTCTTTCGATTGCACCTCAAATTCGTCACTCCTTGGTGTGGTATTGAAGATCCATTCGAGTTTTTATTTGGTGGATAAAGGTAGGCCGAGTTTTGACTCGGATTTGTATTCAAATCGTGACCTAGGGTCACGGTTTTCTTTTTGGTTTTCGGGATTCCATGGATTTGGAAACAAGATTATTGGGTTTTGATGAAAATGGTTAAAAGATGATGTTTGGTATCCGGGTGGGTCGATTGGAATCCGATTTGGTGGAAGGATTTCTTGTTGAATGGTTATCTTGGTTGGATTGGTGCTCGGATTGAGCATAACCGAGACCCTCGAGGTCTCGGAGTCGGTTTTTGTGGCGTGTTTTGTCGAGCCGAGAACCATTGGGGTCCTCCCCAATCCATCTTCTTGTTGTTGTTGATTGTTGCCGAGACCCTAAGGGTCCGTTTGGCTTGAAATGGCTCGATGGGAGCAAGATCGCGACCCCTTGGGTCCGGTCGAATGGGTTGATTTTATTTGGACCCTTGTGGTCGTTTGGTATTTGGCCGAACACCCCCCAAGGGGCTGTTTTGGTTCGAGCAAGCTCAAAGAGCTAGCCGAGACTCATTAGTCTCGGGTGTGGCTCCATTTCATGTCGTGAGCTTATGTTTGACCCAGGTTGACTTGGTAACCCAAACCGCTTATACTTGGTTTCGGATAATATATGTTACTTGTGATTATTTATTCGGGTGATGTTTACGATTTGGACATTTGGTTTATTATGTTGGACGCGTTGCGGTATCTATTGTTTTTGAGTATATTTGGAGACGTGTTGACGAAAGTGAATTGGGGACCGTTGTGATACGGTTATTAGATGACGGAGATAGGATAGTCGTCGGACCCTCATGTTGTAGCACGTGGATTTGAGATTGTTTGGACGGAGTTATTATATTTATTATTATGACTTGGTATTGTATTTGGACTTGGACTATGAGCCGAGGGTCATGACTCGGACATTGGACCAAATTCTATGACTCGATAAATCTTAAAGGTTTATATTAAAAATAAAACTCGTAATAATATTATTAAGAATATAATCGTTTATATACGTATATAGACGTGTTAAACGTATATATATATATATATATAAATGCGTATATTAATAATAAAACGATCACGAGTAAACGTATAATAATAAAGCGATAGTTATTACACTATGAAAATGGTGCAATAAATGTCGGGATATTATTATAAATAATAACCATATATATAATGACGAACTTTACGTCGAATAACTAACAACTAAAAACGTGATTTTAATTATAAATTAGAAACTTATCGAGTTATACGAATTGTTGGGTCTTTAAAGTCCAAGTGGGCTTTATAATGTGACTTTGTGTTGTCACGGATATATGACGGTTAATATAAACATTTTATATATCGAATGACTTATTCTAGATCGAGTTATTTGACGATATAAAATGGATATATTAATGGGCATCGTATCCCACGACGCCCATAGGATGTGGTATATATTTTAGGGTTATGAATTACTATATGTCTCGTGGAATTTGGCCGATTCGACGATATATATAGGGAATTCATTGGGCTACGACATATACCAAATAGAAACTTATGTGCAATGTGCTTTAAGTTGGGTATAATTTTGGAACGATATATTACGTAAATAGGTATGGGAGGTTATCAAATCGACGGATTTAATAAGCTTCGATAATTATTTAAATAATATGTTGGGCTAATATTAGACCTATAGTTATCTTGTTATTGGTTCTTTGTTGAGGCTTTTGGTTGTGTTGTGTCGACCCTCCACCCGTATGGATACCAAACGTCAAATTTCAAATGAATATGAAGTAAATTCGAGAAATGTATATTTTGGAAAGTAAAATGAATTACGTTCGGGAATGGGAATATTTGATTTTGAGGAAATGTTTTCTGAACGGGTTTAATATTGTTAGGAAGTGCTGAGTCAGTAGTCGCCGTTACGTGAGTTGCTTGAAATTTACTTACGTCTTTCTTCTATCGTTTCTTTTGAGGATTTCTGGACTTGAGGTGAGTCATAGCCCCACTTTTACTCTTTAACTTTGTTTTCAATACTTGGGGTGAGAAACGTGCAAATGCTTTATGTGGACTATTATCGCTTTTTGATTTCAAAACTTGCTATGCTTATAGAACTAGGTAGAGCGAGGCCTAGACTAGATCTAGGTAAGCTATTGATTTGGATTGATTATAAAGCGAGGCCTAGACGTGAGCTAGGTAAGCTATTTATTTGGATTAATTATAGAGCGAGGCCTAGACGTGAGCTAGGTAAGCTATTGATTTGGATTGATTATAGAGCGAGGCCTAGACGTGAGCTAGGTAAGCTATTGATTGGATTGATTTGAGCTATAGCGTGCACCTATAGGGATGATTTGATTTGGTTGGTTTATTTTGGTTGAATGAGTGAGCCCTAGTCTAGCTAGCAAGCGTTTTGCGTATATGTCCACTATATTGAATTAAGAATCTAAACCTATGATCTCACCAGCGAAAGCTGACTTTTAGCACGTTTTCTCAGGTAATTAAGTGATGCTCTGCGGATGCTTGGGATTGGAGGCTTGGCATTTGGCACTGGTTATGGATCTATGTTTTCTAAAACTCTGATAACTATTGGGGACCTATATTTATTTTTCTTTGGGCCTGACTTTGGATGATTTTGGGATAATGTAAACTTTAAAACCTCGTGTGGTTGTACTTTATTATGTTTACTTTATCTCGTTCTTTTATGTCTTGTGTTTGGATACCAATCCCCGAAAGCTTGTTAAGTCTTCCGCTGTATCAAATTTTGGGGGTGTTACAAATAATTTTGTGAGAATAAACAAAAAAAGTTAGCCCTTATTTATTAAAAAATGGACTCTCATTTCGTTTATCTTGTTTCTAATTAATTGGTTAATATAACCTCTCATGTTAAATTGAACATGAGAGGATTTTAATCTTTTATTTTTGTAAGAGCTTGCTTTTCAAAATAAAAAACTTACTTCTCAAAAAAATTTAAAGAAGTTCCATACCAAGCAACAAGACCGTCTCAGGAATTTCGGTTGCCCAGGGCGATAAACCAAATAATAGGCCCTTTTAGTGTGTAGAATTTGATATACATTGAAGATTCATCATTACTACTAAACATGCTATAAGACTCCAACCAGTAATCTATTGTTTAGATAGTGATATTTTCATAGCATTTTTTGAAGCAGAATTGTTGATCATCTCTATTAACCACCAACTAAAAACTACTCGTAATATAAATACATGTTAGCTTACTAAAAACCAATATACACGCATACTATGTCCAATATATCACGTTTTAGCTAGTATAATACAAACGAATATTTCACACTCAAGATTGCTTGTTATCTTAAGTAATTAAGTATACAATTCGTGAGCAATTAAGTGATTACTAGTTTATAACATGCGATAAATCCTGGAAAATTGAAAATCTCAACGAAAAATGCAAAAAAAAAAAAAAAAAAAAAAAAAAAAAAAAAAAAAAGACACACAGAGAGAGAGAGAGAAAAACAAAGCTCAAGATTTAAGAGTTAATTACATGTCCATAACACCAAAAAAAAAAAAAAAAAAAAAAAAAAAAAAAAAAAAAAAAAAAAAAAAAAAGGACGCAAAATATAAACTAAATGCGATGATGTTGATCTGTATGAAACTCAGGAAGGCTTCACATGAGCATATTTATACATTGGGCTTTTCATAAAATGGCACCCTTATATCGCCCGCTCAGTTCGACCTGTCCCAAATCCGGCCCTACCAAACTGGCCCAAAAGGTATGTTTAGTGAAACGAGTTTATTACCATAAATCACTTAAAAATAAATCAATTAGTCGGAGTATATTTCAAGCTTTTATATGTTAATCTATTACATTTTTAAGATATTTAAGTAATTTGACTAATTATAAACCCTTATAAGCATGTTTTATTCGGTTCGGTTCTCGGTTCACGTTTTACCCTTACTCGTTTTTCGTGTCTGGTTTGGTCGATACTGGTGGGGTTTGACCCGTTGCTCAGCCCTAACGTGAAGTTAATTGTTTCTTTCTTTAAAAACCGTACCCAAAAGTGCTTATTTGGCTTTTAAGTAACTGAACAAGGAGATAATTAGTCTACATAAGTATTGTATATTTTTCGATCAGTTTCATGACTATGGAATATTATCATGAAGAGGCTTGACTTGATAGGACCAAAGGCTATTGGTAGCTAGATAAAAACTTTTGAATTGACTTTCTTTTTTTTTTTTTTTTTTTTTTTTTTTTTTTTTTTTTTATACTTTTTTTGGGTAAAAGGTCAAAAGACCCGGTAAATATATTACTCCAAAAAACAGTTAAGAACAACGGATATGAGTGAATCTCATATCTCAGCCCGTTACATAGGCGAATAGCTTACATAACAAGGTGATTCCTATTTTCTAGACAAGAAAAACAAAGCCACTACCACATCATAAAGAAAACAAACTCGGACAAAAATAACTACTTCCTACGACCTTGGAGATTAAAGCCATAAATGGCATTAAGAGCATCCAATTCCCCTGGAAGATCATGAATTTGCTTCGAGTAATCATCATAGTCATCAAACTCATCTTCACGCTCTTGACTTCGACCAAAAAGATTCGCAGATTCGTCGAACGTGTTAAGAACCTCCTCATCCTCACTATCAGTAACCACAACCTCACCCACCTTGGAAAATGGGTTAATTTTTTTTTTTTTTTTTTTTTTTTTTTTTTTTTTTTATACTTGATATTCAATTCATTTGGAAGACCAGATTAGTCCTTTTCTTTGTGATAAAAAAACGCTTACAGGACTTTAGGCAACATGATATATATTGGGTGTTTCACATTTGTGGAATTTAGGTCATTAGATAGTAATAGCAAAGTTGCTACCTTCTTATTGCTTTCGTTTCTGCTATTAGTTTTAAAGAGAGGGTTTAAGAGACAGAGCACAATGTTGAATTGTTAATGTGAAATTTTAATGCTTTATTATATCTCAAGTAAACACACAGAAAGGACGAGCATGAGTGGCAATATTTTGGAGCTTCTTGTTTAAGCATATGTAGCAAAATACAATGTATCTAGAACCTAAGTATATAGGAGTTGGTGCTTCGTTTTTCATTGATGTTGAGACCTGGCGGTTCTTCAATGTGGAAGAGGTGCACATGCACTATGGATGAGATGATTGTTGAAGGGGGCGTAGGCTGAAAAGTGTCTTTTTATATTTCCTTTTGACACTTAGCTCCACAACTTATCTTCCTAGGAGCACTGCTGAAAAGTGTCTTTTTATATTTCCGGTAGATAGCAGGTTCTAACAATGGTGAACAGTTGAGTATTGACTTTCTCACAGTTAAGCTATCGATTCATTGTGCTTTGCTATATGCTTGAAGTTCTCTGGAGGATATCTTTCAAGTTCGTAGTTATATTCTCTTAAGCTTCTTTATCTTTTGGCGAACTAAAAGAATGGGATTCTTAATTAACTTGTGAGGGTTCTGCAATTTCATGACTAACTAACTACGCACGTGTTATTTCTTTTTTAAAAGATATATCTGAACTTGAGATTGCTTTATGTGTTGCTCTTTATGTACATATAAACACAATTAGCTTTTAACTGTGTGTTTTAGACAAGAATTTTTCATACTAATGCTGATAAATAACCTAAGAATGATATAGAATACTAAAACTTGTACGAATAGAGTGACATCGTTGTAGAAGTTTTACAAACAGAAAGCCAAAGCTAGAAGTTTGGTTATGGTTATTACTGCGTTTATAGAATCAAACTTACTTTGTTCTGGTTTGGTTCAAATTGTTCTCTTAACCTCCAACTATGTAAATTGCAATATGATGGTATATGTATGTCGATAGTTGATAGTAAAAAACTAAAAAGTGTATGTAGTTTGAACATGCACCTGGCTGCTATTTTAGTTAACGTGTTTATTGGGCATATGGTAGGATTGTAGGCTACCTATTTATGCCGGGTGCGATCAGACATGTGATAGATGTCTTTAATGGGGTTAACTTCTTTAATGTGTTATTCTGATCCAATGTTCTATGCATGCGTTTTTTTACTAGTATACTAGCGATGATATCTATTTTATTTTAAGAACTGTTATGAAATTTGCAAGAAGCAACTTTTCCAGGTGAATATAGATATGGTCTAGTTGAAAGTTAATATACTATCTGATAATGCGACACAATGGCTGTTTGACAGTTGTAACCACACTCAACCACATACATTTCTCTGCAGTCCAGTTTGACTTTAAAAGTTTTCCCTTTCTGTGTTGAAAATATTTTTGTAAAGATGTCTGGTGAATGTGGCAAAAATGGTAAACTTGTTTTTTTTCTTGTTGCAGTGTGTACGACCAGATGCCTGAGCCGAGGTGGGTGATTTCAATGGGAAGCTGTGCAAACGGAAGTGGTTACTATCACTACTCATACTCTGTTGTTAGGGGTTGTGATAGGATTGTCCCATTCGACATCTATGTTCCTGGTTGCCCACCAACAGCCGAAGCTCTCTTATACGGTCTTCTTCAGCTACAAAAGAAGATCAACAGGCGTAAGGACTTTCTTCACCGGTGGACCAAGTGAGGTGCATTCTGCTTATGGGAATCGAATAAGTTCTGTATTTGCTGTTCCTGCTTATGTTGGGAGAGTTGTTGTAAGACTTGCATATTTTCTGCTGAATGATTTTTGTATGTTTACGCTATGTGCTATCATGTTTTATTGTTGTTTTTGTTAAAAGCCAAAAATGAGGGGGAGGTGGGGGTTTAAAAAAATATATTACAGACCGTTCCTCTTCGGTTCACAAGAATAAGGTGATTTATGTTTCGGGCCACAAAATACACCGCCTAACTCCTTCACCACAAACCATGACGTCATCACCACCACCCCCGAGGTATTTTGTTTAGGGATAATCACCAAAATAGACCGGACAACCATGGTGAATTCGGTTCCTGCCCTCAGGTCGAAAAACGTCTTTTTTAGACAGGGCAACTAGGCAACTGATGAAGTGTCACTTTCTGCAAGTGACAAGTGTTGATCGATTGTCTGTCAGTTTTTTGGGCAACTTGTAGTTTTTTGGGCAACAACCGCCAATTTTTGGGTAACTGGAGGCACTTGTCATCATATGAGTCGAGTTGCCCAGATGCCTTCTCTAAAAAAGACATTTTTGGATCTCGGGGCAGGAACCGAATTCACCATGATTGCTCGGTCTATTTTGGTGATTATCCCTTTTGTTTATTACTATTGATTAATATCTTTTAAATTAACTGATTCTGTTATGCTTTTGGATGAAATAGATGTGTGATTCTGGAATTCCAAACAGTAGAAAGTGGTTTTTAGGTTAAGTGTGGCCATGTACAAAAGTTGTTGATTAAACTTCATTTTGCTATTCTGTCTTTTGTGAGATTTGGATATCCGTGCGAGTGATATTTAACTTATTTGTAGGTTGAAAAATTAAAAGTTTGCTTAATAATGTTGTGATGGTTTTAATTCTATCTATTATTCTGGAGGAACCTATTGAGAGGTATATTCATAAAGTATAAGAATAGACACATGTAATGTTCTGATGTTTTGTGTTGTAAAAAGAGTTTGTTATTTTAGTGCATCATGGTAGAAAATTAATTACTATTACAGTGCATATACTGATAGGAATAGTTTGTACATCTTTCTTATTCGTTTCGATATTCTAAGCGTGAGTGTCTCTGTGATGATAACTTTGTCAAAGTTTCTATGTATGTGCATTAAAGTTAATTGTTGAAGTTAATCTTTTGACATACTGTCTAATTTTAGTACCTCTTCTCAGTAAAACAATCATGGCTTTTAGACAATCTACTTAACTCAGCTTATAAAATTTGTCGATAAAGTTAGCTGTAATGACATACACTATTGATGTCAAAATGTCATATTTTAGTTCATCATGCAAAAACTAATTAACTATTAGGCAGTATTTGATCTTTTGACTCAACTACTTATAGCAATCAAACTACATTTGGCCCATTAACATGTTTTGTTAAACTCTTTGTAATCCAATAAAACTTGCTCAATTCAACCCCCAACTAATTGATATTTTATTTTATCATGTAGGAGCTCTAATGGTCATAACATTGAAAGTAATATCATGTGCCATTAATTACACTGCCGGATTGCTAAAAGACGAAGATATCTGTTAATCCCAAAAGAAGAATCGATTACTTAAACTACCCACCCGTTTGTGAAATTAAAAATTACTTAGATTGGACAGAAGGAAAAGGGGTATGGGTTTTATTATAATTTTGTTGCTGACCTAAAAATAATGTAACTTGGTGTTTTATTATATGTTTACGTGTTTATGCAAACTCGATTTAATATGGAATACATGGTTTATGTGCTGATATATGCATTCATGTTTCAGAGGTTTATGAAACAAAGACGAGGGGGCACAGGTGGAAGACTCCAGCGAGGGCATTAGGGAAAGGTGCACATCGCATATTAAGGCACCAATGATAAGAAGATGCACACCCATCTGATCTATAAACTGGAATTCCCCTCGACGGAATGTGAAACGGAAGGTAAGGCAGCAGATATTAGCAGCTTCAAAGGGCGTTCAGAGGGTGTGAGTGTGACTCAAAGGGTGTGGCTCAGAGGGTGTGATTCAAAGCGTGCGGTTCGGTTGAATTCAAAAAAAAAAAAAAAAAAAAAAAAAAAAAAAAAAAAAGAAAAAAACAAAAAAAACTCGACAACAGGATTCTGTTAAGAGGAATGGCGTTTCAGAATGCTTAAGAGTGCTAAGCAGGCATTGCAGGCAGCAGTTATATTGGTCGTGAAGTTCCCACAGTTTGGGGTTGGTGAGTTTCCTTTTAGATATATTAAATTTCTTATATTTGGTGATTGCTTAGATGTTGTTTGGAATTGCTTATTGTTGAATATTAGTAGTAACTTAAACATATATTAGGGGCTTAAGTGTACTTTTGTAATAAGGTTAGGTGGTAGACTAGAACTAGGATTAGTTAGCTTGGCTTGCAAGCTAAGGTTTCTACCCCTCATCTCTATAAATAGAGATGAGGGGATGCTAGTTTTTAACATTCTTCTTCCTCAATTGTAAAAGCTTTATTGGTCTTAATAAAGGGTTCGTTGAGGGTATATCGTGTGCATATTCTTGTTGTTCTTTGTAGTATCTCGTGTTTGCTACGGGTGCTCGATACAACTCGCTATCTAGTTTCCGCGATCAAACTTCGGGTTGTTGTCGAGGTATTTTCCAACACTTATTAAAACTATATCTTATTATCTTTCTTTATTGTGTAGCGGTATAACAGATTACAAGTTTCAGAGGGTTTGATTCAAAGGGTGTGGTTTAGAGGGGATCCAAAAGCTGTATCCTTTGAAACACGGGCTACAAACACGTAATGTACTACGTAGAGTGGCAAACTGACAATGTGGGCATCACGGGCACGTAATGTACTCCATTATACTTTTTGTCAGCACTTAATGTGTATACTCTCAATAAACTTTGAGAAACTTTCAACCCATTTGGTCCGCGCCCTTTTAGTTAAAAAAAATTATCTTACCCCTTTGAACTATTGAAGATTAAACCTTAGTCAATTAGGATGTTCATAAGCAAATAGGATTAAATTTCCATTCACTAATCATGCAAACAATCGTACATCGGATATGTCTTGCTTCCTTGACAAAATAATTATAGCTAAATAAAATATTCTTAGAAAATGCATTTGATGCAGTAATGCATTTTGCACCAGTTGCATATGTTGGCAAGAGTACACTTAAACCCCTAAAGTAAGTATGTCTCTGATTATTTATGTATCCATAATCCATTTATATAGGAGTTATTGTTTTATTCTGACACACAAATATAGTACCATAATGAGTCAGTTGGCCTTATGTTGGAGGTAGCTTTGTACCATTTTGTTGTTATAATGAGAGAACTAATCTCAATCCACTCCTCCGCTACACGTGATTTGTGATTCAATCAATTGGATTTTGGCTATTCCTTGGGAATGATCTGTTGAAAAATAAGCAGATGATACGGTGTGTGTCTGCTACAACCACCTAGCTCTCCTTATCATTTCAAAGAATGGAATGATTAAAAATATGCTCCTGAGCAACACACGGGCTAAACAACTCGTTACAATTAAACACCATATAATGTGACCGCTACAAGTATGGTACCTTAGGTTCTTATTATAATTCACTTATTAGAATGACAACCATGCATCTCATTTGTAGGAAATTTAAGAACTAGAAGGAAAACTTTATGCAATTATATGGCAAATGACAACAATTTTACTCGATTGTTTAAAACAAAAAACGTTGAACTTTACTTTATTGTTTAAAACAATTCATAAAAATATATAACATCCGAAAAACAGCGCGTGCAAACACAAGTTAAATGTCATATTACTCTTTTTATCATAGAGATCGTTTGTGAATCCTTTTAAAACTGAAACAATTTGATACCTCAAATTGACAAATTTTGCATCTTATATTGCTTCCTTTGGTTCTCCTATTTACTAAGTCCCACATATACAACAACTATAACTTAAAAAGTGAATGAAAATCTCTTATACTAGTTACGTATAGATATAGTATGTATCGTTCATACACATAAAAAATGGGAATATAAAAGTAGTATGCATTGGCCATAACAATGGAGTAAGTACATTGTCACGTCATGGCCGGTGGGTATATTATTCTTTATGTTACCTTTACAAAAAGTGGGTTTTGGTCAGTATGTTTATTATTCTTTATGTTTCCTTTACAAAAAGTGGGTTTTGGGTAGAACAACCATTTTGTAAATATGCTTTCTCCGTCCACTTTGTCGTCTAAAAGTCGGATATTGAAATTTAATAACAAACACAAAGACTCCATTATTGGTTTCGTTGGAGAACAGCTACATTACATGGGCCGTAAAAAAGTAAAAACAACACTGAATATATACAGTCTATACAAACACCATGGCACCACCGCATTATTTGTCCTTCCAAATATCTTTGCATCCTTTTTTAACCCAAACGTACCTTAATAAAACAGAAAATTATATAATGTCTTCACTCAATGACTTTGCTCACCTAAGAATCCCCTTTGAAGATATACTAACCGCCACCAATAACACGCAAGTCATTAACTATTGTTGTGACGTCTCTTTTAAATACATGTGAATTTCATGGGTCTTTAACCTAGTAATAAGATAAGGCAACATCTGTATACAGTTTTTTTTTTAAAGGCAACATCTTTTTACAGTATAATGTAACGCACTCAAAAGAAACACCATAATCGTGAGCATCTTTAAATAATGCACCCATTTTGTCGCAATTAAAAGCCGTGTGAATATGAAAATAGTGGTTATCTATTTGGGTCCACTTTTGATTCGTATTATATTTTTTAATGTTGGGTTAAACTCTTTGTAATCCAGTTAAGCTTGACTCAACTAATTGATATTTTATTTTATTATGTAGGAGCTCTTATGGTGATAACATTGAAAGTTATTTCATGTGCCATTAATTACAATGCAGGATTGATAAAAGACGAAGATATCTGTTAATCCCAAAAGACGATTACTTAAACTATCCATCCGTTTGTGAAATTAAAAATTACTTAGATTGGACAGAAGGAAAAGGGGTACGGGTTTTATTATAATTTTGTGGCTGACCTAAAAATAATGTAATTTGGTGTTTTATTATATGTTTACGTGTTTATGCATACTCGATTTAATATGGAATACATGTTTTTATGTGCTTATATATGCATTCATTCTTAGTAGGTTAAATTCCATGATGTTCCTTTAGCTATGTTCTCTGATGACGGGCTTAGCCTCCTTGCTACTGTGATTGGGACGCCCAAAAGGTTTGATGCCTTTACTAGTCAAATGTGCAAGGAATCTTGGGGCCGGAGTAGCTTTGCTATGTGTATGATTGAAGTCAAGTCGGATGCGGTACTAAAGGACAGTCTCACTGTTGAGATTCCTCTACTTGATGGTACGGGTTCGACTGTTGAGATGATCCGGGTGGAATATGAGTGGAAACCGCCTCGATGTGATAAATGTAAGGTATTTGGACATACTTTGATTGAGTGCCCTAAGGTTGTCATTCCGAATGCTCAGCCTACTAAGAACGCAAGTGATGGGTTCCAGCCTGTTAACAATAAGAAGAAGGGAAAGCAAGTTGGTTCGAATCTAGGTCAAGGAGGTTTTACCAAACCTGTGGTGGGTAAGCATTTTGAATATCGGCCCAAAAAGACTCTTCCCGAACCAAAGAAAGCTAATGTCAGTAAGAAGAATGCTTCTGAAGTGGCTAGTACGAGTGGAATCAAGATCACTACTTCTAATCAGTTTGATGCTCTTAATATGGATGATACAGATGGTTTTGGTATTCCTAAGGTTGTTACTAACATGGATGTTGATTTTGGCAGTACAAGGGAAGTTAATAATGATGCATCGGTTAAGACTGGTACTACATCACAAGTCCCTCTTGTGAGTGATATGCAAGAACCACTTGTGAGTGATTCAATGGGAACTATGGAAGTTGGATCTACTCCTATTGTTGAGAAAATTAGTAAGCTTGAAGAGCTACTGATCGATGGGAAAGCTATTCTTGTGGATGATTCTGGTCATCCTATTCCGTCTACCTCTGTCACTAAGAGGACTAACCCATTTTCGAAGGTGGGTGAGGTTGTGGTTTCTGAAAGCGATGAGGATGAGGTTCTTAACACGTTCGACGAATCAGCAAATCTTTTTGGTGGTCATGAGCGTAAAGATGAGTATGACTATGATGATTATTCGAAGCACACTTATGATCTTCCAGGGGAATTGGATGCTCTTAATGCCATTTATGGTGTTAATCTCCAAAGTCGTAGGAAGTAGTTTATCTTTTGTCAGAGTCATTACTATCATGTGATTAATGGCTTGTTTTTCTTGTTTAGAAAATAGGTAGTATCTTGTTATGTAAGCTTTTCGCCTATGTAACGGGCTGAGATATGGGATTCACCCATATCCGTTTTACTTAAACGTTTTTTGGAGTAATATATTTACCGGGTCGTTGACCTTTTACCCAAAAAAAAAAAAAAAAGAAACAAAGATGAGGGGGCACAGGCGGAAGCCTCCAGCGAGGGCATTAGGGAAATGTATACATCGCATATTAAGGCACCAATGATAAGAAGATGCATACCCATCTGATCTACAAACTGGAATTCCCTCGACGGAATGTGAAATGGAGGGTAAGGCAGCAAATTAGCAGCTTCGAAGGGCGTTCATAGGGTTTGATTTAGAGAGTGTGATTCAAACTTCAAAGTGTGCGGTTCGCTTTAATTAAAAAATAATAATAATAATAATAAAAGTATGCAATTATATGGCATATGACAACAATTTTACTGGATTGTTAAAACGAAAAACTTTGAACTTCACTTGAT
Organism: Artemisia argyi; assembly: GCA_030686995.1. Classification (NCBI taxonomy): domain Eukaryota; kingdom Viridiplantae; phylum Streptophyta; class Magnoliopsida; order Asterales; family Asteraceae; genus Artemisia; species Artemisia argyi. The sequence continues at coordinate 214,945,481 of CM060685.1, read as the reverse complement.
TGCTTAAAACAATTCATAAAAATATATAACATTTGAAAAACAGCGCGTGCAAACACATGTTAAATAGTATCATATTGCTCTTTTTGTCATAGAGATCGTTTGTAAATCCTTTTAGACTATGTTTATTGGTGACCTAAAGTCACAACCGGTCACAAGAGATTGCCAATTTGTGGTCACTTGGTGACCTAAAGTCACAACTGATTGCCACATGTCAATTTGTGATTGGTTGAAAAGGGAGAATCGGTCGTGACCCTAACCCACAACCCACACCAAAGGTCACCAATAAACATAGTCTTAGAACTGACAAACAATTTGATACCTCAAACTGACAAATGTTTATTAAGTCCCGCATATACAACAACTATAACTTAAAAAGTGAATAAAAATCTCTTATACTAGTTAGGTACAGAAATAGTATGCATTGTTCATAACAAGGAGTAAGTACATTGTAACGTGATGGCCAGTAGTTTATCATTCTTTATGTTACCTTTACAAAAAGTGGGTTTTGGTCAGTATGTTTATCAATGAGGAGTAACTTAGATGACAGTTTTGAAACTTTAGTAACTTAGATGAACTTTTTCTCAAACTTTAGTAACTTCTTTGAGGTAGAATATGTTTCAGGTTGAGATACCGGTTATCAACCGGTTGCCCACCTTGAGAGTAACCTTAGTGTAACATCTTTGAAACTTTGGTAACCCAGTTGACAAACCCGTAACTTTGAAAGTTTATTACCTTAGGACAACACAAACGCAAACTTTAGTAACATCTTTGTCTAATAACCCTGTTTATTATTCTTTATGTTTCGTTTACAAAAAGTGGGTTTTGGGAAGAACAACACCGAATATATACGGTCGATACAAACACCATTGCACCACCGCATTATTTGTCCTTCCAAATATCTTTGCATCATTTTTCAACCCAAACGCATCTTAATAAAACAGAAAAATATGTAATGTCTTCGCTCAATGACTTTGCTCACGAAAGAACCCCCTTTGAAGATATACTAACAACCACCAATAACTTTGCTAAAAAGAATTTCATCGGAGAAGGTGACTTGGAAGATATGTGACAACTAGTTATAATACTCGCGCACGTGCGAGTTTTTTTAAAAAAATTTTAATGATATATTTTTATAAAGATAATCATTTAAAAAATTTAATCTTGTTGTTAGTTGCATCTTATCTATATTTTTTTATATATCTTCTACTTGTGTAGTATTGCATCTTATCTATATTTTTTTGTATTTGATCCTCTACTTCTGTAGTATATCAACAAAACAAATTTTTAAAATTTTAAATTAAAAAATAATAATTAAAATAATACATAATAAGGAAATATTCTTTTTTACGAAATACAAAAGTACACATCAGGATTTTGTTTTATTATATAAAAGATTGCTTAAATTAATGATAAAGAGTAAAGACCATACGGTAAGTGGTCTGGTATGAAAAAGTATGAGTTGTTGCTTTTTGCCTGAAATCAATCTGGTATGATCATAGGTTGTAAACCCAAACAACCATATGGAATCTTAAACAAATCCGGTTTAGGTAGTAATCTTAAACAAACCCCCGGAATGTTGAAATGATAATTGATTTGTATATATCTGTATTTGTACCAAAATCTGATATTGAGTTTAACAGTTACGTCTGAACCCAAATATCTTTGTTTTGAAGGCGTATACAATTGAAACTTTGAAAATTATGAATCAAAATTTTAGTTAATTTGTGTAAAAAATAAGACCAATTGTGGGTGGTTGTTCCGAAAGTTTGTGCAAGAGGACAAGAGGGAATCTTTTATCAAGATAGTTGGCCTTAACAACTATCATCATAGGGGAAGGGTTTAAAAAGTAAAGACTTGAATTGAAAAGTTATTTGCTTATACTAATTTGGTTTTTTTCTAACATCTAACTTCATAACACACAAGTTATGAACTATTGTTGTGACGTCTCTTTTAAATAGTCGTGAATTTCACAGGTCTTTAACCTAGTAATAAAATAATAAAGAAGAATCATTTTACATATAATGTAACGCACTCAAAAGAAACACCATACTCGTTAGCATCTTTAAATAATGCACCCATTTTATCGTAATTAAAAGCCGTGTGAACACTAAAATAGTGGTTAATTTATTTGGTCCGCTTTTGATTCGTATTATATTTTTTAATGTTTCTTTTGTTTTTCGTGGTTAGGTGTAGCTTTCTTACTGATGTTTGCTTTATCATTTTTATAAGAAATGTTTTTTTTATTACCAGTGGGAAAAATGATGGGTTATATCAGATATGTTTGTTGCTTTGTTATTTACTAAAAGGGACGATTCCTATCGCTATATATAGTCAAAAAGTATGTCTTTACTAATGCAAGAATAGACCTCTACCATTAAAGATAACAAAGGACCCCACACGCTTATTCACGTCTTCTATATATACAAACACAAACTGAACAGATTTTTATGTATATCACCCAAACACTACTTCACTTCTTTTTTAAACAACCCGCACACCCTTTTTTGTTCAGATTAACAAGCAGATACATACATTATGTCTTCAGTCAATCATGATGACTTTGCTCACTTAAAAATCCCCCTTGAAGATGTAATATCCGCCACCAACAACTTTGGTGAAGAAAACCTCATTGAAGAAGCTGATTTTGGAAATGCTTACACGGGACAGCTCTTGTGGTCCGGTGAACTGATTAAAATTGATGCTCGGAGGTTTAATAAAGAATGGTCTGAAAGAGAACACGAGTTTTGGATGGAGATTTCAATGCTTTCCAGTCTCAAGCATGAAAATCTGGTTTCTCTTGTTGGGTTTTGTGATGAGAATGATGAGAAAATCACCATTATCAAGTTTGAGACCTGGTTAAGTCTCGATAACTATTTAAGTTACCCGAGGTCGTTGACATGGGTGCGAAGATTGGTGATATGTGTTGGTCTTGCGAACGCATTGAGCTACATTCATTATGATGAGGCACGTGAATTTAGTGTTATCCATCGAAACATCGACAGTTTGAATGTCCTATTAAATGATAACTGGGAACCCAAGTTATCTGAATTTAGACTTTCCATGAAGATTAAAGCATCCCAGAGGCATGATTCATTCTGTGTTGACAAAGTTTGGGATAGGGAGGGGTACACAGACCAGGCATATATAGAGATGAAGAGTGTTTGCCACAAGTCGGATATGTACTCCTTTGGGATAGTAATGTTTGAACTAGTGTGTGGTAGGAAAGCAGTAATCGAAGGCGACCAATATAATAAGTATTTGACTTCGGTGGCAGTTACCCATTAGGCCATTATAGGGAGAAGAAACTCGATGAAATAATTGATTGGGAGCTATGGAATCAAATGGACTCTCAATCATTTAACGTTTTTGCAGAAATAGCATATGACTGCTTGAATGAAGAACGATCGGAACGCCCCAATATTGATGAGCTTGTCACGAGACTTGAGAAAGCGTTGGAACTTCAACTTGAACATCAAAATGCGGTAAGATGGTGTTTATTCTTTTCCTTCTTTCTATTATAACTAGGTGGATTACCCGCGCGTTGCCGCGGGGTGTTTTGCCAAAGTAATTAGTCGAAAAAAAATAAAAAAATAAAAAAAAAAAACTTAACGGTCGTTGCTACAGTAATCTAAAAAAAATAAAAAAAATATAAAAAATAACGGTCGTTGCTACAGTAACTAACGACCGTTAGTTACTGTAGCTACCGGGGTACTGTAGCAGCTGACCGAAGTTACTGTAGCACCTCTCACCGGGCAACTGTAGCAGCAAGCCCGGGCAGCAAAGGGGGGCTGCCCGAGCCTGCTAAATGTAATATAGGATAATAAGTACAACTCTGTGTTTATTTCAGCATATAGACCTTCACCTCCCTTTACTTTATTAAATTATTATTTAATAGGACAATGCACTTCCTAAATTATAATAATATGATAATAGCTATAAAGTAGAAAATATAAACAGATTTAATTGACTTAAATTCAAGTTCAATATAAGATACAAGGCAAGTAAATACCGCAACATGTGTTTGAAAAGGTTCAGAAATTTCATCAAACTTGTTGTAGGCACTTCATCAAACTCTCTTATTGTGTTATCTTGTGTATTAATTCATTTTTTTTACATGGTTAACAGATATCTTCGCTTAAAGACGATCATGCTCACCTCAAAATCCCCTTTGAAAAAATATTGTCTGCCACCAACAACTTTGACATATTTGGAAGCAATTATAATGAGGAATACAAGGGACAACTCTCGTGGTCCGATGACTTGATTGACATTTATGCACGGAGGTTTGATAAGTTCGAAAGGAAAATAGAACTAGAGTTTTGGATGGAGGTTTCATTGCTTTCTAGTCTCAAGCATAAAAATCTGGTTTCATTAGTTGGGTTTTGTGATGAAAATGGTGAGAAAATCATCATTTACAGGAATGAGATGGCCAGGGGACCTCTTAACAGATATCTAAGTGACCTGATGTCGTTGACATGGGAGCGAAGATTGGAGATATGTGTCGGTATTGCGCAAGCGTTGAGTTACATTCATTATGACAAGTCACGCGATTTTAGTGTTATACACCGGAATATCAGCAGTGAAGCAGTTCAACTGAATCAAGACTGGGAACCCAAGTTATCTAAATTTCAGCATTCCATGAAGATTAAAGCATCTGAAAGACACCATTCTTTTCATACTTATTCAGTTAATTGGTCTATGGAGGGGTATACAGACCCAACATATGAAAAGACTAAGAGTGTGAACCACAAGTTAGATATCTACTCCTTTGGGATAGTATTGTTTGAACTACTTTGTGGTAGGAAATCAGTAATTGAAGATCAGGATAATAAGTATTTGGCTCCGGTGGCAATTTTTCATTATAGAGAGAAAATACTCGATGATATAATTGATCCAAAACTATGGAAACAAATTGATCCACGATCATTGAACATTTTTGCCGAAACAGCGTATGAGTGCTTGAGTGAAGAACAATCGCAACGCCCAAATATGAATCAGATTGTCGCAAGACTTGAGAAAGCGTTGGAACTTCAGTTGGAATGGAAAAATGTTGTAAGATGGTTTTTTCTCTTTATCCTTCTTTTTGACCAAATTTCTCTTTTATCTTTCTAGCACAATAACTACTCTATAATACGAGTTATCTTATTGTTGTATTTGTTGCCATTGATGTTATAGGGACACTCATCACTTGTGGCTGAAGTTGGAGATACATCATCTAGTCATGAGAAGGTAAATAATTTTCTTTTTAGCTCTTGTTGTAAGCCACTGAAATCTTTAAAAAAGAGGAATACATTTAAAATCTTGTGGTAACTTACAACTTGTAAGTCACTGAAATTTTTAAGAGAGAAGAATACATTTTTCTTGTTAAATCTTATCTGCTCATTATACTCAAACGATATTTGTCAAAACAAGAAAAAATGAAATGATAAAGAAAGATATATGTTCAGATTTTAAAGCCATTGAACTGTGAAACATGCCACATATACAAGTCTTTAAAGTAGGTGTTTTGTTCCCTTTTGTAATGTGATGACTGGGTAAGAGTGAAAAATCAGACATGTCACTTTCATATGGGTAACATTAGTGAAATTATGGTCATTCTGCGTTATATATTAAAATAGATCTTGAATTAAGGTTACAAACAAAAAGTCCTATTAAATAAAGGTAAGAAGTGCTGGCTCAAAATAATTAAAATACATGTATTAGTTTTAGGAAAATGATATTCGTGAATAAAACCAGTCTAACCTTTAGGTGAAGACACGTGACACTTGGTGTGTCCACGTACCACCCATACATTGTTCCCATGTTTAGTTATTTTCGAGTCTTTAGTTTATTCCTTAAGTTTATAAGATCATTCATTTGTTCTTTTGTATGCATTTTGAAAAGGGAGAAAAAAATGGTCTAAAGTTAGTCTATATTATTGTTAAGTTGAGTCTATATTATTGTTAGAGATTTGCTAACTCAGTTATCTTCTATCACTATATTTCAACAATCTTCACTCAAGTTAAACATGATTATATTTAATATTTATCTTCTTTACACTTACTGTACCAACTTTAATTATCAGCCCATTAATTCAAAATGACTCATGTATAAAAATATTCTTGAGAGTGATACACAAGATACCGTATTATATGTACTTATCTTTTCACCATTTCGTCTCTTTAATTGATCAATCAACCTAACTGAAGTGTTACATCCTGTTAATCTACACATATAGGGATCAGTGACCTTCGCATCTATAGGCAATGAATCCCAAGTCAGCAAAAACGCAAAGTCTTTCCTCAAAGATCTATCTCACTTAGAACTCAGCTGGGAAGATTTGAAATCAGCAACCAACAATTTTGATGAAGAAAATATCATCGAAAGAGATGGAAGGATTTTCAAAGGTCGTCTCTTGCGTTCTGAACAGTCCATCGATACCTTTGGAAAGGTTTACCTAAATAAAAAAGGTGTGAGCAAAAAGTTCCAGTTGGAGCTTTTGATGATTTCGAGTCTCAAACATAAGAATCTAGTGTCTCTTATTGGGTTTTATGATGGGCTGCCAGTGAAGGCTATTATATACAAGAGCGAGGCCAACGGAAGTCTCGAAAAAAATCTAAGTGACCAGACTCTTACATGGATGCAAAGGTTGAAGATATGTCTGGGCGTTGCAAATGCATTGAGTTACATCCATTATGATGTTGGTCGCGATTTTAGTGTCATACATTGCAACATCAAGAGCTCGTCAATTTTACTTAATGACAAATGGGAACCTAAGTTATCTGGTTTTGAGCTTTCATTGAAAAATACAGTAGCTCGGAGGCACCGTCTTCTTCTTACTCGTGATATTGTTAAAAATGTATACCTAGACCCAAAATATAAAGAAACCGGGGTTGTGACCCACAAATCAGATGTGTATTCGTTCGGTGTTGTATTATTCGAAGTCTTGTGTGGGAGGAGCGCCGTATACAAAGATGATGACGATGACGATGATGATGACGAAGACGAAGATGCAAACAAAGACGACAACGTTGATGAAGACGATGACGAAGAAAATGAGCTGAGAGAGGGGTTATTAAGTCAGCTGGCCAAATCTCATTTGGATGAAATGATCATGCCGCATTTACGAAGCCAGATGGACCAAGAAGCATTCAAAATCTTCTCAGAGACAGCATATTGGTGCATAAAAGAGGATAGAGCAGATCGTCCATATATCGACCAGGTTGTCAAAAGACTTGAAAAAGCTTTGGAACTTCAGTTAAAACATGAGAATCCAGTTAACCGTACATCATCCGTTCAATTGAAGGTACGTAACTAATTTACTTAAACTTTTAATTTAAGGCCCATTATCCAAATTAATAAACAAGAGTTTTACCAACAATTATCATCTTGTTTAATCTTATAACCACTATCGATCCTCACTACAAATAAGCCAAGTGTACATTTCTTGTAAAGGTGTATGTGATTTTAATTTTACATTATTATAATTATTTAACATTTTATATTATATTGTATTAGAATATAATATTATAAGAATAAGAAGTATTATATAAAACTATGACTTTTAATTTTTGATGATGAGGAGGTTTAACCGTTTAACAGCGCTTCGAGCGAGGATGAAAACATGTAGATATTTTTAGTTCGGAAATCATTTCACATCTTGATAGAAATGAATAGAGCTAACGAAAATATGGTGGTAATTGTTAAGCATATACATTCTTATTGTTATTGGTTAGGTTAAAGTTCAACAACCATTCAATTATAATGTGAAAAAAGAAAAAAGAAAAAAAGTTGTTTGATATAAAAACATTTGTTGTTTAATACAATTGACTTAAAGAGCAAATTTATCAAATATTGGGTCACTTTAATAGTTGTAGAAACTTGAGGGACCTTACAGCTAAATACGAAAAAAAAATAAAAATCAAAATCAAAACCTTATCAATTAAGAGCAAAGCCTCTTTAGTCTTTACCACACAATGACACCAACTGAGCTTGCATGATTTATGTGTTATATTTTTAACAGATTAATGGCCCGTTTGGTTTATAGACGGGTTTAGGATAAGGATTTAGATTTGGATTAAGATTTGTATTTGGGTTTGGATTTGGATTTTGATTTGATGTAGGAGAGAGAAAGTATATTATAAAATATATAAATAATTATTTGTAATTTGATAAATAATATAAAGTCAAATTTGAATATTAAAAAAAATGTAAATAAAGTATGTGATTGTAGTAGAACATGAGCCCATATATTTGATAAAGTTAACAAATTCCACCGTAGTACTCTACATTTACATATGGTAGGATATTTTGATTCAACCCAATCTCTGAGCCCACATTTTTCTACCAAACAACAAGTTTCTACTTTGAGTCCAAAAATAACCTTAAAAACCTATCAACCAAACATGTCTTAAATATTTATTATAACTATGGCAGATAAAAACAAAAGTACTGCACTAAAGGGGTTGTGTCCTAGTGGTATCACATGTCATCTGAGAAACTCTCCAACTAAATTGTTGAAGGTGCAAGTATGGTTTAGGACATGTGAGATATGTCCAAAATACAAACTCTTAAGGTCCGTTTAGTCGAAAGAAAACACCTTTATTTTTCACAAAATGTTTTAAAGAAAATGTTCAAATCAATTATTTTCAATTTTCATTTTTTAACTTGACAAGTGAAACTAAAAAATGATTTTGTTTATTTATTTATTTATTATTATTATTATTATTATTATAACCCTTATTTATTATTATTATAAATGTTCAAATCAATTGTTGTTGTTGGTTGTTTTCCTTGTAACCCAAAATCTCCTTTTTTCTTTTTCTTTTTTTTCTTTTTTTTTCTACACAATAGAAAGCCAGGTCAATTGAATGTGTTTTGTATGTTATAGAGTATTAAATCCCTCCCATCTTTTTAAGAAACTAGCAATAGAAATTTAAGAATTTTTTTCCCTTGCAATTAAACGCATCATTACCATTCATCTAAAGCAAACTCAAACAAATACCAATAACACCCAATAACTAAAACACCATTTCTAGTAATAACACCCAATCTGTTATTGGTGCATGTAGATCACATAACACAAAACAAAAAAATATCGCCCTCACTAAAAAATAATAATAATAAAATAAGAAAACTAAAATAAAATGGCTATCTGACCAATGAGGGGCAAATGGCATGAATGGGACGGTGCACTATGGCTAGCCTTTGGGAAAAAAATGCCATTGGCGTGTCAAACGGCTAGTGTACCGTGCTCTCTAACATTTAACTGTTGCTCCACCAAAACACGTCGAAGTTATGTTATTACCTGACCCGACAAAGTTAGCTTTATTTATAATTTTGCTTACTTGTAACTGTTGATAATTATACTCGAACCTGGCATAAACCAAAGTTGGCAAATCAAATCAGCTTCGATAACTTCGAATCCATAAACAAAACAATCGCGCCCAATCCAAATCCCCAAAAACCCGACCCGAAAAAACCCAACCCGAAAAACCAAATTTATTAATAACAACTCTCCTAAAAATCATGCATACCCTACACCGAAATCTTAGATCCGCCACTGGTATCGAATATATAATGTATCTATACTGTGTATGAAAGTGTATTTTTTTTTTGAATTTTGAATTATTGAAATTTTTGAAAACATAAAATTTAATGCAACTTATATACTCCGTATTAAAGTATAATATATCTTTACTCAAAAAGGCAAATAGCATAAAAGTGTACTCAACTTATATCCAATTTCAATTTAAGGTACTCTACTTTTTTTTCTCAATTTAGTGTACACAACTTTTTTTTAGTTGCAATGTTAAACAATTACTAAGTTACCAGGTTACCACCACTATACTTCATCTTCTCCGACCAAATTCCAGCTAACTTTTGGCTAGTATTTTTTTAATCACATGTCTTCACTTTTGGTGTTCATAAACTTTTTGTTCCATTTTTCATATGTTTTTGACGAAACAGCCTACCTGCTGTTAAGGGCTCCATCTGATTAATTAGTATGCGTCAGATAAAGTGGTAACAACCCAAATGACCCGCTTGACCTCTATAGCTTTATTGTGTTTTTCTTTTTATCATATTGCAAACCAGTGACAAGCAAACTTTGTGAGAAATGAATAACCCTAACATTTTCACCAAAACAGATAAAATAATCAAAAGGAATAATGAGAAATATTAGATATGGAATCACTAAGTTTATTTTCTTTCGTCCTTTTCTTTGGATTATAGTCATTGGTTTTTATAAGACGTTTAAGATGACATTGTTGAATGTTAAAACATCCCGGTCGTCGCACGCAAGACAGCCGCCGCACGCCTTCTTCTTCTCCGGTCGTGAGATGATTTGGCCTGTGAGATATTTACGTTGTGAGATGGTGAAGTTGTGATGTGGTTTGGGTTGTGAGATGGTGTGGTAGTGTAGATGAGGTGGTTGTGGAGAAGAGGCAGTGAGATGGTTTGTGAAGAATGTGATTGAAAAAAAGTTAGCCGGAAGTTGGCCGGAATTTGATCGGAGAAGATGAAGTATGGTGAGGGTGACTTGAAAACCTATAAATCGTCTAACATTGCATCTAAAAAAAAGTTAGGTACACTAAATTGAGAAAAAAAAAAGTGGAGTACCTTAGATTGAAATTGGGTATAAGTTTGGTACACTTTTATGCAATTTGCCCTACTCAAAATTATCTTTACTACGTAACAAATAATAGACGAAATTATGACAACTGATATACAATATTAATAATTTAACACATCCATGTTATGCTACTTATAATCTTAAACTTAGTGGGTGTTTGATTTTGATTTAATTGACTTAATATGAAAAAAAAATTGAATTAATTAAGTTATATGAAAACTGTTTGTTTGTGTTTTAATAGAAAAAGATTACTGAAAATATTAATTAATAAAACTAAAGTTGTCTGCATTAAGTCATCTTTTAATTAAACATGATTTAATTAAAAAAATAAACAAACATGCTCTTAAAGTTCTTAAATTTGAGTAATGAGTAAACAATATAACCTTTGATTAAAAATGGTAACAACATCCACCACCAAGTTAATATTTAATCTTCTTGTTAATTGAGTGGGGCGCCTTGTATTGTATCGTTGTTTTGTTTCTTTGGTTTTTGAAAATATGTTGTTTTTCTAAAAAAATGTTTCATCGTCAAACTTTTAACATTTTTCATTTATTACCCATAAACTATTCTCTCACAATGACTACAAATTAAACTCGTAAATGTTGTATTAAAAAGTCACACCAGAACCACAAGTTCACAAGTATAATTATTTGACGTTATATAACGTCGTTCTGCCTGAGTATTCATCTACTAATGTATAATATATAGTTGAGAGGTATGAAATAAATTTGTTTTGTTAAAGCTTTAATAATGGGTTTATTTTGAATGTGTCAAGGAGAATTTTTCAATGATAAAAAGTAATGATATAATAACTGTGTTCTGTTTTATAAATAGAAATAATTGATAAACAGTTAAAAATATTTGAAAGTTATTACTTTCTTTTGGGAAATACTGTAAACGCAGTTATATTAGCGTTAATTGTGAGCGGTGGTGAGGGGAAGGATCTTTTCTTTTATAATTGAAATATGCTTTTGTATAAAAGAAATTTGGCTGAAAAACCCAATTGTATTAATAGAAAACCCAATTGGTTCGTATATGAGTTTTAAGATTTGGTAAAGGTTTGAAAGAGAAAAAATATGATACATGCAACATTTTTTCGAAAATTGATTAGGATTCCATGGCCACCGTGCAATATCGAAATAAGTCTGGTAGTGCCCGCGATGGACTTGCCTTTCCGGCTAAGTACATTAGCTAACTCTTAGCAGTTTGAGAGTTATAAAAAAATAGTGAGCCATTTTAGTTTTATGAATTCAGTTGCTTTCAATTTCGACATACTTTTTTTCTTTCACAATTTAAATACCAAAATCTACTTGTGATGATGAGTTTCCAAAAGCTGTACTTTTAGTAATGATCATTGCATTCTAGAACTCAAACCCCCTTATTCCAAACATCTATCTTTTCTTTATTCCATTACTCAAATCCAGAAGTCGTAAATCAAACACACCATGAGAGTTTGTCATCTAAAAGTTGGGAGGACTATGTTAAATAAAGTAATAAACCCTTAACCTAAAAGCCTGACAAGATAATGAAACACAAATCTAAATTAGGGTAAACATCCAGCCGAGTTAAAAAAATCCCAATGCCCGGTCCTTGTCAACCAATGGATAAGATTTAACTAAAAGTAAAATTTCTCCCCTTATTAAAACCAAGTCAACTAACTAAATAAAAACAACAAAAATTACTTACACAAACTTGATTCCATTTCATACATTTATAGAACCTTCAACGAAAACATATCCAATAAAATTACTTCTTCTGTCACAAATCAAAGTCCAACTTTTTATTTTGAGATGTCCCAAAATAATTATCTACTTTTCATTTAACCGATAGAAAATGATCTTAGTGGATAAAAATGATATTTGTTTGGTTGAAAAATATAGTGGCCGTTCCACTTTTTTTAAATTATTTATTTTTTGTTTGGTGAAAATTATTTTAAAACTAAGAGAGTAATAGCTTAAAATTATTAGGTAATAATAACGAGATGTAACTAATTAATACGCTTTTCCAAAAAAATTATTATGCTTCAACTAATTCCCACTTTCAATCTTGTCACATATCTTGATCTTTTTGTTAGATGTATTTTTAGGTATTCTCATATTTTATAAAGAGTGAACAATGATTCTATCCATTATTTTGAGTTGACATATAGTTTAACTAAGGCCATCCACAATGGGGATACGTGGCATACGCATAATAGAAAAAGTAGTTGACCAGTCATACGATTACGAACAATGCATTGTAGAAATGCCACACAAAACACAGGTTAAAATTAGCAATAAACTAGTGATGTGGGACTAAACTTATAGTTAAATTAACTAAATAAAGAGCAAGACATCCACTCAGGGCATCCAATATAATGGTTTATAAAAAGGTTTATGAAAAGATGAAGAGGTCCATAATATTGTTAATCATAGTAGACATCAATTTAATGCTTACATGACATGAAGAGGTCCAATATCTTAGACCTTTTCACAATTTAATGCAATGAGTTATGTTATATATTTATAAAGCTTTAACAAGTTTATCTATAGTGAAAATAGGTTTATAAATCTAAAAGGTTTATGTGTTTGTGATATGCCATAATTATAAACCTTTGTGAAATTTTATCATAGTAGAAGATGATCTCACTTCCCATTTCACATCCATGCCCTTTTTTTTGGTACTTTAATATGTATAAAATAATGTAAAGTAATTTAAGATAGTACAACACATGTGTCAATGCATTTTACTTTGCAAGGTTTATCGATTGTGAAACTTTTGTGTAAGAAAGTGTAATGCCCAGGTGTCACTCTATTAAACACAAAAAATATATATGCATTGAGTATGCCCTAATTAACTTTTTTTTGGGTATTGTTTAACTTGATCTGACAATTTAATAGACCTTTAATAACAGGCAAGGGTTTTGTTTTTACTAAATTTACATGTTAGTGGTTCGATTAAAGAATACTAGTTCATGACTATGGGTGTTTAAAAAACAACGCCCGAATGAAACCAACCGGTTCATTTAATCTGAAAACGGGGAAAAGTTGCAACTAGGGGCAGCAATTCTAGACACGATCTCAAACTGTCGTGATACTAAATAGGTTTGAGTAAGGGATAGACATAGTTAAATTAAAGTTTAAAACATTTAAAAGGAGTTAAGTGCTTAAACCAACGCAAAGTTTAGCGATAAAACCATTATTTAGCGTTTAATAAATATGAGTGGATTATAAAAACTTCTCCTCTTAATATCACTCCAATCTACAAGCATTAATGTGGTGTTGTACAACTCGTTGCAGGGGAATCTGGAACATTTGGAGATTGGATTAACAGCTATAAAAGAGGCTACCAATAATTTTGATGACGCATACAGGATCGGATCTGGTGGATTCGGTAAAGTATACAAAGCAGATCTTGAACATTTTGATGGCAGTAATTCCTCATCGATAAATGGGGTGGATCTATGCGATCTACGCAGAAAACGAAGCACGGTAGCCATAAAGCGCATTAACAATCAAGAGGGAGAACAAGGGTTCATTGTAGAAATTGAAACTCTAACAAGTTGTATGCATGAGAATATAATCTCTCTTCTTGGTTTTTGTTATGAAGGTAACGGTGCAATGATCTTGGTTTATGAGCATGCTTCGAAAGGAAGTCTTGAAAGCTATTTGGGGAACAGTGATAAGATGACTAATCTTAATTGGTTGCAACGTCTAAATATATGTCTTGATATTGCACATGGTTTGAATTACATTCACAACAACACAGATCATGGCAAAGAAAAGATGATACACCGAGACATCAAGAGCGATAATATTCTATTGGGAGATAATTGGAAAGCAAAGATTGCGGATTTTGGGCTCTCCAAATTCCACCCAGCAGATCAAGAGGCCAGCACTATCTATACCAATATGATTGCAGGTACATACGTATATTTGGATCCAGAATATCAGAAGTATGGTCGATTAAATAGCAAGTCAGACATTTACTCGTTTGGAGTGGTGTTGCTTGAGATCTTGACCGGAAGGTTGGCCTATGATTCTGTTTACACCAAGGTGAATGAGAAGGGAATTGCACCCATTGCAAGAGATCATTTTGAAAAGAGAACAATAATGGAAATTGTTGATCACAAAATAAAGGAGGAGACCGATGAACATGTCTTTTGTAAAGGTCCTGATAAAGAGTCTTTGGACATCTTTTTAGAAATCGCATTTAAATGTGTGGCAGAAACTCAAAAGAAACGTCCAACAATAGAAGTTGTCATCAAAGAACTCGAAAAAACGTTAAACTGCCAGGTAAGTCACAATGAAAATTTTAGATAGCGGGTAGTTGTTTCAGTTTATTTTTTACTTATCAAATCAACTTACTGACCCATGATTCACAGGAGAACCATAAGGACAAACTTAAATTGTCACTTGAAGATGTAAAGTCAGCCACGAAAGACTTCAGTAAAGACAATATCATCGGACATGGAGATTTTGGGAATATTTACAAAGGAGAAGTTACTCACGCTCATGGGCATAATATCATTGCGGCAAAGCGGATAAATGGGAAGTCTGTTGCAAAAGATGCTAAATTTATGACAGAGCTGGAAATCCTTATGGAGTATAAACATGAAAATGTCATTGGTCTTGTAGGCTACTGTGATGAAGTGGATGAGAAAATTATTGTATACAAGTATGCATCAAGAGGAAGTCTTGATAAGTACTTGAGTGATGATTTTCTTACGTGGGTGATGCGACTTAAAATATGCATCGATATTGCATACGGGTTGGAATTTCTTCATGGAACTGTTTCAAGTCGAGATGTGGTGATACATAGGGACATCAATAGTAGCAACATTCTACTGTTTGATGATTGGAAAGCAAAGGTAACTAATTTTGGGCTTTCATTGGTATGTTCATCAAATCAGGATGTAGGCTTTGTCATCGATCATGTTAAAGGAAAAATCGGCTATTGCGACCCACTAGAATCCAAAACAGGCTTCTTAACCAAAGAGTCTGATATATTCTCCTTGGGCGTAGTTTTATTTGACGTATTGTGTGGGAAACTGTCATCCGTGAGACTAGATGACGAGTATCTTTATTTACCGTTTTTGGCTAAACATCACTATCAAGTAGGAAAACTTGATGAGTTAGTGTTTGAGGGTATAAAGGAACAAATCGAGGCACAGTCATTTATTACATTTGCAAGGATTGCCTATCAATGCATACATCACAGGAGAGAAAGACGGCCCACAGCTAATGAAGTGGTCATACAGCTTAAGAAAGCATTGGAATTCCAGGTAAGTTTCTTTGTTTTGACAAAACTCGCTAACTTTTGATTCATATATATCTAAACTATGGCCTTTAACTGTATGAAACATGAGTTTATTAATTGATTAATGTATATGCAGGAAAATTATGAGAAATGGGAGCCCAAATTGCCCACAGACTATAAAGAAATAATCCAAAAGTCAAAGTGCCCTTAAATCTATTCTACCAAAAAGAAAGAGGAACTTTACAACATTTTTTGTAAGGGAATCCTCCTTCAACAGGACAAAGTGGTAATCAGTTCATTCTTGTATCTCGTTTATCTGTTTCCCATTTTCTATGTATCTTCTCCTTATTGAGAGATAATTCAGAATCACACATGCATTTATACATCATACACATTGAGTCTGATTTGTATCTCGGCTGTATAACAGTTGTTGTCATTCGTTGGTAACGGAGAAAGAAATGAAATGGTTTCAGCCACAATGTTTTCCTACATAAACAGTTGTCCACATGAGTGGAAATCTCTTCCAGAATCAAGGTTATTCTCTCTACCTCTCCACCTTTGTTAGTTTTAAATTATAAGCAAACATATGCATTATTGGTAGAATTATGTCATGCTTTTTAATGTTAAAGTATAAGGTTGTTCTCTTTACCGTTTAATGCATGACAAGTTGTTTACCGCAGCCTAATGTGATTATTAATCATTTGACTAAGGAACCCCTTTGACTAAGTTCATATTTTTCCCCTGTAATACACTTGCTTATCACAATGACTGCCTGCACTTAAACCAAAAATATTTGAATCCCTTTGACTCTATTATGTTCTGCTAATCCCCTGCACTAATAAACAAAGGAATAGTGCTTCATCTTTAGCTCTTTTACACTTCAGACCTCATCTCATCAGGTTAATAACAAGATAATTAGTCCTGCATACCTTCATATCAACAATGAGAACTGATGTTTTACATGACAAAATAGATTTTAATACTCACTATATGACCGGGACTTATACTTTTATAAACCTTCTAATAAGGTAGTTGAGGTTTGCCCATGTTTTGGGTCCTCTGTTCTCATAACCGGGAAATATAAATTTTGCTAACATCTTGTTAGTGTTTTTTATAATATTCTTATCTTTATTTAAATAGAGATCTGTTTGATATAGTAAATTTTAATATATGATTTAAACTCTTATTCCAATAAATTATGAAATTCAAAAGTAGAAGTGTATGGTAATAAAGGCTATGACTGATTTATACTTGGATGTTTATAATATGCGCAGGTTTGGGAAAGTGGTGGAGATGTTAGATATTTCCGACTTAAACATCAAAATCAAGACGAGAGTTCAATTTTTATCTCCTAATATTGTTTATGGGGTCTATTTAGTCTTCAAACTTAGTGATTCAAGAAAATTTTCAAGTAAACCGATGTGTGTTAACCTAAAGTATAGAACGGGACTTGAAAGTCTACATGCATATTTCGCAACATGGAGAGACAAGGACTGGATGATGATTGAGTTGTACCAATTCTTGAATCAGAACGAAGATGTTGTTTTTGAGTTTCTACTTGAGAGCTTTTCATCACACTATTGTGGAGAAAGTGTGGTTTATGTTGAAGGCATTGAATTTCGAGCAATTGATAAAGTAAGTTTGAAATTATATCCCCTAGTTCCATTATATACTCTTTTGTTTATATACTATACAAAGAGGTCGGATGCATGCCAAAAAATTAAAGTAAACCCATTTTCTATGATGCATATTTAACATGGTTTGCACACAGGAGAAACATGAAGAGATCGGAAAATTGAAGGAAGTCCCACAAGTCTTGAAATCAGACTTCAATGTGCAACAATTGCCAACTAACTTTGAAGAAATATTCAAGGTATACAGAAACTATGACGAGTTGTTCTGGTTGGGAGAAGTCGATGGAAAGAAACTTCTTGTGCTTTCAGCAAAGGCAACTTTATACAAAATTTCGAATGTGGATACTTTTACTTCAAAACCACCGGCACAGTCCAGGTTTGTTCTCTTTTTTATTTTTATATTACTAATTTGTTAGTCACGAATAACTAGATTTGATTATTCAAGGTCCAAATCTTAATTGTATTCTTGTTAAATAGTTAAAATTCGTGAATAGATTGTTGATTGAAGTTTCACTTCTTGGATTTAGTTTCCTGTTCGTGAATAAATTGTTAATTTGTTACATGCAGATTTCATGAGGTGATTGAGCTTTTACCACAGCAAGTATTTCATCTCAAATGCACAATCAAAAGTCAAATGTTGTCACCGGATACGGAATATGTGTGTTATCTTGTGTTCAAGCTTTCAGAAAAATGCCAAGGGCTGCATTGTCCAGTGAAAGTACAAGATGTACTCCATAAAGAAAACAACGAGGCTGAATTTGTTTATTTTATAACCCCAAGCTCATTGAATACAAATGACATTACTCGAATTCCAAAACAAAGGGAAGATGGATGGATGGAGATTCAACTGTGGAAATTTAGCTCAGCTCATGAATTCAAAGCTGACTCTCTTTCTATGAATATGAAATTTACAAGCCATGAAGGAACTATGTCTGGACTCATTGTATGTGGCCTCGAGTTCAGGCCACTGTAAAAGAACTATCTGGCATATTTTGTCAATTTGTTGCTCTGGATAATCAAATAACTATGTTTGAAGCTAAGGTTCATCTTATTTATGCTTAAAAACACTTTATATATGTATGTTTTTGTGGCAACTAATATTGCGGTTGGTAAATGTATTGTAAGAGTTTAATTCCCTCTTCAGTGATATATGCTGAATGGAAATATTTTTGTTTAGAATACCTAAGATGTGTGCTTTTCCCCTTCACATACCACACCTCGAACTTGCCACCAATTGATTACAAATCAAACTCATAACCATTGATCGAGCCACACAAAGACAGGAAAAACAATCATGAAAATTACAATGCACGTTAATATGAAAACATGTTACTTACAAAACATTAAACTTTCAGCAGGCTGTTCAATGCTCGGGTGGCAATGGCTTTGTAAACGAGTACCCAATTTGTGGACACTACTACAAAAAAGGGCATAGAGCCCGGTTATAAAATATATCGAATGTAATCAACCATTTTCACCCCATCCATCAATAAACAATGAACTGAAGCTAAAGTTGTGGCCAAAACACCTAATTACAACTGATTAAATTGTCTTAATATTAAAAATAAAAATTTGTTTTAGTGTCATATAACTTTAAATCGCATACAGAGCTTAAAAACAATTAACTTTAACAATTACATTCCAAAATCAAGACTTTATTACCTAACACAAAAAACATATAAACAAACACAAGTTATTCCTAAATGAAACTTAACAACATTAATGAGATAGATTAAAAAGCTTAATTGAACAACAATGATACGACCCGGTTAAGGGTTGTATCGGGATAAGGCACCACTTCAAGCCGGCGCGAGCTCCTTAAGAAGAAGATTATAGAACGAGAATATTATTGATTGAAAACTTATATGATTACATTGATTGACATTGATTAAATAGACTTGACGAAACCCTAAATACCCTAAACCTACAAACCGGGCTTGGGCCACTTATTCATAATAAACATAAACACAAATCCTAGGCTTATCATTCCTCACTCCTTCAAAACCACCTTGCCCTCAAGGTGTTGTCTCGAAAAGCACTCTTAATTCCGGGATCCCATATTTTGAGTTGTAAATTTGCCACATGTAGATGATACTCAAAGCGCAAAATATGCCTAAACCAATGTTGGCACCGCTGTCTCGCAACCGGTTCAAGTATTCTTTGATAGTATATAACTTCATTACTTTGATGGAAAATCAACCAAACTAGACTCGTAGCGGGATACTTTGATTCACAAATGCATATTTTAGTCACAATTGCATATTTTAAGACTACATCAGGTGGCTTACGTTTCTGCCAAACATCATCTATCTCATTTACCCGGTCATGAAGCTCCAACTTGTTTCCTCCATCTTCTCTTGTTGCTACGAGAGGAATTTGTTGACGTTGGCTATTATTTTCTTCCATGCTTTTTTCTGTTGCAATTGGTTTCATGGGTACCTCGTGATCAATTACCTTCGGATCAACTGGTTCCCCTGAGTTGACGTCCAAACAAGCCTCTGTTGTAAAAGCTAAGGACAAGGCTTCTCCAAAAGTTGTAGGATTCGACCTCAACAGTTCCCAAAGTTGTAGATCCGTGAAGCGTGCTTCCGTTGCACGGGCTAATGAAAAGGCTTCACCTAAAGTTGTGGGATTTGACCTCAAGAGTGCACATTGTAGAGCCGGTTTAAGGCCAGAAATATAAAACGATTTAAGTAAGTTTTCAGAGATCCCCGTTAATTGATTTATAAGTACCTCAAACTTACTCTGATATTCGGCCACCGTACCCATTTGCAATAGCTTAGAGAGTGCGTATTTTGCGTCCTGATCGCTGCCGCCTGATGCCATGAATAATACTCAAGCGATGAATAACAAAAAAAAAAAAAAAAAAAAAAAAAAAAAAAAATTCCCGATGAATAGTACCCCGATGAACAGTACGATGAACAGTAATTTTTGATGAACAGTAACACCAGATGAACAGTAACGTCGAATGAACAGTAGCGGCTGATGAACAGTAGCGATCAATGAACAGTGTGCTCGATGAACAATAGCGTTGAATGAACAGTGATTTTTTTTTTTTTTTTTTTTTTTTTTTTTTTAATAATAATTGGAACCCTAATCGAAAGCCCTCTCAACGAGAGCTCTCAATGAAAGCACCAATTGATACGACCCGGTTAAGGGTTGTATCGGGATAAGGCACCACTTCAAGCCGGCGCGAGCTCCTTAAGAAGAAGATTATAGAACGAGAATATTATTGATTGAAAACTTATATGATTACATTGATTAAATAGACTTGACGAAACCCTAAATACCCTAAACCCACAAACCGGGCTTGGGCCACTTATTCATAATAAACATAAACACAAATCCTAGGCGTATCATTCCTCACTCCTTCAAAACCACCTTGCCCTCAAGGTGTTGTCTCGAAAAGCACTCTTAATTCCGGGATCCCATATTTTGAGTTGTAAATTTGCCACATGTAGATGATACTCAAAGCGCAAAATATGCCTAAACCAATGTTGGCACCGCTGTCTCGCAACCGGTTCAAGTATTCTTTGATAGTATATAACTTCATTACTTTGATGGAAAATCAACCAAACTAGACTCGTAGCGGGATACTTTGATTCACAAATGCATATTTTAGTCACAATTGCATATTTTAAGACTACATCAGGTGGCTTACGTTTCTGCCAAACATCATCTATCTCATTTACCCGGTCATGAAGCTCCAACTTGTTTCCTCCATCTTCTCTTGTTGCTACGAGAGGAATTTGTTGACGTTGGCTATTATTTTCTTCCATGCTTTTTTCTGTTGCAATTGGTTTCATGGGTACCTCGTGATCAATTACCTTCGGATCAACTGGTTCCCCTGAGTTGACGTCCAAACAAGCCTCTGTTGTAAAAGCTAAGGACAAGGCTTCTCCAAAAGTTGTAGGATTCGACCTCAACAGTTCCCAAAGTTGTAGATCCGTGAAGCGTGCTTCCGTTGCACGGGCTAATGAAAAGGCTTCACCTAAAGTTGTGGGATTTGACCTCAAGAGTGCACATTGTAGAGCCGGTTTAAGGCCAGAAATATAAAACGATTTAAGTAAGTTTTCAGAGATCCCCGTTAATTGATTTATAAGTACCTCAAACTTACTCTGATATTCGGCCACCGTACCCATTTGCAATAGCTTAGAGAGTGCGTATTTTGCGTCCTGATCGCTGCCGCCTGATGCCATGAATAATACTCAAGCGATGAATAACAAAAAAAAAAAAAAAAAAAAAAAAAAAAAAAAAAAAAAAAAAAAAAATTCCCGATGAATAGTACCCCGATGAACAGTACGATGAACAGTAATTTTTGATGAACAGTAACACCAGATGAACAGTAACGTCGATTGAACAGTAGCGGCTGATGAACAGTAGCGATCAATGAACAGTGTGCTCGATGAACAGTAGCGTTGAATGAACAGTGATTTTTTTTTTTTTTTTTTTTTTTTTTTTTTTTAATAATAATTGGAACCCTAATCGAAAGCCCTCTCAACGAGAGCTCTCAATGAAAGCACCAATTGATACGACCCGGTTAAGGGTTGTATCGGGATAAGGCACCACTTCAAGCCGGCGCGAGCTCCTTAAGAAGAAGATTATAGAACGAGAATATTATTGATTGAAAACTTATATGATTACATTGATTGACATTGATTAAATAGACTTGACGAAACCCTAAATACCCTAAACCCACAAACCGGGCTTGGGCCACTTATTCATAATAAACATAAACACAAATCCTAGGCGTATCAAACAACTTCAATTGTAGCAGTTTGGTACCTCCTAATTAGCTTAGTCTGTTGCTGGATTGGTTACCTTATGAAGGTTGCGTGTGACGGTAGTGATGGTGGTGTTGTGTGACAGTGGGGTGGTAAGCGGCAGTGAGGGTTAGGGTTTGTTAAAGTGAAAGGGAGGAAAGTTTATTGTTGTGGGAAGGTAAGGTTTTTTGATAAGCCGCTCAAAATGAAAGTGAAATTGAAAATTGAAAATGAAAGTGAAGGGGGAAATAAGCCGCTCAAAAGGATTAAGGTTTTTTTAGGAATAGAGCCCGGTTTTGTGAAAGAAAATATGGCTTTAACTCTTTAACATAAAGCCCGGTTATGCAAAAAGAAAACATGGCTCTATACGAGGAATAGTGTAACACCTAAAATCTAAAACTCTACAAAATTACCAAAATGCCCCTATATGTTTAAATTTTAATAAAACTATTATTTAAAAATATTAAATAAAGTCTAAACTAATAAAATAAAATATCATATGGTTATAATAAATTTTGTTAGCATTTTTTATATCATGATAACTTGTACAAAAATAAAGTATGGCGCCTAGAGATAATTAAAGGGTCCAAAACATTTTAAATTTTGTACATGAATTATAAAATAAAAGATAAATATCAAGAAAATAAGGAAAGAATTAAATCTGATTTTGGTCTCTTTTATGGGCCAAAAGACGCGGCCAATCAAGCTAAAAATTTTCCCTATATATTAATCTCTACAAAACGTGTACTCCATCTCATTCCAAAAACAAAACCCCAAAAGCTCTACAAAAAAAATATACCGCTCATACCATTTTCCCAGGCCATCCAAGTATTTTTCCCAGCCATTTTGAAGGTCCTAGAACGTGAGAAAGATAGTGCTTAAGGTCAGAAGTGATCGGGTTCATTGTGGTGCATTATTTGGGTCGCTAAAATCAAACCGAGAAGCCAAATTCATTTTGATCAATCCATTTGTTCCTAACCATTTGGGGTATTTTTGTAACACTCTATATACTCTATAATGTCTGTATAAAATATGAAAATCAGATCATGCATGCTTAATAACTCGTTCTGATTTAACTTCGTTTAAAACCCTAATTTCGGGTTTAACTATGAAGCGGCTAAACATGAATTTTCTGAGGCACAAATGTATTTTTAGAACGTGTTAATATAATTGTAGAACACTGTAAAAATGGTCCTCGGATTTATTGAAGCCTAAATGAATTGTTTTGATGTTGTTTTGATTTTACCGATCGCAAAAATGAGAAGAAAAGAGAAAACATGCAACGAGGGCTATGGTTTGGATTTTTGGGTGTTTCTACATGTTAATTAATGTTATATGATGGGGTAATAATTGCTAAATGATTTGGGGAAAATTAGTTTAGGGTTTGTGAAATTAAATTAAAACCGAATGGATTTTTAAAATGTTAAGGGTATGTTTTGCTAATTCTAAAAAGTTTGGGGCTGTTTTGGAAAGTTTATAAACTGATTTTTTTTCATATGAAAATGTTTCAAGGGCTGTTTGGATAGTTTTTATAATTAAAAGGGCCTAAATCGTAATTATTAATTCATATATATACGATTTAATAATAAATGGTAAATAAGGGACTAATTTTGTAAATATGATAATTATGAATTGTTTACTGTATTTTAAAGTCATTGAGGGGCTAATAATGTATATTTGATAATTAAATAGATTTTATGGGTAAAATGCATAATTAAAGGATAAAAATGTAATTAATTAAATATAAGGACTAAAAGTGTAAATCTTGTAAATTGTGAAGTAATTTTGTTATATGCTTAAAGTCAAAGGTAAAATTTTTAAATCCTGTAATGTGATGGTTATATGTGCTAATATGGAATTCTTATGGACTTAATTGTTAATTACTCCCTCCGTCCCTTATTAAATGTCCTGTTCGAATTTTCAAAGTCTTTCTTTCTCAACTTTGACCTTAAATAATTTTGTTTGTGTAATATAATATTTGATACAAAATATATGAATGAATTAAGTTTTAAATGTATTTTCATTGCGTATAATTTTTTATCAAATACTATATAACACAAGTAAAAATATTCAAGGTCAAAGTTAATAAATAAAGACTTGAAAAGTCAAACATGGACATTTAATAACGGACGGAGGGAGTATATATTAATAAGGACTTAAATGGTAATTAAGGCATGTAAAGGGTTTAAAATGTAATTTTGGTTAACTTGAGGGTTTAAATGGTAATTAATGATTAATTTATGGACAACTTGTGTAAATAATGGAAACTTGTTATATTTTCACAATTAACCTTTATCTCTATTATATTTTCATTATAAACCCTAAAATATGGAAAATTAACATATTAAACCCTAAACTATCATGACTAGCTAAAATAAACCCTAATTCCATAAAATAGATATTTCATGACTTAAAGTAATTAAAATATTAATTCTTTCTATTTTGGAAACCTGCTAAATAAGGAAACTTTCTATAAATGGAAACTTACTAATTTTGGAAAACTGCTTAAAATAGAAAGTTGTTAGATATGGAAAGTTATCTAAAAATGGAAAGTCAATTAAAGAGTAATCTGATTTGAAGGAAAAGTTATTAATGATAAAATGAACCCTAATTCAGGTGTATACATTGAAGAGGAAGTGAACTTTTCCCCTTTTCGTAACTCCTTCTTTTTGAACTATTTGTTCTGCTAAGGTACGGATATAATGACCTTACTCTTAAGGTTTCCTATGTGTTTGATCCTTTGTTATGAACTTTCTGTTTTGAAACTTTCTGCTTGAACCTTTGATATAAAAAGCTTTCTAATATGAACTTTTGATATGCTAAGCTTTCTGATTTTGAAAAGTAAGATTTGAACTTTCTGATATGAACCATATGTTACATGAGCTTCACTAGGCATGGGGGTTCCATGTCCGTGTCATAGATGCACCTATGGCATGACTCTAGGGCAGTAGAGTGAGGTTCAGCCACGTCCCTTTCGTTATATATGTATGAATGTGCACTAATCTTCAGGGGCGTATGGATGCATCCTAGATCTGTTTTCTGTATGATATGATTATGATATGATTCTGCTCAGTGACTGGACGTACGTGCAGTGTACTCCTTTCACTTCTGGTACATTCGAGCTAGCTACTCCTTGTACAACTTATGATTTGACAGGTGATATGATATGAATATGTTTGTCTGAGCTCATGGTATTAATTCTGTTTCTGACTCTGTTTATACAGACGACTGTATGAATTCCTGACCTAACACACATTTTGTTTCCGTATTCTCCATTATGCCTAAAGATGTTGTCCAAAATATATATATAATTTATATTTCAGTATTCCTATTTCTGTTCATTATTATTATATCCGTTCACTGGGCTTTTTAAGCTAAGCCGTATTTTCTTCTCCTCGGCAGGTATTCAAGATAGCTTATGGGATAGCTTTCTGGGGATTGAGAGTAGAGCTGAGTGCAGTTTTGACCATAGTCATCTTAGAATTTATGTTATTTCTGTATTTCAGAGATTTTTTATTTTGTTTCATTCATTGTATTCTTTTGGATATTTTGTAAGTCTTCCGCTTTTGTTTAATTATGTATGCTCTGATATGAAACCATATTGTGACATCTTTACTCTTGTCGGGTTGGGGTGTTACAATTTATGGTATCAGAGACAAGTTAGGACCCTTTGAGCTTAGGCTATGACCTGTGAGGATTGGGTAGACATTAGGTTTCCTTCTGTTTACTCTCCTTTCATAATCCATTCTTGTTTCGTTTTGCTAATCCTTTTTCAAATCATTCAGATGGTGGCCACACGTAGGAATGGTGAAGGGGATGGCCCGATTTCGAGGCCATGATCAATGCTGCTCTGGCCAATGCTCTTTCGAACCTTTCCACTGAACTAAGAACTCAGATCTATAATGATATCCGTAATGGTGCGGGTTCGTCAGGTGGTAGTGGTGGTGCTCCACCTACCACAGTTTCTGGTTGGATCAAAGAGTTCAACAAGCTGAAACCACTTGCTTTTCGATCTGCTGCTACCACCGCTGAAGCAGAAGATTGGATAACTCACATGGAAAAGTTGTTTCAGGTCCTGGGTTGTCCTGATAATTTTAAGACTCGTCTGGCTGCGTTCAAATCGGAGGGTGATGCCTTGAGCTGGTGGACAGCTCATCTTCGGACTCAAGCAGGAGGGGATGCTTATGCTGATACACGTACTTGGGCTAATTTCTGTGAGATTTTCTATAACAGGTATTTCCCTGTGTCTGAGCAACAGAGGTTTGAGAGGGAATATGGTTCTATCTATCAGTTGGAAAAGGAAAATTCTGTGGATTATATGCAGAGGTTTATGAGGTTGGTTAGTTTTGTAGGGCCCATTGCAGGTGATGCTCAGAGACAGGCCAGACATTTCAAGTGGGGTTTGAAGATATGGGTGCTGGAGCGGATTGTCAACACTGAGTATGCTGATGTTGCATAAGTTTGTGCTGCAGCCCGTAACATCGAGTTGCTGAATGAGAGTGGTAGTTCAAACAAGAGGAATAGGGATGGTGATCGCATTCAAAATAGGGAATCTGGTCAACAAGATAGGAAGCTGGAGCGTGGAGGTCAAGATGATAAGAGCTATGATCAGAAGGGTTCGACTGACAGGAGGCAGGAGTCAAAAGGGCAAGACCAAAGGGCTAGTGATAGACAAAGAGACGACCGACGAGGCTACTACTACGACAACCAAAGGTCATGGAGGGATAGAGATTCAGCTCAAAGAACTTACCGTGATACCAGGTCTAGGGATCAAGAGCAGAAGCAGACTCAGGATAGGATCTCTCAATGTGCTACATGTGGAAAGTATCATCGGGGAATATGCAATAGACTCACAAATGCTTGTTCTCATGTGGCTCGGTGGATCATAAGATCAAAGATTGTCCCAAGTATCAGGCTAATGACTACAATAAGAAGGCAAAGGAAAATAAGCAGAGTCAACCAGGAGATCATGCACGCGACTAGTTTCTTTTCGTTCTTTTCATTTTGATGCTAGACTTTGTTTTCAATTTCATTTTCAGGATTTCACGGATGTGATTGGATCTTTTGATTAATAAGTTTCCTTTGGATGTTCGTTTTATGACAATTCTGGGTATGTTTGTTATGTTTATGGTTATGAGGTTTTTGATGACTTTTTGGAAGTATTGGTGCGATTGTTCAGTATGATGGATCTATTTGATTTCCGTTGATTTCTGATAAGTCTGTTGTTTGTTCAACTCCGTTGATGATCGATTCTGATAAGAGAAGTATCGTCCTATTGATATTAAGTTTCTTATTCACAACTTGATATAAATTATGGTCATCATGATGGTATACTCATATGATGCTGGTATTATGACGGTCGCGAACGTGATAATAGTTACATCACCCTCATTGTGAACATAGGATATTTCAGGGAGTGTCTGAGAAGCATTAGATTTTTCTCAGTTAGATTACTCGTGATTAGTAAGGCTTTTAGGATCCATTCTATCCTGCGTATATTCTACCTTCATCGTTCAATATCTGAATACGGTTGAATTCTCGTCATATGTTTGTTGATCGTCGATCATTCGTTGCGAATTTCAGAACTCTAAAAGTCTTATATTGTTCGAATTTCCGTACTCAATCTATTTTCTGCTAGTACTTGTGAGAAGTACTTTAGTTATCTGCTACGTGTATCTAATCATTAAATCGATTTCTGATCTACTCTGGATAAAATATGATGAGTTTTGTCTGTGAAATCTGAGAAAGATTTTCTGAGTTAAGACTACTTCTGTGATCGAAAGATTCTGCGTTCGTTCCGTTCTGACAATTTTTGAAATTTGATTCGTCTCCGTTTGCTCTGCCTATTCAATTTTCGAGGACGGAAATTTCTGTTAGAGGGGAAGAAGTTGTAATACCTAAAATCTAAAACTTTTCAAAATTACCAAAATGCCCCTATATGTTTAAATTTTAATAAAACTATTATTTAAAAATATTAAATAAAGCCTAAACTAATAAAATAAAATATCATATGGTTATAATAAATTTTGTTAGCATTTTTTATATCATAATAACTTGTACAAAAATAAAGTATGGCGCCTAGAGATAATTAAAGGGTCCAAAACATTTTAAATTTTGTACATGACTTATAAAATAAAAGATAAATATCAAGAAAATAAGGAAAGAATTAAATCTGATTTTGGTCTCTTTTATAGGCCAAAAGACTCGGCCAATCAAGCTAAAAATTTTCCCTATTAATCTCTACAAACCGTGTATTCCATCTCATTCCAAAAACAAAACCCTAAAAGCTCTACAAAAAAAATATACGGCTCATACCATTTTCCCAGGCCATCCAAGTATTTTTCCCAGCCATTTTGAAGGTCCTAGAATGTGATATAGTGCTTAAGGTCAGAAGTGATCGGGTTCATTGTGATGCATTATTTGGTTCGCTAAAATCAAACCGAGAAGCCAAAATTCATTTTGATCAATCCGTTTGTTCCTAACCATTTGGGATATTTTTCTAACACTCTATATACTCTATAATGTCTGTATAAAATATGAAAATCAGATCATGCATGCTTAATACCTTGTTCTGATTTAATTTCGTTTAAAACCCTAATTTCGGGTTTAACTATGAACCGGCTAAACATGAATTTTCTGAGGCACGAATGTATTTTTAGAACGTGTTAATATAATTGTAGAACACTGTAAAAATGGTCCTCGAATTGTTTGAAGCCTAAATGAATTGTTTTGATGTTGTTTTGATTTTACTGATCGCAAAAATGAAAAGAAAAGAGAAAACATGCAACGAGGGCTAGGGTTTGGATTTTTGGGTGTTTCTACATGTTAATTAATGTTATATGATGGGGTAATAATTGCTAAATGATTTGGGGAAAATTGGTTTAGGGTTTGTGAAATTAAATTAAAACCGAATGGATTTTTAAAATGTTAAGGGTATGTTTTGTTAATTCTAAAAAGTTTGGGGCTGTTTTGGAAAGTTTATAACTGATGTTTTTTCGTATGAAAATGTTGCAAGGGCTGTTTGGATAGTTTTTATAATTAAAAGGGCCTAAATCGTAATTATTAATTCATATGTACACAATTTAATAATAAATGGTAAATAAGGGACTAATTTTGTAAATATGATAATTATGAATTTTTTACTATATTTTAAAGTCATTGAGGGGCTAATAATGTATATTTGATAATTACATGGATTTTATGGGTAAAATGCATAATTAAAGGATATAAATGTAATTAATTAAATATAAGGACTAAAAGTGTAAATCTTGTAAATTGTGAAGTAATTTTGTTATATGCTTAAATTCAAGGGTAAAATTTGTAAATCCTATAATGTGATGGTTATATGTCCTAATATGGAATTCTTATGGACTTAATTGTTAATTAAATATTAATAAGGACTTAAATGGTAATTAAGGCATGTTAAGGGTTTAAAATGTAATTTTGGTTAACTTGAGGGTTTAAATGGTAATTAATGATTAATTTATGGAAAACTTGTGTAAATAATGGAAACTTGTTATATTTTCACAATTAACCTTTATCTCTATTATATTTTCATTATAAACCCTAAAATGTGGAAAGTTAACATATTAAACCCTAAACTATCATGACTAGCTAAAATAAACCCTAATTCCATAAAATAGATATTTCATGACTTAAAGCAATTAAAATATTAATTCTTTCTATTTTGGAAACCTGCTAAATAAGGAAACTTTCTATAAATGGAAACTTACTAATTTTGGAAACCTGCTAAAAATAGAAAGCTGCTAGATATGGAAAGTTATCTAAAAATGGAAAGTCAATTAAAGAGTAATCTGATTTGAAGGAAAAGTTACTAATGATAAAATGAACCCTAATTCAGGTGTATACATTGAAGAGGAAGTGAACTTTTCGCCTTTTCGTGACTCCTTCTTTTTGAACTCTTTGCTCTGCTAAGGTACGGATATAATGACCTTACTCTTAAGGTTTCCTATGTGTTTGATCCTTTGCTATGAACTTTCTGTTTTGAAAATTTCTGCTTGAACCTTTGATATAAAAAGCTTTCTGATATGAACTTTTGATATGCTAAGCTTTCTTATTTTGAAAACTAAGATTTGAACTTTCTGATATGAACCATATGTTACATGAGCTTCACTAGGCATGTGGGTTCCATGTCCGTGTCATAGATGCACCTATGGCATGACTCTAGGGCAGTAGAGTGAGGTTCTGCCACGTCCCTTCCGTTATATATGTATGAATGTGCACTAATCTTCAGGGGCGCATGGATGCATCCTAGATCTGTTTTCTGTATGATATGATTATGATATGATTCTGCTCAGTGACTGGACGTACGTGCAGTGTACTCCTTTCACTTCCGGCACATTGGGGCTAGCTACTCCTTGTACAACTTATGATTTGACAGGTGATATGATATGAATATGTTTGTCTGAGCTCATGGTATTAATTTGGTTTTTGACTCTGTTTATACAAGCGACTGTATGAATTCCTGACCTAACACACATTTTGTTTCCGTATTCTCCATTATGCCTAAAGATGTTTTCCAAAATATATATATCATTTATATTTCAGTATTCCTATTTCTGCTCATTATTATTATATCCGTTCACTGGGCTTTTTAAGCTCAGCCGTATTTTCTTTTCTCCGCGGCAGGTATTCAAGATAGCTTATGGGATAGCTTTTTGGGGATTGAGAGTAGAGCTGAGTGCAGTTTTTACCATAGTCATCTTAGAATTTATGTTATTTCTGTATTTCAGAGATTTTGTATTTTGTTTCATTCATTGTATTCTTTTGGATATTTTGTAAGTCTTCCGCTTTTGTTTAATTATGTATGCTCTGATATGAAACCATATTGTGACATCTTTACCCTTGTCGGGTTGGGGTGTTACAAATAGAGCCCGGTTTTGTGGAAGTAAACATGGCTCTAACATTTTTCACAATAAAGCCCGGTTTTATAATAGAAAAATATGGCTTTATACCCTTTTCCAAAACACATGATCCCTTTAGAGCCCGTTTTTCACTAAAAAGGGCTCTATTAAGGGGGATCTATTTCACAATTTGTAGTACTGGGAATTAGACTCTTTGGTCCCAAACTAAGAATAAATTGGATACTCGTTTACGAAGCCATTGCAAACATAGTAATGCAAACACTCTAAGAGCAATAAATCGGTCAACCATGACAACCTAATTTTCAGGCATCGAAATGATACATGAGAGTAAATGGTAGTCTTTAAAGAACCCGCTTTACATTTCTTGGTGCCTAGTATAATGTTAAATGATGTATCACATTCCAAAAAGCTTATACTGTTTGTGTATATCAAATGCATTTCGTCACCGAAATGTCAATGAATTTGGACTCAGGAATCATTTATCAGTTGTTGAATGAAATCCGACCCGTCTTCATAAAGAGAAGAAAGTTGTAAATCCTGTAATTTGAATAAAAACAGTCAAACTACCAAACAAGTGTTTATCATTTCTACAGGTAGGGTAGGCAATTGACTCATACTCGTGCAAGGGAATGATCAATTAGGGTTAAATGAATCAGAAGAGTAATATCAAGGAGAATAACTCATAATAAAACAGCACAAAAGTTGCTCATTGCATGTTATTATTCCATATTGCAAATTCAAAAAATTTGTACTAGAATGTTCCGGGTCAGCCCAAACAAACCCAGCTCATTTCTACATGTACCCAAAAGTTGTCCCTTTGAACCTTAAATGCTTTTGACCCATTACCAAACACGCACGACCTACCAATATCGCCACTTATAATCGTTACACAACCAGTATCATCTCCTTCAAAATCAAGGACAAGGCAAAACTTAACATTTTTGGTAACATGGTCCTAATTGTAGTCATTGTACTATACTTTCATTCGATTGCATGTTATAAGAAAATGTGGATAGCATTCCTTAAACAAGTTTCAAATATGTAGATAGAATATTTTAAATCAAACGAAAACAAACTTTTAAGTTTCTACTTCCAAAAAAAGCATAGTAGATTTCTATATTAGAACACTAAAGACTGAATATTACAAAAGTAGCACGAGAACGTTGTCTATGATACACTCTCAGTTAATTTAGGGGTTAATTCTACATATAGGTAACGAATTTTCAAAAATTTCCAATGTTAGGTAATTTACTCTAAAAAATACTAAGTTAGGTAACCAAACTTTGTGCAACCTTCAAAGTTAGGTAATATTACCGGCTACATTGATGGGTCCCACATGTGACGTCATATAAACGGTTATATCTCCCTTTTTCTTCTTTTCTCTCTTTCTTCCCCTCTTTATCCATAATTCCATCAAACCCTAAACCAAAATTAACCCTCAACAGCCCAATTAAACCACAAATCATTCATCTCCATAACCAAACACACAATACCCACTTTTCAATTTCAAAATCCAAAATGAACACCCTTGTGGTGGCTGTGACCTGTAAGTATTATATAAATGCATGTTTATCATTCAAGAAAATTATAAGCTTTAACTTGCTGAACGTTGTGAAGTTGTAAAATGATTTATCGAGTTTAAGCTGCTATAGACAGATAATATATTGATATCTGTGTTGGTGACATTGTAGGACACGAGTGCTGCTAAAATGGCACAAAACAAGCTCAGTGAAAACATAAAAAAACTAAAGGTAGATTATAATAATTTTTTAGGTCGAAGCGTTCTCTTAGTTTACTCATTGCTTGTTTTTGCTATAACTGCGATGACT
Organism: Artemisia argyi; assembly: GCA_030686995.1. Taxonomy (NCBI): domain Eukaryota; kingdom Viridiplantae; phylum Streptophyta; class Magnoliopsida; order Asterales; family Asteraceae; genus Artemisia; species Artemisia argyi. The sequence goes on along the minus strand of CM060685.1, from coordinate 214,912,520 downwards.
CAAGAACCAATTTCTTTGACTAGTAAAAGTAAAAAGTTAAAAAAACAATTGTGATTTGTTTGTGCGATTTGACATGTACTGATTTAATTGGGATGTAAATGTGTGTAGAGATCACATGGTGAATGCTAGAAAAAGAAAAATAGATGGTGGTTGTTGCAGTTGGTGGTCGTAGGTGTGGGTGTGGGTGGAGGAAAAAGAATGGTTTGTCAAATAATGGTGATAAGATGATCAGGAGGTTGAAGATGAGGGTATTTTAGTAATTTACTCTAAAAAATATAATAAAAAATGACGTGGTACAATGGTAACCGGTTTAGCAGGTCACCAGTTGCAAAAATACCCAATATTACCTAACATTGAACAAAGATTAAAGTTTGGTTACCTAACTTAGTATTTTTGAGAGTAAATTACCTAATATTAGAAATTTTTGAAAGTTCATTACCTAACAGTAGAATTAACCCTTAATTTAGAGGAATTTTATAAGAGCTAATTATTCGTTATTTTATTCATAATCCAAAAAGGTAGTCCTCTTTTTATAAAACAAATACCCAAGTGGGTAAGGTAATTTTTGCTTAACTTTATTATGGTCATGGTCCACTTTTATATTGTAACCATCGAAGCTGACAATTGTTGTAGGGTATAAAACTACTCCTTCATTTCAAATGACACCTACCAAACAGCTCAGACAATCGTTGGGCTATCATTGTATACTATACTTGAGCTTATTAGCAAGTTACTCTTTCAGTCTTTTGTGTTGATGGGCTAACTAACTTGAGTATGATTTTGTAAATCTTTTTAAGCATTGTTCAAAACAATCTTATACAGTATTTAGAGGTGCACAAATCAGGTATTCCTCAAAACCGAACCGGTTTTCAAATCGCTTTCGGTTTGAGTCAAACTTGTGAAAAACCGGTTTTGAGTCAAACCTTACCGGGTTGAAACCGGTTTCTGCCAACGAAAACCCAAACCGGACCTGACCGGTTTGGGGACCGGGGTAAAACTGGTTTTTGGGTAAATCGGTTCCATAAACCGGTTTTCTTTTCTTTTCTTTTTTCCTTCTTTGATCTTTTTTGGGTATGCACTCATAGTAGAAGTTTGACGCCGACGATGATAAAGGCGGTTAGTTATAGAACCGTACAAAGGAATGTGAAAACTAAAAGAAAATTTAATGGTGTGGTAAGTGTTTTAATATTTTCTTCTGGTGTTTTTCGTATAAAACGTCTTTCATTAAGAAATAATTTTCTGGCATATAGTTGGTGCTTTGGTGTTGCAGAGTATTGATAAAAGGTGGGGAAGAAAACATAAAGGGAGAGAGAAGGTGTGTTTTCTATGAAGTATGTTAGAGCATCTACAATGGTTGCAAGTCATCAAAAGCTTTTTAAAGTGATTGCATTTAATGCATTTAATGCTAACTCATTAATGACTAAAAGGTTTTTGCAAAAGCTTTGAATCTATCAAGTCTTTGGTACCCAATAGCTTTTTACAATAAATGAAATTCATCAAAAGCTTTTCACCAAGTCTTTACGTAGGGTTTGGTACATCGTAATCAAAGGGGGAATGGAAAGGATTATTACGATGGAATGAAAAAATGTTGTTTGTTTATATTTATGTAATGTAATAATTAATTACAAGGAATGACTCATTACACCAAAACCATTCCTTAGGGTCCCCTTACTTTTTTTTCATTACGTCCTGTAATGGAATAAAAATTACATAAAACTCCACCATTAACTAACCATATTAATGAAGCTTCTCATCAATAATGGGCATTTTAGTCTTTTTATTATGATTTCATTACGTCTTATCAAACAAACCAAACATGATAAATAATGGTAATGACTCATTACATTACACCACTTATTCCATTACATCGGTCATTCAATTCATTTAACATTTCATTTCGTCCTACCAAACGAACCCTTAGTTTAATGAAAAAACCTTTTTGAAAAGCTTGTTGAAATAGTAAAAAACTATTCTAAAAACAACCATTGTAGATTTGGGAGTTGAGAATTGCTAGATAAAAGAATGCATATATACTCCCAATATAAACACTATTACTTTTGTACTTGAGTTTCGTATATATTTTTATAATGGAATGTTTATACTTTATAGACATATTATATGGGAAAGGAAAAAGTTAGTGCTACATTTTTTTTTTAATTTCGAAATAACTTTATCGATATCAGAACAAGTAAGCTACAGTAGTACTTTTTGACTACTAGTACAATTTCAAACACACTGAGACGAGATGGGACATGTGATGCAATTTGAAAACAAGCTAAGTACTAGGGGCTGCAAAAGTTGTTAAAATGGGACAAAATACTAAGGGGGTGCTTGGTGGGAGGTTAAAGGGGGTGGGGAATGGGTAAGGTATTCGAAAGGGCTCACATTTCTTAATATATGGTGCTTGGTAAAGGGGTGCAAAGGGATTAATTACCCCAAAGTGGGTAATCAACCAGTATAGAGTAAATTGGGGGGTAAGGTATTGATTACCCACCTCACTCATTCCTTTGCATTCCTTTTCCCTTTTCCTTTCCTCACTTTGAACCAAGCGGACCCTAAAAGTTGTTGAAACCAGTTTAAATCGATTTCAAAACCAGTTCACATACCCGGTTCGATTATAACCGGTTTTCAAACCAGTCAGCCATAAAAAAACTAAAACCGGTTACAAACTGCCGGTTCGGTTCTGATATAACCGGTTTACCCAATAACCACTTTTGAGTTCTACGCCTCAAAGGCTAAAATGTAACTTTTTAAAAATCACCACTTTTGAGTTCTACGCTTTGTTTTTTAGTGCAAAACAGAAATACGAGAAGTAAATAGAGTAAAAAGAGATTAAAGAAGAGGAGAGGAACAAAAAATGGTATATGATTTTGTGTTTCCAATAAGATAAAAGAAAAAGAAATCTGGAAATAAATTCAGTTTAAAAATCACATTCTCTCAAAATCTTCTCACTTTGAAACGAAAATTACGAGTTGGAATTTAGCTTGATTTCCTCCCCCTTCTCTTCTCTTTAAAAAAAATAAAAAATAAATAAATAAATAAATAATCCAGAACATGACTTTTAATTTTCTCTCAACTTTTTTTCTTTGCTCTCCAAATAAAAACTGGAGAATATAAATGTGAAGAGAAAAGTTAAACTCTAAATGTATTATTATTGTTTGTAGGTAAGTGGTATTTATTTATTTTTTTTATTTTATTATTATTATTTTTTTTGTTACAAGTATGATCACTAAAGTTGCAGAATGTGATTTGGTATAATGCCTGTGGTAACACATGTTAACAGTTTATACGTTTTCATACAGAGAAAATCACCAACTGGGCCAACAAAAGCTAATAAGCCAGCCAAGTGTGTTATGCTAGTGCTGTTTAATAACCTCATTTGATTTGCTTACTGAGAATGTGGTATGCACTATGCACAAACCATACAAGCAAAATTATCTGATGTTAGTTGAGCTAAGTTTCCTATAATAAAAAAATAAAATAAAAATATATAAAAAATAAAATAAAATCAGAGGCATGAAACATATCTAACCAATTGTCATAAAACAACTGATAAGGTAATTCATCATCAACTGCTACTTTATTACCTTCACCTTTAAAGACGTAATGGCGAGCACAAAACAAACACATAAAAATACCCCACAATATACCTCACACATAGGAAAAAAACTAGTTACAAAAAAGTGACCTTGGCGAGCGCTGGTGTTCGGCCGTCATGGGCTTGGCTCGCGATGATGTTCGTTAGGTGGTCTGCACCATCCTCCGTAACGCCCGGTCTTATAAAGATGACTATTGTTAAATATTTGTCTTCATAGCGATGTAACTGACAAAAATGGTTACTCCCAAATTGGAAAAACCACAGGTATTGTATTTGCAGTTTACTTTAAAATTTATCATTTAAACCCCACTCTAGACCTAATTCATATCTTACAATTAAAAGGTATTAAGGTTCCTTTTTTTTTTTTTTTTTTTTTTTTTTTTTTTTTTTTTTTGATGAAAATGTGTATTTATATTACCACCAACACAACTATAATGTTTACAATGAGAATAAGGATCATAAACAGGCTTGAGATCCATAGAAATACAGAACTAACACAATACATTCTATCTAATTCTTTGTCTCTATATCTAAAGATACACATCCATGCCAGTCATCATTCCAAACCTCTATGGCCCAACCATCTCTATAACTCCATCCACCAATAATACTCATAACCAAGCACCCCTTAATTACTTCTTTTTCCAATTCATGTCCACATTCCATTCCCCTGCCACTTTGCATACATGATATGATTTGATTAGCAAACAATCATCTTTTCATTATCTTTTGCAGAACATTTTCTGAGTTCATCTTTTCATTAGCAAACAATCTAGCATTCCTTTCCTTCCATATATAGTACACAGCAGTGGCAAGAATTATTCTTCTCAGCACACTTCTAATGGCATTGTTACATGGCAAAGCTGCAAATTCCTCAATAATGTCCTTCCAATCATCAGGAATGACTTCATATTCAATTTTCCTTTTAGCTTCTCCCATATCTTTTTAGAGAATTCACATTTGAAGAACAAATGAGAATGGGAATCATTTTCTTTGTTGCACAGAGGACATAACAGAACAGTTGACTTCCATTTCATTATTCTATCTTGAGTGGACAATTTCCCATGAATGGCGATCCAAAGAATGAAGGCACATCTTGGGTTACACTGAGCAAACCATACCACCTTCCACCAATTCACAATGTTCATTTGCTCTCTTAGATCAAGCCATGCATTTTTAACAGTAAAATCCACCACTTTACCATCCTTATTGTAAAACCCTAAAACTTGGAATACATTTTATATGCCCATTTTGAATTTTAGCCTAAGTCTCTAAAACTATATGTTATATATATGTACACATTATTAATACTTAACCTAAAGTAATTTAACTAAACACTATCCTAATCTTTTTCATAAACCACGCTAAAATAAAGTACAAAGATCAATATATTAAAAAGTAATAACCATCCCTGAAATGTATTTATTTCTTCAACCATCCATGCTCTACGTTTCACGTATAAAAATCTGAGCTTATGATTTGAAATGAGGTTAAATTGGAAACAGTTACAAATTGGAATAAGTCATTTGAATTGACCACCAATCACGTATGGCAATCCCCCAAATCTCGGCAATTTCAAATATAATAAGAAGAGTTGAAGGAAATGTAAAACGCTGTTAAGTTTTAAGAAAGAAACTCATTAAGTAACATTTAAACCATTCTTATATTTGAACATTTCCTCTGCTCCAAGTTCCATGTTTCACACGTCACATATATTCACATAAATTCCCGCATCTCTTTTAGATATATATCTTTCCAGCTCGCACCATAATAACCTCATTTATGGGCACAACAGTGCGTTTAAAATGAAGTAACAAGACCAAATGTCATTATAGGATCATTCAAGGTCTTATAGTTTATGTTCGAGTGAAGTTTTAAGTCCAGGTTTGCGTTAAAGTTCAGTCCGCGAATATTGGTTTCTTTCATTCATGTTTGGGTTATTGTTCTGGTTCTCGATCAATGGAAGCATATGAATGAGTTGGGTTTGATCTCGAATACAATACTGGTGGGTATATGTCGTGTTCGTGTTTCGATCTCGGTTTCGTTTTCTATATCGATTCGTCCTCGTTTACCTTAAAGGTATACCTTAAACTCTAAGTTCCTGCGAAATCATAAGTTACTTATCCTTTATATGCTAAGATTATATTATTACCATTTTTATGTCAAATTAATGTTTCATACGTCAATAAAAACGATTACTAATAAGGAGAACGATCACATAAAACAACTTGTATGAACCGGCTTTAATAAAATGATTTATGCATGCATGTTATACATATATAATTCACATGAAATAACAAATATGATACTACATGTAATCGATCTTTTCGACTTAGGTATGATTCTGTTGAACTTGTATTTCGTTTGAACCTTATACATGTTAATCTAAATCCTTCAAGAGCTAAAGAAAATAAGAATGCATGCATGTCTCGGCTTGACGTTTTCGATTCGAACAAATGATAAAATAAAGAGGATTGCATGCATGTGACTTCAGTTTGCTTTTGATTCGAAACGATAAATAAAATAAGAGTGTTCGGATTTATTTTTTTTTTTAGCGAGAGTTGCTAGTAATAAAATATAGAAACTTCATTTATATTTATATAATTTACATTTTGCACCTTAAACTTTGTAATAATTACATTTTTAACCCTAAACCATTACAAATTTCATAATCTATTAATAATAATCATTTTGATCATTCTAACTTAATTAAGTGTTAATTGGTATCATTAATGGCTAATATTGCTATTCGGGAAAAGTACTAATTCGGGAAAATTACTAAATATGGAAACTTACTTCATCCGAAAACTTACTATTTTTGGAAAGATGCTATATAAGGAAAGTTACTAAAAAATGGAAAGCCGACTAAAGCGAGTAATCCGATTTAAAACAAGTTATTAATAATTAGCCGATAATTAATTTGTGTTGATTCGTTGAAGAAGGAGTGTTCCCTTATGCTTACGTATGTTATGATTTCGATGGCGATTGAGGTACAGATATTCTACCCTTTCTCATTAAGGGCACCTATCTCATGACTTTCGATTCTTTGACTTTGATTCGTTTGCTATGATATGATTCATTTGATATGAGCCTTTGCTATGATCCCTTTGATATGATTCGTTAATCCATTTGATATTATCATTTGATATGATTGTGTTTGCTATCCATTCTGCTATGATGATCTGATTACTATCTCTTTGATATGAGATTCTGTTCTGTTATGCTCTGGGAGCTTTGTTATGATTATGGATAGTTTTGCTTTGTTTGTTCTGATATGTTCTGTTCTGATGCCCGAGTTTTTAGTCTACTCATGGAGGTACCATGGGCATGTCATTGATGGCACCAATGGCATGACACTATCTGGGGCGGTGTGATTAGTCTCCGGCGTTCCCTTCTGTTATGATATGATGATATGATTATTGTGTACACTTATGGCCATTCTGTTATATATATGCATAGTCTTGTACTTGTATATGTATTCTGTTTCAGGGAGCGTATGGATGCATCCTAGGTATGTTTGATATGATATGATATGATTTGGTTTGGTGACTGGCTGTACGTGCCTTGTACCCCTTTCACGTCTGGTACTTGGAGGTCGCCCCTCTATGTACACCTTATGAATTGACGGATATGTGATTATGTGATTTGAGACCTATTCGAGTATCTCGTTAGGTCGGCTCGTGGCTTTCTTATGTTTCGTATGTCTATTCGAGTATCTCGTTAGACAAGCCTTTGTTGATACGTGCTCTATGATTCTGATTATTCTTCCACTTGATATCTTTATGAGGCTTCATTCATTTGACTCATGATATTTGTTCAGTTGATCGTTAATCTCTTATGCATTTGACAGATGATATTCATTTCAGCAGGAGCTTATGATTTCCTTTTCCCTAAATTTATATATGTTTCGATTTTCAGTTTGTTATATATCTGTTCACTGGGCTTTTTAAGCTCAGCCGCATTTCTTTTCCTGCGGCAGGTTTTAGGTTGGAAGCTGGGTTTGGGTGACGAGTGCATAGGAGCGTTAGTGGACTACCCGATGATTAGAAAGCCCATTACATCTGGATTAGACTTGGATTTGGATTCAATTAGATTTCTGTTTGGATTTATATTTCTTCTTGTATAGAGTTAGCATTTCTTTTGTAACCTTAGAATACCTTTGTAACTTTATGTTTATAAGTCTTCCGCTTGCGTTTGTATGTTCTGATTTGGCACCATAATGTGACATTTTGACCCTTGTCGGGTTGGGGTGTTACACTTATAACATTCGCACAATCCATAACATTCTCTTGTAATGTAGGTAATTGAGAATACCAGCAATCTGGCCATTTCCATTTGCCATCTTCAATCATATCAGCAACAGAGGAGTCTTCCATCAATCTTGCATCATATAACATTCTGTTAGAGATGAATTTCTTAAGATGACCAATGGGACTCCAGTTATCATTCCACATAGAAATGTCGGTACCCTTTCCCACAATGTGTACAATAAAAGGTCTCAACTTATTTCTCATTTCAAGAAGGGCCTTCCAAGTGCAGCTGTCATTCCTTTCCTCTTTCACATCTCAAAAACTTCTTTTTTAATCACTATATTAGCCCATTTGACCCACAAGCTCTCCTTTTTGTTAATAAGTTTCCAAACATGTTTAGCTAGAAGAACTTCATTCCATTCACCTAATTGTCTTATTCCCAGACATCCATTTTTTGGTTTTCAAACAATTTTCCATGCCACTTTGGATTGCCCTTTACTCATAGCACTGTTAGTCCACAGAAACTTTTTAAGCACACTATCAATTTCCTTAACAACTGCTTTAGGAATTCTCACCACGGATGCCTAGTAAGATTGCATTGCAGAGAGGACAGATGCAATCCATTGCACCCTTCCTGCATAAGATAGGAACTTATTTTTCCAATTTTGGACTTTTACTTTCACTTTATCCACCAAGTTCTTGCACTCTTTTACCCCTAATCTTTTGGCTAGAAGAGGAATCCCCAAGTATTTCACAGGCAATCTACCAATTTTAAAAATGAGAATTTCTAATATTTTTTGTTTTACATTCTCCTTCACAGTTCACACTGCCAAAGAATTTCTAATACTTTATTGAATTCCAGTAAAAAGTGTCTTTAATGACTTTAATAGAACCTTCATCTCCATGACCCAGGACAAGTAAATCATCAGCAAATGATAGATGTGTCAGTTTCATCTCTTTGCAGCCTTTGTGGAACTTAAACACCATGCTCTCTTCCACCTTTCTAGCAAGCATCAAAGAGAAAGACTCCATAACCAGTGTAAAGAGATATGGTGAAATAGGATCACCCTGTCTCAGACCTCTACCACTTCTGAAATAGCCATGCCTTTCTCCATTAATTCCAATAGTAAAAGAGGCTAAAGTGACACATGTCATTATCCAGCTAACCATGATCTTATGAAAACCAAAACTATTCAGCAGCTTTTCCAAAAACTTCCAGCTAACTATGTCATATGCCTTTCCAATGTCTATCTTCAAAGCACATCTGCTTGGACCATTCTTGCAATTGTACCCCTTTAACAACTCTTGAGCTATCATTAAGTTGTATTGAATTATTCTACCAGGAATAAAGGCACTTTGATTAAAGTTAACAAGCTTATCAAGAGCCCCTTTGATTCTGCTAGTTAGTATCTGCTCTTGAGGATTTTGTGAAAATATTTGTTATTTCTGTCACCTTTACTAATCCAATCTTTTTTTGCTTGTTGGAATATTAAACTCTCTTTTTATCATTCAAGGCTTCAATGTAGAGAGCCAAACAATTAGCTTCCTCAGCTTTCATGTGGTCATCATAAGGGTTCATCTCCATGTTCTTCTGAGCAGCTTTCAAGTCACCTCTACATTTTTCAACTCTATCCTGTAGATTACCATTCTTCCATGCCATTTTCCTCATGTGATACTTTAGCTTTTTTAACTTCTTTGCAACTTTAAACATATAGTATCCCTCAATCTCCATTTGCCATTCATTTTCTAAAGTGAAATGAAACTCTTTTTTCTCCACAATGAAATTAGAAAATCTAAAACTTTTCCTCTTTTTCATCAAACAGTAAGAGATAGTTAAAACAGCTGGACTGTGATCAGATGTCATAAATCGCATAAACTGACCCATAGCACTTTTAAACTCAGAAATAAAAGTCTGATTAACCATTATTCTATCCAGTTTTTTCATAATACTTGTACCAGGATTTTTTGGAGATTTAAGCCAGGTGAAGAACATACCTGAGCTCTTAATATCTTCTACTTCAGCCTCATTTATTCAGTCAATAAACTCTTGCATATCTCCATTAATATTTGATCCACCCATTGAGTGTTCCTCAGTCTTCATTGTGACATTGAAATCACCAAGAAGGCACCAAGGTTTATCTTTAGTTACCAGTTTAGCAGCTTTAATCTCATCCCATAACATTCTGTCATTCCCACTGTTAGAGGCATATACAAAGGTAAAAAAAAAAAAAAAAAAAAAAAAAAAAAAAAATTATTGACTTTAGTTTCCACTGCCTCTAACAAACAGAACAAACTTTGTCTACACATATGAAGGACCATCAGGTTAACCATATTACTATCCCATCCAACAATGATTCTACAACTATTCTTGCTATACACAGAGTTAGAAACCCAATCCCATCCACCAAAGCATCTGTTACTAACTTCAGTAATTCTATATGGCTTTAAATGTATCTCAATAACTGCACACACACTTAAACCTTCTTCTCTAAACATTTTCAATACTTCTTTTTGTTTTTTGAGATTATTCATACTTCTAATATTCCAACTAGCTATTTTCTACTCCGTAAAAAAACTAACAGAATTATGTCTACCAACTGTCTATTTAGAACAGTTGGTCTTAATGATGTTCCATCCATGCTCCAATACATCTTGATTCACCTCACTATTCTCCTTTGCCTCTTTTGATCTATCCCCTTCCCATTTCATCTTGAAGTATAAAATCACATCCTTAGACCAATTACTTGTTTCTGAACATGAAGGTTGAACTTTTTTGTTTAAAAACTGATCCACAATCAACCTATCTTTCAACTGATTCAGTTCTTGACTTTCATTAGTATTGGTTTCCAGAGCTGCACATTTGTTAGGAGACACCCTTATGGTTGACAGTAACTCATCCTGAATACACCTTGTCTTCTCAATGTTATTCATGTTCTCCTGACTGTTCAGACTTTTGCCATGTACCTTCTTCTGTTGATCCTTCATAGTTTCTGTGTTGTTATCCTTCCTTTTTTTTTTGGTGCAAAAGGTGAATTATATTAACATCAAACTTTGTACATATTATAAGTAACACATCTGAGTTGGGCATACCCAAAACAGACACCAAGATACAAAGAAAGCTTACACATTCAACCTCTAAATCTAACTCTGATACAACAAACAGAGAACCACACATGACAGATAACACTCTGCTTAAAGCAATCAGCAGAATTCAAACCTCAGCATCAACCAAGCAACAAGATTTTTCACCTTAATGCACCATACCATCTAGCTACATTTCCATTTCTCCTTCCTATTTAAATCACTCAACCTGCCACCACAGTGAAATAAACAGGCAAGGATAATGGCTTCACTAGTTACCCATTCACTCAATCCAGTCAAGGGCTCTTCCAAGCTTCCTACATTTCCATCTTTACAAATGGCTTCAAAAGCTTGGAAACACTCACCTTGAGGGAGAACCAGCCTTTACCTCCTGTAGTGAGGCATTGAATGGACCAAGTAGGTTCATCTTTCACTCCTCACTATTCCATTCATCATGCCCCACCCACCATTCTTATCTCCAACTATACACACCATTCTTATTCTATCCATTCTTCCCACCACCCTTCATATGATTGTACCCATTAGGTCCAGTTTGTCCCTTTTCATTGTTCCTTTTATAGTTTGCGTCAATGAAACAATCATTCCCATTGTTTTGAACCCGCTGTCCATTCTCGGATACTATTACATTCTCTACCCTTTTAATTTTATTACATTTTCCAATTTCATGTCTAAAAACCTTGCAGTGTGTACAAATTTCAGGCTTCCACACATACTCAACCGTCACACATTTTGTCCCTTTCACTATATTTTCTTTGCTTCTATACTGCACACATATATCTTCTTTAAATCCCTTATTAACATCAAACTCCACCAGTACTCTAGCAAACTCTGCTCTCCCCTTACCATTTTGACAAACCCATTGTCCATTCTCAATGGCCTCCCTAAACTACTTGCCAAAGCACTAATACCCTCCTTTGACCAGGCCTCTAGTGGTACATTTACCATTTTTGCCCAAATAGGTATCTTTGCAACATCAGCTTTTTCCATATCTATGATTGGATCCCACCTCTATACAGTAAAGCGGCTTGTTGTTTACAATCCATGGTCCTTGTTCAATTACTTTTCCCAAACCCTCTTTATTTTTGAATTTAAAGTAGCAAACTCCCTTTCTATCAACTTGCACATCAATCAAACCATACTTACTCCATATCCTCCTAACATGTTATCTGAGTTCATTTTCATTCACAGAGCAACCAATGAACTGACCACACCCTGTCAAATTCTATTTCTTACTTCCTTTAGCAACAAGTTCCTCATCAAAAATAACACATTCAGTCCCATCATCACAAACTTCAGTAGGTTTAAAATCCAAACTAGTATCTAGCAGTTTTTCATGCTTTTGTACCATTTTAGCATATGATTTAACACCCTCCACATTATTATTCACATTTACTCTATCCATTCCATTATTGACAGTAACATCATTAACATTCTCCTTTACGAACCGAATCAGCATATTTTCCAGGAATTTTAATCTGTCTTTTTGACGATCTTTTTTTGTTTGACATATTGACTAGTACAAAAGAATAAAGAAACAGCTATAAAATAACTAAAACCAAAGATTAAACCGATCAAATGAAAAGAAATGTAATTCTGAAGAGATTGTACGGTTTATTTTATTGATTTAGGATCAAAAAGGTAATAAAATGAGAAATTGAAGGTTTGTTAACGGAGAATTTGCCGAGAGATATGATTAGGGTATTAGGGTTTGGATGAGTTAGGATTAACTTTGTTGTTTTTTAAGAATAAGCCTACAAGAGTTGATTGCAGCAGATTAAGGTATTAAGTTATTAACGTGACATATCACCTTACTTAAGTAATATCTCTGCTTATTAAAATATGAACCCGCCCGGCTAACCGCACAACAACAACAAAAATCTATTAAAAAAATAAAAAATTAAAAAAATTAAAAAAAATTAAAATAATCATAAAATGAAATAAAACTATTCGGACCGGTTAAGCTTCAGGAGATATAACATAGCAAAGAAATGAGTTAATAGTGATAGGTGAATTGGACCAGTTTAATTATGAGTGGAGTGGACCGAAATGTTAAAATATGTTACACAAGGAATCGTCATTGTAGTCCTTTAGGGGGGTGGCATCGTAGTCGGTATGGGGCTCAGCGTGGCTCGGCGTCCATCGGCAAAACAAAGCCACTCAATTGGCATGGACAAATCGGTGAGACGAATGGCATACATTACCGATTCGGTGTGGAAGAAATGCATTAAATTTTCGAACGTTACTTGCTTTCAAAATTGTACCGTTTGGTACATATTCATTAAATACCATCAAACCATCTTCCAAGCTATCTAGCTATTTTTTCTTTTTTTTGCATTCATTCTCACTGGGTAATACCCTTGTTGATCAAGTTGTAGACATCACGGCTATACACGTGTCACCGCGGTCACATGCTCAATCACTCTTCAGTGGGTATTTAGCTATTGAATCCAACAACCCTTGTACGCACGGAGGTCGTGGGGCGTTGCCGTCTGAAGGCGGTAGTCCTTCTGACTTGTTGTCTTTATCTGGTTGTGGTCGTTTAAGGCTTGTTGTTGAATTTGTTAGTGTTTAGATTTAGTTTTAGTGTTTTAGTTTTGGTTGTTTTTTATAAAAAATAAAGAAAGAAAGATGTTGAAGATTAAGAGGGTGCCTACTATTTTATCGAATTATCAGAAGGATGAAGTGGAGGAAAGTGGTGGTAATAATGGGTGTGACAGGAACTGTATGAGGGAATATATATATATATATATATATATATATATATATATATATATATATATATATATAATAAAAAAAAAGTTTAGGCATGGTTAGGCATCACATTGCCACTAAAATTATGAACTTAGGCATCATTAGGCATGAAATTAGTTGGTGAAACATAATTGGCTAATTACTATTAATGTTTAGGCATGGTTGTCACCCCCTTAACTCTAGAGATAAAACAGAAGCTTTAAAAAGGTTGACAAAACTAGAGCCAACAATGACTTCATCCAAAGGTAGTAGCATCTACATGTGGAGTTTTTTTTTAGAAATGGTATTGTTTTCATTATAGTTTGAAAGTATGGGTTTCTATTTTATTTTCTTTGTAAACATGGGTTTTCACTATTTAATTTTCATTGTAGTTTTAAACGTAAACTATTTAAAACGTGATATTGACCACCAACTAAAAACTAATATAAATACATGCTAGTGTACTAAAAAAACAATATATACACATATATACGTACTAAGGGCAAGTTTCTTTTTTTACCTTAGTGAAGGGATTGGCCCCACTAACCATTTTATATTATTTCTTTTGAGATGAGACCCATAAAAATCCTTTAATGGGTCTATATCCACAAATGATGAAAACTCACCTCCTCCCCAATAAGAGGCTTAGATAGACGTGGGACCCATATAACTCTTAGCTAAGAAAAAAAGTAAACAGCGCCTAAGTCCAATATATCAAGTTTTAACTATTATAATACAAACAAATATTTCACACTGAGGATATCTTAAGTAATTAAATATACAATTCGTGAGCAATTAAGTTGTTACTAGTTTATAACATGCAATAAATCCTAGCAAATTGAAAATCTCAACAAAACATACCAAAAAAGAGAAACAAAGCTCAAGACTCAAGAGTTACCTTTCCATAAAAAAAAACAAAATAAAAAAAATAATTAAAAAAAATAACTCATGCCCTCGTGAGTTTCATATCGATCAACATCAACGCATTAACTTTATATTTTGCAACGTTTTTTTTTTTTTTTTTTTTTTTTTGCTAGCCGGTGGTAATTGATGATCATAACTGGCCTCAAATTTGAATATAACTATCCAAGGCTTATTATTGGGTTTTAGGGAAGGCTTCACCATTCACATGAGCATATTTATACATTGGCCTTTCCATAAAAAGGTGCCCTTATATCGTCATAAAATGGTGCCCTTATATCGCCCGCTTAACCCAACCTGGCCCAAATGTGGCCCTACCAAATAGGCCCTAATTAAATATATGTTTAGTGAAACAAGTTAGAACTTATACTTCAAGCCGAAAACATAGTTTACTTTTTTATAAATTGTTTTGCGAATTTGTTGAAGTTTAGTATTGTAAAATCAGCTAAAAATAATTAAAAATTATCGTTATAAAAAAAATTAACATGAGATATCACCTTAGTTAAGTAATATCTCCGCTTATTAAGAATGTGAACCTGGCCAAGCACACAAAATAATAATAATAATAATAATAATAATAATAATAATAATAATAATAATAATAATAATAATAATAATAATAATAATATCTCGAATAGGTGTTCCCTTATTTTCTGTTCAGATGCCATGCTCAGCTTGTTTCAGGGTCTTTGTGGGGGATGTTTATGGGGACCATGATGTATCGTGTGCAGGTATTATTGGTATTAAACATCGGCATAATGTGGTACGTGATGTTCTTGTTGACATATGTTCTCGGTCAGGTATTTTGGCTCGTAAGGAGATTGATATTGGGCTTATTGGGGAAAGGGACAAACCCTTACGTCCAGCTGATATGTTACTTTACTCGTGGGATAATGGGCTTAATGCATGTGTTGATCTGACAGGGTCATCACCCTTGACACAAACCGGTATGGTTGATTTTGTACCGGGTCGTGCGGTTATTGAAGCCGCATAACGCAAACGCATCAAGTACGAGGCTAAATGCGCGGACATTGGATATAGGTTTTTCCCCTATTCATTCTCTTCTTTTTGAGAACTTGAGAAGGATGCGGTTGACTCAAGACATTGGAGCACGTGCTGCTGCTCATATTTTTAGTAAGATTAGCTTCACTATAGCTAGAGGAGTGAGTGCCCAGTTAATATCTCGGCACCCCACTAATTTCTTGTAAATCCTATGATTTTCTAATAAAGTGATGATTATAAATAATAATAATAATAATAATAATAATAATAATAATAATTATTATTATTATTATTATTATTATTATTATTATTATTATTATTATTATTATTATTTATGGAGAGGTAACTCTTGAGTCTTAAGCTTTGTTTTTCTCTTTTTTTGCATGTTTCGTTGAGATTTCAATTTGAAGCCTTCCTTAAAACCCAATGATAAGCCTTGGATAGTTATATTCAAATTTGAGGTCAGTCATAATTCATCAATTACCCCTGTTAGCGAAGAACAATAACTCATACGAGAAATATTCCGCATCTATATTTTGGTCCAGTTCTCAAAGGGTTCTTTCAAAACTATTTGAACTATACGGTTCATTTCGAAGCAGCATCACAAGTTAAAGGACCACGCTGTTGTAACGTTGTACGTGTGTGGTTCTTTCATACGGCATTTGTTTTTTTTCTTCGTTAATTTTTTCATGACTTGGCTATAAAATATAATTCACGGTTTTAAAATAAGATAATCTCTAATACTACTCGTAGTATCGTAAAGCACCAATAGCGAATAGTTTTATTTCATTTTATGATTTATTTATTTATTTTTACTTTGTATTTATTATTATTATTATTATTATTATTATTATTATTATTATTATTATTATTATTATTATTATTATTATTATTTATAATTATTTTTCATTGAATCTAAGGAAAATTACATGAAATTGGAGGGGAGTCTAGACACAATCTGTGCTCCCACTCCTTTTTGAATACACAAGCTGACTCGATGTGAAATGAAAGCACCGCTCTTAACGTTAGAGTGGCTGCTGGCAATATTCCCAATGCGCGAGAGAGTATTCAGAGCTTCTACATCAAGTTCCCCAAAAGTGGAAAAAGCAAAGGGAACGAACTTATATCCATTGTCTTCACACTTGGATGCATACTTCTTCCTTTTCTTTTTCACATTATTATTATTATTATTATTATTATTATTATTATTATTATTATTATTATTATTATTATTATTATTATTATTATTATTATTATTATTATTATTATTATTATTATTATTATTATTTTGTGTGCTTGGCCGGGTTCACATTCTTAATAAGCGGAGATATTATTTAAGTAAGGTGATATCTCATGTTAATTTTTTTTATAATGATAATTTTAATTATCTCACGATACATGTTACAAGCAGGACTTGAAATCACGACCATTTAATTAGTGACTTTTTCACACACCATGAGGTGCTATTGGGACACAAGCCATTAAGTTAATTATTTTTAGCTGATTTTACAATACTAAACTTCAACAAATTCGCAAAACAATTTTATAAAAAAGTAAACTATGTTTTCGGCTTAAAGTATAAGTTCTAACTCGTTTCACTAAACATACCTTTCGGGCCTGTTTGGTAGGGCTACATTTGGGCCACGTCAGGTTGAGTGGGCGATATAAGGACACCATTTTATGACGATATAAGGGCACCTTTTTATGGAAAGCCCAATGTATAAATATGATCATGTGAATTGTGAAGCCTTCCTTAAAACCCAATAATTAGCCTTGAATAGTTATATTCAAATTTGAGGCCAGTTATTATCATTAATTACCACCTGCTAGCCGAAAATAAAAAGTAAAAAATAAAATAAAAGAACAACTCATGCTCTCGTGAGTTTCATATCGATCAACATCATCGCATTCAGTTTATATTTTGCAACGATATTTTTTTATTATGGAAAGGTAACTCTTGAGTCTTGAGCTTTGTTTCTCTTTTTTGTATGTTTTGTTGAGATTTTCAATTTGCTAGTTTTTATCTCATGTTATAAACTAGTAATCAATTAATTGCTCACGAATTGTATACTTTCTTACTTAAGATGACAAGCTATCTTCAGTGTGAAATATTTGTTTGTATTATAATAGTTAAAATGTGATATATTGGACTTAGTATGTGTATATATTGGTTTTTTAGTACACTCACATGTATTTATAGTAGTTTTTATTTGGTGGTCAATATTATAAGATGGATGGCCAAATGGATTGTGGTTAATAGAGATGATCAACAATTCTTCTTCGAAAAATGCTACGAAAGTAGCACTATCTAAATAATATATTACTGGTTGGACTTCTATAACATGTTAGTGTAGTAGTTATGAATCTTTCAATGTATATCAAATTTTACACACTAAAAGAGCCTATTATTTGATTTATCATCAGGCAACCGAAATTCCTGAGACAGTCTTGCTATTTGGTATGAAAAAAGAGCCTATAACATGTTTAGTGTAGTAGTTATGAATCTTTCAATGTATATCAAACTTTTTCTAAGATATTTTGAGCCGTAAGCTTAAAAAACCTCATGCAAAATAATAATAATAATAATAATAATAATAATAATAATAATAATAATAATAATAATAATAATAATAATAATAATAATAATAATAATAATAATAAATAAATAAATAAAAACAATTTCAAATAAATTGGAGCTTTTTGTTTCTAAAATTACGCTTATACCCTTTAACTATTACGTGGTCAATGTTCTCTGCAACCCTTTATGTAGTGTATAATATTTAAAAAGAAATCTCATAAAATATACAAGAGTAGTGTTTTACAAAAGTAATATTGGTCAATGTAAATATTCAGTTGAGGTTTAGCCATTTTCAGCATTTAAAAAGAAGTAGCAGTTCGTTTTGCATGTTTCTTTGTACAAAAGGATGTAAGATTCCAAGGACGTTTAGGTAAGTGCTCAGATGCAAAGTCACATAGAAATAAAATCTATAAAATGTCACCAGCTTGCGACACGTGTCCTCATCTGAAAGTATGAAATTACGAATAACCTCCGCATTTCCTATATAGATTGTGATTCACCTACCATTTTGCATCAATAATTTGCTCGTTTAAATGAATTTCTTAAGAGTAACACTTACTTTATGGTTTACTTTTCATTAAATATTGCAAATAGTGTAAAATAATACTCCTAATTCTGGTTGTCCGATTGTTTTTTGTTAGCTTTCTGTACTTTGACTTTGCTTTGAGCAAACTCTTTTGTCAAGGTAAACTAGAACTCTACAAATAGCTATGCAAGACGTATGAAGCCTGACAAAACACTAGACTTTCACTACTTTTAGATTTAAGTGATTAGGACATAATGACATGCAAAGTTTTACATGCTTAACTATAGATAAAGAGGTTAACATATTTGGATGTGACTGAATTTTGCATTTTTGTTTATTTATTTATTTATTTTTCACTTGATATTTAGATCTCTTTATAAAAGTAAGTGTAAAAACAAGTAAATTGAGGTTAAATATTTTAAAAGTTTATCAGCTTAAGTATTGTCTTTAGTAAGTTTTGTAGTCCAATGTATACTTTTTTTAAGTTAGTAACTCATATATCGCTTTTTATATTCAACATAATGTTCGTAAATAAACATGAATTTTGAACTATAATCTATGTCTAGGGGCTCTTTTAAAATTAATAAAACCAGAAGGCTCATTCTGAAACAATGTAATAACTTAAAGAACCACAATCAGTAGTCGACACACGTGCAAAAGTCCAACCTACCCGATCCGCCAAACCACCATTACCGTCCACACACCAAACTAAAGTTCAGGGGCTATTTTAAAACTGTCAAAAATAGAGAGTTCATTTCGAAACATAATCATAACTCAAAGGACCAGATTCATCATTCCTTATGTAACCAATTCTGACAATTTTATGCACCCGTCAATAAATTCCGCATCTAAAGTGTGGTCCAGTACTCTAGCCTCTAGGGGTTCTTTTAAAACTTTCAAAACTACAGGGTTCATTTTGAAACATAATCATAACTCAAAATGTCAGACTCATCATTCCTTATCGTAAATAATTCTGACAATTTTATGCACCCGTCGTTAATATTGCAAATCTAAATTCTGGTCCAGTTCTCTAGGGGTTCTTTTAAAACTATTTGAACTACAGGGTTCATTTCGAAACAACATAACAAGTTAAAGGACCACCACGTTGTTGTAACATTGTACGTGTGTAGTTCTTTCATACGGAATTTGTTTTTTTTCTTCGTTAATTTTTTCATGGCTTTGGCTATAAAATATATTTACGGTTTTAAAATGAGATAATCTCTAATACTACTCGTCGTATCGTAAAGCTCCAATAACGAATAGTTTTATTCCATTTTATGATTAATTTTTTTTAAAAATTTTTTATTAACTATTATTATTATTATTATTATTATTATTATTATTATTATTATTATTATTTTTTAATTATAAACATCACTTTATTGAAAAACAAATAGGATTTTACAAGAAGTTAAAAAAAAAAAAAAAATAAAAAAAAATAAAAATAATAATAATAATAATAATAATAAATTAAAAAAAAATCATTGCATAATATAAACTAAATGCGATGATGTTGATCGATATGAAACTCACGAGGGCACGTATGAGTTATTGTTCTTTTATTTGTTTTTCTTTTTTGCTAACAGGTGATAATTGATGAATTAACAAGTAAGGGGTGCCCGCAGCGTTGCAGCGGGTTTTTTTTTTTGTTTTTTTTTGCGATAATTTGTGTATATATATTTTTTTTAATTAGAATTTGACTTATAATTGTGTTGGCCATGTTTTTTTTTTTTTTTTTTTTTTTTTTTTTCTCTTTTAGTTTTGTGTATATACATTGATTTTTTACTTATGTTTGCACATATTTTTTCCGGAATTGTTTTTGGTCTTTGATAACGGGTATATTGATGAAGGTTTTTGGGTATTATAATTATGTTAACTAAAGTTTTTTCAAATATCTTTTTTAATATATTATGGTAACATACATGATACTATATTTACATCGCATTTTTTTAGTTTTTTTTTTGTGAAACGTGTAACTGTGTGAGTGTGGGCAAAAAATTGTGACAATGGCCGAGTATTAAAGAAGGCCAAAAACAGCCCAATATTGTGACCAATCAAAAAATATTTTTTTACTAGCACGGCGATTGAAAAGGTATGCTTTAATATATACAAGTACATGGCGCCCGCTGCGATGCAGCGGGTGGGTTTTTATTATTATTATTATTATTATTATTATTATTATTATTATTATTATAACCGTCACTTTTCATTGAAACCAAGGAAATTACATGAAATTGGAGGGGAGTCTAGACATAATTTGTGCTCCCACTCCTTTTTGAATACACAAACTAACTCGATGAAAAATAAAAGCACTGCTCTTGACGTTGTTAGAGTGGCTGCTGGCAATAGTCCCGACGCGCGAGAGTGTATTCAAAGCTTCCACATCCAGTTCCCCAAACGTGGAAAAAGCAAAAGGGACGAACTTGTATCCATTGTCTTCACACTTGGACGCATACTTCTTCCTTTTCTTTTCCACAACATTACACAACGCAGCCCCAGGAGCCCATGTCGTTACCCCATTCCCAGTAAATGGGGAGACCCCAGTCACATCCAGACATGTGTCCTTACCTTGGAACCAGTTAAACAATAGCACATCTGCAGGACGTAATTCTCTCCCTTCCTCCGAAATAAATCCCATTGGGGCCTCTTTACGCACCATAATCCCGGCTTTGGAACATATATCAACAAGGATATCACGCACCAAATTATGCCTGAACTTGACACCCACTTCGCTAGCGCAGTGAACCGCATGATCCCCCCACTGGTCCATACGGTGTACATTGCAACTCGGGCATAAGCTACCTTCGGAGAACATAGGAACCGCAAGCCTGTAGCATAACACCGATCGAAATTGGCGAGGATTCATCCTTTGTCCGAGACCGTCAATAAGGATGGCGAAGAGGAAGTCCTGCGCATGTGGGGCGCGGATGCTACTAAGTATAGCCACCTGCCTTGGACTTAATGAGTACTTGGAGACAAGGTCTTTCTCAATGACACCGAAATAACACTTTGCCAAGGTTTTCATCATTTGGGGGGCAGAAGCGCCCCCGGTGACAGTGAGGAAGTCGGTGTTACAAGTAGCATTGAATAAGTCCAAAGCATGCTGGAATGAAGGCCCGTGTGTGACAATACCCATTTTGGTAAGTATCTTATCCTGTAAGTCGTTCGTTTGCATCCGAGAAGTGAGGAAAGCGTATTGGACGATATCCCCCGCTGAAAGGATGCCAAGCCCACCGAGCTTTATTGGAAGAGTGGCAAGCCTCCATTGCCAATCACCAAACCCTGGCCCTGAGGCAGTAACAATCTTTTCCAAAGAGGCACGTAACGTCTGATCGAACTGAGCTTGGGCCTCTGATAAGTGCGAGGGGGAATATGTTCTCAAAGCATACGATAGTTTCGAGACTCCTGCACAATTACGCAAAAGGAGAAGCTCACATTGGGGATCATTGAGTTTGTTAATTGCCTCGATTAATAGTATGGTTTTGGAGACCCTTTTGGAAGCCAAGTCCCGACAGAAACCTTCATCTAAACTAACCGGACCACCAAGGAGTTTGACACCATTGAGCGGGCGAGCAATATTTGTAGGAAATACGCCCTCCACTCTGCTTCTAGGGTCTTCAACAGGCCAGAAGAGTTCAGTCTTGTCAAAATTTAAAAACAAACCACGGGCGAGGCCCTCTGTCCTAATGATATCAAGCGCCTTGGCGACCATGAGCGTATCTCCAACAATAGTACCATCATCGAGGTACCACGCCTGAAGGGTAAGTTCACATGACTGATTGATAGCATGAATCAAAGGGTACAAAGCTTGGGCAAACAGCAAAGGCCCCAACGGATCACCTTGTTGGACACCCTGACTTGACCAAAGGATGGAGTCCTCATAATAAAGCCTGGCAGGGCGCGCATAACAGAACTCAACCCATGGTGCAATAGAAGGGCATCGCCCCCTAGCTTCCTGAAGCAAGACACTCCTGTCAACAAGATTAAAAGCATTCTTGAAGTCCACTAAAAGCATGGAAAGTCCGACTTCACGCCCCTTAGACTCAATGAGCCTATTTACAGAGTGAAGGACAGCCTCGCATCCCCCAGGGACTCCAACCCCAAATTGAAAATCCTGCAAGTAAGAGTTCATGGAATCACCGACCGACGAAGAGGCAACCTTTGACACAAGCCTACGCCAAACAGTGCCAACAGCAATAGGGCGTATACCACCGCCGGGTTTGACTAAGGGAGTCAAGGGAGCACTAGCGAT
This sequence comes from Artemisia argyi, assembly GCA_030686995.1. Taxonomy (NCBI): domain Eukaryota; kingdom Viridiplantae; phylum Streptophyta; class Magnoliopsida; order Asterales; family Asteraceae; genus Artemisia; species Artemisia argyi. Next base: position 214,889,561 of record CM060685.1, on the reverse strand, counting down.
ATATTCCCCCAGTTGACTAGGGCACTTTCCACTAAGGAACAGATTAACAACTCCAGTAATGGACCCAAGCAGGTCATCAGCAATAGCAGACGCCGCCCCACCCAAAATATCCATCAAATGTTGTGCTCGTAACCCATCACTCCCACATGACGTCCCCTTGGGGAAGCTGCGGATCCTGTTGAGTACCAAGTCCTTGTCGACAGAAAGGGCGTCCTCATCAGGTGACAAAGGGGACAGTGTCGGCTGGGGAGCATAGGGGTGTTTGGCCTCGAGCTCCAATAGGGTGTCAGGTGTGGATGGGGCGATTCCAGAAGACGTGAGCACCTTAATAGCAGCAGTAAAATGCCCGTCCCCAAGTTTACGCTTGCACTGACCCAGGTTGACCCCATTTTGATCCTTACGTTTCCTCCCCTCTTTGAAAGATGAAGGCACTTCGACTAACCGATCCATCACCAGACCAAGCCTATCAACGGGATCCCTCCATCTGAGGATGGCACGGGAAATACAGTCGAGCTGGCATCGTTCTCTCTCACCGGAGCGTCGTTGAGTTCTGTTTGTTGGCACAAAGACGGAGAGCACACAGGATGGTAAAATAAGGAGTTGTACCCATGCAGATAAGCCCCCTGGTCTCAATAGAACCATATCCAACGCACCACGAAAAATCTTAGCAAATCCAAGCCGCGCCCTGGGGGGAATACATTTAACCGTACGTATTTTCTTAGAGAAAACCCGATCAAGGAGGTTGATGTCGTAAGCTGACTCACCAACGAGAGGGGGCATCCCAGAAGCGGCCCCCATAAAACCCTTATCAATAGTGAGAGTACCATCTGACTCACCCGCGACCCTCTCCTTTACAATATTCAGGGTCGGCCTCTTGGGTATAGGAATACCGTAGATCGCCACATCGTCAAAACGAGGCGCCTGAACCATGTCACCAACAGCATGTTTGCAATTCTTGCTAAAGGTGTGAGTGCCAAAACACACACCACAGAGCCAAATACCCGCTTGATGAAGTGCACGGTCAAGGGTAGAGAACAAAGAGAAGTCACCCGCAATGCGTGTTTTGTGAGAAGCCTTTAAAACATCAGTCTTAAAATGGCGGGTGCCCAGGTGATCAATAAAATATTTTCTAGTGAACCCCTTCTCATTCCCGCCACTGCACCCCTCATGTCCTTGTAGCGAGCATGATATCCGACATGTGTCAGGGTTAGCCATGATAAGAAATATACCGTTATGTCAAAAGCGTTCACGTTTAATAACCAAGAGCACCCTTTTGAAACCAAATAAATAGCCCAAAGGATCACGTTAATAAATCACGTGAGCACGGCCCACCATCAAAACAAACATCGGCCCACAAGGAAAAATGACAAACATATAGTAGCAACAACCCTACAAGGAAAAGCCCAAGGGGTGGGCCCCACCTGGATAATAAACTCATGAAGCTAACCACAATACCCAACAAAAGAGCAACCAACCTCACTAACCGCAAAACTGATACTCCCACACTAATCGCAGTTCTATTACCTTCCCCCCCCCCCTTTTTTTTTTTTTTTTTGAACTTAAAAAGAAACTAACCGCTAAAACAAAAGGACACGACAAAACCCACGCCAGGGGGAGCAAACCACAACCCCACAACCTAATCGCTACCAGGAGGAGGGAACGACCCCCAACCCAGAAAATGATAGGTTTCTACTTCACGTACGCCGGTTTGCCGACGGTAGACCAGAAGACAGAAACCACAGCTCACCCAAAAACCAACCCACACGACATAACAGACAAAGGAAAAACAAGAAGAAAAGCACCCCGACCGAGAGGTGATGGTCCAACTGAGTGTTGAATCACCAGTGACGGAAGAGACGAATGTGACGAAGCAGGATCAAGGAGATCCCCATGGATCGTCAGAAATCGCCCACAGTAGATGGTGTGTTTTTTTTTTTTTTTAGTTTTTAGTTTTGTGTTGATGTTCGTTGGTGTAGTGAGCATACATATTATCGTTTTGTCATGGTTGTTTGTTTGCAAATGATTTTACATGCATTTGATGTATATGACAGATGAGTTTGTCAAATGAAAGATTATTTGTAACTGAAAATATGAGGCCGTTTTAGTAGGTTTACATATAGATTGGGGATATATTTTGTCTTTTTTCATAGTTTGGTTTCTTTTGTTGACCCTTTTCTTCCTTATACCTTTTGTTTCTTCCTCGTATGGACTCTGGAGCATTCGTATTATCATTTTTTTTTTTTTTTTGCCAAAAGTCTCAAAGCAAATAGGCTACCAAGGAAGGCCAATGGTGAAATATTTTTTTATTCAGCACAGCGCTCAGTGGTTCTCTATAATATATAGATAGAGAATAACTGGCCTCAATTTTGAATATAACTATCCTATCCAAGGCTTATTATTCAGTTTTAAGGAAGGCATCGCATTAGCATATTTATACATTGGGCTTTTCATAAAATGGTACCCTTATATCCCATCTCAGCCCGACCTGGCCCAAATCCGGCCCTACCAAACATGCCCAAAAGGTATGTTTAGTGAAACGAGTTATAACTTATACTTAAGCCTAAAACATTAGTTTATTTTTTCATAAAATTGTTTTAAAATCATTAAAAAATAAATCAATTTAAAATTATATATATTTCAAGTTTTTATGTGTTAATCTATCATAGTTTTAAAAGTATTTAAGTAATTTGACTAATTATAAACAACCCTTATAAGCATGTTTTTGTTAACTTGTGCTTATGTAAGCTCATAGCTTATAAAAGATTCATAAAATTGCGTAAACTTATCTTAAAAAGCTTAAGCCTTTATAAGTCTATTATAACCATTGACATCCTAGTCATCCCACGATCGGTGTATTTTACATACACCTCATAGCATGTTAATTACACATTATTTATTTATTATTCGCTGTTATACATGTACTTTGAGGGTATTTGGTGATTATGTAGGTTATGCGCGAAAAAGAGCTAAAGTTGTGATATTAGTTTAAAATGAAGACAAGAAAGATTTGGATATTGTCACATTGTCTTGGTCATAACTTCTTCGTCCAAGCTCCGTTTTAGGCGATTCATAAGGCCGCGGAAAGATAAAAGGGATAGCTGGACATTCAAAATATTATGATGCACGAAATTTGGAAGTTTGCTTGGGCATTTATCTGCTGGAAAAACCAACTCGTGGGTTGGACTTTTGAGCTATCAATATCATTGGGCCCTATGCTACTGATTAATTACTTAAAGCCCATGGTGTTGGACTTGGTTTATTTGGACGAGTGCGGGTAATAAAGCCCAAGTTTTTTTTGGTTGGTTTTGAGAAACGCAAAAAGGAGTTCAACCGCAAAAAGGAGTTCAACCTTAATTAGGGTTTCGCTAAAGACAGCCCTAAGGGCTGTGGTTAAGAAATAAATTTTTATTACATGATTACAATGAATGATTATGATTGGATGAAAATTCCGAAAAAAGCGGAAACAATCCCTAAATATATGGATTTACAACAAGCACTTGATTTTGATTGGATGATTTAGTTTCCTACAACCAATTGTATTAAAAATTCACTTCTTAACCAGAGCCCTTCATTAGCAAAACCCAATAAATACAGCTTGAATTTTGCACCTTATCTCTTCAATGATACACATCCGACGCATCGATTATATTCCCTAACAACACCACTTGATAAGAGGATTGGAAACTTGGCTAATTATTGATTTGTAAGCAAGAAAAATACACGATTCGACCAATAGAAAAAGAGGAGCTCAGCCACCATTCTTTTTGGGTCATTCATTCGAAGACAACAAATATTTTCAGACTTTTTTTTTCTTTTTTTTCTTTTTTTTTTTTTTTGAACAGCAATTTATTTACAAAAACTAGCAAGAAGCTAGAATTACATCGAAATCAAGTAAGGGTTTTTGAGCCAGTCGTCCCAACTAAACGAGGCTTTACATCTATACTTATACCAATAAAATGCGTTGGAAACAACATTGTCAAAAATTAACGCCTTCTTAGGAGCTTTTAATGATTTTACTCTTAAAGGTAGAATTGTTTGGATCGAAGTTGAAGGTATTCCTTTCAAGCTTTGGTCGGAAAATACTTTCAAGAGAATTGCTATCAAGTGGGGAGAATTATTGGACATTGACGATCAGGAAGACATGTGTTTTCATTCAAAGAGACTGTGTGTATAAACGAAGACAAGTTTGAATATTTTATAACGATTCAAAATCATTTTCCGTGGTAAGGGGTTTTGGATTCGTGCCAAAGAAGTCCCGGGATGGGTTCCGGAGTTTATGGAAGATTCTGATGATGATAATATATCTGATGAGGGTATTAATGATGAGGTTCCCATAGTTCATGATTCTCTTAGTTGTGGTGATGATAATGGTGTTGAAGACGTGCCTGAGACAGTGTTCGAAGAGGCTTCGGGACAGAAAGAGGTGCATTCAGAGGATCCTTTTGGCTTGTATTCTCTACTTAACAAAAATAAGGATGGTAATACAGAGAATGATCAAAGTCCCAAATACCCACCGGGATTTACACCTGATGAGGGATCGAAGGAGACAGAACCGAATGAGGTTAATGTTAGGAGTGATTACAACAACGGTGTGAATAATGGTAATGAGGACATTATGCAGAGTGGGCGGGACGGAACCAATGATAAGGAGGGCTCTACAAATAATGCTTCTGAATCTGTTAGATCTGGACGCTTTAAGAAGTATGTGGCACCGAGAACCGGTGGATCGATATTAAGTTTGATAGAGGAATTAGTGAAAGTGGGGCAGACTATGGGGTATAACATGGAGGGTTGTATGAATAATTTGACGAAGATTATTGAATCACAAGGAGCGTCAGTAGTTCATCGATGAACTTTCTTTCCTTGAACATCCAAGGCCTCGCCCAAAAGGCCAAAAAAGATTGGGTTAAGGAGTTATGTATTAAGAATAAAGTTAATTTTTTGGCGCTTCAAGAAACCAAGATGGAAAAGATTGATGTGTTTAGTGTAAAGAAATGTTGGGGTAATCTGAATTTTGATTATGTGCATAGTGATTTTGTTGGTAATTCAGGAGGGATTCTGTGTGTTTGGGACCCGAGTTCTTTTAGTAGGAGTAATATTACCGTTTTGGATTATTTTGTAATTATTCGGGGGGTGTGGCTGAAGTCCGACATAAATCTTCTTATTGTGGTGGTATACGGTCCTCATGATTTGCGAGATAAACGGATGGTTTGGGATTACTTGGCACATGTTTCAAACCAGTGGGATGGTGAGGTGGTGATGTTGGGAGACTTTAATGAGGTGAGATTTAAATCTGATAGGTTCGGATCCACCTTCAATGCTCTAGGTGCGGATGTGTTTAATTCTTTCATTGCCAATGCGGGTTTGGAAGAGGTTTCGTTAGGAGGGAGTTCATATACATGGTGTCATAAGTCAGCTAATAAAATGAGTAAGCTTGATAGGTTCTTTATTTCTGAAAATCTTCTGAATATATGTCCTAACATTAGTGCCATTACGCTAGATAGATATTTGTCCGATCATAGACCTATTTTGCTTCGTGAATGTTCTTATGATTATGGGCCAATTCCTTTCCGATTTTATCATTACTGGCTGGAATTGGAGGATTTTGATCAATTTGTTATAGATACTTGGAAGTCTGCTCCAAGTGTGGGGAATAATGTTATGCGTAATATGATGTTTAAGTTAAAATTCCTCAAAGTTAAGATTCGGGAATGGATTAAAGCGTATAGATTTAGTAAGAAGGACTCGATCGACAGACTTAGAGAGGAGCTTCAAAAGTTGGACGAGACTATGGACAAGGGCAACGGTTCTGATGAGTTTTTGATTAAAAGAAGTAAGATCATTGATTCGATGCAGCAAATCAATAAGATCCAATCTATGGATGTCGCCCAAAAGACAAAAATTAATTGGGCAGTTGAAGGGGACGAGAATGTTAGATTTTTTCATGGGATGTTAAATAAGAAGCGTAGCCAACAGAACATTCGGGGCATAATGGTTGACGGTATATGGAAAGATGATCCAGATAGTGTTAAAACTGAATTCTTTCAACACTTCAAGAGCAGATTCGATAATCCTAATGATGGTCGAGCTCGTATTGATATGTGTTATCCTCGTTCTCTTTCGACTGAACAACAGGTGGACTTAGAGTGTATGGTCACAAAAGAGGAGCTTAAGAGAGCGGTGTGGGACTGTGGGATGGAGAAGTCCCCTGGTCCGGATGGTTTTACTTTCGGTTTTTACCGATACTTCTGGTTGACGATCGAAAATGATGTGTTTGAGGCGGTCAATTATTTTTTCACATATGAAGATATTCCAATAGGATGCAATTCCACTTTCATCGCTTTGAGCCCTAAAATTCCGGACGTTAACATGGTCAAAGACTTCAGACCTATTAGCCTCATTGCCAGTATTTATAAAATTATTGCTAAAATCCTAGCAAATAGTCTCGTTGGTGTGTTAGAGAGCATTGTTAACGAGGTACAATCAGCTTTCATAGCGGAGCGTCAAATTCTTGATGGTCCGTTTATTCTTAATGAGGTTGTGCAGTGGTGTAAAAGTAAGAAGAAGAAGGCGCTATTTTTTAAAGTTGACTTTGAGAAAGCGTATGATTCGGTTCAATGGGATTTCTTGGACGACGTTTTAAATAAGTTCGGGTTTGGCAATAAATGGCGTAAGTGGATCCAAAGTTGCCTAAGGTCGTCGAGAGGTTCCATTATTATTAACGGTAGCCCTACGGAGGAGTTTCAAATTTTCAAAGGGCTCAAGTAAGGTGACCCGCTATCTCCTTTTATTTTTTTCCTTATTTTGGAGAGCTTGCATTTATCTTTTCAACAAGTTGTGGATGAGGGCCTGTTTAAGGGTATTAAGCTTAGCATGTAACACCCCCAAAATTTGATACAGCGGAAGACACAACAAGCTTTCGGGGTGCTACGGGGATTGGTATCCGACACAAGACAATATAGAACGAGATAAAGTAAACATAATAAAAACGCAACCAAAACGGGGTTTTAACGTTTACATTTATCCCAACATCATTCAGAGTCAGGCCCAAAATAACATAACAGTAGGTCCAAAATTAATTATCAGAGTTTAGAAAAATAGATCCATGAACCATGAGCCTTAGCCGAGCCTTCCATTCCAAGCATCCGTATCGTCACTTAATTACCTGAGAAAACGTGCTAAAAGTCAGCTTTCGCTGGTGAGATCATAGGTTTAAATTCATCTAACAATATAGTGGACATATACGCAAAACGCTTGCTAGCTAGACTAAGGATTCACTAAAAGCTCGCGGATACCCTCCGCTCCAATCCTAACACACGGATACCCTCCGTTCCAACATAGATATTCGGGTAACCCCCGCAATACCAATAAATACTCGGATAACCTCCAAAGTATCAATAACCTATAGGTGCACACTACAGTACCTAAATAAGCCAACCTTGAATAGTACACACGAACCGTGTGACTAAAGCTGACAATACAATTAAGCCAACCTTGAATAGTACACACAAAATATATGTGACTAAAGCTGACAATACATCCTAGTCCATACGCATAGCAAGTTTTAGAAAGAATATAGAAGCGATAATAGTCCACATAAATAATTTGCACGTTTCTCACCCCAAGTATTGAAAACATGGTTCAAGAGTAAAAGTTGGGCTATGACTCACCTCAAGTCCAGAAAATAGCAAGAAGAAGTCGGTAGAAATAAGATGTATAGTAACTCACGAAACAGCAACTACGGACTCGGCATGACCTAACAATATCAACTCGTTCAGAAATCCTTTCCTCAAATTCAAAATATTCCCAAACCCGGACGAGAATCCGTTTTATTTCCGAAAATCCATTTCGTATTAGTTTGGTGTATTTACGTTTGGTATCCATACGGGTGGTGGGTCGACGCAAAACAAACCAAAAGGTCACACAAAGAATAATAAAATAAACTATGGATCTAATATTAGCCCAATATATCATTTAAATAAATCGCCAAAGTTTATCAAATCCGTCGATTTGATAATCCTCATATTTATTTATGTAACATACCGTTCCAAGATTACATCCAATCCTACAGCACATAGCACATAAATACTATATGGTATATACCGTAGTTTAATAAATTCCTTATATACATCGTCAAATTGGTCAGATTTCCCGATATATATACACGCAATTTATTACCCTTTACATATACCACAACCTATGGGCGTCGTAGGATACGATGCCCATTAATATATTCATTTCATATAGCCAAATAACTCGGTTCAACCCTACGGTTAAGTGGTTATTTAGTTATAGAAAATGTTTATATTAATCGTCATATATCCGTGACAACACGAAAGTCACAAATAAAAACTTACCTGGACTCGAGTGACAACGACTCCGCATAACTCGATAAGTTTACCCGTTATATATATATAAAATGACATTTTTATTTAATGTTTAATAATTGTCGAGAGTCCCTCGTTTTATAACACCTTTTTATAATAATAATACGTTCAATAATATTACGCCACTTTCGTAGCCTAATATATATCTAGTCGTATTATTTATAATATGACTCGTGGTTATTATTATTATTAATATACGCGCTTATATAATTATATATCCGTTCTTCACGTCTATATATTCATATAAACGTTTATATTATCAATAATTATTATTACGAGTTTTATTATTTACGTTTTAATTGTAAATAGTTATCGAGTCATACGAAATGGTCACATGTCCGAGTCATGACTCTCGGCTCATTGTCCAAGTCCAAAGTAATAAGCAAATGTCATAAATACAAAAGTATCTCCGTCCAACACAATCCCAATCCACGTGCTACAACAATAGGGTCCGACTACGGCACCCGACTAACCTATCTCCGTCAATCTAAGTGACTGTCTCACAATCGGTCCCCAATATCCCAATTCGTCAACACTTCTCAATACCAAAGTTCAATATCCAATGTCGAGACCCAAACATGGTCTCGACCCACATGTATTCGGCCAAAGAACAAGTGAACAACCAATCAATAACAATTATTCCAAACCAAGTTATAATCCAAGAACAAAGTTATCAAGTCCTACTCGGGTGGGTTTACCAAGCCACACCAAAGTCCACATGACTCGACCGAGTCGTGGCAATTACCACGAGCCAAGAGGGTTCGAACCAAGTATCAAAGGTCACCAAAAAGGCTCCAACGAGCATTCCAAAATAACCATTCGACTCACAAAAGTCTCGGCAACAACAATAATAATACGGCTAAGAGCCGCGACTCACAAGAGTCGAACCAAGGCAATAACGAGCCTAAGGCTCGAGTCACAACCAAACGAGAGCCCCAACTGGGTCTCGACTTGGTTATACGAGCAACCAAAAGTGACCCCGAGACCTCAAGGGTCTCGGTTATGCTCGAACCAAGAAACCAACCCTCGACATATCATAGAACAACCAAATCCTTCCATAAATCTGAACCCAAATCGACCCAAATCGGATACCAAACTAAACTTTACCAAAATCTTTAAAAAGAACTTGTAGTTTATAAACCCCAATACAATATAATCCGAGTTTGACTCGGTTTAGTAAAAACCCACGCGTAAAAACGCGTTTTCTCACCTTCCAATACACGGATCTATATCAAACTTCGAAAATAATGGTGGTGGTGTGGTGTACGCGCGGCGGTGGAACAAGCTAGAGGTGGTGGTTTCTTGTTCTCGGCGCGTGAAATGGTTCAAAAGGTGGAGAAAGACGTTTGGATTACGGTGGTGGTGTTTGTGTGTGGTGATAACCGGCGGTGGAGTGGTGGCCGGATTTTGAGTCGGCGGCTAGGGTTTGAAGTGGGGAGAGGATAATGAGAGAGAGAGAGATGAGTGTAGGTGATGGTTGTTGTGTTTGTGTGAACCGGCCCCAAGGACCAACTTTGTAGTTTTATTTATTTTATCTTTTTTTGTTTATAATTTATAATAAGGATAATAATAATAATAGTAATAATAATATTACTAATAGTGTGGAGCGGGTAAAGTGGGTAAATGTAAAACATGTGGCCCGAAACCCGAACTCATTTCAAACTTTAATATCTCCTGAAAACATCTCATAATTACTCAAATATCATCGGACTCGTAAAACGAATCATAAAATTTTTCGTTAGGTAAACCTAGTGCCAGAGTCAACGTAGTACCAGTGAGAATTTAAGAATACATCACCGAGCATAATATCAAAATGAATTATGAAAATAATTCACGAATTCCATAACATCATTAAATATAATTATCCATAAAATAGGTCTTACAAGTTCGTTGTGAAATAAAATTCCAAATAAAAATTATAAACGAACTTTAACGTAATGCGGGTTTTCAAAATAACTCCCTAAATTGCCGGTTGTCACATCCTCCCAGTCTCAGAAGAAACCCGTCCCGGGTTTCACTCGGAAAAATTCATCTACGAAGTGAAAAGCTTCGGATATCTCTTCCGGAACTCGTCCTCACGTTCCCACGTAAATTCTGGTCCATGTCGGGAATTCCAACGAACCTTGATGAGCGGAATGCGACTTCGCTTGAGTCGTTTAACTTCACGATCTAAAATCTCAATTGGCTCTTCCACGAAGTTCAATTTCTCATCAACACGAATATCCTTCATTGGAATGACAGGCATCTCATCAGAAAGACATTTCTTCAAATTACTAACGTGAAACACGTCGTGAACTTTACTCAGTTCATGTGGTAATTCCAACCTATAAGCCACGGGCCCAATCCTTTCTAAGATGAGAAATGGTCCAATGTAGCATGGGTTGAGTTTACCACGTTTCCCGAAACGTATCACACCCTTCCAAGGCGAGACTTTCAGCATCACTTTGTCTCCAACCTGGAACTCTAAGGGTTTACGTCTCTGATCGGCGTAACTTTTCTGCCTATCTCTGGCTGCTTGCAACCGATCACGAATCCGGGCTACTTTCTCAGTAGTTTCCAAAAACAGCTCAGGGCCTGTGAGTTGGCTATCTCCAACTTCTGCCCAACCAATAGGCGAACGACATTTTCTGCCATACAAAGCTTCGAATGGTGCAGCTTTAAGACTTGTGTGGTAGCTATTATTATAGGAGAATTCCGCAAGGGGCAAGTACTTCTCCCGGCCTTTACCAAAGTCTATGATGCATGCACGAAGCATATCCTCTAACGTCTGAATGGTCCTCTCACTTTGACCATCGGTTTGGGGATGATATGCAGTACTCATATCAAGTCTCGTCCCTAAAGCCGTTTGAAGTGATCGCCACAAAGCTGACGTAAAACGGCTATCGCGATCCGAAATAATAGATATCGGGACTCCATGATGCGAAATAATTTCCTTCACATATAACCTCGCAAGTTTATCCACACTATCATCTTCACTTATTGCTAGGAAATGAGCAGACTTTGTCAGTCGATCCACAATTACCCAGATAGCGTCACAACCACTAGCTGTCCTCGGTAATTTGGTAATGAAGTCCATTGTAATCCGCTCCCATTTCTAGACTGGAAGTTCTGGTTGCGTTAGTAATCCTGACGGTCTCTGGTGTTCGGCTTTAACCTTAGCACATGTCAAGCACTTACTAACGTACGATGCTATATCTGCCTTCATGTTTGGCCACCAATAGAACTTCTTAAGATCCTGGTACATCTTGTCGGACCCAGGATGAATAGAGTACCTTAACTTATGCGACTCATGCATAATCAACTCCCGAATTCCTCCATACAAAGGTACCCAAATTCGATCTCCAAAACATAACAATCCATTAGAACGCTTAACAAATCCTTTCTCATTCTCAGCCATCCCAAATATATTCTCGGCAGATCTGTTTTCTGCTTTCAACGCTTCCGTTTGAGCTTCAAATATTTGAGACGGTAATGGCGATACGATAGTCATTCCCAATGACCTAACTCGTAACGGTGGTATTCTTTCCTTTCGACTAAGAGCATCAGCGACAACGTTTGCTTTACCAGGATGGTAGCGAATTTCACAATCATAATCGCTTAGCAACTCAATCCAACGTCGCTGTCTCATATTGAGCTCTTTTTTATTCAAGATGTGTTGTAGACTTTTGTGGTCAGTAAATACAACACACTTGGTTCCGTACAAGTAATGTCTCCATATTCTTAAGGCGAAAACCACAGCACCTAACTCCAAATCATGGGTGGTGTAGTTTTTCTCATGCTTTTTGAGCTGTCGGGAAGCATAAGCTATCACCTTCTCTCGTTGCATTAACACGGCTCCCAATCCCTTATGTGAGGCGTCACAATAGACGACGAAATCCTCGTTACCTTCCGGTAACGCTAAGATAGGAGCACTACACAACATCTTCTTAAGCAATTGAAATGCTTCCTCTTCTTTATCTCCCCATTCATACGTAACACTCTTTTGAGTCAATTTGGTCAATGGTTTAGCTATCTTCGAAAATCCCTCAATGAATCTTCGGTAATAACCAGCTAAACCCAAAAATTGACAAACTTCGGTTGGGGTTGTAGGTGCAGCCCAATCTTTTATCGCCTCAATCTTAGCAGGATCCACATGGACTCCTTGTCTATCAATCACATGACCCAAAAATTGTACCGTCGGAATCCAGAATTCGCATTTCGAAAACTTGGCATAGAGTTTCTCCTTCCTGAGCAATTCTAAGATGAGTCTTAGATGCTCCTCATGCTCCTTCTCACTCTTTGAATAAATCAGAATGTCATCGATGAATACAATCACGAACTTATCTAAGTAAGGCTTACACACCCGATTCATGACATCCATGAATATTGCCGGTGCGTTAGTCAACCCAAACGGCATCACCTGAAACTCGTAATGCCCGTAACGGGTTTTGAAAGCCGTTTTCGGAATATCTTCCTCGCGAACTCGAAGTTGATGATATCCCGATCTCAAATCGATCTTCGAGTACACACTCGATCCTTGGAGTTGATCGAACAAGTCGTCGATCCTAGGTAACGGGTATCTATTCTTCACCGTTAACTTGTTCAACTCTCGGTAATCAATGCACATACGGAACGATCCATCCTTCTTCTTCACAAATAATACTGGGGCTCCCCAAGGTGAAGAACTTGGTCTTATGAATCCTTTTTCGGCTAACTCCGCCAATTGTTTTGACAACTCTTCTAGCTCGGTAGGTGCAAGACGATAAGGCGCTCGTGCTACAGGTGCAGCACCAGGTATAAACTCAATCTGAAACTCCACTTGTCTAGTCGGCGGGATTCCCGACAAATCATCGGGAAACACATCAGGAAAATCACGAACTATGGGCACATCTCCAATGCACCTTTCCTTTTTCTTCGTCCCTCCTTTATCAGAAAAGGTAACATCCCTTCTCCATTAGCTTTGGTAACTTAGTGCAAGAAATAACTGCTAATCGGGATGGGCTCCTAGAATCCTTTCGATCTCCTAATATATTTAGGATCTCCTTTCCGTAAGGTACACGCACGATCTTCTCGTCGCAAAGTATGTGAGCACGATACTTCGACAACCAATCCATACCAATGATGACATCAAAACTTCCTAACGTGACGGGTAGAAGATCTATGTTGAAAGGGTGGTTCAAGAAATTTAACGTGCAACCGCGAATGATGGTATTAATCCTTTCTATATTCCCATTTGCTAACTCAATATCATATCCAATTCCTAAGGCCATCGGGGGTTTCTCTAGTAAGGGTGCAAACATAGTGGACACAAAACTCCTATCGGCACCAGTATCAAATAGTATGGAAGCATAGCGATTATTGAGAAGGAACGTACCAGTAACGACGTTCGGATCTTCTCCTCTCTCGTTCCCGAGTGCATACACTCTTCCCTGAGCAGCTCCAGCTTCCACACGTTGGTCCCCATTATCTTGTCGTCCACGGTTTCCTCCAGCTCCACGGTTCCACGATTCTCTAGACTCATTCCTATAGTGTCCCTTCTTCCCACACCCATAACAAGTAACATCTGCCTTGTTTCTCATCTTAGGAGCAGCCTGAACCATAGCAAGAGGTCGAGCTCTACAGTCCCTAGCTGTGTGTCCTTTCTTTGAGCAGTTCTGGCATTTCACACTACACCATCCAGTATGATGCTGGTGGCAACGACCACACTTGGGTGCATCACCATTCTGATTCTTCTTATCTCCATTCCCAATAGCATAAGCCTTAGCTTGTCTCTTGCTTCGGTGATCATTACCCTTAGAGTGACGGTCTCTCTTTCTCTTTCCATTCTTCTCCTTATTAGCTCCTTCTAATTCCAACGAATCCATAAGTTGTTGAGCAATTGTGATTGCCTCATGGATGTTTGCAGGCCTAGCAGAAATCACATCATTTCTTGTAGCTACAGGCAACCCATCAGTATACCTCTCGATCTTTTGAGTCTCGGTTTTCACCATATCTGGGCAAAGCAAGGCTAATTCCTGGTAACGACAATTGTAGGTCGTCATATCATTACCTTTCACCTTGTGGTTCCAAAACTCAATCTCTAGCTTCTTGACCTCATTCCTTGGGCAATAAGTCTGAATCAGCAGAGACTTAAATTTCTCCCAAGTCATGGCATAAGCTACATCACTCCCAACTGAATTTCGGTAATTGTTCCACCAAGTTAAAGCTTCATCCTTGAAAGTAAAAGAAGCAAACTTTACCTTCGCATTCTCCGCACAACCACTGACATTGAACACTGACTCAGTCTTCTCAATCCATCTGACTAAGTAAACCACTCCTTCAGTTCCACCAAACTCAATGGGTCCACAAATCTTGAACTCCTTGTATTGACATCCGTTAGTACGAACAGGTGGGAAAGTTCCAGCAGAATTGTTCGAATGATTTGACTCAGCTAGTAGTTCAGCAACTCTTTGTTCCACAAGTTGGTTGATCAATGCTTGATCCACAGTAGGTGCGTTAAGTGGAACATGATCATTGTCTCCCTGAACATCAACATTTTGATTCCTTTTGTTGCGGTTAGTAGTGTCCAAGTTGTCAGGAGTAGGGGTTTCAACATTTCAAGTAGGTCGGCGTCCTCGACGACCAGGGGTAGTCACTGCAGGACCAGTTCTAGTAGCTCTAACAGGGTTTCGTCGTGGTGCCATTGATCTGTAACATCATACAAGTTCATGAGTCTCCAATAGAACTTATCAATATGCTCAACAAAAGAAATTCAACGAAGCCAAGTCATGGAAAGAATAGCAACAATACACCATGAAACATCACTAAAACGGATAGGGACTCAATTTCCATAAAACCCAAAATCACATGATATCATATACTAATAACCATCAACCATACAATAGCGATCTAACATTGTTCCAACTACCGGATAACGCAAAACGTACTAATCGTTCCAAAAGAGACGAATACTGAACAAAATACATCAAAACATGATAACTAGCTCTTCTAACCGAACACTCCTCGGTTAAGAAAGCAACAAGACAACATAACCCAAGCAACTAGCCATGCTGCTGGCGGAGGCTCCTCAACTCCTGCCTCAAGCCATCAAGATCCCTCCATAACGATCCTAGCTCCACGCTATGGGTGTCTCGGTCTCTCTTGAGGTCAGCCACCTCCTTCTCTAGCTCGGCATTCCTTTGCCATAGCTTGCGATCAGCGTCTCGAGCGGTAACAAAACCTCGCTGTATACTATCGATATGCTCATGAACCTCCATCAAAACTCTCCTCATCTCAGTAACTCTCCTCTCAACCATAACCATGTCAACCCTCAACTGCCCAATGAACTCAACGGTCACTCTATCAATCCGCTCAGACATATGAGTAACTCTCTCACCAAGAGCCGTAATCTGAGCCCATAACCTGCCAATCTCACCTAACTCTGCATGCTCAGCAGAAACCTCAGAAAATGCATCCGATGCCACCGGGCTACCAGGTGGTGAATCTAACAGAAACGGATGGTCAGGTGAGACAGGCTCAATCGGATGTATAGGTGAATCAGGCTCCTCAGCCTGAGCTGGTGGTACTAACACATCATCATCATCAGGCATCTCATCCTCCTGAGGGTCATCCTCAGGGTCATCATCATCACCCTGCTCAGCCTCCTGAGGGTCATCCTCCTGCTCAGGGTCATCAGCCTCATCCTCACCCTCGTACTCCTCCTCCTCCTCATCGGAAGAGTACCTCATCAATCGTCGTCTCCTACTAGGTGAACCATGTGGAGATGTGGTAGGTGATCTAGGACGACGACGCAATGATGTGGGTGACACCTCAGACAGAAGAGAGTGAGCGTCAATCTGTAAAGGTGATGGAGTAGGGCATACCGACATGCGTGTCGTAGCTCGATGGGCAAAGCGTGGGGCCACACGAGCCAAAGCCTGATGAAGAGTAAGCTGCCTCGATGTATCAGGGAGCCCTAAAGAAGATGAGGGTCCCTGCGTAAATGCAGCAGGTAGTGCTGAAGTAGAAGCTGTCTGCGGCACAGTAGCTGAAAGCATGGCCATCTGGTAAGGATCATCAGATGCCATAGTGAACTGTGCAGGTAAAACCGGTGCAGTAAGAATATCCTCGACAACATCGGGCATATGGGAGGCCATGGTCTGTGACAACGGCGTAGGGTAGGTGTAAGTGTCAAAACAACTAAATCACAACTCAAAATACCATACTAAAAATCCTCATCGAATAATTCAATCATATAATCTCAATAAAAAGAGTTTCAAACACCGCATTACTAAAATGTTTATAAAACATATAGACCATATAATTCCTCGAAACGCCATCTTATTACTAAAATCCATAAACCTCAAATCATCTCAAGAAATCCCAAATCTAACAATCATCTCAAATATCTCATAATACCTCAAATAATAGAAGATGCTTCGGCTTGGCGGGCTGGCGGGCAGTGGTCAAGGATCATTTTCTATAAAAATTCGGTTATAGTTTAGGCGTTTATTTACCTAGTTCTCTATAACCTTGGCTCTGATACCAATCTGTAACACCCCCAAAATTTGATACAGCGGAAGACTCAACAAGCTTTCGGGGTGCTACGGGGATTGGTATCCGACACAAGACAATATAGAACGAGATAAAGTAAACATAATAAAAACGCAACCAAAACGGGGTTTTAACGTTTACATTTATCCCAACATCATTCAGAGTCAGGCCCAAAATAACATAACAATAGGTCCAAAATTAATTATCAGAGTTTAGAAAAATAGATCCATGAACCATGAGCCTTAGCCGAGCCTTCCATTCCAAGCATCCGTATCGTCACTTAATTACCTGAGAAAACGTGCTAAAAGTCAGCTTTCGCTGGTGAGATCATAGGTTTAAATTCATCTAACAATATAGTGGACATATATGCAAAACGCTTGCTAGCTAGACTAAGGATTCACTAAAAGCCCACGGATACCCTCCGCTCCAATCCTAACACACGGATACCCTCCGTTCCAACATAGATATTCGGGTAACCCCCGCAATACCAATAAATACTCGGATAACCTTCAAAGTATCAATAACCTATAGGTGCACACTACAGTACCTAAATAAGCCAACCTTGAAAAGTACACATGAACCGTGTGACTAAAGCTGACAATACAATTAAGCCAACCTTGAATAGTGCACATAAAATATATGTGACTAAAGCTGACAATACATCCTAGTCCATACGCATAGCAAGTTTTAGAAAGAATATAGAAGCGATAATAGTCCACATAAATAATTTGCACGTTTCTCACCCCAAGTATTGAAAACATAGTTCAAGAGTAAAAGTGGGGCTATGACTCACCTCAAGTCCAGAAAATAGCAAGAAGAAGTCGGTAGAAATAAGATGTATAGTAACTCACGAAACAGCAACTACGGACTTGGCACGACCTAACAATATCAACTCGTTCAGAAATCCTTTCCTCAAATTCAAAATATTCCCAAACCCGGACGAGAATCCGTTTTATTTCCGAAAATCCATTTCGTATTAGTTTGGTGTATTTACGTTTGGTATCCATACGGGTGGTGGGTCGACGCAAAACAAACCAAAAGGTCACACAAAGAATAATAAAATAAACTATGGATCTAATATTAGCCCAATATATCATTTAAATAAATCGCCGAAGTTTATCAAATCCGTCGATTTGATAATCCTCATATTTATTTACGTAACATACCGTTCCAAGATTACATCCAATCCTACAGCACATAGCACATAAATACTATATGGTATATATCATAGTTTAATAAATTCCTTATATACATCGTCAAATTGGCCAGATTTCCCGATAAATATACACGCAATTTATTACCCTTTACATATACCACAACCTATGGGCGTCGTAGGATACGATGCCCATTAATATATTCATTTCATATAGCCAAATAACTCAGTTCAACCCTTCGGTTAAGTGGTTATTTAGTTATAGAAAACGTTTATATTAATCGTCATATATCCGTGACAACACGAAAGTCACAAATAAAAACTTACCTGGACTCGAGTGACAATGACTCCGCATAACTCGATAAGTTTACCCGTTATATATATATAAAATGACATTTTTATTTAATGTTTAATAATTGTCGAGAGTCCCTCGTTTTATAACACCTTTTTATAATAATAATACGTTCTATAATATTACGCCACTTTCGTAGCCTAATATATATCTAGTCGTATTATTTATAATATGACTCGTGGTTATTATTATTATTAATATACGCGCTTATATAATTATATATCCGTTTTTCACGTCTATATATTCATATAAACGTTTATATTATCAATAATTATTATTACGAGTTTTATTATTTACGTTTTAATTGTAAATAGTTATCGAGTCATACGAAATGGTCACATGTCCGAGTCATGACTCTCGGCTCATTGTCCAAGTCCAAAGTAATAAGCAAATGTCATAAATACAAAAGTATCTCCGTCCAACACAATCCCAATCCACGTGCTACAACAATAGGGTCCGACTACGGCACCCGACTAACCTATCTCCGTCAATCTAAGTGACCGTCTCACAATCGGTCCCCAATATCCCAATTCGTCAACACTTCTCAATACCAAAGTTCAATATCCAATGTCGAGACCCAAACATGGTCTCGACCCACATGTATTCGGCCAAAGAACAAGTGAACAACCAATCAATAACAATTATTCCAAACCAAGTTATAATCCAAGAACAAAGTTATCAAGTCCTACTCGGGTGGGTTTACCAAGCCACACCAAAGTCCACATGACTCGACCGAGTCGTGGCAATTACCACGAGCCAAGAGGGCTCGAACCAAGTATCAAAGGTCACCAAAAAGGCTCCAACGAGCACTCCAAAATAACCATTCGACTCACAAAAGTCTCGGCAACAACAATAATAATACGGCTAAGAGCCGCGACTCACAAGAGTCGAACCAAGGCAATAACGAGCCTAAGGCTCGAGTCACAACCAAACGAGAGCCCCAACTGGGTCTCGACGTGGTTATACGAGCAACCAAAAGTGACCCCGAGACCTCAGGGGTCTCGGTTATGCTCGAACCAAGAAACCAACCCTCGACATATCATAGAACAACCAAATCCTTCCACAAATCTGAACCCAAATCGCCCCAAATCGGATACCAAACTAAACTTTATCAAAATCTTTAAAAAATACTTGTAGTTTATAAACCCCAATACAATATAATCCGAGTTTGACTCGGTTTAGTAAAAACCCACGCGTAAAAACGCGTTTTCTCACCTTCCAATACACGGATCTATATCAAACTTCGAAAATAATGGTGGTGGTGTGGTGTACGCGCGGCGGTGGAACAAGCTAGAGGTGGTGGTTTCTTGTTCTCGGCGCGTGAAGTGGTTCAAAAGGTGGAGAAAGACGTTTGGATTACGGTGGTGGTGTTTGTGTGTGGTGATAACCGGCGGTGGAGTGGTGGCCGGATTTTGAGTCGGCGGCTAGGGTTTGAAGTGGGGAGAGGATAATGAGAGAGAGAGAGATGAGTGTAGGTGATGGTTGTTGTGTTTGTGTGAACCGGCCCCAAGGACCAACTTTGTAGTTTTATTTATTTATTTATTTTTTGTTTATAATTTATAATAAGGATAATAATAATAATAGTAATAATAATATTACTAATAGTGTGGAGCGGGTAAAGTGGGTAAATGTAAAACATGTGGCCCGAAACCTGAACTCATTTCAAACTTTAATATCTCCCGAAAACATCTCATAATTACTCAAATATCATCGGACTCGTAAAACGAATCATAAAATTTTTCGTTAGGTAAACCTAGTGCCAGAGTTAACGTAGTACCAGTGAGAATTTAAGAATACATCACTGAGCATAATATCAAAATGAATTATGAAAATAATTCACGAATTCCATAACATCATTAAATATAATTATCCATAAAATAGGTCTTACAAGTTCGTTGTGAAATAAAATTCCAAATAAAAATTATAAACGAACTTTAACGTAATGCGGGTTTTCAAAATAAATCCCTAAATTGCCGGTTGTCACATAGCACCTCGTTAACTCTTTCTCACTTATTTTATGCGGACGATGCAATGTTCATAGGTCAATGGTGTGATACTAATATCGATACCCTTTTGCATGTTTTGGAATGCTTTTATTACGCTTCTGGATTGAAAATTAACATGTGCAAAAGTAAGATAATGGGAGTTCATGTAGATGATACGAAGGTTAAGAATGCGGCATCTAAACTTGGGTGTCTTATCCTCAAAATTCCGTTTCTTTACTTAGGTACGAAAGTTGGAAGGTCTATGTCGTGTGTTCATGAATGGAAAGAGGTTGTTGATAAGGTGAGGTCTAGATTATCGCGATGGAAAATGAATTTGCTTTCTATTGGTGGTAGGTTGACGCTTCTTAAGTCGCTTCTTGGATCGACGCCCACTTTTCACATGTCTATTTTTAAAGTTCGGCTGAGTGTACTTCAGGTGCTTAAGTCTATTAGAAAACACTTTTTCAACGGTAATGACATGAGAAGTAATAAAGCTTATTGGGTTAAATGGAGTAATGTGTTAACAGCGAAAGAAAAAGGGGGACTTGGTGTTTCTAGCCTGTTTGCTCTTAATAGAGGTTTGATGCTAAAGTGGGTTTGGAGATTCTATTCGCAAAAAAACATCTTTATGGGTTAGAATTATCAAAGCCATTCACGGGGAAGATGGGAAAATGGGAAAGGATATTTATTCTGGAATTCGGTCATGTTGGTTGAACATTGTGCGTGAAGTTAAGAAGTTGCAAATTCAAGGGATTAATGTTTTCGACTATATCCGTCTCAAATCGGGAAATGGGGAGTCTATTCTGTTCTGGGAGGAGAAGTAGAGTAACGACAGTGTGCTGAAAGATCTTTTCCCTCGATTGTACGCACTAGAAAGTAACAAATTGGGGATTGTTGGTGCGAAACTGAAGGATTCTAGCATGGATAACTCTTTTCGTCGCAAAGCTAGGGGAGGAGTCGAAATGTTACAATACGAGACTCTCAAGTGTAAGGGGAATGTACATTCCCTATGATGTATTATTTTGGATGGTAGGGTAAGAGTGTATGAAAAAAAAAATCGAAAAAATTAAGAAAAAGAAAAAAATATATATAGAAAAAGAAAGAGAAAAACATACGGACTACCA
The DNA here is from genome assembly GCA_030686995.1 of Artemisia argyi. Taxonomy (NCBI): domain Eukaryota; kingdom Viridiplantae; phylum Streptophyta; class Magnoliopsida; order Asterales; family Asteraceae; genus Artemisia; species Artemisia argyi. The sequence goes on along the minus strand of CM060685.1, from coordinate 214,868,049 downwards.
TCCCGTTTCATTTTATGTTTATGTTATTTTTGATTCATTAGCTTAAGTCGAGTCTAGTCTTGGCTTAGCAACGCCATATTGTACATGTAATTAACCAAGATTATTAACTCGCCACCAGTAAATATTGCCTTTATCCAACAAAACCGTGTATTCCGTATCCCTACACCTAACGTTGTAACCTTTTAAAAGACCTATTTTATAGTTTATCCTAGGTGCTTACGCCAAGTGGTGGAGGTTTGATCCTTTCCCAAGCCTATGGTAATCTATTTGCTATGACAGGTAGTGAGAGATGTTTTCTATTTCCAGATATTTACTTTATTACACCCGAGAGATGTAAGTATCTAAACACTATTTGTGAGGTGCTAGTGTATGACCTCCGTGCTTATTTTTGGTTTTTAGTAGACCGATTATTTGTTGTAATTACTTTTATAATAGTGTTAAATGACCCCTAACTTGTATTTTGATTAGAATAAAAGTGCATTTGCTTGAGGACAAGCAAATCTCAAGTGTAAGGGTATTTGATGAGGCGAAAAGTGAACTGCTTTTAAGGGGTCATTTAAGCCCGAATTCGAATTTATTTGATCAAATATTGCCCTAAATCGTTCCTTTTGTCATTTTAGGTACTTTTGGAGAGAAATCTGGAAAAAGAAGCATTTTGGACGTTTTTGGAGCATAAAAGTGAAGAAAACGGCAAAGTCTCAATTTTCCTTGCTAGAACAGTACCTGACGGCGTCACAACTTCCTTAATGACGGCGTCAAGTGTCACAAAGGGGGTGGATGTGGAAGATATCCATGACGGTCCAGTGTGTTTTTGGGCATAGGAGATGACGGCGTCACCCAAGGCCGTCATGGTCCAAGTATTGGTGACGGCCCAGAACAATTTTACACATGACGGTGTCACAAGCAGATCTAGGCAATACGATTTCATTATGGCGGCGAGTTGACAGCGTCACAAATTTCTTCTTGACGCCGTCACCCTGTAAAATCTATATATAGTTTTCCAAATTTTATTCATTAGTGTGCAACTTTGAGAGAAAAACCCTAGGCCGATTTTTATAGTTTTTTCAAGGGTTTCAACCCTTTGAATCTTTCATGTTCAATTTGAGATAAGTACTCTTTCAATTCAATCAATATGTCTATGTGTTGTTTGAATATATCTTACGCTTGTCTTCAATTTAACATGCTCGGCTAGATTTCTTTTGTGTTTGCTTAGATGTAGTGAAACCTAGATGTTAATTATGGGTTGATTGTTTGTTTATAGTTGTTACGGATGATTGTATTCGATGTTAGGCTTAAGAAAACTGGCAGACTTCCATTGGTAACTTGCTTGAACGTCTTAAGAAACATGATCGGAGGTGTACTACGATTTTTGGTTGTATTTAATGCGTAGGAGAATTCTAATGATCCCATGTTAGGAGCTTCTAACGGCTCGACATAGGAGTGAAGTAGGATCCTATAGAGTTAGGGAACATTGTACACGGCCCTACAACTAGTATTAAGGAATATGACCCGTCATCCACGCAATTGGAACAAGCGATTAACCTGTAAAAGATATCTAGGGAGTAATGAAATCTAAGTAAACACAACTTTTCCTATCATTGTTTACACCAAATTAGTATAATTAGTTTTATTTTCATTTCTGTTATTTTATTTTAATTGCATTAGTAGTTATTTGGGTTAGTTGGTTAGCAACTAATTCCGCCCACTCCTTCAAAACCCGAGATTTTACTTGCTTTCATAAAAATACAAAAAGAATCATCCCTCACCTCTAGACTTAGTTTAGTAGGCTTTCTAATCCTAGCGACACTATTCATGAGTTGAACGATCAATCCCCCGGTACTTATCACTATATTATACTACAACGATCAGGTACACTGCTTGGTGGGGGTTGTAAGCTTCTCAAGATCCCTTGAGAGGTAAAACCTTTTGCAAGGTTGCAAAACCACGCATCAACCCGAAAGAAGGGTGCCAACCGTGACCAACATAGCCGTGACCAACATAGCCGTGACCAACGAGCTCGGAGTGGTGGCCCATGGAGTGGTGGCTTGGACCCAAGGAGGGGTACCAACCGTGACCAACATAGCCGTAACCAATAAAGACGTTGGTTCCTCAAAGGGTGGGGTATTGTTACGATCCCACATCGCCCAAGTATGGGATTGGGTGGTGGTTTATAAGTCTAGGTGTCCCCTCCTCTTACAAGCTAGCTTTTTGAGTGAGTTCTACACTTGGACTTATGAACCGATACGAGCCTAGTATGGGATAGGTTCGTATCATAAACGTGCATTGATGTAAACAAAGAAACCAACATGATAAACTAACCAACCAAATTATTATAATAGATCAATACATAATCATAAGACTAAGGACTTAAATCTCTATGCTTATCTCTGCCAAAAACGCTTTTGTTTGATCAAATTAGAATTTGTGATGATATCACACGGGCTATTAGGAAACATAACTATCTCTGTTTTACATTCATCTTCCCGACCATCGATGTGTGCTTCGTGTAAAATGCTATCTTTGATGTCTCCGGCAATATTGATTAATCATGGTCTTCGAAATCACAGTGTAGCACCCATTCTTTCTTGTGGTTCAATACCCAAACCTCCATTGTCCTATTACAATAATATATCCAAAAGGATGGTTAGATTTCCTTTTGGAAATCCTACTTATTGTCTTGGGAGGTTTAATCAACCCAAATTCCTCATTTTCAACATCAAACCATATTACTTGTCTTGCACCATCTTCGCCATTATAGCTAACCAACCAATTCAAACGACCATGATCAAATATATCTTTACTAGATATGTGATAAGATGGAACTTTGGCCTTTTGGTATACCTCGCCATGAGTTAGTACCAAATACATACTGTTAAGAGAAAAGTTAAACTCTATATGCAGTATTATTATTGTTGGTAAGTGGTAACTATAATTTTTTGTTACAAGTATGATCACCAAAGTTGTAGAATGTGTTTTGGTATAATGCCTGTGGTAACAGGTTAACAATTTATACTTTTGCATAGAGAGAAACTCACTAACTGGGCCAACAAAAGCTTAACAAGCCAGGCAAGTGTCATGCTACGGCTGTTTAATAACCTCATACGATTTGCTTACTGAGAATGAGGTATGAACTATGCACAAATCATACAAACAAAATCATCTGATGTTTATAGTTGAGCTAAACTTCAAAAAAAAAAAAAAAAAAAAAAAAAACATGCAGACGAAGCCCAAAATCTAAGGCATGAAACATATCAAACCAAGAGGTACGATCAATATAGAACTCATATTTGCCATATAACCAATGAACCAATCATAGCAATACATTTTTTTTATCTAAATTAATAATAAACCATTTTCACATTTTTTTTAAAACAACATATCTTGCAAACGGTAAATCTTCAAGCTACAAAAAATACACCATCGCGACGAGAATTAAATTATACATCTATAGATATGCAATTTTATATACTTTCGACGAACTTTTTTTTTGACGAACTTTTTAAAAAAAAAATTTCCGCCCAGAAACATCACACGTGATTCATAAAAATCACATGTGATTTTTCTGGGCGGAAATTTTGAAAAAAGAAAAAGTTTGTCGAAAAAAAAAGTTCGTCAAAAGTATATAACATTGCATATCTATAGAATGATAATTTAATTTTCGTCGCGATGATATGATTTTTTCGCGTAACGATTAACGGTTTGCGAGATATTTAATTTTTAAAAAAATGGTGAAAGTTTATTTATTTTTTATTTTGATAAAAAAAAAATGAATGACTAAGATTGATAATACTAACTTATTAGAGTCTTCACCATCGACCATCTACCATAAAAAACTTATCTAACCACACCAATCTGCAAACAACTCTAAAACTAAGAAAAACATCTGAATGCTATTATTGGCAATGTCGTGAAAGTCGATGTTTAAAAAGAAATCAAAGGCCATGAGGAGTTTCGTAATTGTTTTCTTAGTTTTAATTTTTCGTTTTTCTAAGTTTTAGTATAACACCCTACAAAAACCATCTTTCTCTAGCAGCAACCATCAGAAATAACCCTCCGCTACCCTGCAAATCAAAACATAACACAACTAATTATATCCTAAATGAATCAATTCAATTGTAAAACATAACACAACCAATTATAACCTATTCCTACCTTTTTTTTCATAGTAAATGTAGGGAATTGCCTACATAGTAATGTAGGTATGATTTCCCCATAGCATATATTCCTTTATTATTTTTCACTTATTAAACCGACTCGTATATAGCTTCCCAACTCCCAACACACCATACACATCCAAACACGAACATTTATTAATCCCCAATAGCACAACCCGAACCGCCCAAACCGGGTCAACCCGGTTTAAACCGGGTCCACCCCCAAAAACACAAAAACACACACTAAAAACACACACAAAAACAGAAACCCTCACGATCCAAAAATGGCCTCTCACTCCTCGCGTCCCACTCACGCGCCGCCGCCTCACTCCACACGCCCTCCCCCTCAACCGCCGCCTCATCACCTGGTTTATCAAAAACGGCTGAGTTTGTGATCTCGAAAGTAGACGACCTGATGAACTGGGCCAGGAGGGGGTCCATCTGGCCCATGACGTTTGGACTCGCGTGTTGCGCTGTGGAAATGATGCATACGGGTGCTGCGAGATATGATTTGGATCGGTTTGGGATTATTTTTAGGCCGAGTCCCAGGCAGAGTGATTGTATGATTGTGGCTGGGACTCTTACTAATAAGATGGCCCCTGCGCTGAGAAAGTATAGTTTCTGTTTTACTCGCGCTTATTGATTCGTTTGTTTGGTTAATGGTTTGATGGTTTAGCGGCATCAGTTAGCAGTAGCTGTTTATTTGTTTATTTATTTATTTTATAATAGTGTTTGTGAATAGTTAGTTAGAGATGGCCCTTGCGCTTAGAAAGTATAGTTTCTATTTTACTCGCGCGTATTGTTTTGTTTGTTTGGTTGATGGTTTTAGGGGTATCGGTAGCTGTTTGTTTATTTTATAACTAGAACGGTACACGCGGCGGGTACCTGTGACTAAGGGTGAGCAATATAGACCGGACCGACCAAAGGACCAACGGTCCGGTCTCGGTTCGGGGTTTTTCATCATTTCGGTCTTGGTCCGGACTGGTCCGGCTTAAAAACCGGACATTTAGCCTATTTGGACCGGACCGACCACATTCGGTCCGGTCTCGATCTATGGTTTTTGCCTAGTGCCTAGCTTTTATGGATATAGCTATGTTAACGCCCGCTTTTAAAACTAACTGCTATTTGAGAGGGTGAGCTTATAATGACTGACAAATTGGTAGCTTGTTGAGAGGGTGAACTTATTTGGTCAAACATTATTGATAGCTACTTTTTTATTGATATGTTTTAGTTGTGAACAATTAATTGTTGATTTTAGAGCTATGTTTAGTGGCGATCATTTGAAAAGTTTAAAAAATAAGTGCTTTATATCATTTTACACTTTAATGTTACCAAGCGCTCTTATAAAACCAATAGCTAACTGCTACTGCTAGTTTTGCCATAACATAGATCTTATGTGATGTAATTCTGCTTAGTTCTTTTAAAATTTTTAATCAAATCCGTTCAGAAAAGGTTTAGTGACAACTGACAAGCTTTTAACTCTCTTATATTATGTTAGTTGAGATATTAATTTGTTGAAATTAGGGCTATGTTTGGGGACAACTTTTGGTGTGTTTAGAATATAATGTTTATTTGGCAACTAGTGTTTAGCTTTTTCATTTTGTCTAAACACAATCATTTGAAAGAAGCGTTTAGAGTTGGCGTTATTTACACTATAATTACAAATAGTTACTATATCTGTTTATAAAACAAACAGCTGAGCTTATGTGATTGTATATATCTTAGGGTGTTAGGGATTGCTTTTAGTTTGTGCTTCTACTTCTGCTTATAGATAAGTACGCATAAGCAGTTTAAAAGTTCTCATTCAAATCCATTAATAAAGGGTATTCTGGTTCCCTTTATTCTGTTATCTGGCTACTTTTAAGCTAACAGATATCCAAAATGCTTCGGCTTATTTTGAAGTACTGGTCAATTGAGATGAAATATATATGTTTACTTTTACATTAGATTTTAAACCTTTTATACATGGGTTTCATTGAAATTTTCCAGGAAGCTATTAATTTTTCCAACTATCATTGCTTTTGTTACAAATTAAGCAAATCCAAACACTGTTTCATTTGAGGAGGAAAAAAACCAATCCTAGACACCCTCAGTTTAAGATTTTTAAGGTTTCGTTACTGTGGATTGTATACTGTATGCTGGTGTGCATGTATTCTTTTTTGTTCAAGTGGTTTGATAGGAACTTATTTGGTCAAAGGCCAAGCTAGCTTAATAATTATGTTGGATGTAGATGCTTAGCTTCTACAATATGGCTTAGGCCCATTGTTGACGGTTATTAGAAGCATATAATGCAGTAAGCAAACGCTTTTATATAAGACTAACTAATAAGATGGCCCCTGCACTTAGAAAATAAGCTGTAGCCCGTAGCTGTTTATTTATTTATTTTGTGATAGTTGTGTTTAGACAAATAGTTTGTTACAGATATAGAGGTATGTTACTAAAAGCTCTTATATAAGGGGGTGTTTGTTTCGGTTTATATAGCCGGCTTATGGCTTATTTGGTTCTTGGCTTATGTTTCATAAACTCACTTTTTGTGGCTTATTTTGACACTTTCTGGTTTGTATAAGTTCATTATGAATATTTCATAATGAACTTATAAGCAGGAAGAAAAGTGTGAAAATAAGCCACAAAAAAATGAGCTTATGAAACATACGCCCAAAACCAAATAAACCATAAGTCGGCTATATAAGCCGGAACAAACACCCCCTAAGACTAACTAACAACAACTAAGCTTTTATATAAAAGGAGTAGTTATTTAGAGATAGATGTATGTTACCAAACACTTTTATATAAAACTAACTAACAACTAAGCTTTTACAAAAGCATACAAACCCTCATCCGACAACCACACGCGCCACCTTAATCTCATCCTTTCTCATCACCGTCCTCTGACAGATAAATGTTCAGTAACGTACTGTAATTATAAAGTGTTAAATGAAGAAAAAACTACGACGTTTATTCGAGTATACTTTCTAACTCGCACTTATCCTTTCGTTTATTGATATGTTTTATTAGTTGGAGGGTTAGTTCGCTTGTTTGAATTAGGGCTTGCAACGAGTGTTTATAATATAATGCCTCTATTTGAAGTGTTAATGTAACAATTAGCCATAGCTGTTTGTTTTAGGGGGTGTTTGTTTAAACTTATATGTGGGCGTATGAACTTATTTGATTTCGCCTTATATTTCATAAGCCCAAATTTTCCGGCTTATTTTAGGATTTTTGGGTTTATTATGTTATAAAAAACTTATATAAGCCCACAAGTCTCAAAATAAGCCGGAAAATTGGTGCTTATGAAATATATACCGAAATCAAATAAGCTCATAAGCCCACATATAAGCTCTTAGAAAGTATACTTTCTGACTCTTGCTTATCCTTTCGTTTATTGATATGTTTTATTACTTGGAGTATGAATTAGCTTGTTTGAATTAGGGCTTGCAACGAGCGTTTAGAATATAATGCCTATATTTCGAAGTGATTATATAACAAATTCTTAGCGTTTAGCTTTTACTTTATTTTTATAGTTATTTACAGGGACTCTGGGTATGTTTGGCAAAACTAACTGGAAGTTGCTGGCTATTAACTTTAAGCCGTAAGCTGTGTCCTGTAAGCTGATAATTTGTAACAGTAGCTACAAACTTTAGTTTAGTGTTATATAAAAGTATTTGGCTATGATTATAAATGGTTTTAGGATTGCCTTTTTTTTCAGCTTATTTGGCTCCTTAAAGCAAATAGACGGATTTGTGTCATCCAAACTGCATTGGCTTATTTTTGAAGTCTAATTAGAATATAATGTCTCTATTTGAAGTGATTATATAACAAATTCTTAGCGTTTAGAATATAGTGCCTCTATTTGAAGTGATTATATAACAAATTCTTAGGGTTTAGCTTTTACCTCATATTTATAGTTATTTACAGGGACTCTGGGTATGTTTGGCAAAACTAATTGTAAGTTGCTGGCTATAAAGCTAAAACTGTAGTATTGTGTTGTATAAAATAGAAAACTTGATATATTATAACTTAATCTTTTATAAGAAGATAACATGGTCGTATCAAAAATTATTTACTCGTTTTACATGTGGACATTACTTTAAGACTAATCATGTAAATTTTCACTTAATAAAAACAATGAATCTCATTTCAGTACACAGATAGAAACCTAAATTTCCATTTAGGTTACCAATTTGGGTCACATTAGTAGTACTAACCAACTTAAATAGAAGATGCATCGGAATGCTATTAGTAAATGGACAATTCATTCATTGCCGAGGGGATTCACTTGTAGAGAAGAGTAATATATAAATCTGTGGTGCTATGAACAACAAAAGCATAATAGGAGCTTTTGATTTTGGATGAGATAGAAAGAAAAAGATGTATCATACTGGTTTGGGGGTATTATGGTAATTTTTAAAGCAAAAAGTTCCACGACATTTTGGAATGCTACATGTAAAAGTGTTTTAGTTTTGATCTGTATGTTTGAAAATAAAGCTTCAAATAACTTGGCCAAACAAGCTTTTCGTTTTATGGAGCTTTTATTTTTAAGTCTGATTAAGATGAAATACATTTTTTTTTTACTTCCAAATTTGAATTAAAACCTTTATAATTGGATGAGTGAAAATTTCAAACAAATTGTTATTTTTATTTTACTATTCATGTTTTTTCTACAAACGAAGCTAATTTAAACACTATTTCTTGAAGTGCTTATTTTTAAGCAGAAAACATAAGCAATACAGACACCACCTAAAAATGGATCTTATGTTGTGTGTATATTTATTTAAGGATACCTAGGGTTTCATTATTGTAGGCTGTATAGTGTACGCTGTTTTATGCTGGTGTGCGTTAATGTACGGTTTGTATGAGTCATGACCACTTTTTTGTTCAAAAGGTTTGATAGAAATTTATTTGATTAATGGTTATTCGTAGATATTTTGGAAATTGTCATGGATGTTAATAAATAGCTTGTAGAAAAGCTTTGCGTGAGCGTATGTTTGATAATTATTTTGGGATTGCTAAGCAGAAGTTGATAATCAGCTGTAAAAGAAAGCGATGCAGCTGATTGTCTTTGGATTACACAATAGTCACATATGCTGATATGCTTTATTTCATCTAAAAATCTAAAATTGATTATTTGACTTTATAACTGAACAAGGAAATAATTAGTGTATGTCTGCAATCAGCACCCCTAATCGCCTCAGTGTTGTATATTATTTTTGTTAGGATCTCTAGTGTTTCATGACTATGGAGTATAGGCTGTACTGTTTATGCTCACGTGCATACATAGAGGGTTTCATGACCACTTTATCGAAGTGGCTTTGTAGGAACCAATTGGTCCCAAGGCTATTGTTAGCTTGTTATAAAATTGAATAATAGGTTTTGTTTGTGCTTACTGAGTGCTTGGTTTTCGATTTATTTGGTAGACCTGTTTAGTGCTTTTCTGTGATCAACAATGCTTACAGGACTTAAGGCAACATGACATGTTGGGTGTTTCACATTTGTGGAATTTGGGTCATTAGATAGTAATAGCAATGTTACTACCTTCTTATTACTCTTATGTGTGCTATTAGTTTTAAAGAGGGTTTAAGAGACAGAGCGATGTTGATTTGTTAATTTGAAAATTTAATGCTGTATTATACCTTAAGCAAACACGCATAACACACAGAAAAGGCAAGCGTGAGTGGTATTTTGGAGCTTCTTGTTTAAGCATATGTAGCAAAATACAATGCATGTATATAGGAGTTGGTGCTTCGTTTTTCATTGATGTTGAGACCTGGCGGTTCTTGGGTGTGGAAAAGGTGCCCATGCACTATGGATGAGATGATTGTTGGAGGAAGGGGGGGGGGGGGGGGGGGGGGGGTTGAAAAGTGTCTTTTTCATACTTTTTCCTTTTGACAGCTCCACAACATTTCATCCTAGGAGCACTGCAGTCTCCCATGCTGGTAGTTCTAACAACGGTGAACCGCAGAGTATTGACTTTCTCACAGTTAGGCTTTAGACTCATTGTGCTTTGCTATATGCTTGAAGTTCTCTGGACACTATCTTTCAAGTTCGTAGTTATATTCTTTTAAGCTTCTTTATCTTTTGGCAAACTAAAAGAATGGGATTCTTAATCAACTTGTGCGGGTTCTCCAATATCATGACTAACTACGCATGTGTTATTTCTTTTTTAGAAGATATATCTGAATGTGTCGCTCTTAATGTACACATAAACACTTTTAATTGTGTGTTGTACACAACAGTTTTTCATACTAATGCTGATAAATAATCTAAGAATGAAATTGTACAAAAACTTGTACGAACAGAGTGAAAATGAAAGCTATTGCAAGCAGAAGTTTTACAAACAGAAAATGAAAGCTAGTTTGGTTATGGTTTTTGCTGTGTTGATAGACTCAAACTTACTTGGTTCTGGTTTGGTTCCCCCCATATTATAACTATGTAAGCTATTGCAATATGTAGTTTGAACATACACCTAGCTGCTATTTTAGTTCACGTGTTTTTGGTGTCTCCAGTGTTAATAATGGTAGGCAAGTCCTCGCTTCATAGGCTGCAATGCAACATTTGTTCTTGATAATCCAACATTCTTTACATAATCTTAAAAGCATAGCGATGTGTGTACAATAGTACATTAACTTCTGAGACGATGGACCATAGTCACAGGAAACGCTGAGCATCCCGCGTTTCGCGTTTCCGATCGCTCGTACCGGATCGCGGTACGATCGCGACCTGGATCACTGGGGAACGCGACCTGGATCGCTAATTTCCGCGTTCCATTTCTTGTGTTGTGATTTTGTACTTTGAATCCGTTTTTTGTGTTATGATTTTCGTGGGTAATGGTTTTTTTCCTGCTGGATCTGTGTTAAAATAAGGAAGATAGTGAAAAGTGACTGCAGGGAGAGAGAAGGAGTTTTATAATTTAATATACTCTTACCTAAAAGCCTTGTACTTTTTTATTGGGCCTAATAAAAAGTCTTTATGTTAATTAAGAGTGAGACTTAGTCAAATATATTACTAAATGCATATATAATATAAATTTTGCAACATTTATATAAAATATGTAATTAAAAAATATTAAATATAATAATGAAATTAATAAAAGTTTATAAATTTGTATATAAAATATATAAATAACTATTAAAACTTATATATGTATAAGTATAATATGGTACACCGTACCAAAATATATGGTACATCGAACCAAAACGAACCGGAGCGTACCGAAATGAGCCTACCCCCTTTCGTACCAAATTTTAAGGACTTAGCGAACCGCGTTCCCGTTTCCCGTTCCCATACCGGAGCGTACCGCGTTCCATGTGACTATGCGATGGACTGAATTTGAAGGTTTTTTTTTTTTTTTTTTTTTTTTTTGGTAACATGGGTTTCCGACTCGACATTGCGAGCCGACTAATCCCATGGCGACTACCCTTTTGGATAGCCCGGAGTCGGCGCAGGTGAACCTCCGTGGCCACAAGGGGATTAATTTTCTCCCCATTGGATTCGAACCCTTGACCTCCTCTTTGGAAGGCTGGTATTCTTACCGTTGGGTCACCCCTTGTGGTTAATTTGAAGGTTTTAGCAAGAGCTAGTTTCATAGTTTGTTTTTTATTAGGGCTTAGCATCTGTTATTTGATTATGTAAGTTTTGTGTGTCATCATATTATACTTTTCCAGGGTAAAAAACCCTTTGCCCCCCCAAAAAAATTTGTCATCATATTGATTTGCTTTGCTTATTTGGGATATTATGAGGTTGTCGAACTTGAAGCCAAGGTTGTAAATATCGCTCGGTGGTACCGTGGCTGTCGACCCCCGAAATCCGCCATATCGGTCTTGGCGGCGCCATGGTGGAGACCATAAATTATAAAGGAATATGAAAAAAAACCCTAGATCTGAAGTGAATATGAAAAAAAGACCCCTAGATCTGAAGTTAAACGGTGTTAATCTGAAAAAAAAAAACCTAGATCTGAAGTTGACCGGCGTTGACCGACCGCCGCCAAGGCCGATTTTTAACTAATTTTGACCGCCAAGCTCCGATTTTGACCGATTTTTGAATGATTTTGACCGATTTTGACCAAAAACGCCAAGTTAGACCGATATGGGAAATATCGTGGCGGTGGACCACCGAAATCCGCCATGGCGCCGCCATATCGGCCGCCATGGCCGATTTTTGCAACACTGCTTGAAGCTAACAATGCTGCATTTATATATATGTCACTTTAAGATATTGATTGGGTGTGATCAGACTTGAGATAGCTGTCTTTAATGTGTTATTCTGATCTAATGTTCTATGTCATATGTTTTATCCTTGGGTTGTATCTTTCTTAGTAAGGTTTCCAACTTAGTAAGGTTTCCAAATTTTGTTTAAATTATTGAGTAGTATTAATGATTTTATGAATGGGTTCTGTTACTTCATTTGTGGTTCTTCTCCCATATCTTGTGGACTTGAATGCGTTATTTACTAGTTCCGAAATTTGTAAGATGCAACTCATCCAGGTGAAAATAGATATGGTCTAGTTGAAAGTTAATATACTACTATCTGATAACGTGTCACAATGGCTGTTTGAAAGTTGTAACCACACTCGCCCGCATTCATTTCTCTACAGTGCAGTTTGACTTTCAAAAGTTTTACCTTTCTGTGGCAAATGGTAAGGCTATGTTGACCCCTAAACGCCTTTTTTCATTCTTTTTAGGTTTTCAATAGATAGATAATGAGTAACATACGTCTGCAGAAACAAAAAGATAACAGTAAGGATCTGGCGTCTGAATTAATTTAGTAGGTATAATGCATAAAAGATACATCTTGGGCCACTTTTGGTCCGTTTGACCCGTTCTTATATGCTTACCTTTTACATCAATGTATATGAGATCGAACATGACCCATATTAGTCTATTCATAAGTAATCAGTTCTGATTGTGTGCATCTTGTTTGCTATTTCCTTTTTTAACTCGCATGACATGCTAAACTCATTTTTTTCTTGTTGCAGGGTGTACGATCAGATGTCTGAGCCAAGGTGGGTGATATCAATGGGAAGTTGTGCAAACGGAGGTGGTTATTATCACTACTCCTACTCTGTAGTTAGGGGTTGTGATAGGATTGTCCCAGTCGACATCTATGTTCCTGGTTGCCCACCAACAGCCGAAGCTCTCTTATACGGTCTTCTTCAGCTACAAAAGAAGATCAACAGGCGTAAGGACTTTCTTCACTGGTGGACCAAGTGAGATGCATTCTGCTTATGGAATCGAATAAGTTCTGTATTTGCTGTTCCTGCTTATGTGGGAGAGTTGTTGTAAGACTTGCATATTGTCTGCTGAATGATTTTTGTATGTTTACGTTATGTGCTATAATGGCTGATTGTTGTTTTTGTTAAAAGATGGGATTGAATAAAATGCCCAAAAATGCTCTTATATATGTAGAGATTGGAACAAAATCTCTTCAAAAGCTGTTGTCGATACTCTTATTTGTGTTATTTAGTATCGTCCGTATATGTCTAAGGGTGCTTTCCCAGGTATTTTATTTATTTTTTATTTATTTTTTTATTTTTTTTTGAGTAAATGTCATTTTTCGTCCCTATGGTTTGCCGGGTCAATCAAGAATCGTCCCTGCCGTTAACTTTTTTCGGGTTTGGTCCCTTGACCAGTTTGACTGTTATACTGAAGGGTATTTTTGTCATTTGATTCACATACTACATATATAAATGAGTTAACTACATTTTTGGTCCTCTTGGTTGTATCAAAATCTCACTTTTGGTCCAATTTTTTTTTTCAAAAAAAAAAATAATTTGAAAAATTCGAAAAAAATTCTAAAAAAATTTTTAATAAAAACTTTTCTTAAAAAATTCAATTTTTTTTTAATAAAAATAAAAAAAATTTAAAAATAAAAAAATTGAAAAATTTGAAAAAAAATTTTAATAAACAAAAAAAATTCTGAAAATTCAAAAAAAAAATTCTAAAAATTCAAAAAAAAATTTGAAAATTAAAAAAAAAAATTAATAAAAATTTCTAATAAAAATTTGAAAAAAAAATTTGTCAAATTATTTTTTTTTGGAATAAAAAATTTTCGTCAATTTTTTTTTTAGAAATTTTTTCGAATTTTTTAAGAAAAATTTTTATCAGAAATTTATTTTTCAAATTATTTTTTTTGGAAAAAAAAATTTTCGTCAAAAATTTTTTTTAGAAATTTTTTCGAATTTTTTAAGAAAAAAATTTATTAGAATTTTTTTTTTCAAATAAATTTTTTTGGAAAAAAAAAATTTCGTCAATTTTTTTTTTTAGAAATTTTTTCGAATTTTTTAAGAAAAAATTTATCAGAAATTTTTTTTTGAAATAAAAATTTTTCTTCAAATTTTTTTTTTTTTTTTTTTAAATTTTTTCGAATTTTTTAAGAAAAAAATTTATTATAAATTTTTTTTTTCAAAATTTTTTTTAGAAATTTTTTCGAATTTTTTAAGAAAAAATTTATTAGAAATTTTTTTTTTCAAAATTTTTTTTTGGAATAAAAAATTTATCATTTTTTGTCCCTGTGGTTTGCAACCCATAAGGGTGTTTTTGTCATTTTGCCTCATCAAACAAGTATTTTAACGGTCAACTGACGGAATTTGTGGTCAAGGGACCAAACCCGTATGGGTTGTAAACCACGGGGACCAAACCCGAAGAAAGTTAGCGGCAGGGACGATTCTTGATTGACCCGGCAAACTACAAGGACGAAAAATGACATTTACTCTTTTTTTTTGGTTCAGTTTCCTAATTGTATTTGAACTGAGTGGCCTGTTTTGGAAAAAATCAATGCCGAGTCATGCCGTTGACTGTTAGACTATCATTTAGAGTATATCATATAGAGAGACAACTACAGATCCAACTAAGAGGTTGTTTCTTTTTTCTATATGAGGAGGATATATATGGGTCTCACGTCTGATTTAACCTCTTATTGAGGAGGAAGTTCATTTTTTTGCCTTGGGGATATAGATGAAGTAAGGGAAATATGTGAGCCCAAACACAAAAGAAATATTATTATATACCCTTCTCTCCCCATATAGATAAAAGAAACCCCCTAAGACTATTTCTGAAGTAAACAATGGGACCATTTAAGCCTTGACTATGAAATTCTCTAAGATGTCCTAAGTGCCATAGCATAATAGTAATAAAGTGATGGTTTGATATAATAATGACGACGGCGGCGGCGACGATGACAGCGGCGGCAATGACGACGACGGTATACTACGTTTAGGATTTGAAAACAAAAAACTATGGTAGAGGTTGGAATCATCATTTGTAAATTGGGTTAAAGGATGAGGTTTTCCCTTATCAAGTTACCGGGGAGGGCGACCTTTTTTGACTCATATGTGTACGGCCTCACCGGGTTAATCCCATAACCGTTCCCAACTCTTCCTTCACCACCCTCAAAATGTACACATCTAGCGAGGTTTGAACCCTATACACTTTATGAGGAACCCAACGACCTTACCAATAGGCTATTAGTAGTGGTTAATGGAAATCATCATATTTGTGAAGATAAAAATGTGAATTGATGTAAACAAAGAAACCAACATAATCATAGACTAAGGACTTAAAACTCTATGCTTATCTATGTCAAAAACGTTTTGTCTAAAATTTACTAGTTACCACACTTTTTTTTTTTTTTTTTTTTTTTTTTTTTTTTTTTTTTTTTTTTTAATTGGAATTTGTGATGATGTCACACAGGCTATTAGGAAACATAACTATCTTTGTTTTACATCTATCCCTCGACCATCGATGTGTGTTTCGATGTTTACTAAGGACAAATTTCCAATGCGAGTAATTGAGGAACTAATTGATGAGCTCAATGGTGCTAAGGTGATCACAATCTCAAGCCTAGGTACCATCATATAAGAATGAATGAATATACACAAAACTACTTTCAGAATTCATGAAGGCCATTATGAGTTCTTAGTAATGCCTTTTGGACTCACACTAATGCACCCTCAACTTTTTAGTCTTTGATGAATGCTATATTAAAACCCTTTTTGAAAAAATTTGTGCTAGTTTTCTTTGATGATATATTGGTATACATCAAGAGTGAGGAAGAACATTGGCAACATTTGCAGAGGGTATTACAAGTCATGGAACAGAATTCTCTCTTTGCTAAGTAAAGTAAATGCTTCGTTGGGGTGAGTAAGCTGGATTACTTGGGCCATATTATTGTTGTTGAGGATCCTTCCAAGATACAAGCTATGTAAGAGTGGCCAGTAGTTAAGCAACTCATAGATTTTTTGGGTTTGACAGGCTACTATAGGAGATTTATTCAACAGTATGCCTTGATAAGCAAACCACCGACTAATTTGTTGAAGAAAAATGCTTTTGTGTGAAGTGAAGAGGCATAAAGGCTTTTACTAGACTTAAGCAGGCTATGATTCAGTCACCAGTTATTGCCCTTCCAGACTTTCAATTCTTGCCCTTCCAGACTTTCAAAAGACCTTTGTGGTGGAAACATATGCATCACGAGTGGGTATTTGTGCAGTGCTTCAACAAGAGGGGCATCCAATAGCTCATTTGAGTAAAACTCTATCTTCCAAACATCAATCTCTATCTACTTATGAAAAAGAGTTCTTAGCTGTATTGATGGCCTTAGATAAATGGAAAGGGTATCTGTTTGACATACATTTCAAAATAAAAACGGACTATTTTAGTCTCAAAGTACCTACTAGATGAAAGGCTTACTAAATTTCAAGCAAAGTGGTTACCTAATCTTTTGGGCTATGACTATGAGATTTCATTTAAGAAGGGCAGTGAAAATATTGTTGCAAATGCATTATCAAGAGTTAATTGTGGTAGTGAGCTCAATTATTGGATTTTGTCCACCATAACTAGTGGGTTGTTGCAGAAAATTAAGGAAAGTTATGTGCAAGACAGTGTGTTGACAGAAGTGATACAGCAGTTGCAAGATGGTTCTTATAAAGGAAGTAAGTATGCTTTGGAAGCTGGGTGAAAAGAAAAGGTAAGTAGTTGAGACTCACCATTGTGCAGCACTACCATTCTGATGCAGTAGGTGGGTATTCTCGAACTAATGTCACTTCTCATAAGATTGGTACTTTATTTTATTAGAAGGGTATGCATAAGATGGTGAAGAAGTTTATCAGAGAGTTTAATGTTTGTCAGAGGCAAAAGCCTGACTTAGCAGCTTATCCTGGTTATCTACAGCCATTGCCTATTCCAAAAAGAGTGTGGTCTGAAATATCCATGGATTTCATTGTTGGACTACCTAAGTCACAAGGGAAGTATGTGATCTTTGTTGTAGTAGATAGGTTAAGCAAGTATGCACACTTTATGGCACTCAGTCACCCCTACACTTCATGTTGTGTGGCTCAGATGTCTCTAGACTCTATATACAAGTTACATGGCCTTCCAAATTCAATTGTTAGTGATAGAGATAGTGTGTTTCTTAGCCACTTTTGGCAGTCACTCTTTAAGTTGTTAAAAGTGGAGCTCAAGATGTCCACAGCTTACCATCCACAAACTGATGGGCAAACTGAGGTAGTGAAAAAGTGCTTGGAATGTTTCTTAAGATGCATGACAGGAGAAAGGTCAAAGGAGTGGGTACAGTGGTTGCCATTAGCAGAGTTATGGTACAATACAAATAAGAATTCATCCACCAATGTGACCCCTTTTGAAGTGGTTTATGGTCAAAAACCACCTCTGCATATCCTATACTTGGTTGTTGTTGAAACTGTAGATAGGACATTGCAGGCTAGAGAGGCTGCTATTGAGATGTTCAAGTTCCACGTGAAGAGAGCTCAGGACAGATCAAGAGTTATGCTGATAATAGGAGATCTGAGAGAGAGTTTCAAGTTGGACAATGGGTGTACCTAAAACTTCAACCACACATGCAAGTAACCATAAGATCAAATCAGCAAAACAAGTTATTTACAAAGTACTATGGACCCTTTCTTATTGTGGCTAAGGTTGTAGCAGTGACATACACATTGGAGCTGCTTAGCACAAGTCAAATCCATCTAACATTTCATGTTTCTCAGCTAAAGTTGTGCAAAGGAAACTCTTTTAAAATGGGCATTTTGCCTCATTGTGGTGAAGATGGTCTCCTATCAGTTGAACCAGAAGCCATTTTGGATAGGAAGTTAGCCAAAGTCAACAATAGAGCAGCTGTGTATGTGTTGAGCTAAACTTCCAAAAAAAAGCATATCAAACCAATAAAAGTAAAACAAGTCATAAGGAAATTCAAAATCCACTACTTCCTTATTACAGTCTTCACCATCTACCATCTACCATCAGAAACTTAACTAACCTGCAATCTGCAAACAACTCTAAAACTAAGAAAAACATTGCGATGAATGCTATCATTGGCAAAGTCGTGAAAGTCGATATTGAAAAACAAATCAAAGGCCATGAGGGGTTTCGTAATTTTTCTCATAGTTTTAACTTTTGGTTTTTCTTAGTTTTAGTTTAACACTCCGCAAAAACCATCCGTCTCTAGCAGTGACCATCACAAATAGCCCTTAGCAACCCTGCATATCAAAACATAAGTTACATAACACAACCAATTATATCTTAAATGAATTAATTCAATTGCAAAACCATTTCATAACACAAACTTAAGGTCAATCAAACGTGGGCTTTGTTTTGGCACTTACCATCCTAATGTCCAACTCGGAAACTGAATTCCATGTTTGAAATCACCACCTCAAACTCCTCATCTTCTTTAGGATATCCAAAGTTTCCTGACTTCAGGTCAATGTCCTTAAAGGAAGTCCTATGACCCCGATTATCATGCAAAATCGGAGGGTTAATTCCAGAATTAGGCTCAATTAGAGGTATGGTAACGGTAAAATCCAAAAGGGGAAAAATGCTAACAAATATAGTTAGCGGTGTCGCTTACAACTGAACACGGATAACCTGGCTCAACCCAAATTCTGGTTCACCCGAAGAACCCTTTCCAAATCAGGCCAGCTAACAATATTGTCCAAACTTTTGTAAGTCAATCAAGGGGTTTCCCAATTAGTTTTAGCTTGCGGCTATAAAGGCTAAAAGGTGAGTCCGCAATGGACATAAAAAATAGACACATCAATTTGATTCTAATGCTACTGTTGGCTGGTACTATGGTTAAGAACTGTTGCTAGCTACTAGCCTGCTATGTATAATTGCTGCACACCATGGACCGAGCCACATTGTGTTGAGAGGGGTCAAATGACCCAACTCACAGTTTAAACTAATAATGCTATTACTATAGACTATTGAAAATTTTATAATTACGATCATTAAAATATTATGATAACCCTTCTAAAATATTACTGTATGATAGCCCTGCTACTTATTACCTAACAAACTAAGTTTCAGAATTTAAAAAGCAAACACAAATATCTCAGTAAGCTTATTATAAGTGTGGAGTTATGACAAATGAAAAAGTGGACGTAACGAGAGTGTTTTCAATTCAACCGTTCACACCTCTAAAATTTCACAATTTTGACACACTAGCTACTCTACCAATCTACCATGCTGGCCGTATAATGGTTTATGACTTGAGCAAACGAGAAAGTAAAATGATGATTTATAAGTAAATGCATAGCATACCGTCACACCCTCCCAAAGACCACAGCTGACGAACTCGATGGGCTGAACTCCATCGCAGCTGAATGTCATAATTGGGGCCGCCTTTCTCCTGTTGTGAGTAAGCGGGAATCCATTCCCGGGAAAAATGGGGCAACATGGTGATTGTTCCCTTAGAGCGTTGGGTAACATGCCCGTGGGTTAAGTTATAACTCACTGCTACGTCAGCGCCACATCAGCTTTAACCTTTTAACCTTACTCTTCACTTTCCACCATGGTAACATAACTCACCTTAACTCACATTCACCTCAATTATTTTCAATTTCAACCCCAAACTTTAACTAATACTTCATTTATTAAAAACATAACATTAATTCGGAAACACATTACAATACGAAATTTAAAATAAAAAAATGCTAATAAAAAAATACGAAATACATAAAACACAACATCACACAATTATTCAGTCTTCACGAGGAGGCAACCCAAGTTTCTTGATGATTCGGTCCTTTTCCATATTAACCAACGCCACATACTGTGGATCTTTTCTGGTAGTGTCGAGCAACAAAAATTCAAGCTCCCGCAACCTCTGTTCTGCGGTCGCCTGATACGCCTTGGCCGCATCTACACGTTTTGCCCGATATTCTTCTTGAATAATCTCCCCGAAATTGATAGAATAAAAGGAACCTCCGGTGCTTGTTGTTGTCTCGGATTTTTGTTTCTTTGATGCCCGCTTTTTTCAATAGGTCGTGGTAGCTCATCATGAGCAAACAACGCCTCGTTAGTTTGACTTGGGACGTCGCCGGTTAAATCAATCGGGTCTGGCGAGTTCCATTTGAAATGTTTACGCAAAACATTCCAAACTTCTTCATTCGAGAATGGCGTGTTGCCGCTTTCTTCACGATAGTAGCGGTTAGCCCGTTGTAGGATATCAAATTCACATTCCCCACTTTTTTGGTCGCGGTGCACCCGTTTGTAAGCAGCGTTGAACTTAGTGCAATCACGGTTCAACGTTTTCCACTTGGATTATAGCATATCTTTGTTGTGGGGTCTTGAATTTACTCTATTGAACTCAGCTTTTATACGTTGCCATAACGTATCGCGAGATTGGGAATGGCCGACACACGAATCCTCTGAACATACCAACCAACAATCGGCAAGTAATTTTTCCTCACTTGGCGTCCAACGTTCCTTTTTCTTTTCAGCTTGGTCTTCATTGCCCTCGTCTTCTACATGTTCTTTGGATTTTTTTGCCTTTCGTTTACCACGGCTTTTCGGTTTCATAGGAGAAGTAGGTGTTTCTGGAACTTCATTTGTTTCCGTTTGGGATTGTTGTGATTGTTGAGCGAATTGAAGATTTTGAAAATTGGTGTTTAGGGTGTTTTGTTAGCTTTCTCGCCAAAATTGGTATTCTTGGTGTTGTTGAAAAACTTCTTCACTCGACATACCTAATTCGTTTGGGTTATTCCAATTTAGATTTGAGGAAGAACCCGCGTATGGGTTACCCCACCCTCCGAGGAGATTCGAGAACGAGTCATTGTCGTTGTTGCCGCCCGATTTTTTTTTTGCTAGTAGAAGTATATTGTAAAGTTTATAGAGTAGTGGAAGTGTGAAAAAAATTGTGTGGGTGAATGGTATTTATAGTTGTGATAAAATGGGTTTGAATAAGTTTTTTTTTTTTTTTTTTTTTTTTTTTTTTTTTTTTTTTTTTAACAACACAAAAGGCTGATTCCAACGGTAATATAAACGTTGGGGGGGTTAAAATGAATTTTTTTTGAATGTAACGGTAATATACACGTTACAAGGGCGAAAGTGATTTTTTTTTATTCAATTCCAACGTTAACCTGCGTTAACTCGGCAACGCACCACGTTAACGTGGGCTTGCCCTCGAAGACCGGTAACACATAACGCATTAATAACGCACCGCGTTAACATTTGCCTTGGGTATCCACGTTATGTTACCGAAGGCTCTTACGATGACAGATCCTGCACTAAAAAATAAAAAATAGAAATTGCATGTGTTATTCAAAACTCAATCTATCAGCCCAAAAACATAGGTTATGTTCGTATTACATAGCAAACGTTAAATTTTATATTATGTAGTATAATATATAAAATTCAATAACTAGAATTTTTTATTAATGACTTCATCTTTTTAAAAATTTTTATTTTCTCAAATTTGACACCTATATTTTTGTATTTTTTTTTCACCAAATTTATCAAAGTTTGACCAATTTTCAATTTTGACTTTCAATTAGCCAATAAAAATACTCAATTTTGCCATGTATCAAAATAGAACAACGTAATCGGCCTAATATTTTTCTCAATAAGATTATTTTAGCAAAATACTTCCAAAATAATGTAACTCTTTTATATTTAAGTTCATTTACATACCAAAACTTGACTTACATACCAATGGATCAATCCTAGCCAATCATTGTTTAGATAAGATAACAAACCCAGTTTCACCACCATATTTTTAAAAAATTAATATCTCTTTAACCGTTAATCATTAAGCGAAAACGATTACACCATTGCAACGATCATTTAATTATCTTTCTATAGACGGGCACTTCGATTTCGACAAACTTTTTTTTCACGTTATTTTTCGTTATTGAAACTTTAGTGAGAAATCACATGTGATTAAACACTAGTTTGAATATTCGAATATCTAAAGATGTAATAAATTGAATATAACTTTTCTATGATTTTTTAAAAGTTTAACCGTTTTTTTCCTTTGAAACAAGACGTTTATAGCTTTTCAACTATATATAACACACTGTATTTTGAGTTGTAAATTATTCTAGTTAATTCATCAAAGTTGAATAAAACATATAAAATCACATGTGATTTTAAACCACGCGTGATTTCAATCATATGTGAATTTTACTACATGTGTTGTTTTCAAATGTGATTATAGAAGTTTCACGAACGAATTGCTATAATCTATAAACCGAATATACTGTGTGATATATGGTTGAAAAGCCATGAATGTGTGTTTTTCTTCACAAAAATGGGGAAAAATCTTTAATTTATATACAAATACTTATGTCAGTTTTAGTACAAATATTTAGTGTTCAAGCTTCGATATTAGTGTTAAATCACATTGATATGTCATGCGAATTTTAATAACGAAAATAAAACATAAAAAGTGACCAAAAAAAGTTTGCCAAAAGTATACGAAAGTGTCCGTGTATAAAAAATAATTAGATGCTCGTCGTAACAGTATAATATTTTGTCTAACAATTAACGGTTCATGAAATATTTAAATTATAAAAAATGGCTATGATTGAACTTTTAATTTTAATATTAATTAATATTCTCTTTATTTTTTTTTTCTCAACTGAAAATTGAGTTGCTAAGATTTGTCCTTTATGACATTTAGTATGGTGGTTTATAAAAAAGTCTAAGAAAATTTGAAGTAGTCTATCATTTTGTTAATCATAGTGAAAATGTGTCTCATGATTATATGGAATGAAAATGTCTAACATTTTGAACTTTTTTTAAATTTAATGCATTGGTGTTTAGTGAGATTTTTATAAAGCTTTTAGAAGTTTATACATCGTAGAGGAATGTTTATAACAAGAAAAAAGGTTTATGAATTAATGATGTAAAATGACTGGGCAGTGGGCACTATTATAAACAATTTATAAAGATCGATTATGGTAGATGCTCTAAAAAACTTTTAGCATGTAAAATAACTCTACTATTCTTTTATTACTCCGTATATAAAAGATTTTGGTAAAAAGATATTCGGTAATAATGCAAAAAAGACAGCCGCGTATTACTCGTTGCAGTACAATAATGCAAAAAGCACACCTCCATGATGTTGTCATAGTACAATAATGCAAAAAAGCACATCTCCATGATGTTGTCATAGTACAATAATGCAAAGACATAACTTTATATAACACGTGATGGGACACAGAGGCTCATCGACAAACCACATATACAAAACTAAACACATTAATTCAGTGTTTTGAAATCCAGGTCGACCCGGCCGGGTTAACCGGTTTGACTGGTTCCGGCAAAAAAAGGAGTAAAAAACCCGGGTTTCTAAAACCGAGTTAACCGGTTAGACTCGCCGGGTTTTTATTGACCCGGGTCAACTCGGTTCTTGAAACCCGACCGGGTTTCATTTTTTCAAGATTTTTTAATAAAAACCCGGGTTGACCCGGTCAAAAAAAATAAAAAAATAATAAA
This sequence comes from Artemisia argyi, assembly GCA_030686995.1. NCBI lineage: Eukaryota > Viridiplantae > Streptophyta > Magnoliopsida > Asterales > Asteraceae > Artemisia > Artemisia argyi. The sequence continues at coordinate 214,844,171 of CM060685.1, read as the reverse complement.
TTGAAAACCGGGTTGACCCGGTGACTCGACCGGGTCGATTTTGAACCTGATTTTCAAAACATTGTATTTATTATTGATATGATTATGATCACCTCACCACTAGCTACCTCACTCTCTGTCTCTCTATATGTGTATTTGTTGTTCAATAATCCACATCTTGTGAGACTCCTTTGCATCATTTTGTAAACCCAATTACCCAAACGCCCTATTCTAGTAGTACGTAGTAATACATAAACATGATGTTTTCACCCGATGATTTTGCTCACCTAAAAACCCCCTTGAAAATATACTATTAAGTCACGAACAACTTCGCCGACGTAAATGTCATCGGCATACAATAGTTATGTTACTTAACTTATCCAAAATATACGTTCAAGTCACCCTGATTAACACTAAAATTATAAAAATGTATGCTTCCTATAAGTTTAGTAACCTAAGTGAACAAAATAAAAGTTAAGTACCTTAGACGCATTTAAAAAAAAAGTTTAGTAACATGTTTAATTTGCATATTAACTATTGTTTTCTTTGATCCGCCACTGTAACTAAGTTTCTGTTTCAATAGCTAAAAACATCTTATATCCAAAAATAGGCTGGTGTTTAGAAAAATCCCATCATAGATCAACATTACATTAGATACATCCGCCATTGTAACTAAGGTTCCATTGCAATAGGTAAAAGTTAGTTAAACATTTTTTTAAAGACACAAACTTTATTTTTACAAAAACCTTACAAATAAAAAAAAAAAAAAGTGAAGGCGCCGTGCATCGTATGAAGCACCAAGCTAAAATCGCCTTTTATAAATATGTCATCTTACTGAAACTATTAAAAATCGTTTCATGTTTGAATGGTCTCTGGACTAAAATCGCCTTTAAAAAATGAATGACCTTTTTTGGCATAATTCGCTTACAATTGAGCAAAATTGGATCAAGTAGTAGCACCCCTCAAAACTTTTTCTAAAGGAGCAACTCTTTTTTTCTTTCTCTATAGTTTTATAGTTTAATAAACATTAGGAGTTAGAGATTGCTATGTGTTTTTCGGGTTAAGAAAGTTGGGTTGTATAACTGTTTGGTTATTTTAAGATACCTTGAGTGTGTTTATCTTGACATAAGCTAGTAGTTAGATTGTGAAGGCTCGTTAATTCAATTGTGTTTTTGACATGTCTTTGATAATAATTGATTTTGAGTCGTTAGGTATGCACTAGTGGACCGACCACATAGGATCCATCCTGGGCATAGACATTAGATGGATGATATAAGGGAGAATTGCATATATACCCACTAAAACATGAATATTTACATATTTCCTCAAAATACAAGTTTTTAATCCACAATGTACAATGATGTTTAAGCATGTTTTGGTTATATATGCAAATATGCAACTTTTAATGGGTATATATGTAATTGCCTCATGATATACTTGATGTAACTTGCAACTAATTTATATACTGACTTTTGTATCAGATCTACATACAATGCTTTTGGTGAACACTTATATGTTCATTTTTGGTCCTTGATGATTTACTAGGCGCAACTAAAAAATAAGTGTATAAGACTATAGTTTATAGGAGGTCATGCTCAATTGCATTAATACTTTCTCTTTGGTACATATTAATGGTGATTAAGAAAATTTTCAGAAAGACTTTTCATATTATCATATCATCTTATATCTCGGTGTGCATTTTTTTCAAATCCACATTAACATACATTGGTTTGTTCATGTAAATATTTATTCGAATTTTTTTTCAAACTTTAAAAGGAAAGTTTCCAATACACTTGACACTATTTGTGTTATGGTCAAGAAGTCAATAGTCCACCATTAATAATGAAACCACCAATCCAATCTCATAGTAGTTGCTAAGAAATTTCCCATCATACTTTTGTTTTTCACATGTGGTGTATTATTTGTTACGGTTACTGTGTATGTTGTTTTGTGGAGTACCATTTTGAAACTTTGAAAGGGAAATTTCCTACACGCTTGTGTGTTATGGTCAAAAAGTCAATGTAGTTACTACGTCCATACATTTAAGATAACAAGGAGCACACACCTATCCACATCTTCTATAAACACAAACCGAACAGATTTTTATGTATATCACCCAAACCTCCTTCACTTCTTTTTGTAACAACCCACACACCCTATTTTTTGTTCAGATAAACAAGCGGATACATACATGATGTCCTCAGTCAATCATGATGACTTTGCTCACCTAAGAATCCCCCTTAAAGATGTACTATTTGCCACCTGCAACTTTGCTTACTACAAAATCGTTGGAGAAGATGAATTTAAAAAGGATTACACGGGGTTCATGTGGTCCGGTGCGTGGATCTTTGCACGGAGGTTAAATAAAGAATGGGTTGATGGAGACCAACAGTTTTGGATGGAGGTTTCCATGCTTTCTAGTCTCAAGCACAAGAATCTGGTTTCTCTTGTTGGGTTTTGTGATGATAATGACGAGAAGGTCATCATTTACAAGCGTGAGACCAGAAGAAGTCTTCAATGGCATCTAAGTGACCCGATGTTGTTGACATGGGTGCGAAGATTGGAGATAGCTGTCGGTGTTGCGCAAGCATTGAGCTACATTCATTATGATGAGTCACGTGATTTTAGCGTAATACACCGCAACATCAACAGTTCACTGATTTATTTAAGTGATGACTGGGAACCCAAGTTAGGTGATTTTATACTTTCCATGAAGATCAAAGCATCTGAAAGGCACAATTCTTTCTATACTGATAAAGTGTGGAGTACAGATGGGTATACAGACCCAACGTATATCGAGACAAAAAGTGCGAGCCACAAGTCGGATATGTACTCCTTTGGAATAGTAATGTTTGAGCTACTGTGCGGCAGGAAATCAGTAATAGCCAACGACTATAATAAGTATCTGGCTTCGGTGGCCGTTACCCATTATAGGGAGAAGAAACTCCACGAAATAATTGATTGGGGTCTATGGTCACAAATGGACTCGCAGTCATTCAACATGTTCGCTGAAATAGCGTACGACTGCTTGAAAGAAGACCGATCACAACGCCCAGATATATATGAGATTGTCCCAAGACTTGCGAAAGCGTTGGAACTCGCACGTGAAAACATGCCTGTAAGACCTCTTCTTTATACACCTTCTATTCAGTACATCAGTTTGCACGTTAGCTAGATCCCATAATTAAACCTGATTATAGATAATTAATAGCCACTTGATATGATGTCTTCCATCGCTAGACCTCACTGTATATGACTTCCCAATATATGCATATATGCTAATACAAAGCAAGTTAAGATTTTTCAAGGTGACCAAAGAGACCATATCTGCTCAGTTCTTAATTTATATCCCTCTTTTGCTTACATGCATGCATGTAGTATAAGGTTAATAAGTTTATATTTTATCAACAATTAGTCACATACTGATCAATAAATAAATGATAGCGAGAATTTTATATATATCCAAATTTTGTAATCATTTTTGACACATGAAGTATGTGATAGAAACGTTTTACATATTTTGTCAGTTATTAACGTAATTGAAATTCACACGCGTTATTCGATCTGCCACCCGTACAAAGCTTTTAATTTATTTAAATAAACAATGAATTATATAAAAACAAAGGGACAAAAAACGCAGGTGTTGTGATTGGAACCTGGGTGAAAAGCTTTAAGAAACTTTGATAAAAATAAATTTGCCACTCGGCCACCAGATTGTTAGTTTTTACACTTAAGGGCAAACCGATAAAAGTAAGACATTTTAGTATTTGCTTACCTGTATCTTTATAAAAAAGATTACAAGTTTGTACAAAATTTGATATATAAACTAAATGTTGTTGGCCATAAAATTTCGAATTTTCATCTATTGCTCATGTTTTTCTATTATTTCAATTTCTACATCATGTTTTTCTATTATTTCAATTTCTACATCATGTTTTTCTATTATTTTTTTTATACCAATATAGCTGTACATACTTGATATATTGACCAAATTGTACTTAAATCATATGCGCAAGGACAATCAATATTTTCTAAAAATGTATAGTAGGAGCGAATTGGAGATATTATTGTCTTACTTTTGACAAAATCGTAGCGAAGGGGTGTATCATGTATGATGTGCGACTATTTTCACTTCAAAATTCCCTTTTAATAAAAATTGCACGTTCGAGATTTCAACTTATTTTTTTTATGGATAAAAGGATATTTACCACGGTATAATTTTAAAAACATGTATTTGGGAGTTTTGAATGAGCTATAATGGTGTTCCCAGTAAAAAAAAAATAACCAAATTTGCCTACATATAATAATACCATACCGAATGGGCTTGCAGGTAGACCAATAGAAACCCAAAAGAAACTAATAAAATGACCACAAAGTAAAACTATCATGAGTCAAGAGCCCAAGTAGCACTTTGATATGCCAAAAATGTCTCATGCAATCTTCATTTACAAAATGCAATGTAACAACAACAACACAAGGCATAAAGACAAAATACAATGTAGCACAAACCAAACTATTAAGAAACTCAAATGTCATTATATGAATAATAAGATAGTAAAATTTATACAAGTGTCGCATAGCGAAAATAACGAACCTATTACCGTTTAGTTTAAAATTGACTTTTGGGGCCATTCAACCCCTAAATTCGAATTTTGAAATTAATTGATTGTAGAAGGAAATATTGCTCATCTGAAACTATTAACGAAAAGGAGAAACTCAAACACAAATCAATTTGATATTAGAATTTAGTTACAGATAATAAATGTAAGTAAATTAACTCACTAAAACTTAAGAACATATGTTGCAGGTTAATTTTCTTATCAATCAGTAGTTGTTAAGGATTTCGAATTCTGATATTTGAAGTAGAGAGCACAGGGCTCGGGCTGAAAAAAGCCCGGGCTTTTATTATTCAAAAAGCCCGGGCCTTAAAAACCTGGGCCGAGTTAAGCCCGACTAACCAAAATATTAGGCCTAAATAATAATGTTGTTATAATTTAATCATTCATTTCTAAATAATAATTTTGTTGTATGTTATTATATGAAAATAGCACATAATTTACGTCTTTTTTTTTTTTTTTTTTTTTTTTTGGAAACAGTAGGGCATTTTTCTATAAAAAGTTCGGGCTTTTTGGCTTTTTAATGGGTTTTTCAAAAGCCCGCGCTTTTGACAGGCTATGGGCTTAGCCCGAGCTGTTGATGGGCTTTAGGCTTAGCCCGGGCCGGATGTCCTGGCTTTGGTGGAAAATATAAGGACCATTTAGGCCTATTGGGTCATATCGGGCTTCGGGTCGGGCTTTTTCGGGCGTTTTTTGGGTCGGGCCTAAGCCCGAGCTCGGGCTTTCTAATTCGAAATATTATTAAGCATAGCAGATCTTGTAGATCTATATTTTAGAAATGAAGATGGTTGGCTGAAGTTGACTATATTTTTACACAGGATGGAAATAATTAAATAGTAACCAAGACTTTATCACTAATACCTGTACCGCAAGATACTTTCCAGCATCTTCATGTGTTTCATTCACAAGTTGGACAATCATCTTGATATTCAACCCTTGCATACATCTCAAACTTCAGAATACTATCAACATCTCTACTAGTTTTGTTTTTTTATACTAGTATCAACCATGAGCTTTTTTTTAGTAAGGCAACATTTATTAAGGACCAACCAAAAACAAGATACAAAAGAAATGGCAACCCACCTTCTTAACAAGAAAATTAAAAAGGATGATCCCCAAACGAAAGAAAACAAGAAAAAGCAAAACCACAAGGAAATACATAACAGAAACTAAAACATAAAGCCTATCGAAACAAGGACCTGCACTAAGACTATCCCTCTAGGCCTGCACTATAAACCTACGAAAACCAAAACACAACTGAATCTAAATTGGGTCGCATAACATTGACCACAAGAGAATGACAGCAAGGAGCAAAAAGATACACATCAGTTGTCGGACACACCCACTAACAACCACTGTGCACTAATCATCCCTTACAGCATTCCACAAAGACTGCTCACTGTCAAACGAATACACAAGAAGCTGATGTAGCAGCAGACACATAAACCTCGTATATAGACAAGAAGCTGATGTAGCAGCACACACATAAACCTCGTAACTTTCGCTGAAGCAGACCTGCACCACATTTCTGAACAACCAGAACACACTCGAAAAAATCAAGCTTTACCACACGGTAACGCACTGTAGCATTCAAAAATTACATATTATAAGTCCTTACTGTAACCGAATATTTTGCGGATCCCTTAACCAAAGTTGCCAATCAATCAGTTTATATTTGTATGATCTTCTCACCATCCATTCGTAACGTTTGAGTTGTATATCAACCATGAGCTGATACAACGTATTTCTGAAACTTTTAACACAAAAGGATAGTTCTTCACTTTCATAGTCAACAGTTTGGCTTTAAAACTATCCAATACAACATCAAACAATGTCACTCCATTCCTTTGAACATTCTCAAAAATCCTCCAATTCCTGTTTTGCCAAATACCAAATAAAGTATCCCGCAGCAGCTACAAAAACATGTCTTTGGAAACAATTTCAAACTTCAGATGACCAAATATCAACATCAAACAATAAAGTATAATGCCAAATTAAACAATTTAGTATTACACAAAGCACATGCCATAGTTTTTTTCGAGATACCACTTAATGAACATACTTATGTAGGCAACCTACCCTTACTTGTCATCCGCAAGACAAAAACATGTCTTTAAGTGCAATAAGGGAACGAAACAAGACAATTCCAATATGTAGTATCCATTCAAAACTACATTGGTAGACAAAGAACATGTAATAGCCTAAAATGGACAAACTCCACTCACCACTATGCAATGTATATATCATCCATCCATCTGATTATGGACCAAAATATGCTTTGAAAACACCACAGGAGCAAATTTAACTGCACTATCCAAGACTATATCTCAACATGAAATCACTAGCAAACATCACCTCCTGAACTTTTTAGGTAATCTCGAAACCAAGCTATTGTAGGACAACATAAAGAACCAAAACATTTCAAATTTATAAGACCATGCACTTCCTAAACTATAAAGGATGTTATTCTAATTTTTTTTCCACAAACATAATATGGTAATAGCTATAAAGTAGAAATTATATACAGATTTAGACTCAAATTCAAGATCAATATAACATACAAGGCAAGTATGTACCATTCCATGGGGTTGAAAAGGCTCAGGAATTTCATCAAACACGTTGTAGGCACTTCATCAAACTCTCTTATTGTTCTATCTTATCTTGTGTATTAATTCACGTTTTTACTTGATAAACAGATAATGTCTTCACCAAAGGACGATCTTGCTCACCTCAAAATCCCCCTTGAAACCATACTATCCGCCACCAACAACTTTGATGAGAATAATCACATCAGGTCAAGGAGAATTGCAGAGGAATACAAGGGTCAGCTCTTGTGGTCCGGTGAGTTGATTAATATCAATGCACAGAGGTTAGATAAAGGAAGGGATGGCGAAGATGAACAAGTGTTTTGGACGGATTTTTACATGCTTTCTAGTCTCAAGCATAAGAATGTGGTATCTCTCGTTGGGTTTTGTGATGAAAAAGATGAGAAGATCATCATTACCAAGTATGATGAAACCAGGGGAATGCTCAAAAAATATCTAAGTGACCCAATGAGGTTGACATGGGTGCAAAGATTGAAGATTTCTGTGGGTCTTGCACATGCATTGAGTTACATTCATTATGATGAGTCACTCGACTTTAGCGTAATACACCGGCTCATTAGCAGTGACACAGTTCTATTAACTCATGACTGGGAACCCAAGTTATGTCAGTTTCAATGTTCCATGAAGATTGAAGCGTCTCAGAGGCACCATTCATTTCATACTAATGAACTTGAGTATGTGGAAGGGTATGGAGACCCAACATATATAAAGACGAACAATGTGAACCACAAGTCGGATATGTACTCATTTGGGATAATATTGGTTGAACTACTGTCGTCTGGTAGGACATCAAAATATACAAGTGATTTGGCTCAGCTAATCATTACCCATTATCGAGAGAAAAAACTCGATAATGTAATTAATGAGGAAATGTGGAAACAAATAGACTTGCATTCACTTAACATGTTCGCGGAAATTGTGTATGAGTGTTTGGACGAAGAACGATCGCGACGCCCAAATATTGATGACATTGTTCCAAGACTTGAGAAAGCTTTGGAACTAGCACGAGAAAACATGGTAAAAACTTTATATTTTCTCTTTAATGGTTCCACCACAATATGTTTTCCATTTTCATTATATTAGTTTTAACCAAATTTTAAGACATAAACAAACCGATTTTAGCATATTGAATCACTTTTGATTAAACAAAGACATCTCTTCGTTATATATAAAGAAAAATCGCATTTGCTTAAAACTCTTAAAGCGAAAAATGTGAAATTGTTAATCTACACATAATTCCTATTCCTTTTAATATTGTACTTTACATTCACGTATATTTTCCATTCATGACTAATTATATGCTGAAACTTTTACCCGATAAACAATATACATCTATTTCATACACGAAACACTTAACAGCAGTTTCACAACTATAATTACTTGCCGCTTTAAATTTTCGCCGGTATGCACGGGTACTCACCTAGTTTATATAAATGGTATAATTAGTATTTAACACTTCATATTTTATTCATATATTTTAGTATTTTACTACTACTTGATAGTATGGTTGTAAATTTTAGGGTCAATTATTATTCAACAATTAATCTCTTAGTCTTGGTCAATTATTTTGATATAACCATTTAACCTCTTTTTGTAACGTTTTTATTCTTAACTTTCTTTGACAATTTAAAAAGAACGCTTAACTTTCAATGATTGTTTGATATAAATAACTTTGGATAACCATTTGACAAAGTCTTTTAACTAAAATCGATAACTTTTTAATGTATTATATTAAATGACCTATTATATTGATTACCCGGTCCGACACATGATACGTTGTGTTTTGCCGTTGTTATTTAGTTAACAATTTTTCTTGTGTTTAAATCAAGGGGACCGTAAGTTTGTTTTGACCATTATAACTTCTTGTTCTTTTAAAAGGGTAACATGAATTGATAACTTAAGCACCAAAATCCACAAAATCCGACGTATCATGGGTCGTGTCGGATAGTCTAAGTAATGAGAAATGTAATATAGGATATGAAGTTGACATAAGCAATACAATCTTCAGTGACAATAAATAGAAAAGAATTAAAACCAACTTTATGGATATCACTAAGCTGTAAGTTGTGCATTAATTGAATATCGTAATTGACATCCTTTTGTAACCCAAACTCTGCTTGTTTTTGCAATAGATTCACTCTGCGCCCAACCACCTTGCTCACCTAAGAATCCCCCTTGAAGATATTTTATCAGCCACCAACTACTTTGATGAAGAAAATGTCATCGGAGAAGGTGGATTTGGAAAGAGATACAAGGGACAGCTCTCTTGGTCCGGTGAGTTGATAGATATAACTGCTGAGAGGTTAACTAATAAAGAATGGGATGAAAAAGAACAACAGTTTTGGACGGAGATTTCGATGCTATCAAGTCTCAAGCATAAGAATCTTGTTTCTGTTGTTGGGTTTTGTAATGAAGGTGGTGCAGAGACCATCATATACAAGGACGAGTCAAGGGGAAGGCTCAGCGGTTATCTAAGTGACCCGGCGTTGTTGACATGGGTGAAAAGATTGGAGATATGTGTCGGTATTGCGCATGCATTGAGTTACATTCATTATGATGAGCCACGCGATTTTAGCGTTATACACCGGAACATCAGCAGTTACACAATTCTATTAAATGGTGACTGGGAACCCAAGTTATATCAATTTGAGCACTCCATGAAGATTAAGGCATGTGAAAGGCACCTTTCTTTCCATGCTGATTCAGTTTGGTTTACAAAGGGGTATACAGACCCAACATGTTTAGACACCAACATTGTGAACCACAAGTCGGATATGTACTCCTTTGGGATAGTATTGTTTGAACTACTGTGTGGGAGGGAATCAATAAGTGACGATCAAGATAATAAGTTTTTGGCTCCGGTGGCAATTTTTCATTATAGAGAGAAAACACTCTATGATATAATCGATCCGGATCTATTGAAACAAATATATCCGGAATCATTTAACGTTTTCACGGAAACAGCATATGACTGCTTGAATGAAGAAAGATCCCGATGCCCAGATATAGGTGAGGTTGTCACAAGACTTGAGGAGGCCTTGAAACTTCAGTTGGAACGTGAAAATGTTGTAAGACGGTTTTTCCTCTTTTTCTTTCTATATCATAATAACTACTCTGTGTTTAATGATAATGATAATAATAATAATAATAATAATCAACAATGGTAACTTACTTATTACTGTATTTATGATGTCAAAGGAACACTCAGTAGCTGCAGCTGAAGTTGAAGGCACATCATTCAATCATGAGAAGGTAATTATTTCATTTAAACTATTGTTGTAACTTGCAACTATGGGTGTTATCGTATCGGGTCAAAAGAACACTCAGTGAGCTTCTAAAGTTAAGTCACTGGAATTTTTAGGAGAGAGGAAAACAGGTAATGATATATTTTTCTAGTTAAATCTTATCTGCTCATACTCAAACGATATTTGTCAAAACAAGAGATAATTAAAGGACAAAGTCATTTAAAGTGGGTGTGTTTTCTTCCGTTTATAACGTGATGACCGGTGAAGAGTGAAAGATTAAACATGTCACTTATATATGAGTAAATTTAGTTAAATTATGGTCACTCTACCTATATATTAATATAGATCTTGAATTATGGTTACAAATAAAAAGTCCTATTAAACAAGATATAGGTGTGTTGTTCAAAAAAAAGTTAAGATATAGGTGTGAGGTAAGAACCACATAATTAGGTGCTGGCATAAAATAATTAAAATACATGTACTATTAGTTTTAGGAAAATGATATTCGTGAATAAAACCCGTCTAACCTTTAGGTGAAGACACACGACAATTTATGAGAGGTGATTGAGAGGCCTAAAAGATGTGTTTAAATTCATGCATAAACTTGTGTGGCATCATCCTTTAGGTGAAGACACGTGACAATTTATGAGAGGTGATTGTGAGGCTTAAAAGATGTGCCTAAATTCATGCCTAAACTTATGTGGCATCATCAGCCAAAGGACCCACTTTTTCACAAAAAACAACACGATCATGCCACATAATTTTATGAATGAAATTAGGCATACATTTAGGTCTCCTATCATTTTTCGACAATTTATAAAGGTATGCTTAACTAGTTAACTTGTAGTCGTTGAGACATCCTCGCCTTGCATTTTTACAAGATGAAAATGAAGTTGACTAGTATCAACTATTGTCACATATGAAACAAAACCTGAGACCCAAGACCAAGTCTCAAGCGAACCCAACCATGTCAAGAGACTTCCCATACGTTTCAGGGAGTGAATACCAAATACATTTTCTATTTATTAGTTTTCCCACCTTTACATAATTTTAATTTAGAAGTGGTCCACGTTACCACAATACCACGTACCACCCATGCATTGTTTCCCATGTTTAGTTATATTTTATTCCTTAAGTTTGGAAGATCATTCATTGTTCTTTTGTTATTTAACTGTAATTACGTTACATTTTGAAAAGGGAGAAAAATTGATCTAAAGTTTAGTCTACTACTTTATTTTTTTTTGGGTAAAAGGTCAAACGACCCGGTAAATATATTACTCCAAAAAACATTTAAGTACAACGGATATGAGTGAATCCCATATCTCAGCCCGTTACTTTATTACTATATTGTTAGAGATTTGCTAAGCTATTCATCTTTGGAGATTATTTGCTAACTCGGTTAGCTTCTATCACTATATTCAACAATCTTCACCCAAGTTAAACATGATTATCTTTTATACAGTATCTATCTTCTTTACACTTGCTGTGCCAGCTTTAATTATCAGCCCATTGAAAATGACTCATGTATAAAATATCTTGAGAGTGATACACAAGATCCCGTATTATATGTACTTAGCTTCTTACCATTTCGTCTCTTTAATAAATATTTTAATTGATCAATCAACCTAACTGAAGTGTTACATCGTGTTAATCTACACATATAGGGATCAGTGACCTCTGCATCTATAGGCAATGAATCCCAAGTCAGCAAAAACACAAAGTCTTTCCTCAAAGATCTATCTCACTTAAAACTCAGCTTTCAAGATTTGGAATCAGCAACCAACAATTTTGATGAAGAAAATTTCATCAACAAAGATGAAAGGATTTTCAAAGGTCGTCTCTTGCGTTCTGAACAGTTCATCGATATCATTGGAAAGGCTTACATATCTAATTCTGAAGAAGATGAGAGCAAAAAGTTCCAGGTGGAGCTTTCGATGCTTTCCAGTCTCAAACATAAGAATCTAGTGTCTGTTATTGGGTTTTATGATGGGGAGGAGGGGAAGGCTATTATATACAGGAGGGAGGCCAACGGAAGTCTGGAAAAACATTTAAGTGACCAGACTCTTACATGGATGCAAAGGTTGAAGATAGGTGTTGGTATTGGAAATGCATTGAGTTACATCCATTATGATGCTGGACGTGATTTCAGTGTCATACATTGCAACGTCAGGAGCTCAAAAATTCTACTTGATGACGAATGGGAACCCAAGTTATATGGTTTTGAACTTGCATTGAAAAATACAGTAGCTCGGAGGCACCGTCTTCTTCTTACTCGTGATATTGTTAAGAATGTATACCTTGACCCAAAATATAAAGAGACTGGGGGTGTGACCCACAAGTCAGATGTGTATTCGTTCGGTGTTGTATTATTCGAAGTCTTGTGTTGTAGGAGTGCAGTAGACGATGACAAAGACAAAGAGCCGGGAGAGGGGTTATTAAGTCAGCTGGCGAAATCTCGTTTGGATGAAATGATCATGCCTCATTTACGAAGCCAGATGGACCCCGAAGCACTCAAAATCTTCTCCGATACAGCATATTGGTGCATAAAAGAGGATAGAGCAGATCGTCCATATATCAACCAGGTTGTCAAAAGGCTTGAAAAAGCTTTCGAACTTCAGTCGAAACATGAGAATCCAGTTAACCGTACATCATCCGTTCAATTGAAGGTACATAACTAATTAATTTACTTTAACTTTTAATAAACAAGAGTTTTACCAACAGTTATCATCTTGTTTAACCATATAACCACTATCGATCCTCACTACAAATAAGCCAAATGTATATTTCTTGTCAAGTATAAAAAAACTATCACCTTATATAAAACTATGATTTTTAATTTACATTATTATAATTATTTAACATTTTATATTATATTGTATTAGAATATAATATTATAAAAATAAAAAATATTATATAAAACTATGATTTTTATGATGAAGAGCTTTAACCGTTTAACAGCGCTTCGAGCGGGGATGAAAACATGTAGATATTTTTAGTTCGGAAATCATTTCACATCTTGATAGAAAAGAATAGAGCTAACCAAAATATGGTGGTAATTGTTAAGCATATACATTCTTGTTGTTATTGGTTACGTTCAACTTCAACAACCATTCAATTAAAATGTGAAAAAGAAAAAGATTTGTCTAATATAAAAGAATTTATTGTTTAATAAAATTGACTTAAAGAGCAAATTTAACAAATATTGGATCACTTTAATAGTTGCATAAACTTCAGGGACTTTACAGCTAAATACAAAAAAAAATATATTTAAAACCTGATCTATGAAGAGCAAAGCCTCTTTACCACACAATGACACCAACTGAGCTGGCATGATTTATGTATTACATTTTAACAGATTAAATATTTATTATAACTATGGCATATAAAAACAAAAGTACTGCACTAAAGGGGTTGTGTCCTAGTGGTATAACATGTCGTGTGAGAAACTCTTCAACAAAATGGTTGAAGGTACAAGTACTGTTTAGGACATGTGAGGTACATTAGCCATGTTTAGACATGTCCAAAATACAAACACTTAGGTCCGTTTAGTCGAAAGAAAACACCCTTATTTTTTTACAAAATGTTTTAAAAAAAATGTTCAAATCAATTATTTCCAATTTTTTATTTTTTTTACTTGAGAAGTGAAACTAAAAAATGATTTCATTTTATTATTATTATTATTATTATTATTATTATTATTATTATTATTATTATTATTATTATTATTATTATTTCATTGTTTTCCTTGTAACCCAAAACCTCCCCCTTTTTTTTCTACAAAATAGAAAGCCAGGTCAATTGAACGTGTTTTGTATGTTATAGAGTATTAAATCCCTCCCATCTTTTTAAGAAACTATAAATAGAAACTTAAGAATTTTTTTTCCTGCAATTAAACGCATCATTACCATACATCTAAAGCAAACTCAAACAAATACCAATAACACCCGATAACTAAAACATCATCCCTAGCAATAACACCCAATCTGTTATTGGTGCATGTATATCACATAACACAACACAAAAAAATATCGCCCTCACTAAAAAATAATAATAGTAATAATTATAAAAAAAAAAAAAAAAAAAAAAACTAAAAGAAAATGGCTATCCGACCAATGAGGGGCAAACGGCATGAATGGGATGGTGCACTATGGCTAGCCTCTGGGGAAAAAAATGCTATTGGCGTGTCAAATGGCTAGTATACCATGCTCTATAACATTTAACTGTTGCTCCACTTAAACACGTCGAACAAACCTTTTGATTGTCTAACTAAAAAGAAACCCACCAAAAACTCGTTTGAAAACACACATTCAACTAAACACATATCTTCTTTCACTGTTTTTGTCACCATCTTCGATCATGCATCGCCACCGTCATCGTTCCATACTTCCATGATGACGCCATGGTTCTGGTGGATGACAAGTAACCACTCTCAGTTTTTCTTAAATTTACATATCTGCTAGAGTTTAGTTGCTTAAAGTCTCAACACCATTTTGGCCACCCTCGTTGCTCCACCACCAACGTTGATAAAACAATGAAAGGAATGAGTGTTATTTTACATTAATTATTTTGTTTGTCTTGGTATCTTGGGTCTTTTTTATTGGTTGATAATATTAGGTAATGTTGACTAAAATGTAACGGGTGGAAAACGGGAATGTATAAGTGTTTAAATACTATTTGCTTAAAAGTTAAAACTTAACAGGAATACAAAATGCTAATAAAGAATAGCCGAGTAAAAAAAATCCCAATTCCCGGTCCTTGTCAACCAATGGATAAGATTTAACTAAAAGTAAAATTTGTCCTCCCCTTATTAGAGCACAAGGTGTAGAACGGCGAGGGTGGGACGGTGTGGCGAAGAAGAACGGCGAGGGTGGGACGGTGTGGCGAAGAAGAACGGCGAGCCGAAGGAGCTGCCACGTATGAACGGCGAGAGGCTATAAAGAGCTGCACCTTATGCTCTTAAAACCAAGTCAACTAACTAAATAAAAACAATAAAAATTACTTACACAAACTCGATTCCATTTTTTCATACATTTATAGAATCTGCAACGAAAGCATATCCAATAAAATTGCTTCTTCTGTCACAAATCATAGTCCAACTTTCTATTTTGGGATGTCCCAAAATAATTATTCACTTTTCATTTAACCGATCGAAAATGATCTTAGTGGATAAAAATGATATTTGCTTGGTTGAAAAATATAGTGGCCGTTCCACTTTTCTTAATTTTTTTTTTTTTTTTTTTTTTTTTTTTTTTTTTGTTGACAATTATTTTAAAATTGAGAGAGTAATAGCTTAAAATTATTAGATAATAATAATGAGATATAACTAATTAATACGCTTTTCCAAAAAAAACTATTATGCTTCAACTAATTCCCACTTTCAATCTTGTCGCATATCTTGATCTTTTTGTTAGATGTATTTTTAGGTATTAGTTTTAGGGATGAAAATCATCAATTTCTCTTGAACGTTCTCATATTTTATAAAGAGTGAACAATGATTCTATCCATTATTTTGAGTTGGCATATAGTTTAACTAATTAACTTTTTTGGGTTATGTTTAACTTTATGTGACAATTTAGTAGACCTTACTAAATTTACTCCCTCCATCCCATATTAAAGGTCATGTTTGACTTTTTAAAGTATTTCTTTCTCAACTTTGACCTTAAATATTTTTGTTTGTGTAATATAATACTTGACACAAAATATATGAATGGATTAAGTTTTAAATGTATTTTCATTGCGTATAATTTATCAAATACTATATAAAACAAGCAAAAATATTTAAGGTGAAAGTTGATAAAGAAAGACTTGAAAATTCAAACCTGGACATTTAATATGTGACGGAGGGAGTACATGTTAGTGGTTCGCTTAAAGAATACGATTTCATGACTATGGGTGTTTAAAAACAACGCCCGAATGAAACCAACCGGTTCATTTAATCTGAAAACGGGGAAAAGTTGCAACTAGCGGCAGCAATTCTAGACACGACACAAAACACGACCTCAAACTGTCGTGAAACTAAATAGGTTTGAGTAAGGGATAGACATAGTTAAATTAAAGTTTAAAAAATTTAAAAGGAGTTAAGTGCTTAAACCAACTCAAAGTTTAGGGATAAAACCATTATTTAGCGTTTAATAAATATGAGTGGATTATAAGAACTTCTCTTCTCTTAATATCACTCCAATCTCTACAAGCATTAATGTGGTGTTGTATAACTCGTTGCAGGGGAATCTGGAACACTTGGAGATTGGATTAAAAGCTATAAAAGAGGCTACCAATAATTTTGATGACGCATGCGGGATCGGGTCTGGCGGATTCGGTAAAGTATACAAAGCAGATCTTGAACATTTTGATGGCAGTAATTCATCATCGATAAATGGGGTGGATATATGCGATCTACGCAGAAAACGAAGCACGGTAGCCATAAAGCGCATTAACAATCAAGAAGGAGAACAAGGGTTCATTGCTGAAATTGAAACTCTAACTAGTTGCAAGCATGAGAATATAATCTCTCTTCTTGGTTTTTGTTATGAAGGTAACGGTGCAATGATCCTGGTTTATGAGCATGCTTCGAAAGGAAGTCTTGAAAGCTATTTGGGGAACAGTGATAAGATGACTAATCTTAATTGGTTGCAACGTCTAAATATATGTCTTGATATTGCACATGGTTTGAATTACATTCACAATGACACAAATCATGGCAAAGAAAGGATGATACACCGAGACATCAAGAGCGATAATATTCTAATGGGAGATAATTGGAAAGCAAAGATTGCGGATTTTGGGCTCTCCAAATTCCACCCAGCAGATCAAGAGGCCAGCACTATCTATACCAATATGATTGCAGGTACATATGTATATTTGGATCCAGAATATCAGAAGTATGGTCGATTAAATAGCAAGTCAGACATTTACTCGTTCGGAGTGGTGTTGCTTGAGATCTTGACCGGGAGGTTGGCCTATGATTCTGTATACACCAAGGTGAATGAGAAGGGAATAGCACCCATTGCAAGAGATCATTTTGAAAAGAGAACAGTAATGGAAATTGTTGATCACAAGATAAAGGAGGAGACCGATGAACATGTCTTTTGTAAAGGTCCCGATAAAGAGTCTTTGGACATCTTTCTAGAAATCGCATTTAAATGTGTGGCAGAAACTCAAAAGAAACGTCCAACAATAGAAGTTGTCATCAAAGAACTCGAAAAAGCTTTAAACTGTCAGGTAAGTCACAATGAAAATTTTAGATAGCGGGTAGTTGTTTCAGTTTATTTTTTACTTATCAAATCAACTTACTGACCCATGATTCACAGGAGAACCATAAGGACAAACTTAAATTGTCACTTGAAGACGTAAAGTCAGCCACGAAAGACTTCAGTCAAGACAATATCATCGGACATGGAGATTTTGGGAATATTTACAAAGGAGAAGTTACTCACGCTCATGGGCATAATATCATTGCGGCAAAGCGGATAAATGGGAAGTCTGTTGCAAAAGATGCTAAATTTATGACAGAGCTGGAAATCCTTATGGAGTATAAACATGAAAATGTCATTGGTCTTGTAGGCTACTGTGATGAAGTGGATGAGAAAATTATTGTATACAAGTATGCATCAAGAGGAAGTCTTGATAAGTACTTGAGTGATGATTTTCTTACGTGGGTGATGCGACTTAAAATATGCATCGATATTGCATTCGGGTTGGAATTTCTTCATGGAACTTTTTCAAGTCGAGATGTGGTGATACATAGGGACATCAACAGTAGCAACATTCTACTGTTTGATGATTGGAAAGCAAAGATAACTAATTTTGGGCTTTCATTGGTATGTTCATCAAATCAGGATGTAGGCTTTGTCATCGATCATGTTAAAGGCAAAATCGGCTATTGCGACCCACTAGAATCCAAATCAGGCTTCTTAACCCAAGAGTCTGATATATTCTCCTTGGGCGCAGTTTTATTTGACGTATTGTGTGGGAAATTATCATCTGTGAGACTAGATGACGAGTATCTTTATTTACCCTTTTTGGCAAAACAACACTATCATTTAGGAAAACTTGATGAATTAGTGTTTGAGGGTATAAAGGAACAAATCGAGACACAGTCATTTATTACATTTGCAAGGATTGCCTATCGATGCATACATCACAGGAGAGAAAGACGGCCAACAGCTAATGAAGTGGTCATACAGCTTAAGAAAGCATTGGAATTCCAGGTAAGTTTCTATATTTTGACAAAACTGAATAACTGTTTTATAAATTGTAAGAAAGTAACTATATGAAACATGGCTTTATTAATTGACTAATGTATATACAGGAGGATTTTGAGAAATGGGAGCCTAAATTGCCAACAGACTATAAAGAAATAATACAAATTTCAAAGTGCCCAAAAATCTATTCTACCAAAAAGAAAGAGGAACTTTACAACATTTTTCGTATGGGAATCCTCCTTCAACAGGAAAAAGTGGTAATCAGTTCATTCTTGTATCTCGTTTATCTGTTTCCCATTTTCTATGTATCCTCCTTATTGAAAGATAATTCAGAATCACACATGCATTTATACATCATTACATCATACACATTGAGTCTGATTTGTATTTTGGTTATATAACAGTTGTTGTCATTCGTTGGTAATGGAGAAAGAAATGAAATGGTTTCAGCGACAATGTTTTCCTACGTAAACAGTTGTCCACGTGAGTTGAAATCTCTTCCAGAATCAAGGTTATTCTCTCTACCTCTTCACCTTTGTTAGTTTTAAATGATAAGCAAACATATGCATTATTGGTAGAATTATGTCATGCTTTTTATTGTTAAAGTATAAGGTTATTCTTTTTACTGTTTAATGCATGACAAGTTGTTTATGGTAGCATAATATGATTATTAATCATTTAACTATAATTATGATCAAATAGGATCAGACTTAGGAACCCTTTTGACTAAGTTCATATTTTGCCCCTGTAATACACTTGCTTATCACGATCACTGCCTGCACTTAAACCGAAAATATTTGAATCCCTTTGACTCTATTATGTTCTGCTAATCCCCTGCACTAATAAACAAAGGAATAATGCTTCATCTTTAGCTCTTTTACACTTCAGACATCATCTCACCAGGTTAATAACAAGATTAGTCCTTCATACATACATATCAATAATGAGGACTGATGTTGTACATGACAAAATAGATATTAATACTCACTATATGACTGGGACTTATAATTTTATAAACCTTCTAATAAGGTAGTTAAGGTTTGCCCCTGTTTTAGGTCCTCTGTTCTCATGACCGTGAAATATAAATTTTGGTAGCATCTTGTTAGTGTTTTTTATAATATTCTTATCTTTATTTAAATAGATATCTTTTGATACAAAAAATTTTAATATAGAATTTAAACTCTTTTTCCAATAAATTACGAAATTCAAAAGTAGAAGTGTATGGGAATAAAGGCTATGACTGATTTAGACTTGGATGTTTATAATATGCATAGGTTTGGGACAGTGGTGAAGATGTTAGATATTTCCGACTTGAACATCAAAATCAAGACAAGAGCTCAATTTTTATCTCTAGATGTTGTCTATGGGGTCTATTTAGTCTTCAAATTTTGTGATTCAAGAAACTTTTCAAGTAAACCTGTGTATGTTAACCTAAAGTATAGAAAGGGACACGAAAGTCTACATGCATATTTTGCAACATGGAGAGATGAGCAGTGGATGATGATAGAGTTGTACCGTTTCTTGAATCAGAATGAAGATTTCGATTTTGAGTTTCTAGTTGAGCGTTTTTCATCGTATTGTTGTGGAGATGCTGCAGTTTATGTTGAAGGCATTGAATTCCGAGCCATTGACAAGGTAAGTTTGATAATATTTCCTGGTTCCATCCTCAATTGTTTAGTATATTGTATAAAGGGATCGATGCATGGGGAAAAATCATGTTCTAAGTTGCACATATACGTAACACTATTTGTATACAGGCAAAACATGAAGAAATGATAAAAAAGTTGATGAACGTCCAACAAGTCCAAAATTCCAACACTTATGTGGATCAGGCGCTAGGATTTATAACTACCCTCCAAAATAAATTAAAGATACAAAAAGGAAATGACGAGTTGTACTGGCTGGACGAAGTAAATGGAAAGAAACTTCTAATGGTTTCAGCGGAGGCGTCTTTATACAAATTCTCGGATGCAAATAATTTTACTACAATATCATCTGCCCAGTCCAGGTTTGCTGTTTTGAACTAACTTTTGTTACATATCCCTCTGAACGTTTACTATATGTGCTTATCTTTGCTTACCCAAATATTTGAAATTTCTATGAAACATTTGATCATTTATGGCACTAACCTTCTTTGTTGCCTAGTAAAACATTGAAGATTTGTGAATAGATGTTAAGAAAAGTTTCACTTCTTGGATCGAGTTTTATGTGTCTTGGAATTTTACTTTGTGGTTTTTATGATGATGTACATATCGTTCATGCAGATTTCAAAAGGTGATTGAGCTTTTACCACAACAGGTATTAAAAATCAGATGCACGATCAAAAGTGAAATGTTGTCACCAGATACAGAATACGTGTGCTACATTGTGTTCAAGCTTTCAAAAAAATGCCAAGGGCTGCATTGTCCAGTTAAAGTACGAGATGTACTCCACCAAGAAAATAATGAGGCTGAATTTGTTTATTTTATAACCCCAAGCCCATTGAACATAAATGGTATCACTCGGGTTTCAAAACATAGGGAAGATGGATGGATGGAGATTCAAGTGTGGAAATTTAACTCAACTCATGAATTCAAGGATGGCTCTCTTTCTATAGATATGAAGTTTACAAGTCATGAAGGAATTATGTCTGGCCTCATCATATGTGGTCTCGAGTTCCGTCCAGTGTAAGAATATATTCCCAACCTGTTCGAAATTCGTGTTTACTTTGAGTATCAGCAAAAGGCTTGTATTGTATTTGTATTAAGATATACTCTAGCATACTTTATCACACTAAAACTGGTAATGAGTTTACAGTGGCTTATTGTGTGATTTTTAAACTTGTAGGCTTGAAGTCAAGGTTGATGGACTGCCGTTACTTCTAGATTCTTTAAGAACTGAAAGTGGCAAGTTGAGGAGGTCTGACGGGCTGCAGAGTCATTTTCTAACCTTTTCAAGTTTATATACTTTGTATATGTGTGTTTGTTTTGTCTTAAGTGTGATTGTTCTAAGTGGGTGTTTGGATTGGCTTATTTACAGAGCTTAGGCTTTTTTTTATTAATTCAAAATTTAAAAAATCTATAGCTTTTGGATTGGTTTGTGTACAGATTCTTTAAGAACTGAAAGTGATTGTTCTAACTTCTAAGTGTGTGATTAAGTAAAGCATTTATAAAATTTATCTAAAACGAATAGTCCCCAAGATCATATTATGTCAGGACTGCATAATTTTAGCATCAACCATGAAAGTAGGTAAATTATTTAACCACATAAACACGAGGTCTTTGTTTATGATTTCATTAGCACTACTTCTGATCCTACATAACTTAAGTGAGAGGGAACTGGGCAAATTCCATCAAAATAGCAACGTATTTTCCGACATGGTTATATTTGATAATTATGTATATTATAAAGTATTTATGCCCCCAACCTCCATTCGTCTTAAAATCCACCCGAGCTTCACTTCCATACCACCATCTTTTTTCGACCCATTTTTTCCATACCACCTCCTCCCTTACACTACCATAGTCGGAAATCGAAAATACAATTCACCCTCACCTCAAACGTTACATCTTTATAAAGTAACCACACACGTGACCTCAAACGTTACATCTTTATAAAGATATGAATGAGCAAGGAAGAATGTACAAACTAGCATCCCCCCTCACCTCCTTTCATAGAGATGAGGGGGTACAATCCTTATGGAATTAGAATTCCACAGTATCTTTGCTTGCCTTGCACACTAAGCAATCCTAATTTAAGTCTAACCCTAACTCTATTTAACTAAGTACAATTAAATCCTTATACATAGACTAGTTACACTTTAGCCCATCAAGAACCGCTATTGTAATAAAACAATTTCCACCTTAGTAATGATTCTTAGTCTATAACGATACTCAACATCTTCAACAAATGACAGAGAAACAACTATAATCACCTCCTCCATGCTTCCTGTGTGTACCATTTTGCACAACACATGTTACTTTCGAGCCTCCTTCTTATGCATACAAAGTAACAAAAATTCAGCTTTACGTAATTTTATAGAGTCAACCAATAAAGCATTCATCCAAAGTCAAAGTCTGCAGAGGTAGAAATTTTGACCAATTTACGGGGCTGATTTGGGTAATATATCCTATCCCCCCAATGGGTCAAATGGGTAAAGTTTAATATCCTATCCCCAATAGCTATAATTAGATTATTATATTAAGGATAAAGATGAAATATACACGGGTTTTTGCGTGACAAGAGAACCAAGGATTCAATGAAGAAAAAAGGTTTCAAAAAATCTACCAAAAAATTCCACAACAAAGGAAAATTGACTTATTACTTATTACCAAAAAATCTATCTTAGGCAAACACTCTAGAAGCATTATATCTATTTTCAGAACACAAAATTTAAACAAAAGTGGTCAATCACATCATATACCTCAAAATTTAAACGAGTTACAGAACACAAGTGGTCAATTTGATCATGCCAAATAAACAATGGAGTAATCTAAGGTGTTCCGATGAAGATTAATGATGTGAACAATGGAGTAATCTAAGGTGTTCCGATGAAGATTAATGATGTGACAGAGATAAGCATAAGAATACAAGTATGTGAGGTAAATCTTTTTGTTTTTTCATAACTTCATACGATTGGACAAGGTATCAATGGCATTATGGCAATAACATTTCCAACTATTTTGCCTAGTTTATTGTTCCATGGTACCCATAAACTGAAAATTCAAGATAAAGGAAGATAGGATAGAAAAAAAATACATACCACGGCAGTTCCCGAGACAATTAAGATTTTCCAGAATCTCCCTAAATAATTCTTTAGGCACTGCAATTGGAAAGTATGATAAAAACTCATAAGAAATATCATAACTTTGCATTTAAAACCTTACCAGGTAAAATCCTGTAAATCTCTCATATTGTTCATAAACATCTCCACCCCTGTAACAATTATGGCTCCACATTCTCCTGCTTCCTGAAGTAATCTCATAATTTTCGGTGTGTACACAGAATCAAATACCAATGCATACGACTTCAAAGCTTCCTGCCAGAAAAAATAGAAAAACTGATCTGACTGCATACCATTATTACCAAAACATATGAGCAGAAAAAGGTAGATAGGAAAACCTTGGAAATAGGAGTCTATATTTGGCTGCATACCAATTGATGTAGTGTTTTCAAGTATCATGCCACTTTCTGGGCTGTAAGTGATCAAATCGGCAAGAGATATAGCCTCTCCACCAATTATGTCAGCAAGTTCTCTAGCACGATCTGTGCAGTATCAGTAAGCGAAAACTTTAGTTGGTGTATTAACTATGCATAGAGGGTGTTTAGATTTCAATGTTGCAACTGATCATATTGTTACTCTGACTTGAAGTCGCAATAATCAATTTTTTATGTTTTGATAAACCACTCAAACCCAAACACCCCCTAAATATGACGAGAATCATACAGTTGACTTTCACGCATACTGAACTGATAAGAATGCAATGAAACTAGTATAATGTTTTATTTGCAATCAAGTTCGAGTACTAGGAATGGTAAGTCCGATTGGCTATCACAATCCTTGCACCCTTCGCTTTTGCTCCATAAGCAAGTGCTTTTCCAGCATCACCAGCACCAATAACCACAAATAGCCTACCAGCCAAGGGTGATCCTGTTGCACCATTTTGAACGCCTGAACCTGTAAAAAGTTGTACCAATCTGTGTTATAAGTAAATCTCAAATGGGTCGAACGGGTAGAAAGTCACACATGAAATATGATATGAAACTTTTATAACTGGACAAAAGGCACTGTTTGGACCCAACGGTTTATACTATCACTTTTAATAGAGAGTACAGAAAGAAACCTCGTAGACTATCCTCAATAGCAGAAATAGCGCCTACATAGTCTGTATTACACCCATATAACTTCCCATCATTTGGTCTCCTAACTGTAACTTACAATAAATAAAAGAATACATAAAAAGCCATACTTTAATCATTATTTGCATCAGCTTTAGTAGTAAAGCTTTCCATAACAATGGAATTTACCTTTGCAACTGGATCAACCTCATCACAACATTGAAGTAAAGATTCTTTATGAGGAATGGTACAACTGCATCCAAACATGATACATTTTACTATCTGAATAAGTATAAATAAGGGTATTTTTTCCATAAAATACCAACGTACTATAAATTTGTGCCCTTTTAGCTATTCTACTTTTTTTTAGAACATCGCTCTGTGGACTGTTTGGGCATTCGGTAACACAAAAACCGACTGTCGAAAATGATCAACATTATAAAAAAAATGATAGGTTTATATATGTGTGATTTAGATTGATATACAATGTTAAATTTTCCGGTTAAAACAAAGGCTTAATTTAAAGACTCGTTTATGTACAAAATTAGAAAAAGTAACACTGCACAAACGTGAAAGTATGTCGGTTTGATGGAAATAAATATATAAAAACTCAACCTGAACCCCGCGAAATCTGTCGATGAGTAAGTATCAAGAAAATTCTTTACGTTATCCACCAACAAATGTACCTAAACTCCGTTAAAACCAACTGATCGGAAAGCTTTATTGTATAACAAAGGTGATTTGCTATGTCCAACTGGCTTCCTAATAATACCAAATACTTTTGTTTCGGGTCCTAATTGTCTGAAATTAAACAAGTCCAAAAGAAACCTAATTGTAGGCTGTCCGGGGGCTGATACCTTTCCATGCTCAAGGGTGCCAAATGTCAAATATCCACCGAATTTGGGGCAGAGTACTCGAGAAATCAGACCCATCTCACCCATCACCATTGTTATTATTGGAACCTAAATGATTAATTAAGGTAGTTCAATAACCATGTAAGCTAATAAAACCGCGAAAAAATATATCTAATTTACAAATTTTTACATGCAAACAAAAATACCATCTCTAAAATAAACGATGCATGACTTATGCCGCTTACTTGAGAATTAGCAGTAATGTGAAAAACTTGTGCTACATCAGTTATATCTATAGCGGTTGTTGCAAACTTGACAACAATGTCAGCTCCCGTTGACTGTATTTTGGCCACAAGGTTCCCAAGCTCTTCTATCGAAGGGGTATTTTGATAATTGTGGGAAGAAACTATGAGTTTCCACTTTGTAGGCTTGTCTCCATGTATTAAATTGTTGAAATCATCAATGGCCTGCATTTGAGTAACTAAAATGAGATATCTGATATAAAAATTATGTCTGATAGTATAACAGGAATTTACTATGTAAGAACACTAATAATAGTACTTTCGACGGGTCCATGAAACAAAGAAACCGAATTTATGTCAAGAAGAAGAAAACCTTAAGCTCAACATCAATGTGATCAGCTCCTAATTCCATTGCTGATCGAAGAGCAGCCAATCGACTCTGTTCATCTCCGTCGTACTGACCACCTTCCCATGTTGGTCTAGAAAATAACATAGAATCAGAAACCTTTTCGGGAAAGATAAAGTGTTACGACGTCATGTAATATGGACTAGATTAATCAAGAAACCAATAGCCCTGGTTGTCCTAAAGAAAAATATAAATGTCCCTTTCTGTAAGGAGGATTCATAATACTAATATCCAGGGAGTTGTCTGATGTCAATTCAGCATACAACATCAATACTTCTATGATTACATTGACTTCAGGGGATGTTTAGTAATGCTTATTAAAACTGCTTATGCTTTCATGAAATAAGCAATTACTATAACACAAAGCAATGCTGCAAAAAGTGTGTAGATAGGCTTTTATAGCAACGAAACCAGATAATCAGATACTGCATTTGTTTAAGTTTTCGGCAATCAGCTAACTAGGGATTTAAGACGTAAAATAATCAGAACCGGATATGCTGTTTGAATAGGCAATTCCAAAACTGTTACTTATAGCTGCTGCTTAGTACACCATCAAATGAGCCTATAATCATATCCAAACACTTATTACTGCTGATCTACTGTATCAAAACACAACAAGGGGTGTTTGGCATTACTAAGTTAAACAGCTTATGCTCATAGCCAGAACATCAACTTATCCAAAATAGCTCATTTCACGCGTACTTATGATTCTGAATACACCAACAATAACTAGTTCAAACTAAACAATCTGAAATTTCTTACTGAAAAGACCTTATTTCACCCCTAAACTAAGTAGATAAGCATAGTCAAATTTATGCATTTGCTCAAAAAACACAATAAGCAAATAATCAAGTACGAGTACTAGGAATGGTAACATGAACGGTAGTAGAATCTAACCGTAGGTCCCATTGTGTATCACAATCCTTGCAACCTTTGCTTTTGCTCCATATGCAAGAGCTTTTCCAGCATCGCCTGCACCAATAACCACAAATGCCTGAACCTGTAAACAGAGGCACCCATTTGTGTTATAAGTAAATCTCAAATGGGTCAAATGGTTAGAACAGGTAGAAAGTCACACGTGAAATATAATGAGTTTTTTAGTGGACAAAAGGCACGGTTTTGACCCAATAGCCCATATTATCACTTCTAATAGAAAGTACAGAAAGAAACCTCGTAGACTATCCTCGATAGCAGAAATAGTGCCTACATAGTCTATATTGCAACCATATAACGTCCCAACATTTGGTCTCCTAATGGCGCAATTGACTGTAGCATACAATTAGAAACAGAATACATAAAAATCCCAACTAGTACGACTATCTGATTCATCCTCACCACCCATTATTATCAATCTCACCTGGAACAAAAAAAACTATAAAAATCATTTTTTTTTTAATAAATTGATGGAAATAAAAGATGGGTTTTTTGAAAAGATTGGAGATATTACATAAAAATGTCAACTTTTAACGAATTGAAGGTTAATTTTGTGAGATTGAAAAGTTAGGGTTTTTTATTTGGGGGAAAAGTAGAGGGAAACTGATTCATTTGGGGGATTTGATTAATTTGGGTCTTATTGGTACCCTTTAGGCTCACCAATAAATACAATAAAGTACAACATTCACATTTTTTATTATTTGTTTACAGTACAACACAATTTTTTACCGGTTTCATTGTTCCATACTTTTTATAAGTTTAATATTTTTGACTTGTTAAACTTTATATTTTTTATTCCGCACTTTTCGTTTTACAGTTTTATAATATAAACATGGAGAGGTATCACTTGTAGTTTTCGGAGGTCTTTATAACCTATCCCATTTATTTTAATAAATGAGTAGCTTATATAATCAAAACTGAAAGATTGATTGGCCTCATAATACATTATCCTCTTGTTTTACAATCAACATGACAATATTATTATGTAGAATGACTTTATTAGAACCACTTAAGGGTAGTCTAGTAGGCAACATGGGCTTTTGACTATCACTTTAAAATGTGTGAGGTCTCAAGTTCAATTCCCGCTTCCTG
Organism: Artemisia argyi; assembly: GCA_030686995.1. Taxonomy (NCBI): domain Eukaryota; kingdom Viridiplantae; phylum Streptophyta; class Magnoliopsida; order Asterales; family Asteraceae; genus Artemisia; species Artemisia argyi. The sequence goes on along the minus strand of CM060685.1, from coordinate 214,816,180 downwards.
CTTTGAGTCTATTTGGCGGTGGGTTCAAATCTCGTGGATTAGTCGGCCAAAAGTCGAAAATCATGGTTAAAAAAATTACTTTATTAGTATCTAAATAGTGTTATGTTAGAATTAGCATTATGATATGTTATAAAAGTTGCGATGTCAAGGGAAAAAAAAGAGTATCCTACCCCAGATAGAAAAAAAAATAATTAATTTATTGAATTTGTACACATATAAAACATAGAATTTTTATATAACTCATTTTTTACACATGTTTTGTGAATCTATTCTTTTAGGCCTTAGTGGTATTTTATATTACAACATTTTCTTGATTTGCATGATTTGCATCCAAAAGTTGACTATACCTACTCATTATTTGCTTAATGAGATTATCAAGTTTCTTAAGATCTTCATAAGATTTATGGAGCACATAAAGATAGAAAGTCCCCAATGATCGTATGTAAGAGATTTTTCCGGGGTAATCAAATTAGTGCTGTATAACAGCATTGACAGCATTGACACACGTTAATCAAATTAGTGTTTTGCAATGGATAATGGACCATTACTATATAGTAAATTGGGGGTAAGGGATTAACAACCCACCATCACGCATTCTTTTGCATTTTCTTTCTATTTTTTTTTTCCTAAGGTTAATTGTTGAATATTGACCGTGTTTTAGGAGAAATTGTGCTCTACATTTTTACTAACGTTACATTGCAAATATAGAGTAGCTTACTTAGTTTATAAGTGGGGTTAAAATAAGATTTGAATTTGAGTTTGATTTGCAAAAAATTATAAAAGAAAGTTATTTATCAATTTAAATAATACATTTATTAAATAAAGAATAAAATTAATTTGTAACACCCTAATTTCACAATAGTAATTTTAGAGAAAAAGTCACCAAATAGTAATTAAGTTTCAATTAGTATTCCAATTTGGTTACTCTACTTTTTATTGTGAGGTTTAACCACTCAAGTTTTACAAGTGCTAATTTTTTTTTTTGTAATTTTTAAATATTTGTAGCCTTCTTTGATGACACGTCTACTTTTGGTGACATTATATTTTGTGTTGCTGACATGTACATATGGTTTGGCAAAAATGTACTTTCTATCAAAGTAGTCATGTCGTGAAAATGTTGTTAGGGTGTCTTAATTCCAATGTTATAACCCATCAAATATAAACATTTTGCTTGGCTAAAAACTGTTGGTGATTTTATTTTTAAATCATATAAAAAACATTTAAGAGCATCGGAAAATGTCACCAATGAAACCCACGAAACCTTTAGACCAATTATTATTACCTCTTAATGTGTGATATTTCGATTTAACGGAGCTTAAAATGAACTCTTGATTTCACCTTTGAAAATCAAGAACCTCTTAGAGCAATCAAAGAAGATTGCCTCTATAGATATCCACACTACACGTGAAACTACAAAATAGATTTGTACAATAGTAGACTACAAAATTTATGACAAATAATCACTAAAACTTTTACCCACTAAAGATACAAAAAGTCACCAAATATAGGCTATTCTCTATATATATTATAGAGCACCACGTTGAGCACTGATAAAAAAATATTTTATTTTTGGGCTTCTTGGTGGCCTGTTTGTTTCGCCACTTTTGGCCCAAATGGTAGTTTAGCAACGACAAAATACTGCCATTTTTAAGTCAGATGCTTTTGACCTCTGCATTTATTGGCTATGGTACAGCTATTACTAGAACCAAATTAGTATACTTATAAATGTACTCTCAAGTCTCAACATTTGCTAACTTCACATGCATATAAAAACCGAAATTTATCAACCAACAAACCACGTCGATAACAAAATCAAGAACAACAGTACTAAAAAAAAGGGGCACCCCACACCCCAACATGAAAACTCAAAGTCGTAAAATAAACTAAAATTCATCTGCCGCTCCACAAACAAGGAAACATAAATTTATTCAGCTTCTTTAAAAAACGAACATCAACACAAAACTGATTAAAAAAAAATTTCAAATAGCAGGACCACCACAATTATACATCAATTCTAACTAAAAAAATATATTATTATATAAGTATAAAAAATTACTTGAAACCAACTATATATACAAACTATGGCAAAATGATAAAAAAAAATAATAAATACCCGCGGGCGGGATCTTGTTAAAAATAAAAAGCAACAAAAGAAAAAAAATAAAAACAAAATATAAAAGTAACGACTTTGTATTATACCACCATCACCACCACCATAATTTTGCCAATCGAAACCACCCTAACTCCGTCGTCAACCTAATCATCTCCACCGTCTTTATCGACCACCACCGAAACCCTAACTCGGGTTTGGGGTCAACCTGAGTATTTTTACATTGTAAAGTGTTAGTTTAGTTGGGCCAACTCGGGTTTGAGTCGGGTCAAGGCTAAAAAAGTATACCCGAACCTGACCTTGTTTAGAACTCGGGTCAATTCGAGTTGACCCGATTGACCCAAACATGTTTTTTTATCCGAGTTGACCCGAACCCGATCGGGTTCGGGTTAGGTCGGGTTTTATGACACCCCTACCAACACAAGTCACATAATTACAAATAGTCACCGCTATTAAAAATGAAAAGCAACAAATGATAAAAATAAAAAAATATATATAAAAGTAAAGACTTTGCCCCTCTCTCACCTAATCGCTCCACCGTCATTATCCACCACCACCACCAACGTAATTTTGCCAATCGTTACCTAATCATCTCCACCGTCGTTATCCACCACCACCGAAACCCTAACTCCGGCACCATCGTCACCGTAACCGTCTTCAATCGTCTTCGCCATTACCAAGTTAGGTATAATACAACTATTGAATTATGTGTTGTTTACATATCATTTTGAATTTTCTGTTGATTAGATAGTTCTGTTGTTTACAACTGTCTATATATGTGCTTATTAATACTTGAATTTTAGTAAGAAAATTAGATATTCATTTGTTGAAGTCAATTTAATGTAAATGTAGTGAAACAGATTAACGAACATTTGGCCGTAGAATTATAGGTCTACGTTGGTTGAATCCGGAGGAAAATGACTTTATATAGTAGATGTAAAATTACATAATTATCATTACTAACTATAAAACCAGTAATTGTTTCGGATAATACTATAGAGAGTGTTTGGATGTGCTGTAAATTATTGGAATAGTTAGTAGTCTAATCATAGGTCCGATTGTCCATCACAATCCTTGCACCAATAACCACAAATAGTCAAATTTATGCATCTGCTAAAAAAAACACAATAAACAGATAATCAAGTACGAGTACTAGGAATTGTAATATGAACACTAGTAGAATCTAATCATAGGTCCGATTGTCCATCACAATCCTTGCACCCTTCACTTTTGCTCCATAAGCAACTGCTTTTCCAGCACCACCAATAACCACAAATAGTCTACCAGCCAATGGTGATCCTGTTGCACCCATTTGTGTTGTAAGTAAATCTCAAACGGGGTCAAATGGGTCAAACGGATAGAAAGTCACACATGAAATATGATATGAAACTTTTATAGGTGGACAAAAGGCACGGTTTTGACCCAACAGCCAATATTATCACTTCGATAGCAGAAATAGCACCTACATAGTCTGTATTGCAACCATATAACGTCCCATCATTTGGTCTCCCGATGGCGCAATTGACTATAGCATACAATCAGTAACAGAATACATAAAAATCCCAACTAGTACGACTATCCGATTCATCATCCCCCATTATTATTAGTCTCACGTGCAACCAAAAAAACAATAAAAAAACAATATTTTTTTAACAAATTGATGGAAATAAGAGATTGGTTTTGTTAAAAGGTTGATTTTTGTGGCATTGAAAAGTTAGGGTTAGGGTTTTGATTTGGGGGGAAAGTGGAGGGAAATCGATTAATTTATTTTGGGGGTTTTTTTAAGAGGGAAAAATTTGGGGATTAAATTGATTTTGGTTTTTGCACTTTTTTTTTTTTTTTTTTTTTTTTTTTTTTTTTTTTTTTGTAGAATTGGTCTCTTGAGCAAGTAAGGTTAATTGTTGTATTAACCGTGTTTTAGAGCATCGCTATGGTGGTTTATGAATAGGTCTAAAATCTTTTGAAGAGGTCTATAAATTTGTGAACCATAGTAAGAAATCATTCCAATCCTAGGTGGAAGAAAAGGTCTAAGATCTCGAAGAGGTCTAAACTATTTTATAATTTATTTTCTATTTTTCTTTATGAAATTGTTGGTTTTGTTTTATGAATAGGTTTATCCATAGTAGAAATAGGTGTATAATATGAAAAAGTTTATAACTTAATGATGTATTAATTGTATAAACATTTTTAGAGGTTTATCAAAGTGGATGCCTTTAGAAAAATTGTACTCTACATGTTTATTAAAGTTACATTGCAAATATAGAGTAGTTTACTTAGTTTATAAGTGGGGTTGAAATAAGATTTGAATTTGAGTTTGATTTGAAAAAAAAAAATAGAAAAGAAAGTTATTTATCAATTTAAATAATACATTTATTAAATAAATAATAAAATTAATTTGTAACATCCTAATTTTCACAGTATTAATTTTAGAGAAAAAGTCACCAAATAGCAATGTTGCAAAAATCGTGAATCGGTCCCGAGGCGGTTGGGGGCCGAGTTGCGATTTTTTCCCGATTAATCGGCCGCCTCGGCCGATTAATCGGCCGATTACCTTGGAATTTCCTCCAAGTTCCAAGGCCGAGGCCGATTAATCGCCGATTAATCGGCCGCCTCAGCCGATTTTTGCAACACTGCCAAATAGTAATTGGGTTTCATTAGTTTTTTTATGAGGTTTAACCGCTCAAGTTTTACAATTGCTTAATTTTTTTTGTAATTTTAAATCTTTGTAGCCTTCTTTGATGACACGTCTACTTTTGGTGACATATATATTTTGTATTGATAACATGGACATATGGTTTGACAAAAATGTACTTTATATTAAAGTAGTCATGTCGTGAAAATGTTGTTTGGGTGTCTTAATTCCAGTGTTGTGACCCATAAAATATAAACATTTTGCTTGGCAAAAATCTGTTGGTGATTATATATATAAATCATATAAAAAACCATTTAAGAGCGGCGGAAAAAGTCATCTATGAAACTCACGAAACCTTTAGAGCAAGTATTATTACCTCTTGATGTGTGATCTGTATATTTAACAGAGCTTAAAACGAACTCTTGATTTCACCCTTGAAACCCACAAACCTCTTAGAGCAATCAAATGAGACGGCCTCTATAGATATCTACACTACACGACCGCGTCATTGTGTATCACCTGAATGCTAGTTATCTATACCTCATGATCTTGTCTAGCACAACCCTTTGTCAAGCTTAGAAAAACCAAACTGAAACCTTAGAGAGGGGTGTTTGTTCGACCGGTTTTTGAGAGAGGAGAGATATTATTTGTTTTGTTTTTCAAGTTATGAGATTAGGATGATTCCTAATCCTATAATAAGACTTGGTAATTACACACGACACCAATACCAATGAGTCAGATAATGAGTTGATCTTATTGCTAAGATCAAATAGATTAACATCAAACCCATTTACGAAATGCTAACACTGTGTTCTTGAGTTAGAGTTAAGGGGGAAAAAAATGGTGTTATCGAATACCGCTTAAAGAGGAAAAGAAAAGGAAATAGAATGAAAGTTAGTGTGATTTTATTCATTATTAAACTAAAGTATTTCCTCTCAATTTTAAAAGGAAAATATTTACTTTACATTTCTTTAATAACAAAACTCAAGAACACCGTGTAACTGTGTGACAAACTTCACATGAAACTCTCATACATATAGATTTGTACAGTAGTAGACTAGTAGGATAATAGCATCACTACAAAATTTATGAAAAATACTTTACTAAAACTTTTACCCACTAAAGATAAATAAATAAATAAATAAATAAAATAAAATAAAAATAAAACATACCAAGTATAGGCTATTAAAATAAAAAGCGAGGGATAAAAATAAAAACTAAATATAAAAGTAAAGACTTTTGTCCCTCTCTCACCTAATTATCGACCACCACCACACCACCGTAATTTTGCCAATCGAAACCCTAACTCCGGTACCATCGTCACCGTAACCGTCTTCAATCATCGTCGCCGTTATCAAGTTAGGTATAATACACCTGATTACGTATTGTTTACATATTATTTTGAATTTTATGCTAATTAGGTAGTTATTTTGTTTACAGCTGTCTATGTCCTTATTAATAGTTGAATTTTAGTAAGAAATTAGATGTTCATTTGTTGTAGTTGAAGTGAATTTAGGCTGATGCTTCAAATTTAACGTAAATGTAGTGAAAACAGATTAATGAATATTTGAGCGTAGAATTATAGGTGTAAGTTGGTTGAATCCGGAGGAAAATGACTTTATAGAGTAGATGTAATATTACATAATTATCATTACCAACTATAAAAGGAAAATATTTACTTTACATTTTTTTTTTACTTTTCTTTAATAACAAAACTTAAGAACACCGTGTAACTGTGTGACAAACATCACGTGAAACCAGGGCCGGCTCTCGCTATGGGCAGCACGGGCGACGGCCTAGGGCATCAAGCAACTAGGGGGCATCAAATATTTTGGTGTTATGAATCGGTTTTACATGATGAAGATGATGTCGTGATGACCAAGCGGACCAGTAACATGTTGTACTAGTTTAGAAAATGTTTTTGCTGGAAAAAAATGGTTACAGTAACCGGAAAATGAAAGTTATCGAAAAGATAGGAGAGGAAGATGATGACTCTTGGTCACGTGAGGTGCAAACTGCAAAGTAAAGACTAAAAAGGGGGCAGTACTATTTTGTCAGGTAGTGGGTAAATTGATAAGGAAAGTAATTTATATTAATGTTCAAAAAAGTATGTAATTTATACGGAGTATTAAAAATGCCAACATTTTAATATCACGTTTTAATACAAGGTAACTACTGTTGTATAAGTGGTGTATGGGCATGTCTCACGCTATTTCTTTTTCCATACACCACTCACACATGCCCATATAAGTAAAGTTAACGTCATGCGTACCCTAGAACCAAGGTTATAAATAGCGTGAGACGTGATGTGGTGGCATGATCAAGCCTCACGCCTTATAAGTTATGATGAAGTCATAATGTTATTAAGGAGTGACTGAAAATGACAATATATTTATATATATATATATATATATATATATATATATATATATATATATATATATATATATATATATATATATATATATATATATATATATATATATATAGATATATATATATATATATATATTATAAATTCATATTTTATATAGGGGGATGCTAGAATAGACCAATCAACCCCTGCCACATCAGCGTGTGGATTATTTATGTGGTCCTAGCATTCCCCTTTCATGTATATCAAGTTTATAAAAAGTGTTATTATATATAAGGAATTAAGTCAATAAACAATCCTTGCATGTAATATTATCCATTTCTTTCAAAAAAGAACGTTTTCATCTGAATAAAAATCAGAAAAGGTGACACGCCTCGCGCCTCAGGGCGCCTTATCGCGCATTTTCACGTCTCATCTTACGCCACGCCTAGAGCCGACACTTTGGTATATTGCGTAATGTGAAGGTCAAGCCTCGCGCCTTAGCTACACTATTGCGCACCTTTTAAATCCCGCCTAGAACTATCGCAAGTAAAATAATGTCCAAAATCTATTAAGTTGATGTGCGGGTTTTATTTAAAAGACAAACTAAAGATAGTGTCTCATTTATTTAAATAGGGGCATTTTTATACCTTCTCGCCCAGGGCAGCGAAAAACTCAGGACCGGCCGTGCGTGAAACTCTCATACATATAGATTTGTGCACTAGTAGACTAGTAGGATAATAGCATCACTACAAAATTTATGACAAATACTTTACTAAAACTTTTACCCAGCTAAAGATTAAAAAATTAAATAAATAAAATAAAGAAATAAATACTACCAAATCTAGGCTATTAAAAATAAAAAGCAACAAAATATAAAAATAAAAAGCAAAATATAAAAGTAAAGACTTTGTCCCTCTCTCACCTAATCGCTCCACCACCACCACCACCGAAACCCTAACTCCGTCGTCAACCCAATCATCTCCACCGTCGTTATCCACCCCCACCACCATAACTCCGTCGTCAACCTAATCATCTCCCTCGTCCTTATCGACCACCACCATAACCCTAACTCCGGCACCATCGCCACCGTAACCGTCTTAATCGTCGTCGCCGTTATCAAGTTAGGTACAATACAACTGATTATGTGTTGTTTACATATTATTTTGAACTTTCTGCTCATTAGATAGTTATGTTGTTTACAGTTGATTATTTGAGCGTAGAATTATAGGTCTAAGTTGAAGTGAATTATACCTTAGATGTTCATTTGTTGTAGTTGAAGTGAATTTAGGCAGATGCTTCAAATTTAACGTAAATGTAGTGAAAACAGATTAACGAATATTTGAGCGTAGAATTATAGGTCAAAGTTGGTTGAATCCGGAGGAAAATGACTTTATAGAGTAGATGTAAAATTACATAATTATCATTACCAACTATAAAACCAGTAATTGTTTTGGATAATACTATAGAGAGTGTTTGGATGTGCTGTAAATTATTGTCCAAGTTGGAATAGTTAGTAGCCTTTCTAAATGTAAATTTGGTATTGAGGTTTTGATATATTAGGACTAAGAAGATACTTAAGTTTAAAGAAAATTTTACTTTTTAGAGTTGATATAAAGTTGGATTTGGTTAGAGGGTGTTTGGGAATGCATATTGTGTTGTTAAAAGTAAAAAAAAAATACATCTCTTTAACTGTTTGGATTGCTATGAGCTTATGCAATAATCACATTGGTAGGTGCTTATTTTGAAGTGCTTATAAAGCGTAAGCTGAAAATTTGCAATCCACAACCACCCCTTCTAATATAATTTTGTGGCAATTATCAATTTGGAGTTGCGCATTGATACAGATGTTCAAGGTTTTAATTAGAGTTGTTGTTCTCAAATAATAGAAGTTTGTTTATCATGATGTATATACGTATAGAGGTATACATGACTGTTGGTATGTTTGGCTAGTTGCTTAGTGGATAAAGATGTGTTTAAAATAATAGAAGATCCGGCCATTTTTTAGTTCAAAATCTTCCTCCCACTTTTGGGAGGAAGAGGAAGGAAAAGAAGTGAAGATAAGTTGATTCTCTTCTTTTCTTTTCCTCCCTTTCTCTTCTCTTCTTTTCTTTTACAAACCAAACTCGAGAACACACCGTAAATGCAATTTTCACACAAACCATGATGGTTGTGGTAGCAAAAGCCTAAAAATAAAGGGAGCTGATATATACACGGGCACTTTTACTTCACACACGGAAATATGTTGTCTAATGACTATCTTACCCTTGCTAAATTTGACCAAAATCCTATAAGTTATCCTTGAATGTCAAAACCAAGGTTCTAGCCGCCGTCGGACATTCGAAACCATTCCACATGTGCTACTCACTACCGTCACTTCCACCTTCACAGCTACTAACTTTCTGGCAGTAGCTAAATGAACACATCGAGTAACAGGGTTTGTGAGATTATCTACAAACGAGTAGTTTTAATTAGTTCTTGATAAGTGTAATTTCATGCAAAATTATAATAGGTTGTCACTGTAAAATATCAAGCTGTATAATAAAATCTTGAAACCACAACTTGTTTAAAGCGATAACAACAACAAAAAAATGAAACATTTTAACAATAGTACAAAACCAACTGATTTGTCACATTTTAACACAAGTGAACAATATGAATGAATGAAAAATCGATAACCAATCATAATACTTTGGGTATAAAAAGTTCATAGTCCTTAAATCGATCAACATTCAAAAATTTAAACAAACTAACTTCGAGAAACCAGACACGACCTTTTTAACGTTTTGTGTACCCGAAATTGAAAGAAAATGCACCCATGACGGTGGAAGGGTGTCGATATACACTCTGATGTCGGTGGTGCCATTGGCAGTGACGACCACAAATTAGTTCTTTATGATGTGTGTACTACTGTGGATTTGGGTTTTGAAAAGTCAATAGTTAAACAAGGTAAAATATTTCAAGGATACTTTTGTCCATGTACCTAAAATTTCTGTGTGCAAAGTAATTTTATCCGTGTCAATATCACTTGCCAAAAATAAAAAGCAACAAAAAATAAAAATAAAAACAAAATATAAAAGTAAAGACTCGAGTCCCTCTCTCACCTAATCACTCCACCGTCATTATCGACCACCACCACCGTCAATCGAAACCCTAACTCCGTCTTCAACCTAATCATCTCCACCGCCGTTATCGACCACCACCGAAACCCTAACTCAGGCACCATCGTCACCGTATCCGTCTTCAATCGTCGCCGCCATTATCAAGTCAGGTATAATACAACTGTTGAATTATGTGTTGTTTACATATTCTTTTCATTTTTCTGCTCATTAGATACTTATCTTGTTTACAATTGATTATGTGCTTATTAATAGTTGAATTAGTAAGAAAATTAGATGTTCATTTGCTGTAGTTGAAGTCAATTTAGCCTGATGCTTCAAATTTGAGCTTAGAATTACCGGTCTAAGTTGGTACAATCAAACATAAAATAAAGCAAAACCTAAACGGTAATAAGCAATCGAAAACACTCATAAGCACTGCTAAAGTTTAAATGCTTCGTCATTACCAAAACCACATAAAATACGCAACCCATCAGTAAACCGCAAAGGATGGAAAACGAAAAGGATGGATTTACTCACTTGTATTTCATCCATCAGTCAACCGCAAAGGATGGAAAACGAAATATCTTTGTCTGATCGGATTTGTGTGACTGAGCGATTGAGAGTGATCGATTTCTCACTTTCTCGCCACCGTTTGGATTCTAAACCATGCACGTTTCCCAATACATATCGGTGTACTGTGTGTGTGTTTTTTTATTTCTTTAAATTTTGAATTAATGAAAATAGGGCAAAAAGGTAAATTAATTAAAATAATAATAAAAAGTACAATAAGTGAGATTTGGTACAGTACAAAGGCAATCCAAGCAAAAGATATTCTGACACCTTTTCTCTTTTCCAAGGACAAAAAGTACGCCGTCAGTCGAGCAGCCGTCAGTCGAGCAATTTTTAATATTATAGTACAACCACTACCAACAGTAACAAAGATCTTGTCATAGATTTTGTCTGCCACAAAATATTAATACAAAAAAAAAAAAAAAGTGGGACATGTGTCGTTCACATAGGCCGGTTGAGCAGTTGAGCATTCACATAGGAATGGTAATGTGAATGCTAGTAGAATCTAACCATAAGTCTGATTGGCTATCACAATCCTTGCACCCTTCGCTTTTGCTCCATAAGCAAGTGCTTTTCCAGCACCGCCACTTCGCCAGCACCAATAACCACAAATAGTCTACCAGCCAAGGGTGATCCTGTTGCACCATTTTGAACGCCTGAACCTGTAAACAGTTGTACCAATCTGTGTTGTAAGTAAATCTCAAATGGGTCAAACGGGTAGAAAGTCACACATGAAATATGATATGAAACTTTTATAACTGGACAAAAGGCACTGTTTTGACCCAATGGTTCATACTATCACTTCTAATAAAGAGTATAGAAAGAAACCTCGTAGACTATCCTCGATAACAATGAAATATGATATGAAACTTTTATAACTGGACAAAAAGCTTTCCATAACAATGGAATTTACCTTTGCAACTGGATCAACCTCATCACAACATTGAAGTAAATATTCTTTGTGAGGAATGGTACAACTGCATCAGACAATTAATGATACATTTTTCTAGCCTGAATAAGTAGAAAAACGGGTTTTTTTTTTCCATAAAATACCAAAGTATAAGTAGAAAAACGGGTTTTTTTTCCATAAAATACCAAAGTACTTTCACATTTTTGCCTTTTTAGCCATTCTACTTTTTTCTCGTTATAAGATCACTCTGTATACTGTTTGGGCATTTGGTAACACAAAAACTGACTGTCAAAAATGGTCAACATTACAAAAAAAAATGATAGCTTATTTCACCATCAAATGAGCCTATAATCCTATCCAAACACTTATTCCGCTGATCAACTGTATCAAAACGCAACAACGGGTGCTCATAACCAGAAGATCAACTTATCCAAAACATCTTATTTCACCCCTAAGGTTAAACTTAGGATACTGGATCCACTAACACTAACAGTGCAAACTAAACAATCTGAAACTTCTTACTAAAAATACCTTATTTCACCCCTAAACTAAGTAGATAAGCATAGTCAAATTTATGCACCTGCTCTAAAAACACAATAAGCTGATAAGCTGTTATAAAAACAATCCAAATTCTGAAACATCCCCATCATATGTCAGACAATTCAGTATACCATCAGAAAAAACTGCATTCACATTATAACAGTATCAAGAAGATCATAAACATAAGCACAGTTTTCATTCAGACACTAGAAAAACAATCAGTTACGCAATCATATGAGTTTGGCAATTTCGCTAAGAGTACTTCAAAGATACAGAAGCAATACATTGTCTGAATAAGCAGCTCCCAAACTGCTTATTGCACCCTCCAATAAAGATACAATCACATAAAAACACTCAACTATGCTTATCTACTACATTAAAACGCAATAAGGATTACTATTTTTAATAACTTAATCTCATAACTAGATAATCAACTCATTCAAAACAGCTGGTATCAACATAAGGGTAACCTTATAGTATCAAATCCACCACTATATTCAATCTGGAATAGACAATCTCAAAGTGCCCAAACACTCATAAGCGCCTACCTATTACCAAAAAAGCATTAAGCAGATAAACTATTCGTTACTTCAAAATAAAAATAAATAAACAATCTGAACAGCAACTGCCGATCAGCTAATTTAACCCTCAAATAAGCATATAATCATGTACAGAGCCCATACATTCAAAACTGCTTATCCACAATATCAAAGTGCAATAAGAGGTAATAAGCAGATGACCAGCTTATCAAAAGCAGCTTATTTCACCCTAACAGAAAATTTGTAATATCAAATCCACAAAAAACATATAAGTTCATAATAAGCATGGGGTGTTTGTTTAAGCTTATTTGTGGGCTTGTGAGATTGTATGATTTTGGCTTACTTTATATAAGCTCAAATGTTCCAGCTAATTTTGATACGTATGGGCTTATATTAAGTTATTACAGTACATCATAATAAGCTTATGTGAGCCCATAAGTCTCAAAATAAGACGAAATCATATAAGCTCATAAGCTCACAAATAAGGTTCCCAAGCTCAATGGATTAGAAGGAGTATTTTGATATGGCGGTTTGTATGATAATTGTTTTTTTCAAATTGATGGAAATAAAAGATGGGTTTTGTGAAAAGATTGGAGATATTACATAAAAATGTGAACTTTTTGTGAATTGTAGGTTAATTTTGTGGGATTAAAAAGTTAGGGTTTCGGTTTTGATTTGGGGGGAAATTAAATTTGGTTTTGGGATGGTGAAATTTTGGGGGGTTTTGAGGGATTTATTTTTTTACCATCTTTTTTACTAGTATTTAGTTTGGTGGGATTGAAATGTTTAATGAAAATATTGTATTAAATTATGAATATGGAATATATAAAAAGATTAACACGCTGTTTTTAAAATTATATAAAACACAATCCATAACTTTGTTTTTTAATTTGTGATTCGAAAAAGTAATATCAAATCTGATTAGATCTTAAGATCTTATAGTCGAGATCAGGATCGTATAAAAGTTTGTCAAAAATCATACGTAACATCTGAATCATTTTGCTTCTTAGTATCGTAAAATTGTAAGTAATTAAGATTATGATCGAAATTTTAACAACCATGATTTATAATCGAGAATGATTGATGTTTGTGAATGTTAATGATTGAATATAATTAGTTTCTTAACAATTACTGTATTATAGTATCCTATTAAAGAGTAAATCGGCGCAATTTGCATAACTTTGCAGTGCATACATGATATTTGTAAAAAAAAGTAAAAATAAATTGTTTAATTTTCGTCTCAGGCAAAATTGAAATGACCGCAATATTCATATTCACCCTTTTACCAATATGATAAGAGTATATCATTCAACCGCTTTAGACATGAACAAAGAATGAATTGAAGCTTTTTGACAGAGACTTTGCTTGCACTTTTGAAATTTTAGAGATGGAGTATGTAACTTGGAAGTTTTTACAACTTACTGGTAAAAGTGAAAAGTGAAATGTTGTAAAAAGTAAAAAAGATAATATTGAAATAATTAATTATGAGCAATTTCAACTATTAATACATATATGTTTCAAAAAGAAACTATTAATACATATCGAAAACCGGTTTGACCCGGGATGCTTCAAACCCGGTGGGTTGACCTGGTTTAATTTGACCTTTTTTTACCCTACCCGTCAGGTTGACCTGTTTTTCAACCGGTTAAACCACCGAAGTCGAACCGGTTTTTAAAATATTATGTTTAATCCTCAAACTTTTATTATTTTTCGTTTCCAACCTATAAACTTTTTTCTTATCACCAATACTAACAAGTCAGATAATGAGTTGATCTTATTGCTAAGATCAAATAGATTAACATCAAACCCATTTAGAGGACTGGGAGTGGGTGAGTGAGAGTGCGGGGCGGGATCCCTCACTCACGGGAACACCGCCGCCGGCATCTCCTTACCGCACGGGGAGCCCATTTTGAGTGAGGAGCTCACGCACGGGGAAGAAAAAAAATATGAACGTTGGGGAAGGAATCTAGCCGTTGGGTGTTTGTAACGTTAATTTTTTTTTTTATTTTTTTTTTTATATAAAGGAGTGTGTTGGTGGTCGTGGATCGAGAGGTGGATCGAGAGGCGCAATTCGTCCTCGAATTCAATCTCAACCCGGTCTCGAATCATCTTCTCAAGCACAACCTTACCACCCCCAAATGTACCCACAATCTCCACCATTAGTTTTCTACACCCAACAACCCCTCCCGCAAATTCCTACTAACATCGACCCATTTGAGGCAAACTATAACCAACAAACCCCACCACAAATGCCTACTAACTTCGACCCGTATGAGCCGCGCAATACCCAACAAAAAAGGCATGAACGGGTTAGTGAACCGTTACCCATTCGTGATGATACCGATGATGATGAATATTTTGACAATGTTAACGTGGTACCCGAGACACAACAAATTGATGAAGAACAAGTCGAAGAGGAGGAAGAGGTCGATATGGACCCGCACGACAATATCCCGGACCCAGAGTTTAAGCAATTCGTCATCACACGGAAACGCGAGATATGCGCCAAATACGGGTGGCCGTGTAGTTTGTAGGATTTAATGTTTTAAGTTTAGTTTTAATGGAATTTTAGTTATTTTATGTTTTTTAATAATATTATGTAATATTTATTTAATTTTAATGAAATTTTAGTTTTTAATAAATTTTAATGGAATTTAAAAAAGAAAAAAAAGGAAGTGAATGAAGGGTGAGTGAAGTGCGCCTCTAAAAATATGAGCTAGTGAGGGAAAAAGTAAAGAATGATGTGGCGTAAGGAAATTGGTTGAGAGTGAGTGAAGGGAGAGTGACTGACAGAACCACTCCCTCCCCTTATGAAAGTCACCAAATATAGGCTATTAAAAATAAAAAGCAACAAAAGATAAAAATAAAAACAAAATATAAAAATAAAGACTTTGTCCCTCTCTCACCTAATTGCTCCACCGTTAATCATTATCGACCACCACCACCACCATAATTTTGCCAATCGAAACCCTAACTCCGTCATCAACCTAACTCCGTCATCAACCTAATCATCTCCACCGTCATTATCCACCACCACCGAAACCCTAACTCCGGCACCATCATCACCGTAACCGTCTTCAATCGTCATCGCCGTTATCAAGTTAGGTATAATACACCTGATTATGTGTTGTTTACAGCTCTGTATGTGCTTATTAATAGTAAGAAAATTAGATGTTCATTTGTTGTAGTTGAAGTGAATTTAGGCTGATGCTTTAAATTTAACGTAAATGTAGTGAAAACAGATTAACGAATATTTGAGCGTAGAATTATAGGTCTAAGTTGGTTGAGTCCGGAGGAAAATGACTTTATAGAGTAGATGTAATATTACATAATTATCATTACCAACTATATATAAAACCAGTAATTGTTTCGGATAATACTATAGAGAGTGTTTGGATGTGCTGTAATTTGTTGTCAAAGTTGGAATAGTTAGTAGTCTTTCAAAATGTAAATTTGGTGTTCAGGTTTTGATATATTAGGACTAAGATACTTAAGTATAAAGAAAATTTTACTTTTTAGAGTTGGTATAAAGTTGGATTTGATTAGAGGGTGTTTGGGAATGCATATTGTGTTGTTAAAATTGAAAAATACATCTTAAAGTGTTTCGATTGCTATGAGCTTATGCAATTATCACATTGGTTGGTGCTTATTTTGAAGTGCTTATAGAGCGTAAGCTGAAATTTTGCAATCCACAACCACCCCTTTTAATATAATTTTGTGGCAATTATCAATTTGGAGTTGCGCATTGATACAGTTTTTTGATATTCAAGGTTTTAATTAGAGTTGTTGTTCTTAAATAATAGAAGTTTGTTTATCATGATGTGTATATGTATAGAGGTATAAATGACTATTGGTATGTTTGGCTAGTTTCTTAGTGGCTAAAGATGTGTTTATTCTTTGTATCTTTTTGTTTATCTTGTTTTTAAGTGGATTTCGTAGTTTGTAACTCTGTCTGAGCTTGTCTTAGCACTGATGATGTCTTCGTATATTAAATTTCAGTCTCTAAAGAAGAGGAAGAGGGATCTCCGAAAGCTTCCCCATTGGACCTGTTGACCTAAGTATCTTTTTTGAAGAAGATGGAAAAATATACGGCTACCAAGGCTTAAAGGTATATATCGTTATTATCCAACTTATGGGTAATTAAGTTATTTAATAAGTGGTTTCTAGCATATGCTACTTGTAAAAAATTAATGCATATCACTGTCTGGATCAGCACTCAGCAGCATATCATTTAATGCGTATGCTGATATTTCTTTTGAGAGCACATTTGATGTAAGTACACATTGTTTACTATATTTTTTTGAATAGTGTTTCCGTTCTTTAATGACTGGTTTCTGTGCGTATAAATCTGATTTCGTATCTTTTCAATGGTTGATATTGTATGTCACGGGTAAAGGCCGGGAAAGGAGTCACGGATCTTAAAACTTCTCTTCAGGTGATCACCCTACACATCTTTTGCTTGTTGCTTGTTATTTGTGTGCAGTAGTGCAATGCTGATGACTATCTCATTTTCTTCTGTGCAGAATATTTTTGCAGATAATCTTGCTGAGACAAAAGATGACTTCCTCAAAACGTTTTCCACAGAAAATCAGTATATCAAGTATGTAAAGCTAGGATGCTCGGACTCGGGTACGTGTCCAAGGGTCGGACCTTTCAAGATATGATTTCAAGGATTCGTGGACTCATTTTGAAAGAGTCCAAATTTTGAATATGGACTCGGGGACACGGGGTATTATAATTCATAATGAATTTTTTTTATAAATAAACTTAAATTTTGTCCCAACAATGTCAAAAGACAAATTAAAAAATGACTCATCGCTAACATAGAATCGTTACTCGCATTTTCTATATTAGTAGTAAATATTTTAATTCAATACTAATACTAAAATCTAAAAACAAGACATGTTAAAAGTTTTATGACATATTACAATACAGATTTTGTAAATTAAAGAAATTAAAATGATGACTATTAAATACTAAGCAAGTTACAGAGTATTTAATTGTGTTTGAAAAGTTAAAAGACTACTTCCTCCCACCCATGTGGGCCCTATTAAATACATTATTAATTTATATTCTCTCTCCACTAAACAATAACCATCTTCTTCCCAACATCATCTCCCATTTTCAGATTCATCTGCTTCTTCATCTTCTTCTTCTTTTTTTTTTTTTTTTTTTTTTTTTTTTTTTTTTTTTTTTTTTTCCTGTATCAACGTAATATAGATCTAAAAATTTGATGCCAGGCCTGAACAGCCGCGTCCACTTTCTCCTCCCCGCGTCCCATCCGGATTCCGCACCGGTACCCGCGTCGCACCGGGTCGACACCGGTACGCCGGGGATGTTAGCCGAGTCCGAGCTTCCCAGATGGCAATAGTTCGAGCGATTCGGCGGGACTCAATATCGAGTCGGACGAAGAAGAAGATAATAAAACCATTGTAAAAATATGTGAATTGGTTATATATGTGAATTGTATTGTTTGTGTTAAAAATGTATGTGTTTTAGTTTAATATATATAGGGAATTTTTATTTTTATTATTATTTTATTTTTTATTTTTTGGTTTGCACCGCTCCTCCAACTTTCCAAAATTAATTACAAACGGTCATATTTTGCTTCGAAAATATCCAAACCGCTGAGGCAATGTTTGCCGTTGGACCTATGCCGTTGGGCATGCCGGCTAGGTGGCGGTGGTGTTCACCGCCGGCATGGGCATGCCGTTGGTGATGCCGCCCACCACTGCCACCCTCCTTAAAACCAACTGATCGGAATGCTTTATTGTATAACAAAGGTGATTTGCTATATCCAACTAGCTTCCCAATAATACCGAATACTTTTGTGTCAGGTCCTAATTGTCTGAAATTAAACAAGTCCAAAAGATCCCTAATTATGGGCTGCCCGGGTGCCGATACCTTTCCATTCTCAAGGAGTCAAGGGTGCCAAATGTCAGATATCCACCGAATTTGGGGCAGAGTACTTGAGACATCAGACCTTTCTCACCCATTACCAATTGCCATTATTGGAACCCAATTGATAAATTTATGTACTTATAGATTTTGTTATATGCAAACGAAAATATATCTCTCGAATCTATGATGCATGACTTACGGCGCTTACTTGAGAATTAGTAGTAATGTGAAAAACTTGTGCTACATCAGTTATATCTATAGCGGTTGTCGCAAACTTGAGAATGTCAGCTCCTGTTGATTGTATTTTGCCCAGAAGGTTCCCAAGCTTTTCTATCGAAGGAGTATTTTGATAATTGTGGGAAGAAACTATGAGTTTACACTTTGTAGGCTTATCTCCATGGATTAAATTGTTGAAATCGTCAACAGCCTGCATTTGAGTTACAAATAACAGTATAGTACTTTAGACGAGCCTATGAGCATGAATAGACTCATTTAATGTCAAGAAGAAAGGAACCTTAAGCTCAACATCGATGTGATCAACTCCTAATTCCATTGCTAATCGAAGAGCAGCCAATCGACTATGTTCATCTCTGTCGTACTGACCACCTTCCCATGTTGGTCTAGAAAATAACATAGAATCAGAAACCTTTTCGGGAAAGATAAAGTGTTACAACATCAATACTTCTAATGATTCATAATACTAATATCGACGGAGTTGTCTGATGTCAATTCAGCTTACAACATGAATACTTCTATGATTACATTGATTTCAGGGGATGTTTGGTAATGCTTATTAAAACTGCTTATGCTTTTATGAAATAAGCAATTGCTATAACAGAAGGTAATGCTGCAAAAAGTGTGTAGATAGGCTTCTACAGTGACGAAAGATAATCAGATATTGCATTTGTTTAAGTTTTCGGCAATCAGCTAATTAGGGATTTAAGACATAACATAATCAGAATAGGATATGCTGTTTGAATAGGCAACTCCGAAACTGTTACTTATACATCATAACAATTCAGTATACTAATACATCATAACAGTTTCAACTCAAAAGTCAACAATCCCAATTCCCACATCAAGCAATTCACAATACTAATGAATCCAACATTCATATCATAGAAACAATTTCGAATATCGAAAAATAGTCCCAAAGAACTGCACCAGCAAGTAAAAAGAGTAGGCAAAGGACTTCATATAATCATGCCTAGACACTCAAACCTTATCCACAATAAGGGGTGTTTGGGATTACTATTTCAAACAGATTATAAGCAGATGATCATCTTATTTCACCCTAAGAAAATAGCTTATATCTCCCTAAGAGCAGATTTGTAATATCAAATTCACCAATACTTATCAGTTCATAATAAGCAATTTGGAATTACCCCCATCAAATATCTCATTTTCCTCTCAGTCACCCGGACTCACCATTTAGTTATACTCGACGTAACCCGGCTCTGGCTATAGGCAGAGCGGGCGACGGCCCAGGGCATCGTACATGGCGGGGGCATCAAATTACGTAGATTTCTTAAGCCCCATATGAGTCCAATAGTCCAACAATTCCAAACCAATCGTTTTCGGCCCAATAAGAAAATTTCATTACATGCATGACTTACGCCGCGTACTTGAGAATTAGAAGTAATGTGAAAGACTCGTGCTACATCAGTTATATCTACAGCGGTTGTTGCAAACTTGACAATGTTCCTGTTGATTGTATTTTGGCCACAAGGTTCCCAAGCTCTTCTATCGAAGGAGTATTTTGATAATTGTGGGAAGAAAACTATGAGTTTGCACTTTGTAGGCTTGTCTCCATGGATTAAGTTGTTGAAATCATCAACTGCCTGCATTTGAGTAACTAAAATGAGAAATCTGATAGAAATATTATGTCTGATAGTATAACAGGAATTTACTATGTAAGAACACTAATAATATTACTTTAGACAGGCCCATGACAGAAAGAAATCGATTTTTATTTAAGAGAACCTTAAGCTCAACATCAATGTGATCAGCTCCTAATTCCATTGCTAATCGAAGAGCAGCCAATCGACTTTGTTCATCTCCATCGTACTGACCACCTTCTCACGTTGGTCTAGAAAATAACATAAAATCAGAAACCTTTTCGGGAAAGATAGAGTGGTACAACGTCATGTAATATGGACTAGATTAATCAAGAAACCAATAGCCCTGGTTGTCCTAAAGAAAAATATAAATGTCCCTTTATGTAAGAAGGATTCATAATATACAACATCAATACTTTTATGATTAAATTGACTTCAGGGGATGTTTGGTAATGCTTATTAAAACTGCTTATGCTTTCATGAAATAAGCAATTGCTATAACAGAAGGCAATAATAATCAGGCATAGGTTGGTATGTATAATTATTATTTTTACTTTTTTTTCCTGTTAATTTTGTAGGCATAATTTAATATTTGTAACAACAGTGACTACAACTAAAGGTTTCAAAATAAAAGTAGCAGAATTGCAAGAAATAATATAACCAACTAATATATGAGCAAGTATCATTGTAAATTTTATGTTTTGTTGCATTTTATTTTTTGGTAGTAAATATCAAGTAAAAGCATTAGTAAACTTAAGTAGTCTAGCAAGACAAAGGGTAAAAAAAAAAAATAATAAAAAAAAAAAAAACATGTGATACCTTTATCAATGATTCCCTTATTTTGTCAATGTCAGTGAATGTTTGTATTGAAGAAGACAAAGTTGACTTATGTAATCCACCAATTTGTGGTGTGAATTCTCTTACACTGAACATAGTACATTGTAAATTTAATGACCCATGTGAAAAGTCTTATTTTCGTACAGTGGTTACACACGTCTAGGTAACATGTGTTACCCTTGCACCAGGTTCAAACACCTCTCGTGCCTTCATCTATAATAATAAGTACTAGTATCTATTTGAAAAAAGCGGCCTAGTCACTAGGCGGTCACTTACCGTGGCGATTTGAAGCTAGGCGGGCGAACACTTAAAAAAAACTTCAAATTAGTGGTTTTTTAACCCCAATTAACCCCTCTTTCATACACTCTGACCAAATACACATTTGAATCTACAATTGGAACTATTCATGATGATAAAAACACAACAATCACAATTAAAACACACATTATTGAAGATTTGAAGGCATGTTATTATTTTAATTGAAACCCCTCTTTATTTTCTGAAATCACGTACATCCGAACTTAATATGTGGAGGTTTAGATTTCGTATTTTCAGTTTAGATTATTGTTTTTGGTGTTTTGTTCATGTGTGGAACTGTGGGTTTTGATGTTTTGGGTTTTTCTTCGTGTGTGGATTTTGTCACATAAGTCAGTCACACACATAAATAATATGCAAAATGAGTATTAAATTCCCTTTTTGTGTTTGATTTTGCTTGTGGGTTTGACATTATACCATTATGTGTTTGTTCAATTGATCGGTGTCAACATGTGTGTTGTACTTTTAGTGAAATAAATGTGAACATGAAATGTTAACAACAATGAATAATGCATTACTATAACATCAATTATGTGAAGTTAGTGTTTTATGTTAAAATATACTTAAATTTATTAATATACATTTGATTTTAATTTTTTATATAGAAAAAGTCAATCCGCCTAGGCACTAGGCGATTGTCGACTGCCTGACTAGCTCCTAACTTTTTTTGCAACCTTAGTTATTAATGAGGCGATATTTTAAAGTATGAGTATTGAAATGATGTGCCACCTAATGAGACCCAAATAAGGAGCAAAACCTTTTCAAAGCACCTGAATCTTTGATGTTCGCGCCTATGGGCCGCTATAACTATCCAAGAATACACTCGAAACTAGAAGTAAACATACAAAAAAAAGGTCACCAAATCTAGGCTATTAAAAACAAAAAGCAACAAGAAAATATAAAGGGCAATTCTATAACTCCTCTATTTTTAGTTGGAAATTTAAGCTATTAAAAAAATTAATAAATAAAGTCACAGCAAATATAGGCTAAAAAAAATAATAAAGTGAACAAAATATAAAAGTAAAGTACAGACCATCCTAATCGCTCTTTTCTTCTAATCGCTCCACCATTGTTAATCATTATCGACCACCACCACCATCCTAATTTTGCCAATCGAAACCCTAACTCCGTCTTCAACCTGATCACCTCCACCGTCGTTATCCACCACCGAAATCCTAACTCCGGCACCATCATCACCGTAACCGTCTTCAATCGTCGTCACCATTATCAAGTTAGGTATAATACACCTGATTACGTATTGTTTACATATTATTTTTAATTTTCTGCTGATTAGATACTTATCTTGTTTACAGCTGTATATATATGTAAGAAAATTAGATGTTAATTTGTTGTAGTTGAAGTGAATTTAGGCTGATGCTTTAAATTTAACGTAAATGTAGTAAAAATAGATTAACGAAAATTTGACCGTTGAATTATAGGTGTAAGTTGGTTGAATCCGGAGGAAAATGACTTTATAGAGTAGATGTAATATTACATAATTATCATTACCAACTATAAAACCAGTAACTGTTTCGGATAATACTATACAGAGTGTTTGGATGTGCTGTAAATTTATTCTCCAAGTTGGAATAGTTAGTAGTCTTTCAAAATGTAAATTTAGTATTTGAGGTTTTGATATATTAGGACTAAGAAGATACTTAAATTTAAAGAATATTTACTTTTTAGAGTTGATATGAAGTTAGATTTGGTTAGAGGGTGTTTGGGAATGCATATTGTGTTGTTAAAAGTGAAAAATACATCTCCAAGTGTTTGGATTGCTATGAGCTTATGCAGTAATCACATTGGTAGGTGCGTATTTTGAAGTGCTTATAGAGCATAAGCTGAAAATTTGCAATCCACAACCACCCCTTTTAATATAATTTTGTGGCAGTTATCAATTTGGAGTTGCGCATTGATACACTTTTTTGATGTTCAAGGTTTTAATTAGAGTTGCTGTTCTCAAATAATAGAAGTTAGTTTATCATGATGTATATAGATATAGATGTATAAATGACTATTGGTATGTTTGGCTAGTTGCTTAGTGGCTAAAGATGTGTTTATTCTTTGTATCTTTTTGTTTATCTTGTTTTTAAGTGGATTTCGTAGTTTGTAACTCTGTCTGAGCTTGTCTTAGCCCTGATGATGTCTTCGTATATTAAATTTCAGTCTCTAATGAAGAGGAAGAGGGATCTCCGAAAAGCTTCCCCATTGAACGTGTTGACCCAAGTATCTTTTTTGAAGATGGAAAAATATACGGCTACCAAGGCTTAAAGATATATATCATTATTTTGTAAAAAGTTGATGCATATCACTGTCTGGATCAGCACTCAGCAGCATATCATTTAATGCGTATGCTGATATTTCTTTTGAGAGCACATCTGATGTAAGTACACATTGTGTACTATATTTTTTTGAATCGTGTTTCCGTTCTTTAATGACTGGTTTCTGTGCGTATAAATCTGATTTCGTGTCTTTTCAATGGTTGATATTGTATGTCACGGTTAAAGGCTGGGTAAGGAGTCACGGATCTTAAATCTGATTTCTGTACGTATAAATCTGATATTGTATGTCACGGTTAAAGGCTGGTTTCTGTGCGTATAAATCTGATTTCGTGTCTTTTCAATGGTTGATATTGTATGTCCGTTCTTTTGCATGTTGGTTGTTATTTGTGTGCAGCAGCGCGATGTTGATGACCATCTCTTTTTCTTCTGTGCAGAGTATTTTTGCTGATGATCTTGCTTGACAAAAGATGACTTCCTCAAAACGTTTTCCACAGAAAATCAGTATATCAAGTATGTAAAGTGTCTCCGTGGGTTCATTAATTTGATTCCTATCACCCTTTTTATTTTGATATCTTGGTTGATTTTTGATGCTTGTCGATATAGGATCGATGATTTCAGATGGGAAAATACTTCAGCCATCTGTGAATAGCAAGGGTTTAAAGGATTCGAATGCAGATGAGCTTGGGTGCGTATTACACTTACCCTTTACATGAAAGGTCATGTCATGTTTACCACCATTTCTGATTCAAGTATTACAGAGTAAATAATAGAGGTCTTTAGTGTCTATTGAAAAGTCGTGTTTTATTTCCATGTATCACGTTTTAATATGTTGAGATGCAGTTGATCAATCTTATCTGTTATGATTAGGTTGTATGTGTCGAGGGCGAATCTATGGGTCTTCTTTACTGTAGGTTGGTAACATTCAGCTGCTCTCGGTTAATAAATAAATATGTGGTTTTGCATGCTTATCTGCATATATCAGAGCTCAATTCTCCATTTCAACTGTTTCTGTATCAGGTAGCAATCCCATTGATGTTACTGATCCCGACTGGCAGATGTATCTTCTAGTTGAGAAGAAAAGTGATCAGCAGGACTTTACCGGTTCTTCCATTACCCTGACAGCCACCGTTTCATGTTCTCCTTCAGCCTTTCTGATCAATTCCATAATTGCCCTGGAAAAGGAGGTGGGTCAAACAACGGGCTAAAATGGGTAACTTTATAGGAAGTGTGAAATGAGTTGGGTTGGGTAGGGCTCACACACCTAATAAAGCAGTTCTAAACTAACGACTCAGTTTGCTCTAATAAAGCAGTTCTATAGGCTGTAAACTAGAGGTGGCAATATCAGCCCATTTATTTTTTATCTTTCCATTTGGCCATCTGCGTTTTTTGAGGTTTTGATAATATTAGGACTAAGAAGATACTTAAATTTAAAGAAAATTCACTTTTTAGAGTTGATATAAAGTTAGATTTGATTAGAGGGTGTTTGGGAATGCATATTGTGTTGTTAAAAGTGAAAAATACATCTCCAAGTGTTTGGATTGCTATGAGCTTATGCAATAATCACGTTGGCAGGTGCTTATTTTGAAGTGCTTATAGAGCGTAAGCGGAAAATTTGCAATCCACAACCACCCCCTTTTAATATAATTTTGTGGCAATTGTCAATTTGGAGTTGCGCATTGATACACTTTTTGATGTTCAAGGTTTTAATTAGAGTTGCTGTTCTCAAATAATAGAGGTATAAATGACTATTGGTATGTTTGGCTAGTTGCTTAGTGGATAAAGATGTGTTTATTCTTCGTATCTGTTTGTTTATCTTGTTTTTAAGTGGATTTCGTAGTTTGTAACTCTGTCTTAGCCCTGATGATGTCTTCGTATATTAAATTTCAGTCTCTAAAGAAGAGGAAGAGGGATCTCCGGAAAGCTTCCCCATTGAACCTGTTGACCCAAGTATCTTTTCTGAAGAAGATGAAAAAATATACGGCTACCAAGACTTAAAGGTATACATATCATTATTATCCAACTTATCGATATTTAAGTTATTTAATAAGTGGTTTCTGGCATATGCTACTCATATATTATTGAGGGTCTTTGCACTTGTATAAACGTCCAAAAAAAAAAGTGTTATTTGTTCATGATCTTTCTATCGTGCGAAGAAATCGTGTTTTGGTTTTTAGTATTAATGTGTAATAAATTAATGCAGATCACTGTCTGGATCAGCAGCATATCATTTAATGCGTATGCTGATATTTCTTTTGAGAGCACATCTGATGTAAGTACACATTGTGTACTATATTTTTTTGAATCGTGTTTCCAATGGTTGATATTGTATGTCACTGGTAAAGGCTGGGAAAGGAGTTACGGATCTTAAAACTTCTCTTCAGGTGATCATCCTAAAACATCTTTTGCATGTTGGTTGTTTTTAGTGTGCAGCAGCGCAATGCTGATGACCATCTCATTTTCTTCTGTGTAGAATATCTTTGCAGATAATCTTGGTGAGGCAAAAGATGACTTCCTCAAAACGTTTTCCACAGAAAATCAGTATATCAAGTTATGTAAAGTTCTCCCTGGGTTCATTAATTTGATTCCTATCACCCTTTTTATTTTGATATCTTGGTTGATTTTTGATGCTTGTCGATGTACAGATCTATGATTTCAGATGGGAAAAATACTTCAGCCATCTTTACTGTTGATTGGTAGCATTTGTCCTCCTTGTTGATGGTAACATTCAGCTGCTCTCGATAAATTATTAAATATGTGGTTTTGCAAGCTTATCTGCATATATTAGAGCTAAATTTTCCGTTACAACTGTTTCTGTATCAGGTAGCAATCCCATTGATGTTACTGATCCCGACTGGCAGATGTATCTTCTAGTTGAGAAGAAAAGTGATCAGCAGGACATTCCACAAAAAACTGCTTGGTTTTGCAGCCCTTTACCGGTTCTTCCATTACCCTGACAGCCACCGTTTGAGACTTGGTCAGGTATATTCCCTGTTTTATGTTCCCCTTCAGCCTTTCTGATCAATTCCATAATTGCCCTGGCAAAGAGGGTGGGTCAGAGTCAGAGTGTCAGACAACGGGCTAAAATGGGTAACTTTATAGGAAGGATGAAATGAGTTGGGTTGGGTAGGGCTCACACACCTAACAAAGCAGTTCTAAACTAACGACTCGGTTTGCTCTAATAAAGCAGTTCTAGAGGCTGTAAACTAGAGGTGGCAATATCAACCCATATATTCTTTCCATTTGGCGGTCTGCGTTTTTTTGCTGATTTTTAGTTGTCGGGTGGGATTGTTTTGAAAGGTACTTGGGTTCTGCAAGTTGGTTGTCATTGTATATTTGTATAGTGAAGAGTTTGCATTTAAAGGGTGTGGTAAAGTGGTGATTGTTCGTGGTGGGGAGTGCTGATGTTAACTGTGTTCTTGATGGGGATAGATTGAGGGGTGTTGCGTTGATGAATTTGTTGTTTGTTGGGCATTTGATTATGGTACTGATACTGTGTTTTGTGATAATGGGATTTATTGAATCGTAATAAGTTGCCTCAGCCCTCTGTTAGTTCAATCCGATGAGCTTATAATGAGTTATGTTTTCCAAATATCGTGATAATTGGATGGATTGTGTTTTCCAAATTTTGTCCAGTGGAAATTAGCTTTCTTTGCTCAACTGCTTTTGTGGTCTTCCTAGAGAGCATTACATTAGTATATATTACATTCAGCGGGCGTTCTTATGAACAGTACCGCTTGGGAAAAAAAGGCGGGCCGGTTGGGTATATTTCGGTTTTGCTACCCGTCCCGGATTAAAATAATACAGCCTCCCCTCCCCACAAATTCTAGAATCCTCATCTTCTCCCACATCAAACCTCGGTCTTTCTTGAATCTTCCTCCACAAAAAACTCATAACAAACACAGCACACACACACAAAGGTTATCCTAAATGAAAAGGTATGTTTTCATTAAATTGTTTCAGTATTTGTTTTCTTTTCAAATTAGGGTTGCGCTAATTTGGGGGTTTTGTTGATTTCTTTTGCAGGATGCTTTGGTTCAAACGGCGGACGAGTTGAATTTAAAGGTATTCATGATTGATTGGTTGATTTGTAAATTGGGGTTTCTGTAAATTAGGCATTTTTTTCAGTGTTTGTTTGTTTGTTTTTTGATAGGATTTTCATGGAATTAGCCAATTTTTGTTAGGTTTTTTGGTTGAAAATATGTGTTATTGAAAACAAGTGACTGAAAGATGGAGGTTTTTTATTGTTTTGTTTTGATTTGTATACGAAGCTTAATAAGGTTAATCGTGTGTATTTATTGTTTTGATTTGCAGACGAAGCCAAGAGGTGACTGAAAGCTGTAGGGTATGGGAAAATATTCTAACGGGAAGATTAGGCTGGTATTATGTTTCATGTGATTATGCTAGAATTTTATGTTTTTCTGACGAATATAGCTTACTATCATGCTTCAGCTAATGGTCGTGACTATGCTCTTGCTGATTGTCCATGTCTTCGCAGGCCAACTTATTACGGTTGCACCCATGGCTGATACATCCTATTTCTTCAATTGTTAGCAATATAAGCCTCAGGTATAATGATTTTGACACTTCTTACAGCTCCGTTTGACCTGAGTTTTTTACGGTGAGTTTAGTTGGGTCAAAATAAGCTTGCCGTGGGTGTTTGGTGTCATCTGTTGGTCTGATTGGTGGTCAAATGGTGCTAATTACATGCTTTCTTGCAGAACATGTGCTTTTCATGAGGACGGCTGAATTTCCATACCAGTGACACTAGCAGGAACACCGGGAAGAAGGCAATGTTGATGCGGCCATCACTGTTCAACGAGAAAAGTGGGGTTAACCGTAAGTCTATGATGTCCAAACCATAAGTCTTTGATTTATTTTTATTTAATTCTGGTTTTGGATAGCCTTTGCCACTGGTGTTTCGTTCTATGGCAGGAACGGTGAAAAAAATAAGGAAGCCAAAGCCATGGCAGTTTCCACGACCAGTTACATGGAACCAGTCGCTATAGATGCGTGACGAGTTCTTGCATACAGCTCTTCACCATAGTGGCAAGAAAGGTAAAAGTGCTTCTTTTGACCTCAAATTGGTTGATGTTATTATGTTTTTATCTCCCGTGTCAAATAAGTTAGCTTATAAGAGTTCGGCTAAAAAAGAAAAATGACCAAAAAGGATTGAAAGTCATAAAAAAAATGCATACAAATGAATAAAACCTTTTAATGGCTTTATTAGCAAAAAAGTTTAGACTATCATGATAGTAAAATAGCTTCTTAATCATATTTAGCACCAACTGTTTATAGAACTAATCGAAAATAAATAAAACCCATCCTCTACTCAGAGAAACATGTCTTGGCTGTCCGCTCTCAGGTATATATCTCACTCATAGTTGTTAACTAGGTTAGTAATATTAATGGAAACCAGCATTGCATCTAAACCAGTTAAACGAGGGCTTTGCATAACGCTAAGATCCCTTTCTCATATTGTGATTACAGAGTTTGGTAGATGAGAAAGATAAAAATATTAAAGAGCTGGAAGCAATGATCAAGCTGTTAACTTGACTTCACATGGTTAGATGAAGAGATACTGATGGGTCAGTGCAAGACTCTTCAGGTGGAAGCCGAGCAAATTGGAATCAGATTGGAGAGATGTTGAAAGGTACCTATATTTAAGCCAAAATTTTGTCTTTGGATGCAATTCTAGGACCCCGAATATTGTGGTGACCTGATACATAAGCCCACATATAAGCTTAAACAAACACCAACTGTGTAACAAATAAACCTTTTGCCATTGTTGCAATACATTTTACAGAAGTAAATATTAAAATTATTCACCCAATCAACTACTGTATAATTTTGACTAAAATTTTTGTAAAGTTGCAGCAGTAAACAAATGACCACCAACTTTAAAGAATAGCAATCAAACAATATGTTACCTAATGGACTACACAGGCACATTAGGACACTTGCTGACATGATCCTGGATCTTAACGTAGCCGAGACGATTGAGAGTAGAAACTGAGTGACGAATATCGGGTTACAAAGAGGGTCAGTTGTGGAGCAGGTTGGATTAGGGATACACGAGGCAATGATGAGTCTGGGGGTGGGGAGGACTAAAGATGAGGTCATTTGCATCTTGCCGCGGCAACTTACTAAAGTTGCAGCCATGGCGAATGTTCTATCTCATCGTTTCGCTCCGCTGTTGATGTTATGTATAATGAGAATGGTGGCAGTATTGATTATCAGAAGCTGTGATGAATCTCTGCAGATTTGACTAAAGTCGTGATTTTCCGCATGTTGGCGGGGCAAATCAGTAGACTTGCAGCCATCGCGGATGTTTGCGATTTTTTTGATTTCCACCCTGTCTGAGCCTCATAAACATTTTTGTCTGATTTTTCCTGATAATATAAACCTCGGTGGTAAACAAAATGCTGCTACAAAAAGGTTATGCAACAACCCTCAGGATAACGCTTCAGGTAACCTTTATTGTTTACAACCAGGTTGTCTTCTAAAATTACTTATTTCCGATTTAGTGGACCGGCTAACTATTCTTATATGTTTTCACAGTAATGAGATAATCACAACTGGCAGCTTTTTTCGTTTCTTTTTCAGTTTGCGGAGCGAGAATGGAAGAGCACATAAAACTTGAGAGGTTTGGATGTGCTTTTGTCTTCCTGTTATATGTATAATGCGTAATTTCTTGAGGCTGTGATGAGTTTCAACGGGTCGGGTTAAAAGTGAGATTCCCCGTATGTTGGCAGGGCAGCGTGTTGGACTTGCCGCCATGGCGGGTGCATCCTTTTTTTCCTAATTTCTACCCTATCTGAGCCTATATTTAAAAACCTGATATCATTAGGCTGTGATGAGTTTGGGTTAAAGGTTAAATTGCCCGTATCTTGGCAGGGCAGCCTCTTGGGGTTGCAGCCATGGCGTATGCATTTGCTTTTTCCTAATTGCTAACCTATCTAATTGCTACGCTATATGAGCCTATATACTTGAAAACCTGATATCATGAATACGATGCGTAATATCTTGAGGCTTTGATGATTTTGAACGGGTCGGGTTAAATGTGAGATTGCCCGTACCTTGGGAGGGCAGCCTGTTAGGGTTGCAGCCATTACGTGTGCGTCCGCTTTTTCCTAATTGGTACCCTATCTGAGCCTAACTAACAATTTAAGGTGAAACGCGGGTGAAGGTTGATAAACATGACTTCTCTGCTCATCGTATAAAGGAATGTTAGTTAGAGTTTTTATATTGGTCCTATAATTGAAATCCAACTTTCTTATAGAGGTTTTATAAAAATAAAAATAATAATAATAATAATAATAATAATAATAATAATAATAATAATAATAATAAAAAAAAAATGGGGGGGGGGGGGGGGGGGGGTGTATCAAAGGTAGGGGTGTTTGGGATAAACCACTCAACTCTCTTTTCCTTCGGAGATATTGCAATATGTGAGAAGTATGACAAATTTACCGGTATCATATTTAATAATCAGAATTAGACAATCATCTGTAATAAAAAAATTCCATAATTATTGCTAAAGTATATATTTTCTGATGCAGACGCGATGGCTTCGCAGTTTGTGAAAATGATCAAGTTTTTTATTGAAACTGATTTTGATTGATTCATTAGATAATTTTGGGATTTACATCAAAGTGGTAGGTAAGCGGGCAACAAGCTGCGCCGCCACCCCTTTCTGAATAGCAAACCCTATTCTACTGAAAACATAATCGTGACCCCTCGGGGCCGATATATTGCCGTAACTTTCATATAAATGGACCTGTGGCGGAAGGTATTATCAAAACAGGTTACGATCTTCTAGGAAGGTATTATCAAAACAGTCTATGATCAGAATTAACGACAGGTAAATTGTCTAATCATTGACATACATGCACGTTTATTGAACATATGTTGCTTCTATGCTCACCCCATGCATCATAGACTCAACCAATATATTTGTGCACACCCTTATTATTGTTAAAGTTGTTAACCTTATGTTAGAATTACTCTAATTATGTCTTATTTTTTTATTCGTTTTTCACTTTTGTATACTCAGTCCTGATCCATAGATTTTCCAGAAAAGATAGATATTCCATACATCATTCTGAATTGCTTATGTACATACACCGTTAATGGAGAACTTTAGTTGCTTATATATGTCAATATACCATGGAAAGAGATGCAAATTCAAACAAAATCTCTTTTGCCAGTAGTAACCCAATATTTACAGCCCCTAAAAATACTTATTCTCAGTTTCAACAAGGTTTCTTAACAAAAAAAAAACAAAAAAACAAATAGAAAATTCACTGAATGAATACACCAGACAGCCATTAGTTCCTTCTAAACAGACTTATTGTCAAATGCATGATGGTTTCTTATCAAAAAAAGAAACTGATGTTAGCATAAACGACGGGTCAGTCCAGCCACCTAATAGAAAGCGAGATGCACACTTATTAGCAAAAGCAGCTAGAAATTTACAAACATGTAAATTGTCGAAAGTACCACTAACCCTATGACAGCAGAATACTTAACACCATGGTGTTAAAAAATAAATGAATGTGATCCAGTTGTAAACCAAGAACGACAACCATACCTA
Organism: Artemisia argyi; assembly: GCA_030686995.1. Taxonomy (NCBI): domain Eukaryota; kingdom Viridiplantae; phylum Streptophyta; class Magnoliopsida; order Asterales; family Asteraceae; genus Artemisia; species Artemisia argyi. Next base: position 214,783,659 of record CM060685.1, on the reverse strand, counting down.
TTCTATTATCAGTACACAAATGGTGAACCAGTTGTTTATATATACAGTAACACAATAGTTGTAAACCAAAAAATAAATGAATGTAAAACTGATACTAATTTATTCATGGTTACTGCTATTGTAGGTATGATTGTAGGACTAGCAGCGGGTTGTAGCAGTTTACATGGGGATGATGGCCGTGCCCGTTCGACAGCTTGAGGTTATTTGACTATTTATTCTTGTAAGTATGGAAATGAAAAACGATACAACAAAGATTCCGTGGCCCAATGGATAAGGCACTGGTCTACGAAACCAGAGATTCTGGGTTCGATCCCCAGCGGAGTCGTTTTGTATTTTTAATCTCGAATCATAAATTTGTCAGGTGGTTCGTATGAAACATAAATATACGACAGAACATTTAATTAAATTGTGTTGGTCAGTGGAAAGTAACAACTTTGTTATAGCCTTATTTATAGGATGGCGTCACTAGACAATGATCGATTGACGGTATATTAGCTCTTTGCTTTTAACTTAAAAAATCATTTTGTTTGATTTTTTGCAGCGGATTTCTCATTATATGATAAAGAGCGACGACGGAAGCCAAAAGCGACCTCAAGCTAACCCCTGAAATGACATGCCTTCCAGTTCTAAACAAGTATGTTTTAACTTTTTAGATCATTACTAATAGCGCAAAAATAACCGCCTCCTCTTCCTTTTTGTTTATAATATTTTGTACCTTCATTGTGGCTTGAATCATCTGATATGAACACACACAAGCAAAAACAAATAGGCAAAAAACCCGCCGCAACGCGCGGGCTATCATCCTCGTACTCCATATTAGTAGAAATGATTTCCTGTTAACTTTTTAACATTTATGCAGAAAAATAAACGACTGAAGAAGATGTATTGTGCTTCATCACGAACTGCAGGTTTCTATCTAACCACTTGATCCCAAATTTTCATCATATGACAGCGTTAAATTTGCTACTCTATTTTAAACACTAGACTCCCATATTGATTTCAATGGTCGAATGAGTCATTTTCATGTTATAAAACAAGCTTTTGCCAAAAACAATCCTTTATGAGACTTTAATGTACTATAATGAATCTATTCTCTAAGATGCAACTGCATATCCTAAGCTAATTACAACTATTTTGTTCGTACACAGCATTTGAAGGAGATGATTAAAGACTTCGTCAAGAAACAAACAAAAGGATGATGCACAAACTTGATTCTGAGCCGCATTTGGAAAAACAGGAAAAACAAAGTGACATGTTTTAGTTATAAACCTTTGTGGCTTTCATCCATTTTACTACATTACAGATGTAAATAAAATTTCAGATTTTATTATACACAGATTTGTAACAAACACGCTATGGGATGTCACCAAGTACCAATATTAGAGTAATAAGACATTAAACTACCTGTGGCTGCAGACAATAATCTTTTGTTTAATGAGTCTCGCGCCTAACGTGATTATATAAATCTCAAAGATTCACAAAACGTCACACAAAAGAAATACTAACAATCACTTGATGCCACAAAATGAAACATACTAATATGACTGGTTTATCGCCCCAACTGCAACCATTTGTGCCGTACGAACTTTTCCATCCTCATCCAAATGATCAAACATCACATGAAGTGGCTCACTCCTACCAATTATGGACATCGTCACCAGATGCTTGTCAATGTAAGACCATGTAAGTATTTCATCTGAGTCGCTACTTTGCCCATAATGCCAATCACGTACGGCATTCTTTTGCCACTAGGCACTAGCAGCAGCCTTTAACGACCTGTTTAACATCAATGACAATTTGGTGAGAAGGTGCCACTAGGGGTGAGCGCGGTTCCGGAACCGCACGGAACCGAACCGGAACCGCGAGAACCGAGAACCGAAAAACGGATGGCCAAGGAACCGAGAACCGGACCGAGTAACATGTCTCGGTTTCGGTTCGGTTCTTTGCGGGTCTAACCGATTGGAACCGAAATTTGTAAATAAGAAGGTGACGACGAGGATAAATGGTGTTCGTCTTCGTGGCCAAATGGTGTAAAGAGATCGACATGCAAAGGGAGTATGTGACAGCTTAATAGAGAGTGTTGCATGCAAATGTATAAGTTATTGCACATATTTATACTAGTTAATTTTATACTTGTGTTTGAGCACAGCCCACTTACAATAAGATATGGGTTATATTTTTGTGTTGCTGAAGTTAATGTGAGGTTTCTTAGGAACATTAGCAACAATGTCTTTAGAACATGTCTTTAGTTCTAACGTAAACGATTCATATATATTTGGAAGGATATTATTCTCCAATAATAACACTGAGTAGACGATACTAATGATGGTAACTAAACCTCAGATTTATGTACTATATTATGTTGAATTTTTATAAAAAATAAATAAATAAATAAAATAAGGATGATGTTGCCTTGTCAAAATATAAACGATTTGGTGACTTAGAATAAAAAATATGAAAACAAATTAATAAAAGATTTGTGATAATGGTGAATGAGGTGTTAAATTCTTATGTGCTATTGTGTCATAGTTCTAAAATGTTAAAGGCTTTACTACGTATAACAGAATGAGAAAATAAGCTAGAGAATTAAACTATTATGACTTGTCAATTTAGTAATTCTCAAGAAAATAAGCTAGAGAATTAAACTATTGTTTATATTTCTAACGTGCTTATTGCGTTATAAGAATTGAGTTGTATGCCAACTGTTTAACTTGTAACTGATATGAGGTACGTCACACACTTTCATTATTTGAATTTATTTCATTCCCTTTATTACATATTAATCGTGATTAAGAAAATCTCACGAAAGCATTTTCATGTTATTATCTTTATCATATCATCTCAATATCTCTATGTGCATTTTTTCAAATCACCAAGATTAATATTCATTGGATTGTTCATGTAATCTCTATTCGAAAGTCAGGTTTCATATTATTTATTTACATTTCATAGAAGTTGCTGAGAAGTTTCTCATCATGTACATTTAGTTTTCCACTTGTGGTGTTTTAATGTTTTAGACTTTTAGTTACAAATTCAAATTAGTTACTTTCATTGTCTGTTGTTTTGTACTCATTTATTATTTTAGAACTTTGAAAGGGAAGTTTCTTATATGCTAAAGACAAATTGTGTAATAGTCTCGCACTCTGAAGAAGAAGAAGAAGAAGAAGAAGAAAAAAAAAAAAAAAAAAAAAAAAAAAATTGTGTAATGGTCAAAAAGTCAATAGTCTGGTACAATAATACTCATGCAACTACCAGATCTATATAGTCCATACATTAAAAGATAACACGGGACCCACACGCTTATCCACATCTTGAATATATACAAACACATACCGCACAGAATTATGTATATCACCCAAACACTCATTCAATTCGTTTCTTTTTGTAACAACCCACACACCCTTTTTTGTTCAGATAAACAAACACATACATACATACATGATGTCTTCACTCAATCATGCCGACTTTGCTCACTTAAAGATCCCCCTTGCAGATATAGTATCAGCCACCAACAACTTTGATGAAGAAAATTTCTGGGGAAAAGCTGATTTTGAAAAGTTTTACAGGGGACAGCTCTTGTGGTCCGGTGAGTTGATTGATATTGAAGCTCAGAGGTGGAATAAAGAAAGGAAGGATCTAGAACAACGGTTTTGGACTGAGATTTCTATTCTTTCTAGTCTTGAGCACAAAAATCTTGTTTCTCTTGTCGGGTTTTGTGATGAGAATGATGAGAAGATCATCATTTTCAGACGTGAGACCAGGGGAAGTCTCAGCAACTATCTAAGTGACCCGATGTTGTTGACATGGGTGCGAAGATTGGAGATATCTGTCGGTGTTGCTCATGCATTGAGCTACATTCATTATGACGAGCCACGCGTTTTCAGCGTAATACACCGGCAAATCAACAGTGGTACAGTTTATTTAAATGATGACTGGGAACCCAAGTTATCTAGTTTTGAAAGTTCCATGAAGATTAAATCATCTGAAAGGCACCATTCTTTCAATAATGGTGCATGTCCGTATACACTTGGGTATGTCGACTCAACATTTTTAAAGGCTTACACTGTGAACCACAAGTCAGATATGTACTCCTTTGGGATAGTACTGTTTGAACTACTCTGTGGTAGAAAAACAGTAATCGACAGCGATAGTAACAAGTATTTGGCTCCACTGGCCGTTACCCATTATAAAGAGAAAAGACTCAATGAAATAATTGATTGGGATCTATGGAAACATATGAACTCTCAATCATTTAACATTTTCGCGGAAACAGCGTATGACTGCTTGAATGAAGAACGATCGCAGCGGCCAAATATTGATGAGATTGTCACGAGACTTGAGAAAGCGTTGGAACTTCAACTCGAACATCAAAATGAGGTAAGACGGTTTTTCCTCTTCCATCTTTGTATCATAAAAAGTACTGCTATCTGTTTCTTTGAGTGCAAGTTGGCTAATAAGTACGGTTATACTATACGAGTTAGTGACAAGTTTTATGAATTTCTTTTATTTACCACTTTATAAGACTTTACATAATTTGTTTTTTCTTGTAATTAAATATATATATCAATAACAGTATGTAACTTAATAGTGACAAGTTTTTCATATGAATTTAAAATAAGGAGTAATAATTAGTCGTATTCTATTACAGAATTATTATTTTATTATAAATTTAATATGGGCTTATGGGTTATGTCTATTCATCCTATTCTTTAGGAACAAGTTAGGGTTTTAGACTATTTAGCCTTATATATACATCCTGCTTGTAACCTCATATTATTATTCAATAATAATTCTCTCTTCTCTTTACTCTTATTCATTACTTTTACAACACGTTATCAGCACGCTCTAGATTTTTGTTTTCTCACGTTTTCAACAGGTACTTCTCCGACCTTTTACATATATTAATATTGTTTATTCGCATCATTGTTACTGTATATGTTTGTATACATTAAACTATTAAAGCACTTGAATTATCAATACCGTTTGTTTTATATTGTTTGTCTAATAAATATGATCAGTATTGATTGATATGTGACTTCACCCAACTATTAATATTGATATGTATGTCTTCAACCGTTTTACACATATACTAGTAATTATTTATTTATTTTATTATCAGTACCGCAAAACGTTACTCTTCGTCTTATGATACGTGTCCTGATTCAATCGTATATTAGTTATATTATATTTGCTATACCTGGTTATATTTGCATTCTTTAATTGTATTCCCTCTTGCTATGACAATTTTTAATGCATGTGTTTCGCAAATAAATTTCACATTGCCTGTAACTTGGAATTGTAGATACCATTGCGTGTAATTGTAATATTCCACATGTTAACTAAATCTGTATAATATTTGCTTATATATATTGTCAAATCCTATTAATGTTGAATGTCTTATTGTAATATATCATCTATGATTGTCATAATATGTGTTTCTAATCATAGCTTATCGTTTAAGATTTATTGCTAGTTATAAAATTGACGGTAATTATAATTTGTATTTGTTTATCGTTTAATATGATCTTTTCATAAAGATCAATATCATAACTTCATGTTATGACTTTAAATTTAAAAAAAAAAAAAAAAAAATAGAACATCAAGTTCTAATATGATCTTTTCATAAAGATCAATATCATAACTTCATGTTATGACTTTAAATTTAAAAAAAAAATAGAACATCAAGTTCTAATATGATCTTTTCATAAAGATCAATATCATAACTTCATGTTATGACTTTAAAGTAAAAAAAAAAAAAAAAAAAAAAAATAGAACATCAAGTTCTAATATGATCTTTTTATAAAGATCAATATCATAACTTCATGTTATGACTTTAAATTTAAAAAAAAAAAATGTTAATGCTCAAATTGCATATATTTTGTACTTCATGACGTGAATGTATATATACATGGATTATTCTAGTAATTAAATTTAGTCTTACTGTGAATAAAAAAGTAGTAGTAAAGTAATCTATTATATGATTTTCTAATGCACTTGTCTTTTTATGTAGTTAAAAAAAAAAAAAAATGTCAAATTCAAAGCTTTTGAATATCGATTTTGCTGTTCTTGACATATCTGGAAAAAACTATCTCCCTTGGACTCTTGATGCTGAGATCCATTTAACTGCAAAAGAATTGGGAGAAACGATCCAAACTGGAAATACGGCCTCTGCACAAGCACGTGCCAAAGCCATGATATTCCTGCGTCATCATCTTCATGAGGACCTAAAAAAGGAATATCTAACGGTGAAAGACCCGTTAATATTATGGCAAAGTTTAAAGGAAAGGTTTGATCATCAAAAACAAGTAATCCTTCCTAAAGCTCGCTATGACTGGATGCACCTCAGGTTGCAAGATTTTAAAAGTGTCAGCGAGTACAATTCCGCAATGTTTAGCATCACATCTAAACTAATATTGTGCGGAGAAAAGATTACTGATGAAGACATGCTAGAGAAAACTTTCTCTACTTTTCATGCTTCAAATATGCTCTTACAGCAACAATATAGAGAACGTGGCTTCAAAAAATACCATGAACTAATATCTGTCCTTCTTGTTGCTGAACAAAATAATGAGCTTTTGATGAAAAATCATCAAGCACGCCCCACTGGTTCTACTGCATTGCCTGAAGTGCATGCAACATCAAATGTGAGGGGTCGGGGTCGTGAACATGGTAATAACCGTGGAAATGAACGAGGTCGTGGTCATGGACGTGGACGTGGTCGAAATATTGTTTGGCATCGTGATGGTTATAATCCTAAGCCATACGATTTCAAGAAAAAAGATGATAAAGGCAAAAAGATGCAAAAGCCAGCTCCTAAACATTCTGGAAATGCTTGCCACAGATGTGGCATGAACACTCATTGGGCAAAACAGTGTCGCACCTCCAGACACTTTGTTGACCTTTATCAAGCATCTCTCAAAAAGAAAGGAAAAGACATTGAAACAAACTTCATTGATAATTTCAATGATGAAACAAACTTCTTTAATAGTTTCAATGATAATGAGCCAAATCCCAATGTGCGCTTCGACTCCTCAGATTTCTTTGATGATGTCAAAGACGTTGTTGCTTCTTTCTCCAACGATGGAAATAATAACTAGTTATCTAATTGCATTTTTATTTTTCCGCAATAAGTTTTTAAGTTTAAATTTTGTGTTGAATAAGCTAGGTTTGTTCTAGCATTGTTACTCATGTATTGACTTTTAATTAATGAAGTATTTTTTTTTCCCTTAAAGTTTTCTTTTACTTTGAAATGCTTATTTATTTATTTTATTTTTATGTTCAAGGATATGAAAAGCATTTTGGAAAACGGTGAAGACGAGTGTCTAGTAGATAGTGGAACAACAAATACCATTTTGAAAAACAGAAAATATTTTTATGAGTTTCATATAGCAAATGCAAATGTCAACACAATTTGTGGTACTAGCAACTTGATTGAAGGCTCTGGCAAAGCCTGCATTGTGTTACCTAAAGGTACACAATTAATAATAAATGATGCGTTATATTCTAGTAGATCCAGGAGAAATCTACTAAGTTTTAAGGATATAAGACGCAATGGTTATCATCTTGAAACCATGAATGAAAATAATATTGAGTATCTCCAAATTATATCCATTAAAAATGGAAAAAAGACCATAATGGAAAGAATGAAAGGTCTATCTTCTGGATTGTATTTTACATACATCAATCAGACAGAAATAAATATGGTTTCTACCCGAAAGGGTATAGATCCCAAAATATTTACCCTTTGGCATGATCGATTGGGTCATCCGGGTGATATTATGATGAGGAGAATAATTGAGAGCTCAAATGGGCATCCACTAAAGGATCTCAAGATCCTATTATCAAAAGAATTATCATGTGGAGCATGCTCTCTTGGAAAAATGATAACTAGGCCCTCAATTAATAAACTTGAAAAAGAATCTCCTTCATTTCTAGAAAGAATTCAAGGAGACATTTGTGGGCCAATTACTCCTCCGTGTGGACCATTTAGATACTTTATGGTATTAATTGATGCATCATCCCGATGGTCTCATGTCTGTCTGTTAGCATCAAGAAATGTTGCTTTTGCAAGGCTGTTAGCCCAAATAATTCAATTAAGAGCACATTTCCCAGATTATCAAATAAAAAAAATTAGACTTGATAATGCAGGAGAATTTACATCTCAATCATTTAATGATTTTTGTATGTCAATCGGGATTGAGGTTGAGCATCCTGTAGCACATGTGCATACACAAAATGGTCTAGCTGAATCTTTAATAAAAAGATTACAACTTATTGCTAGACCACTACTTATGAAATCAAAATTGCCATCCTCTGCATGGGGACATGCTATCTTACATGCTGCTGCTCTTATTAGATTAAAACCAAGCGCATCTCATAAGTATTCTCCTCTCCAACTGGTTTCTGGAAGAGAACCAAGTTTGTCCCATCTAAAAGTATTTGGTTGTGGTGTCTATGTCCCAATAGCACCACCACAACGAACAAAGATGGGACCTCAAAGAAGATTGGGAATTTATGTTGGTTTTAATTCTCCATCAATAATAAAATACTTGGAACCATTAACTGGAGATGTTTTTACAGCACGTTTTGCTGATTGCCAGTTTGATGAAACAATGTTCCCAATCTTAGGAGGAGAAAATAAAAAGTTGGACAAACAAGATGTAACTTGGAATGCATCACAAATAAATTTTCTTGACCCCCGGAGTGGTCAATGTGAACTAGAGGTTCAAAAGCTCATTCACTTGCAAAGAATAGCAAATGAATTGCCTGATGCATTTACAGATACAAAAAGAGTTACAAAATCATATGTTCCAGCTTTAAATGCACCTTCTCGAATTGATATTCCTGAAACTCTGAATGAGTCAAATGTACGCAGGAAGCGTGGAAGACCAATGGGGTCTAAGGATACAAATCCACGAAAAAAGAAAGAGCAGAATACAACTGGCAAAGTCCAAGAAGTTGTTATCAATAAAATCCCAGAAGAGATTAATAATAACACAGAAAATGTGGAAAAATCTCTTGAGAATGGTCATGTACCTAATGAATATGAGATCTCAATAAATTTTGTACAAAATGGTACAACATGGAATCGTAATGAAACATGTGTTGATGAAATTTTTGCATATGCTATAGCAAGTGAAATAATAAATGATGAAGTTTCTGTGCCAAAATCTATTAGAGAATGTCGACAAAGAAAAGATTGGCCAAAATGGCAAGATGCCATACAAGCTGAACTAGATTCACTTGAAAAGCGCCAAGTATTTGGCCCTGTGACATTAACCCCAGATAATGTGACGCCGGTAGGCTATAAATGGGTATTTGCTATAAAAAGAAACGAGAAAAATGAAATTGTGAGATACAAAGCACGACTTGTAGCACAAGGTTTCTCACAAATACCCGGGGTGGATTATGAAGAAACATATTCACCTGTTGTAGATGCAACGACTCTCAGATTTTTAATTAGTCTTGCAAATGTTGAAAGGCTTCAAATGCGCCTTATGGATGTTGTCACAGCTTACTTGTACGGCTCACTTGATAGTGACATTTATATGAAAATCCCCGAAGGATTGAAAATGCCGGAAGCTTGTAAATCTAAGCCCCGTGAAATGTTTTCAATTAAATTGAAAAGATCTTTATACGGTCTAAAACAATCAGGACGAATGTGGTATAATCGCCTAAGTGAATATCTTTCAAAAGAAGGATACAAAAGTAATCAAATAAGTCCGTGTGTTTTTATCAAAAGATCAAAGGGGGGTTTCACAATTATTGCAGTGTATGTTGATGATTTAAATATCATCGGAAATATTGATGAAATTGAACATACTGCAAATTTGTTAAAGAATGAATTTGAAATGAAAGATCTTGGTATAACTAAGTTTTGTCTGGGCTTACAAATTGAGCATTTGTCAAGTGGAATATTTGTCCATCAATCAAACTATACGGAAAAGATATTGAAAAGATTCAATATGGATAAAGCTCATCCACTAAGCTCACCAATGGTCGGTCGTTCACTTGACCGGGAACTTGATCCGTTCCGCCCCAAAGAACATGATGAGAACATTCTTGGTCCTGAAATACCATATCTAAGTGCGATAGGGGCTTTGATGTACCTTGCTAGTAATACACGTCCAGATATAGCATTCTCAGTAAACTTACTAGCAAGATATAGTTCCGAACCAACACGCCGACATTGGAATGGAATTAAACACATATTCCGTTATCTTTGTGGTACCCGTGATATGGGATTATTTTACCAAAAGAATTCGAAATCAAAGTTGGTTGGATATGCTGATGCTGGTTACTTGTCTGATCCACATAAGGCACGATCCCAAACAGGGTATATTTTCACATATGGAGACACTGCAATTTCTTGGAGGTCGACAAAGCAATCTTTAACTGCAACATCATCAAATCATGCTGAACTTATTGCACTTTATGAAGCTGGTCGAGAGTGCGTTTGGTTAAGATCGATGATTCAAAACATCCAAGAAGAATGTGGGCTCGATTCTATTCAAGGAAATCCAACCGTGTTATGTGAAGATAATGCGGCATGTATAGCTCAAATCAAGGAAGGGTATATTAAAGGAGACAAAACAAAACACATTTCTCCGAAATTTTTCTTTACATATGATCTACAAAAGGATGGAGTTATTGACGTTCGTCAAGTTCGATCAAGTGACAATTTGGCAGATTTATTCACAAAGTCTTTGCCAACAAGATTTTTTGAGCTACTGGTTCGGAAGATCGGGCTTCGACGCTTAAAAGATATGCATTAATTTGAGGAGGAGCATTATGCGTACTGCACTCTTTTCCTTCATCAAGTTTTTATCCCATTGGGTTTTTTCTTGATAAGGTTTTTAATGAGGCAGTTTATGGCGTGTAATGAAGGATGAATATCCAAGGAGGAGTATTATAAATTTAATATGGGCTTATGGGTTATGTCTATTCATCCTATTCTTTAGGAACAAGTTAGGGTTTTAGACTATTTAGCCTTATATATACATCCTGCTTGTAACCTCATATTATTATTCAATAATAATTCTCTCTTCTCTTTACTCTTATTCATTACTTTTACAACATATTTAAATTTTTGTGTAATTATCATTTTATATTATATCAATACAAATAGTTGTTGGCGAAGATGACCATTATGAATTATTTATAATTATAAATAAAAATACGCAAATATATAGTTAAACCCTTTTAGTATGACTAATGTCACAACTAGAGTTTTTGGCAAAAATGATTTCGTTTTCATATTATTGCTTGCAAATTATGTAGATACGGGTTATTTTGGTGTTGGTGGACCCATTAAGTTTCTTTCAAGCTTCAAAAAATTTTAATTATAAACTCTAACTTATACAAGAGTATGAATGATTTTTCTACTTTGTATAGCATGTATCTTTTTTAAAATTTTCAATTTTAAAAGCCCAATATTATTATTATATTTTTTAATAAGAAAACTATCAGCTCACTATTATAGTTTATTCTTATGTGACTACAAAACTGTTAGTAATTAGCAAATAGGAACCCCATGGATGAATAAATACTAAACAAACTAAAGAGATAAATGCGATAGTACTCAACAACGTGAACAATATTTGTGGGTAGCATTTCTTGCTTATATATAGGTAATTATGTGAATGTATATTAACTAGAGCCAGTGACTTACGCACTATACACAAAAATTAAAGTCACCTTTTCTTTTTAAATTTTGTGATTCTTGAAATTTTCAGAAATTCTTTTATTTACGTCCTGAATTTATCAAATGTCACAAACTAGCAAATTGTTCAAAAGTTAAACGCTTTGCGCAACTAATTTATAACGTTTAACTCCCAACTACCACGTAAGTTGGTGTTGGCTATATATAGGGATGTTAATAGGGTCAAATTAATTAGTTAAGTTCAGGTTCATTCGCGTCGGGTCAATTATGATTGTGTGCGAAAGAAAACCCACCCCGCACCCCACCCTACAAAAAGTTTGGGTTATGTTCAATTCGGATAAGGACCAACCCCCGTCCATTCAAGTCCTGGTTCGGATCAACTAAAGTGATTGATGCATAACATAAAAAACAATAAAACAAGTACTAGCCCTATATGGGTACTAGCCAAACATATATGGGTTTTAATAAAATAATAACAAAACAATATGCAATTGCTGTAACAAAAACAGCATACAAACATGCAATTGCTGCAACAACAACAACAACAACAACAAAAAGGCATGGTTGCTGTAAAAAACTGTGTTGGAACAGCATGTAGAAGCTGTAATTGCTGCTAAAAAACAGCATACAAATATGTAATTGCTTTTAGAAAAAAGAGCATGTAATTGCTGCAAAAACTTGTTTCCAAACAGCCATGTAAAGGCTATGTCCAAACAGCATATAAAAGCTGTTAAAACAGCATATAAGCCTGTCCAAACCGCCCATCTTTCTGCTGTCCAAATAGCATATAGAAAGTGTTTAAAACACCATAAAAACCTGTCTAAACAGATTTTAAAGCTTTCAAAAACTTGTAAAAAGCAATGTGGAACACATATAAAAGATTTAATGACAAACCAGCTGGAATTATAGTAACGGGTAAAACCCGGTGGGTCACACTGGGTTTGGAGTTCTTAAAACCAGTTTCTTTTGTTCTGTTATCTTTGCCGGAACCGATTCGACCGGTTGGACCAGCCGGGTCGAACCGGGTTTCAAAACATTGAAAAAGAGAAAAGTGGTATAGTAAAAGTATTTGTTGATGTCTGCAAACATTTGTGAACTATGACCACCCAACCGAGATTTTGATAGGACGGCCTGCAAACCTTTATATGAAACTGGAGGAGTGTCCCTGGTGGCGATTAAAATTAGAAACCAGGGGATTGCTGAATACAAAGTAAAATCAAAATTTTAATAGTAGTATAGTTATAAAATCTACCTGTAGTTTAGCAAGTTCATTACGATATACACAAGGTAGTATATATGGCCTTGCACTGTAGCTGGTCCAAGACTCCAAGCTGCAGATCAAAACTAATTTTCTTCAAAATTACATGTAAGCTACATATGAGTTGTCCATCCTCTTTTTGTTTGTGTGTTTAACCTCAAAGCATAAACTTTTAGGGACTTATGACGCATTGACTGGAAGAGAAGCAACTTCCCTTATACGCGTTAGACTCATTTACTTGTAAATTTGTCGGTCCAGGTTATGGTTTATCTCTATGTGGCGATAAAAAACGAATAATTGATAAGAAAAAAGGTCAATTAGTTCACTGGTTAAGACTTGATAGTCACCCAGCCTGACATGAAATGAAGTTAATGTAAGAGATTAAACACAACGTACCTAGTAACCTCAGCCAATATAAGCAACATTAATATCCCATAAGCACCTTGAAACACCGAAAACCGACATGTTAAAAAGAAGAAAAAGGTAGCTAAATGATGGCCAATAAACAAAACATCTTGAAAACGAAACAATAACCTTCTCAATATTACCCATAACCTATGGGTAACAACCTTTTGGGATTGCTGATCTGCTTTGAAAGTTGAAACAATGCTACGGGTCAAATGGGTAACAACCTTCCAATTTCAGAGTGTATTCTTTTACGGTATTATATAAGCAGTTATCAGTTGACTTTTTGGGATTATAGATCTGCTTTGAAACATTACAAGCAGAATCATCACGTTTCTATATATCTAGATTCAAGCAGTTTTAGAAAGACTTAGCAGAATCAAACAGTTCAAACAAGCAGTTTGTTTGTACCAATTCGAATGCCTAGTGTGGATACGAATGCAATATCGTGTCAGATTCATAGAATACTTTATCACCTTCTACCCTTGAATCTTATGCAATCTTCAAACTTCAGATGACTAAATAGTAAATATCAACACTAAACAAAAATATATTGCAACTTTAAACAATTTACTGTTACACAAAGCACATGCCATAGTTTTTTTTCTTCTGAATACCACTTTATGAACTTATCCACAAGACAAAAACATGTCTTTGAATGAAATGAGGGAACCAAACAAGACAATTCCAATCCATATTATCCCATCAAAACTGCATCAGGTGGACAAAGTACCGCCACCCATAGTCAATACTTACACAATCTGATTCTGGACCAAATGCTTCAAAAACACCTTAGGAGCAAATATTGACTACATTAACCAAGACTATATCTAAACACGAAGTCGCTAACCAAAACAATGCAACTTAATAAGACCATTCACTTGATCACTTCCTAAACTTCTAAAGAATGTTAAGAGTATTTTAATTACTATCCACAAACATAATAACTATAAACTACAAGATATATGCAGAATTAGACCTAACATCACTTAGACATGGTTCAGGAATTTTATCAAACAGTTTGTAGGCATTATTATACTCCCTTTTTCTAACTCACATTTTAACTTGACTATTTTACAGATAATGAATGAATTTGCTCACCTCAGAGTCCCCCTTGAAAATATCCTATCTGCCACCAACAACTTCGCTGAAGAAAATGTCATCGGAGAAGATAGCTTTGATAAGAGTTACAAGGGACAGCTCTTGTGGTCAGGTGAGTTGATTGATATCTTTGCTCGGAGGTTTAAGAAAGAAAGGAAGGATGCAGAACAGCTGTTTTGGACGGAGGTTTCAATGCTTTCAAGTCTCAAGCATAAAAATGTGGTTTCTCTTGTTGGGTTTTGTGATGAGAATGATGAGAAGATCATCATTATCAGGCTTGAGACCAGGTTAAGTCTTGACCAGTATCTAAGTGACCCGATGTCGATGACATGGGTTCGGAGATTGGAGATATGTGTCGGTATTGCGCATGCATTGAGCTACATTCATTATGACGAGCCACGCGATTTTAGCGTTATACACAGGAGGATCCACAGCAACTTAGTTCTATTAAATGATGAATGGGAACCCAAGTTATATGGTTTTGAATGTTCCATGAAGATTAAAGCTTCTCAAAGGCATCATTCATTTCTTACTAATAAACTTCTGTACGTGGAAGGGTATGGAGACCCAACATATATTGAGACTAAAAGTGTCAACCACAAATCAGATATCTATTCCTTTGGGATAGTATTGTTTGAACTACTCTGTGGTAGGAGATCAATAAGTGATCATCCAGATAATAAGTATTTGGCTACATTGGTCTTTTTTCATTATAAAAAGAAAATATTACATGAAATAATTGATCCGGTTTTGTGGAAACAAATGGATCCACAATCATTCAACAATTTCGCAGCAATAGCGTATGACTGCTTAAATGAAGAACCATCAAAACGCCCAAATGTAAATGAGATAGTCTCGAGACTTGAAAAGGCTTTGGAACTTCAGTTGGCATTGAAAAATATTGTAAGATGGTTTTTTTTATCTCTTTCATCTTTCTATCATAATTACTACGTAGTATTCTACATTTTTTTTTATAATAATAAGAATAATTATTTATTATTGTATTTATGATGTTAAAGGAACACTCATTAGTTGCGGAAGAAGGTGAAGGTACATCAACCAATCATAACAAGGTAATTATTTTCTTCTAACTCTTGCTATAGTCATCACAAGTTTAATTACATAGTAGTATTAAAGGTCCCCTTCTTATGAGGGGATGAACATTAGGATTAGGTTTCAAGGTATAAAAATGTGATTGGTTGAGAAAAATATACATAAAATTGGATTCATGCTAAATAATGAGGGTTATATAAAGGTAAAAATCATCAAATAGTATACAAGTTTGAGATTTGTTACAATTTAGGCCTTTGAACATTATGATTATAAAGCCACTCAAAGTTACAATAGCGTTTCATTCTTGTGTACATTTTTTGTTAAAGTGGCGTGAACAAAACATTTCTCAAACTTGGTTACTTTTTTGTGATTTTTAATGTTAAGAATTGCGTTAATTGGTTATACATAAAATTGGTTGACTAAAACATCTAGGCCCGGACCCATTTAAACTCATGTTTCTAGAAGACCCATATAGACTCGGATCCGTCTAGACCCAAACCCATCTACGCCTATGATCCAAGCTTGACCTGACCCACCTATTTCCTGTTCTAAACATTTTCACAATAATAGAAGAATTTTGAATTTATAATTAACTTAAAATTTGATTGACTTAATTGAAACATTCATGAATTTTAGTTACAGAGTATTATTAAATGCCATATTCCTAACAGCTAAAAGGTCAAAGGTCAAATATTAACCAATAAAAGTCCTTTTCTGCGGCCACGTCATTCACAGCCACTTTTTCTCTTTCTTTTCCTTTATTATTTTCAATTTTAATTTTTAATTCCTTCACTAATACTACGTACTATTTTCAATTTTATACTGACTTCCCAAATAAACAATTCTATAATCTATCAAATCCTAAACCCATTTACAAAAAAGAATTGAGATTCTCTATGATACCCTCACATACATAAGTGTTTTACCCTGTGAATCTGCACACTTTGTAATGTTGTCTTATTCGGTACATATAGGGATCAGTGACCTTCGTATCAGCAGGCGTTAAATCTCATCTCAGCAAAGAACCAATATCTTCCCTCATTGATCTTTCTCACTTAAGACTCGGCTATGAAGATATAAAATCCGCAACTAACGATTTTGCTGACGAAATTATCATCACAGAATCTGAGGATGTAACTTATTGCACAGGCCGTCTCTTGCATTCTGGAAAATACATCGATATTATTGCAAAGAGTTTATATTATGAAGATGCAAAAGATGAGAGCAAAAAGTTTTGGACAGAGATTTTGATGCTATCTAGTCTCAACCATAGGAATCTGGTGTCAGTTATTGGGTTTTTTGAAGACGAGTATGACAAGATAATCTTATACAAGAAGGAGGCCAAGGAAAGTCTCGAAAGATATCTAAATGACCAGACCCTATCTTGGATGCAAAGGTTGAAGATATGTGTTCATGTTGCAAATGCATTGAGTTACATCCATTATGATCCTGGACGAGATTTTAGTGTCATACATTGCAACATTATGAGCTCAAATATTTTACTAGATGACAAATGGGAACCCAAGTTATCTGGTTTTGAACTTTCGTTGAAAAATACAGCAGCTCGGAGGCACCGTCTTGTTCTTACTCGTGATATTGTTAAGAATGTATACATGGACCCAAAATACGAAAAGACTGGCGGTGTGAACCACAAGTCAGACGTGTATTCATTAGGCGTTGTATTATTCGAAGTCTTGTGTGGAAGGAGTGCAGTTCTTCCAGATGAAGCATTGGGAGAGGGGTTATTAAGTCAACTGGCCAACTCTCATTTGGATGATATGATTGATGAGCATTTGCGAAATCAGATGGACCAAGAAGCATTAAAAATCTTCTCAGAAACAGCATACTGCTGCATAAAAGAGTTAAGAGCAGATCGTCCACATATAGATCAGGTTGTCAAAGGACTTGAGAAAGCGTTGAAACTTCAATCAATGTATGAAAATCCGGTAAGAAAATCAACTTGTTTATCAACTTTATGTGATAATAACTGTTATATTTATCTACTAATCTCCTATTCTTTTGCAAATATTATTTTAGGAACTTCCAAGGAGTGCAGATGACAGTACATCATCCAATCACCTGAGGGTAATTTACTTCTTTATAGTTTTAGTTCGAAGCAGGTCATCCTAACTAATAAACAAATAAGTAAATTACATGAATGGTCTTATGTCGTTAAGGGCTTTTTACATTTGATCCTTGTTACGAAGAAATTAGACAAGACATTTCTGATGTCTCATATTCATAACCCTGGCACTCTAAAATGATAAACGACCATTAACAAATTTATTGAGATGACCACCTCCACACCACACGATCAACACCCAAAAACCAGAAATCAAAACACCATCTGCACCAACTACCATGGACCTGCACACTAGTAACAAATCACAAATCATTTTTAGGCGTAAAGAAGTAACAGATATGCATTGCTAAGGCGGTAAAGGAGTTCCCATCTAAGAAGGGTAAAGTGAGCAGGTGTGGTGATGCATGAATCTAGGAATTGTGAGGTGTGTAAGATGAACCTACATGGTCCTAGATATGCATTGCTAAGGAGGTAAAGGATGGTACTCACTGCAAGGTGTGTGTTCCCAATTGTGTGAAGCCATTGTAGTAGATGGAAATGTAACACAATTGGTATAGCCCTTGCCTGTGGAGAGGATATGGGTTCCTAGTGAAGCCACTAATCTAGCTTGTCATGGTTATTGTGGTGGCAGGTTGAATAACCATGATGGGTAGATAAGGTGGAAATGTAGCTAGATGGTCATTGGTGCATAAAATGGTGAACTTGGATGCTGCAGAATAATGGCATACTGATGATAGTATAACTGCAGGCTTGTATGGAATTAAGGACTGAATACAATTTGTATATGTTTAGTGTATTGCTGTATAATATAACTAGTGTTATCTGATGTATATCTTCACTTTAGTATTCTGGTAAAAGAGTTATAGGCATGTCTATACCTCATTCAATTGATTGTATGAAGCTTTGTGTTTAATTATATGTTCACCTTTTGCACCAAAAAAAAAAAAAAAAAAAAAAAAAAAAACAGATATCGAAGCTAACGAAATCCATTGACTGAGACTAAAGTGTTGTATAACTTTTTTCTATTAACATCACAATTAGTACAAATTGTGATTTTTTTCATTCAATAATTATCTAAGTATGTTTTATTTTGAATGTCCACAATGTTGCAGTTGAAGAACTTGGAACACTTGAAGATTGGACTTAACGATATCGAGATGGCAACAGAGAAGTTTGCCGACAAATATTGCATTGGGTCAGGCGGATATGGTATGGTATACAAGGCCCAACTCGAACATTTTGATAGCAGTAAGTCATCTTCCACAGAAGGGAAGAATAAATGTGATCTTCCCAAGAAACATAGCACGGTAGCCATAAAACGGATTCACAATCGAGAAGGAGAACAAGGGTTCATAGCAGAAATTGAGATTCTGACTAGCTGTAAACATGAGAATATAATCTCTCTTCTTGGTTTTTGTGATGAAGATCGTGATCACATGATCCTTGTCTATGAGCTTGCTTCTAAAGGGAGTCTTGAGGATTATCTGGGAAACAGTGATAAGATGACTAATCTTACTTGGATGCAACGCTTGAAAATATGTCTTGATATCGCACATGGCATGAATTACATGCACACCAACTCAGATCAAGACAAACAAAAGATAATACACCGTGACATCAAGAGTGCAAATATTCTATTGGGTGAAAATTGGGAGGCGAAGATTGCTGATTTCGGGCTCTCCAAAATCCACCCAGCAGATCAAGAGACCAGCACTCTGAATACCGAAACGATTGCAGGTACAAATGTGTATTTGGATCCAGAATATGAGAAGTCTGGAAGATTAAATAAAAAATCAGACATTTACTCTTTTGGAGTTGTGTTGTTTGAGATCTTGACCGGGAGGTTGGCCTATGATCCTATATACACCAAGGTGAATGAGAAGGGGATTGCATTCATTGCGCGAGATCATTTTGAGAACGGAACACTAATGGAAATTGTTGATCACAAGATCAAGGAAGAAACGGATGAACATGTCTTTTCTCTAAGTAAAGGACCCAATGCAGAATCTTTGGACACATTTTCAACAATTGCATTTCGATGTTTAGCAGTGACTCAAGTCGAACGTCCATCAATAGATGTTGTCATCAATGAACTTAAAAAAGCCATATACTGTCAGGTGCATATTTTTTTTGAATAACTCTATAATCTCCTCATATATTATTCATAGTAGTATGTGACATTTCATACATTATACTTTGTGTAACTAATATAAAAAACCTCAAACTTTTACTGAATTAATGATCTTACCATTTAACTTTTTTAGTCCTTAACTTTTGTGACGTATTGTTTCAATCTTAAACTTTACCAAGTCACCAATTCGCCAGTAAACCTCCTCACTCCCCCTCCCCTTCTGAGTGTGACGTATAAATTTCTTATTTAATTCTAAAATGCAACAACCAAGCTTGATTTACAATGCTAACCCTGAACCTTGAGACTTCAAAGGAGTTTTAGATGGCAAATAGTTCAGTTATTCTTTACTTATCAAATAGACTGATTGTCCAATGATTCGCAGGAGAACCACAAGGACAGCCTCAAACTGTCACTTCAAGACATAAAGTTGGCCACAGAAAATTTTAATCAAGACAATCTCATTGGACATGGAGATTTTGGGAATGTGTACAAGGGTCACACTCATGGGCATAACTTCATTGCTGCAAAGCGGTTGGGTAGGAAATCAGCTGAAGGAGAAGCTGAATTTGTGACAGAGCTTGAAATCCTTATGGAGTATAAACATGAAAATGTAATTGGTCTTGTAGGCTACTGTGATGAAGAGGATGAGAAAGTTATTGTCTATGAGTATGCGTCAAGAGGAAGTCTTGATAAGTACTTAAGCGATGATAGCCTTACGTGGGTGATGCGGCTTAAAATATGCATCGATATAGCAATCGGGTTGGAGTTCCTTCATGGTACTGTTTCAAGTCCAGAAATGGTAATACATAGGGACATCAGCAGCAACAACATTCTACTGTTTGATGATTGGAAAGCAAAAATTGGTGATTTTGGGATTTCTTTAGTATGTCCAACAAATCGGGATGTAGACTATGTCATCGACAATGTTACAGGCACAATCGGCTATCGTGACCCACTATACTCGAAAACAGGCTTCTTAACTAAAGAGTCAGATATATTCTCATTGGGTGCGGTCTTATTTGACATATTGTGTGGGAAACTATCATCTGAAAAGCTAGATGATGAGTATCTTTATTTACCCTTTTTGGCTAAACAACACTATCATTTAGAAAAACTTGATGAGTTGGTGTTTGAGGGTATAAAAGAACAAATTGTGCCACAATCATATATTACATTTACAAGGATTGCCCTACAATGCTTACATCACAGGAGAGAAAGACGGCCATCAGCTGATGAAGTGGTCATACAGCTTAAAAAAGCATTGGAATTCCAAGTAAGTTTCTATATTTTGAAAAAATTGGCTAACTTTTGATTCATATATATCTAAACTATGGCGTTTAACAAACTGTAAGAAAGTAACTGTATGAAACATGAGTTTATTAATTGATTAATGTATATACATGAGGATTATGAGAAATGGGAGCCCAAATTACCAAAAAGAAAGAGGAACTTTACAACATTTTTTATAAGGGAATCCTCCTTCAACAGGACAAAGTCGTAACCGGTTCATTCCCGTATCTCCTTTGTTGGGTGTTTCCCATTTCTATGTATCTTCTCCTTATTGAGAGATAATTCAAAATCACACATGCATTTATACATCATACACACTGAGTCTGATATGCATTTTGGTCGTATAACAGTTGTTGTCATGCGTTCCAGCCACAATGTTTTCCTACATAAACAGTTGTCCACATGAGCAGAAATCTCTTTCAGAATCAAGGTTATTCTCTCTACATCTCCACCTTTTTTAGATTTTAATGATAAGCAAACATATGCATTATTAGTAAAAGTATGTTATGCTTTTTAATGTTAAAGTATATGGCTAATCTCTTTACCGTTTAATGCATGAAAAGTTGTATATGGTAGCATAATATGATTATTAATTATATAATTATAATTAGGATCAAATAGGATCAAACTTAAGAATCCCTTGGACTAAGTTCACATTTTCCAACTGTAATACACTTTCTTATCACAATGACTCTCTGCACTAACACAAAACATATTTGAATCCCTTTGACTCTATTCTTCTAGAACTGCTAATCCCCTGTGCTAATCAACAAAGGAATAGTGTTTCATCTTTTGCTCTTTTACACTTTAGACCTCATCTCATCAGGTTAATAACAAGATTAGTCCTGCATACATACATATCAACAATGAGAACTGATGATGTACATGACAAAATAGATTTTAATACTCACTATATGATTGGGAACTATAATTTTATAAACCTTCTAGTAAGGTAGTTGAGGTTTGCCCCTGTTTCGGGTCCTCTGTTCTCATGACCATGAATTATAAATTTTGCAAGCATCTTGATAGTTTTTTTTTTTTTTTTTTTTTTCCTTTTTTTTTCTTTTTAATTAATATTCTTACCTTTATTTAAATAGATATTTGTCTGGTACAATAAATTCTTACATCGAAATTAGACTCTTGTTCCAAAAATTATGAAATTCAACAGTAGAAGAGTATGGGAATAAAGGCTACGACTAATTTAGACTTGGATGTTTATAATATGCATAGGTTTGGGACAGTGGTGAAGATGTTAGATATTTCCGACTTGAACATCAAAATCAAGACAAGAGCTCAATTTTTATCTCTAGATGTTGTCTATGGGGTCTATTTAGTCTTCAAATTTTGTGATTCAAGAAAATTTTCAAGTAAACCTGTGTATGTAAACCTAAAGTATAGAAAGGGACACGAAAGTCTACATGCATATTTTGCAACATGGAGAGATGAGCAGTGGATGATGATTGAGTTGCACCGTTTCTTGAATCAAAACGAAGATGTCGATTTTGAGTTTCTAGTTGAGCGTTTTTCATCGTATTATTGTGGAGATGGTGCAGTTTATGTTGAAGGCATTGAATTCCGAGCCATTGACAAGGTAAGTTTGAAAATATTTCCTGGTTCCATCCTCAATTGTTTAGTATATTGTATAAAGGGATCGATGCATGAGGAAAAAAATCATGTTCTAAGTTGCACATATACGTAACTCTATTTGTATACAGGCAAAACATGAAGAAATGATAAAAAAGTTGATGAATGTCCAACAAGTCCAAAATTCCAACACTTATGTGGATCAGGCGCTAGGATTTATAACTAGCCTCCAAAATAGATTAAAGATAAAAAAAGGAAATGACGAGTTGTACAGGTTGGACGAAGTAAATGGAAAGAAACTTCTTATGGTTTCAGCGAAGGCATCTTTATACAAATTCTCGGATGCAAATAATTTTACTACAATATCATCTTCCCAGTCCAGGTTTGCTGTTTTGAACTAACTTTTGTTACATATCCCTCTGAACGTTTACTATATGTGCTTATCTTTGCTTACCCAAATATTTGAAATTTCTATGACACATTTGATCATTTATGGCACTAACCTTCTTTGTTGCCTAGTAAAACATTGAAGATTTGTGAATAGATGTTAAGAAAAGTTTCACTTCTTGGATCGATTTTATGTGTCTTGGAATTTTACTTTGTGGTTTTTATGATGATGTACATATCGTTCATGCAGATTTCAAAAGGTGATTAAGCTTTTACCACAACAGGTATTAAAAATCAGATGCACGATCAAAAGTGAAATGTTGTCACCAGATACAGAATACGTGTGCTACATTGTGTTCAAGCTTTCAAAAAAATTCCAAGGGCTGCATTGTCCGGTTAAAGTACGAGATGTACTCCACCAAGAAAACAATGAGGCTGAATTTGTTTATTTTATAACCCCAAGCCCATTGAACATAAATGGTATCACTTGGGTTCCGAAACAAAGGGAAGATGGATGGATGGAGATTCAACTGTGGAAATTTAACTCAACTCATGAATTCAAAGATGACTCTCTTTCTATTGATATGAAGTTTACAAGTCATGAAGGAACTATGTCTGGCCTCATTGTATGTGGCCTTGAGTTTCGACCAGTGTAAAAGAATTTTCCCTGTTCTCATTAACATTCCTTTTTTACTATGAGTATCGGAAAGATGCTATGTGAAACCTGGATAGTTATAAAATCATGTATTTGTTAAGGTTCATGTTCTTTATGCATGTGTACATTAGGTGATTTATATTGATAGGTTATTTCTTTCATCTATTTATGTTTCGTGACAAATATAAGGGAAGATGATTTGCACACGTAACTTTCTGATTGATTCACACCAACTTATGCATTAAAAGGTTGTGCTATATCTATACCCTACTTTCTATGTTTGTACACTGATGTGTTGTAAACAAAGAAAAAAAGTGTGCAAATAATTTTCAAATATAATGGGATCGGCAAAATGAGTGTAGATTCCTGATATGAATGTTAACAAGCTCATTTTGACAATGGAGTAATGCCTAGCATCTTTTTTGAAAAGCTCATCTTCTATTGGGAAAAATTTTAAAAAGACATAAAATTTTAACAACGATTGTGATTTATAAGAAGTTGCTGTCCAGGTGCAACATATTAAATACAACTCCAATACATAGATTTGTCATTAGTTACACTAGAATAAATAGCTTACAGAAATACAGAACTTTGATGTTGCTGAAAAACACTATGGATCTAACAATTCACAAACAAGCCTCATACTAAATCCGAATCGTAAGACTTTAAACCAGCTACCTAAGGCTGCAGACCATAATAATATGGGTTAATGATTCACACGCCTAACAACACGATATCAAATGACAAAACCAAATGGGAAGACACGTGTGAGAATATTGGCCGTTAAACAAGTTGCACAAAATGCCACAAAACTAAACATGCTACTTTGACACCGACTGCAACCATTTGTGCCATACGAACTTTTCCATCCTCATCCAACTGATCAAACATCACAGAGAGTGCCTCCTACCAATCACAGACATAGCCAAAAGACGCTCATCAAGTTTGAGACGAGGTAAATCTTTTATCTGCATTGCTAATTTGCCCATAGTGACATTCACTGCATTGCTTCCTTGATTAGCCACTTTTGATTCCACATAATTATCACCTACCTCGTCGCCCTCATTTCTTTTGCGTTTACTGCTTTCACTCTCTTGAACTGCATAGAATGAAGAAAGATTCCAACTAACGTGTAACTCCTCATCTTCCAAACGCAGAATAGTTTGGTTTTCTTTTACCATGTCTTTAGCTTTCACTCCAAGAAAGTCAGCTTTAGAACCCTTAGTTGTGTCCTTAACAAAGATAGTACCAAGCATGTCGTAATGGGGAAATCGTTTGGTTATCTTATGAATGATGCTACAAGGAAAGCATGCGAACAAGCATTATGTCATGTCATATTCTCATCAACTATTAACAATCATCTATGTTATAATCAGGTTGATCATTGTGATTTGTGAATATGTAACTGGTCAAGCTGTGAAAATTAAAAACCTAGCTAAACATATACTGAGTGTTTCCTAGAAGTCATCTTTGAAGCATTTTTTCATTTTAAATCACTATGATACCATGTGTTCTAATATCAAGAACAATAGAAATAGTAATACAAAGTTGTTGAGAACATACTAAGTGGTACTCCTAGAAGTCTTGTGCCTTAAAGAATTCATCGAAAAGAAATTATCTGGATATTGCTTATCAGGATCTATCAACTGGTGCACTGCATTCACATAGTCGGATTCAATATGAGCATGAACAAACTTTCCTGATACATGTAGTTCCAAGAGTGCATCAACTAGCATTTTATCTTCCTCTTCTATCCATGGTGCCTTTTACCTTCATAGACTATATTGCCACCACAGAAACCATAACGGTAACCTGCACGAGGTACACCTGCCATGTCTGCAACACACAGTGTTGATATCTATTATATGTGAATACACAGGACCTGGCTACAATTATATACTAATATAAACCATAAATATTAACCACAAAAAGAATGCCAAAATAAGTAGAGGTCCATAGTAATCCCTTTATAATTCATCATTGGGTCTTGTAATCCATTGGTGTTGCCCTCAAGTTTATTTAAGTTACTAAAACGGGTTGAAGCTTTTGGCCACTTGAAGGCTACTATAATGTTTCACGCCAATAAACTTATATGGAGTATTGTAATAAGCACGTAAGTAGATAACTAAGCTTATAAATATGCGGTGTTTGTCTAAGCTTACTGTGTAGGCTTAGGCTTATGAGCTTATCTCCAATCAGCATATTATGGCTTAAGATAATAAACTCATAAGCTCTTGTCGAGTGTTGATTAGCTTATGATGAAAAGAGCTGACAAGCTTGTATAAGCCCATAAGCCACATAAAATAAAATTATTAAAACCTTCTAAATAAGCACATAGTCTTGAGCTTAGGGGGTGTTTCTTTAACCTTAGTTGTCCGGCTTAATGGCCTTATTGACCTCTTAAAAAGCTAATAAGCTTAACTTTTAGGGCTTATGAACTTATGAACTTGAATAAGCCATAAGCTCAAGTTGACAAGCGGATAAGCCCTAAGGGGGTGTTTGTTTAAGCTTATTTTTGGGCTTTTTGAGCCTATTTAACTATGCTTATATTTCCTAAGTTCATTTTTCAGGCTTATTTTACAACTTATGGGCTTATTTTTCATCTTTAAGCCATAATAAGCTCATTAGTCAAAAAATTAAGCGTGGAAAAATAGACTTACAAAAAATAAGGAGAGTCAAATAAGCTCATTGACTATTAAGGTTCTTACGTCTAAAGTTCAATTTGCTCATAAGCTGAGTAGAGGGACGGTACCATGGAACCAAAACTACAAATGACCCGGTGCATTTACAAAAAGCTAAACATGAATATAAGCCCCTTTTTTTTATTTTTATTTTTTTTTATTATTTTTTTTTTACATGAATTAACACTACGGCACAAAAATCCATGTGTGTCACGAGACCCTCAAACCCACCTTGGTTTCATCAACGAAGCTTATATAACAACCCCTTAAAATCCTATACTAACAAATGTACATAAACTCCGTTAAAACCAACTGATCTGAAAGCTTTATTGTATAACAAAGGTGATTTGCTATGTCCAACTGGCTTCCCAACAATGCCGAATACTTTTGTGTCAGGTCCTAATTGTCTGAAATTAACCAAGTCCAAAAGGTCCCTAATTGTGGGCTGCCCGGGTGCCGATACCTTTCCATGCTCAAGGGTGTCAGATGTCAAATATCCACCGAATTTGGAGCAGAGTACTCGAGACATCAAACCCTTCTAACCCATCACCATTGTTATTATTGGAACCTAAATGATTAATATGTACATTTAAATAACCAAGTAAATAAAGAAAGCAGGAAATAATTCAGAGATGTTAACAACAACAACAAAAATACCCAATTCCGTATGCACGAGGTATGGGGGAGGTGGAGTATAGACAAATCATACACCTACTTTATGGTAAACCCGAAAGAGGGAGACTGCCTCCAAGAAGACCTCGGGCAAGTGTAAATGAAAGGGTGAAAGTGCTCAAGAAAGTGTGAATGTTAGAGATGCAAGAATAGAGGAACAATGAAAGCATATAAATACAAGCATGCTAACAAGGAGCACATTAAAACAAAGAAGCAAAATAATCATACAACACGTTGAAAGCATAGCATATAAAATAAAGAACAAGAATAGAGGAAAAGGGGGAATTAACACAAGAGTAGAAACCATAGTTGTCAAAAGCGATAGCGATTGCAAAGCGCAAAAGACCCAAAACTCGCTATAGCGCAAAGCGCATAAAAAGCGCGCGCTATAGAAAAAAAAAGCGCACTTAAGTAAACGTGTTTCTGGATATGATTCGATCCTTGTATCATGTTTATAACATGATTCCGACCAAAACCCACTAACTTAATTGGATTAAAACACTCTAAAACAAAAAATCCCAAATCGTACCATGAACCCTAATTTCCAAAATCAAACCAAACGTGTTTCTGGGTATAATTGGATCCTTGTATCATGTTTATAACATGATTCCGACCAAAACCCACCAACTTAATTGGATTAAAACACTCTAAAACAAAAAATCCCAAATCGTACCATGAACCCTAATTTCCAAAATCAAACCAAACGTGTTTCTGGGTATAATTGGATCCTTGTATCATGTTTATAACATGATTCCGACCAAAACCCACCAACTTAATTGGATTAAAACACTCTAAATCAAAAAATCCCAAATCGTACCATGAACCCTAATTTCCAAAATCAAACCAAACGTGTTTCTGGGTATAATTGGATCCTTGTATCATGTTTATAACATGATTCCGACCAAAACCCACCAACTTAATTGGATTAAAACACTCTAAATCAAAAAATCTCAAATCGTACCATGAACCCTAATTTCCAAAATCAAACCAAACGTGTTTCTGGGTATAATTGGATCCTTGTATCATGTTTATAACATGATTCCGACCAAAACCCACCAACTTAATTGGATTAAAACACTCTAAATCAAAAAATCCCAAATCGTACCATGAACCCTAATTTCCAAAATCAAACCAAACGTGTTTCTGGGTATAATTGGATCCTTGTATCATGTTTATAACATGATTCCGACCAAAACCCACCAACTTAATTGGATTAAAACACTCTAAATCAAAAAATCCCAAATCGTACCATGAACCCTAATTTCCAAAATCAAACCAAACGTGTTTCTGGGTATAATTGGATCCTTGTATCATGTTTATAACATGATTCCGACCAAAACCCACCAACTTAATTGGATTAAAACACTCTAAATCAAAAAATCCCAAATCGTACCATGAACCCTAATTTCCAAAATCAAACCAAACGTGTTTCTGGGTATAATTGGATCCTTGTATCATGTTTATAACATGATTCCGACCAAAACCCACCAACTTAATTGGATTAAAACACTCTAAATCAAAAAATCCCAAATCGTACCATGAACCCTAATTTCCAAAATCAAACCAAACGTGTTTCTGGGTATAATTGGATCCTTGTATCATGTTTATAACATGATTCCGACCAAAACCCACCAACTTAATTGGATTAAAACACTCTAAATCAAAAAATCCCAAATCGTACCATGAACCCTAATTTCCAAAATCAAACCAAACGTGTTTCTGGGTATAATTGGATCCTTGTATCATGTTTGTAACATGATTCCGACCAAAACCCACCCATTTAATCACACTCATGAACCCTAATCGTCGCTTTAAATGATTGTGGGCTATTGCCTCGTGGACATAGCGATGTGGGCCCGCTATCGCTTCGCTTCGCGCTATAGCGCATGTAGCGCACGCTTTTGACAACACTGGTAGAAACGAACACATGCAACGAACAAAAGCATGGGGGATATAAAGCATAACCACATACAAGCATCGGAACATAGAGGCACCAAAAAAAAAAAAAAAAAAAAAAAAAAAAGGAAAAGGAAAGGAAGATGAAGCAAAGGGTTCTAAACCTAAGAGCAAAGGCAAATATGTACATGGGAGGATTAGTACTGCTAATAAAAAAAACGCCTAGGCAGCCTATAGGGCACAAGCTAAGACTCTAAATACCTAAAACGCGAGGAAAAATTAGCAACAAAGCACGACGAAAAAAAAGATGAATCAAGGACTAAAAGACACCTATAGATCCTAGATGCCAAACTAGCTCGAACTGACATAGAAAATTCAGAGATGTTTAAAAAACTTATATATTTTTTAAGTTGCAAACAAAATTCTATCTCTAGAATTTAAGATACACGACTTATGCCGCTTACTTGAGAATCAGCAGTGATGTGAAAGACTCGTGCTACATCGGTTATATCTACAGCGGTTGTTGCAAACTTGACAATGTCAGCTCCTGTTGACTATATTTTGGCCACAAGGTTCCCAAGCTCTTCTATCGAAGGAGTATTTTGATAATTGTGGGAAGAAACTATGAGTTTTCACTTTGTAGGCTTGTCTCAATGGATTAAGTTGTTGAAATCATCAACGGCCTGCATTTGAGTAACTAAAATGAGAAATCTGATAGAAATTTTATGTCTGATAGTATAACAGGAATTTACTATGTAAGAACACTAATAATAGTACTTTAGACAGGCCCATGACACAAAGAAACCGTTTTTTATTTAAGAGAACCTTAAGCTCAACATCAATGTGATCAGCTCCTAATTCCATTGCTAATCAAAGAGCAGCCAATCGACTTTGTTCATCTCCATCGTACTGACCACCTTCCCATGTTGGTCTAAAAAATAACATAGAATCAGAAACCTTTTCGGGAAAGATAAAGTGTTACAACGTCATGTAATATGGACTAGATTAATCAAGAAACCAATAGCCCTGGTTGTCCTAAAGAAAAATATAAATGTCCCTTTATGTAAGAAGGATTCATAATATACAACATCAATACTTCTATGATTAGGGATGTTTGGTAATGCTTATTAAAACTGCTTATGCTTTCATGAAATAAGCAATTGCTATAACAGAAGGCAATGCTGCAAAAAGTGTATAGATAGGCTTCTATAGTAATAAAAACAGATAATCAGATATTGCATTTGTTTAAGTTTTAGGCAATCAGCTAATTAGGGATTTAAGACGTAAAATAATCAGAATCGGATATGCCGTATAAATAGGCAACTCCGAAACTGTTACTTATAGCTGCTGCTTAGTTCACCATCAAACACTTATTACTGCTGATCTACTGTATCAAAATGCAACAAGGGGTGTTTGGCATTACTAAGTTAAACAGCTTATGCTCATAGCCAGAACTTATGATTCTGAATACGCCAACAATAACCGGTTCAAACAAAACAATCTGAAACTCCTTACTGAAAAGACCTTATTTACCCCTAAACTAAGTAGATAAGCATAGTCAAATTTATGCATCTGCTCAAAAAACACAATAAGCAGATAATCAAGTACGAGTACTAGGAATGGTAATATGAACGCTAGTAGAATCGTAGGTCCCATTGTCTATCACAATCCTTGCACCCATCGCTTTTGCACCCACCGCCAGCACCAATAATCACAAATAGTCTACCAGCCAAGGGTGATCCTGTTGCACCATTTTGAACACCAGAACCTGTAAACAGTTGCAACCATTTGTGTTGTAAGTAAATCTCAAACAGGTCAAATGGGTCGAACAGGTTGAAGTCACACATGATATATGATATGAAACTTCTAATAGAAATTAGAATGTACAGAAAGCAACCTCGTAGACTATCATCGATAGCAGAAATAGCGCCAACATAGTCTGTATTGCAACCATATAACGTCCTATCATTTGGTCTCCTGATAGCGCAATCGACTGCTCCTATTGACTGTGTAATACAATCAGTAACAGAATACTTAAAAGCCATACTTTCATCATTAAACATGCTTTTATAGTTAAGCTTACTATAACAATACCTTTGCAAGTGGATCAACCTCATCACAACATTGAAGTAAAGATTCTTTGTGACGAATGGTACAACTGCAAACAATAATGATACATTTTTCTAATCTGAATAAGTAGAAAAACGGGTTTTTTCCCATAAAATACCAACGTACTTTCACATTTTTGCCAATTTATCCATTCTACTTTTTTTATAACATTTGACTCATTATAAGATCGCTCTGTAGACTGTTTGGGCATCAGTAACACTAAAAGCGACTGTCAAACATGATCAACATTATAAAAAAATGATAGGTTTATATATGTGTGATTTAGATTGATATGTAATGTTAAATTTTCCGGTTACCAAATGCCCCAAACTGTACACTAAGACTTCCTTTAAAGACTCGTTTATATACAAAAATATAAAAAGTATGTCGGTTTGATGGAAAAAGCCCTAGAAACTTAAGCACTAGCTCTAATAAAAATAGATGAAAACTCAACCTGAACCCCGCGAAATCTGTAGACGAGTAAGTATCAAGAAAATTCTTTACATTATCCACCAACAAATGTACATAAACTCCATTATAACCAACTGATCGGAAAGCTTTATTGTACAACAAAGGTGATTTACTATGTCCAACTGGCTTCCCAATAATACCGAATACTTTTGTGTCAGGACCTAATTGTCTGAAATTAAACAAGTCCAAAAGATCCCTAATTGTGGGTTGTCCGGGTGCAGATACCTTTCCATGCTCAAGGGTGCCAAATGACAAATATCCACCGAATTTGGGGCAGAGTACTCGAGACATCAGACTTTCACCCATTACCATTGCTATCAATGGAACCTAAATGATTAATTAAGGTACTTAAATAACCACGCAAGCTAATAAAACTGCAAAAAAAATAAATCTAATTTACAAATTTCATTACATGCATCACTTACGCCGCTTACTTGAGAATTAGCAGTAATGTGAAAGACTTGTGCCATGCCAGTTATATCTATAGCGGTTGTTGCAAACTTGACAATGTCAGCTCCTGTTGACTGCAATTTGGCCACAAGGTTCCCAAGCTCTTCTATTAAAGGAGTATTTTGATAATTGTGGGAAGAAACTATTAGTTTGCACTTTGTAGGCTTGTCCACATGGATTAAGTTGTTGAAATCATCAATGGTCTGCATTTGTGTTACGAATAACAGTATAGTACTTTAGACGAGCCTATGAGCATGAATAGACGCATTTAATGTCAAGAAGAAGGAACCTTAAGCTCAACATCGATGTGATCAGCTCCTAATTCCATTGTTAATCGAAGAACAGCCAATCGACTTTGTTCATCTCCGCCGTACTGACCACCTTCCCATGTTGGTCTAGAAAATAACATAGAATCAGAAACCTTTTCGGGAAAGATAAAGTGTTACAACATCATGTAATATGGACTAGATTAAGGGGATGATTGGTAATGCTTATTAAAACTGCCTATGCTTTAATGAAATAAGCAATTGCTATAACAGAAGGCAATGCTGCAAAAAGTGTGTAGACAGGCTTCTACAGTCACGAAAGCAGATAATCAGATATCAGATTTGTTTAAGTTTACGGCAATCAGCTAATTAGGGATTTAAAACGTAAAATAATCAAAATCGCATATGTTGTTTGAATAGGCAAATCCAAAACTGTTACTTATAGCTGTTGTTTAGTACACCATCAAATGAGCCTATAATCATATCCAAACACTTATTACTGCTGATCTACTGTATCAAAACGCAACAAGGGGTCCTTGACATTACTAAGTTAAACAGCTTATGCTCATAACCATAAGAACAACTTATCCAAAACAGCTTATTTCACCCCTAAGGTTAAACTTACAATACTGAATCCACTAACAATAACCGGTTCAAACTAAACAATCTAAAACTTCTTATTGAAAATACATTATTTCACCCCTAAACTAAGTAGATAAGCATAGTCAAATTTATGCATCTGCTCAAAAAACACAATAAGCAGATAATCTGTAATAAAAACAATCCAAATTCTGAAACAATCCCATCACATGTTAGACGGTTGACGATTCAGTATACAATCAGAAAAAAACTAAATCCACGTCATAAGAGTTCTAACGATATCATAAGCATAAGCCCTTTTTCATCCGAAAATACTTATCCATTAGCAACTCCCAAATCCCAAATATGCCCCTAAATATTATTATACTTGCATATACTCCACATTTCATCCTAAACTTAAACTGCTAATTACAAAGAGCTTATTTACCCTAAACTAAGTAGATAAGCATAGTCACATTTCATCATCTGCTTAAAAAAAAGCAATAAGAAGATAAGCTGTTTACATAAGCAAAAATCCCAAACTCCCCACATCACATGTCAAACAATTTAGTATACTAATAAATCCAACATTCATATCACGAAAACAGTTGTGAATATCGGAAAAATAGTCCCAAAAAAAGGCACCTGCAAGTAAAAAGAGTAGGCAAAAGACTTAATTTATAAAGGGTTTGATATCATATATATCAGTAAACCTTTCTTGTTTCAAACTATCCTATCTAATCTCGATTAGGTCAGCGCACCTCCCAATCAGCTTATTTCAACCTCAAATAAGCATATAATCATGTCCAGAAACTAAAACCTTATCCACAATATCAAAATGCGATAAGGGGGTGTTTGGTATTACTATTTCAAACAGCTTATAAGCAGATGATCAGCTTCTTAAACAATTAAACTCCTTAACTTTATCTTTATCAAAATACGGTTTTGACCCAATTTATCACTTCAAACAGAAAGTAGAGAAAGAAACCTCAAGGGGTGTTTGGGAATGTAATTAAACCTGTTTATGCCTTTATGAGATAAGCATTGACTGTAAGAAAATTATTTACATTAACAAATTGATGAAATTAAAAGATGGGTTTTGTAAAAAGATTGGAGATATTACATAAAAATGTGAACTTTTTGTGAATTGAAAGTTGATTTTGTGGGATTGAAATGTTAGGGTTTAGGTTTTGATTTGGGGGAAAAGTGGAGGGAAATTGA
The DNA here is from genome assembly GCA_030686995.1 of Artemisia argyi. Lineage (NCBI taxonomy): Eukaryota > Viridiplantae > Streptophyta > Magnoliopsida > Asterales > Asteraceae > Artemisia > Artemisia argyi. The sequence continues at coordinate 214,749,705 of CM060685.1, read as the reverse complement.
TTTGGTTTTTTTACAGGGAAAAGGAAAGGGAAAATTATTTGAGTGATTTTTGGTTGTTTGCACATGTTTTTTGGGGATTTTTTATATTTATTATATGTTTGTATTTTTATTTTTTTTTTTTTTTTTGGGGGGTAAAGGTTATATGCATATAAAAAATAATAAAATGAGAATGGTACATGAAAGAGTGGGATTAGGGTGGCAATTGAGTCGTGTTCGTGTTGATCTATTCGGGCTCACGGGTTAACAGGTTGAAATAACCTCTACCCAAACACGACCCATTTATTAATCGTGTCAATAAGCTCAACACTAACCCAAACCTGCATAACCTACGTAACCCCGTTTATGACCCGTTTAACCTGTTTAAGTAAATAGGCCAAATAATGAATAAAGTTGGTGGTTTATTGATTTAACTAGTTTAAACGCAAAAATTATATAATGGTCTAAAACATGATAAAGATATCATACAAATAACTATACGACAATATGATATCTGAGTTATAAGGGTCAATTTCAATAATATCTGATTTATAATCGTAATTTACTCATATTAAGTACATAACAAGATACATTTAATCCATATCCAACATTAAAACCATGTTATATATTTTATTTTTAAAGACTTATATACTTAAACCGGTTCACGTGTTGACCTGTTTAACACTTACTCAACCCAAACACGACCCATTTATTAAACGGGTTAGACGGGTTGACTTGTTTTTGACCCAAACCTGTTTATCCTCAACCCAAACCTGTTTAACTTCGTGTCGTGTCAAGAATTGACACCCCTAAGTGGGATGAACCACTCTTAAAATAGTATGAACATGCTCATACAGACAGCGGCCAAGTCATAACATTAGAGGCATTTAACAAAATAGAAATATAAAATACAAATGCCTCTAAGCCAAGAACTTCATCAGCTTTCACTCAGAGCTACATTAGCTAATTTCCATGTTTCCTTTAGCCTATCCACATGAACATTTTGCTTGAATCAGCCAATTTTATCCTTATCATGTCCACTATCATGTTCTTAACTTTGCTCGGTTTTCCTCTCACCTTTACCATGTATCCTATTATTCCTCTCTTGCCACACATAATATGACGTATCAGCCACGACTAATCGTGCAATAGTACTTGTCACATTATTTCGAATGGACAGAGGTAACAATCAGCACATAATGTCATCCCACATTGGCGAATACTTGGGAGATCCGCAACTTTTATCACTTGCTTCCATACTTCAGATGAATATGGACATTTGAAGAACAAATGTACACGCGTGTCAGGTTGGATTTTACATAATGGACATCAAAGCAAGCTTAAATCAACATCATTTTCAACGCCCCATTGTTTTAGACGATCTTGGGTTTTGAGACGATTTTGCATGACTAGCCATAAATGTGCAGCGTGTCTTATAATTGGTGTCGACAAAATTAAAAGGGTCAGTTGTATGAGAATAAAGTTTCAAATCTAACTGCTCTTTGAGACGAGCTACAAGTGGTTTCTTATAATTGGCGTCGACAAGATTAAAAGGGTCAATTATATCACGGCTGGATTGGTGAGTTATTCATAAACGTACAGCAATATATTCATAAGGACCTTTGCAACACCCTAAGTCCCTAACCCAAAACCATAACCATGAAAACAACATACTTAACCTAGACACAAGATCAAAAACTACAACCCAAAAGCCATACCCACAATCCAAAAGCCACACAACACAACCCCGTGCACCAAAACCCTATCCTACTATCACGTCCTTCAACTTCGTAGCATGGATGAGCTTCTCACGCGCACCAATATGGGATTGATTCACCATAATTTGGAGACGAGTTATCATCTCCCAGTCTCTCTTTTGCACACGCTTCAACGCACGAGCAGTTTCCCAATTCTCAGGGTTAGCACGTAACCGTGGAAACCTTTCCAGCTCCTCAATCACCTTTGTCTTTTATAGTATCAAGCATCTCCAAACAAAGCTCTCTAAATTTAGTCTCAAACTTCATGTCCTTGTTACTTCCCTCTCCATTAAAATGCACACTTGATCAACTGTTGAAATTTAACTCAACTCGTGACCTTGAGAATGACTCTTTTCCAATTAATATGAGATTTACAAGTCTTGAAGGACCTTTATCTGGCCTCATTGTATGTGGCCTCGAGTTTTGGCCACTGTAAAAGGACTATCTGCGGTATCTAGCTAGTATTTTATGTTTTTACTTCGTGTAACAGAAAAAGGTCCTTATTGTTGCACCAGGATAATTATAAAAATTATGTCTGAATGTTTATCTTATGCATATTTTATTGTGAAAAGCAAATTGGCTTGTTTTGGACAGACAATTACAAGGATTGTGCTGGACTCATACCTCCAGCTTTCAAACAGCTACCCAAGTTGCTCTACAGGTGCAAAATATATATGCACAAATTTTAGTTTGAAGATAGTTTGAAAAGGTTTATGTTTTGGTAAGAATGATTCATAGGGAAACATCAGGTATTCTTTGTGTCACACTAAGCTAACAAACTATGTTAACATCAGTCAAATCGCTCTTACTTTTTCAGACATTAATGAAATATATTACCAATCATAGAATCAGGTTGTACTATTACGATTGTCTTGTCGGAAAAAATTGATGTCTCAAAGATATTCATGGTTTCTTTCATTAAAACAGTTTCATGTAATCTACTTGCAATATTAACAATAATTTCATCTGATATTTTGTTAAATCTGAGCTGTAGTTTTGTAAAACCAGATTCTTGGAGCACAAACTAAGACTTCTGACAAGTTTATATCTTATGGTTACGTTATAAGATCTCAAGGGTCAACGGATTTGAACAGCAGAATCATTAATTTATAGGTTGTTGAATTAAATCCAACCCGTCTTCATCGAGAGAAGAAAGTTGCAAATCCTGTAATTTGAACAGAAACGGTCAACTTACCAAATAAAGTGATAATCATTTCTAAAGGGTAGGCAATTGACTCATTTATTCGGGTTAGGTTTTATCTCTAGCTCAAACAAGTGAAATCAACAAGATTAAATACAAAGAGAATAGAAAAAGTTGCGAGTGTAATATCAACACACTGCAATTTAAAACTGTCACAAAAAGTGTTCCGCGCCTACCCCCACCAAACTCTCGGCATGTGCCATAAAGTTGTCCAATATGACCTTAACCCTTTTCTACTCATTACGAAGCACACACCATCCACCCATATCATCTCCTTCACAATCATTATCATCCTTTGGATTCGGGCAAGGAAAACTTAACATTCGAGCTAACATGGATTAACTTGGTAGTTACTAGAGTATATTTAACTCGATTGCATGTTTTAAAATGAAAAAAAAAAATGTTTATGAAGTCAAAGTAACAATATGAATACGGTATTCCTATTCCTAGAAACAGAGAAATGTATGTTTCAATAGTTCTGTAAATTGGTCATGTTAATTAGCGTGACCATTGAGACTTCATGTTGTTTAGAATTATTGGCATATGCTAATGGCCTTATATTTATGGAGATGAATTGTGTTATTAGTCGTTACATGTGAGTATGTGACATCATAATGTGAGTATGTGAAAGTGTCTGGTTGTTTGGCTGTGGGTTTTGTTACAGATTATGTGCTAATAATCAGTTGTTAACCGCTAAATTGAAGAGACTGTTAATCATATCAAGTGTAAATTTGAACTTACATTTATGAACTGTACATTTTTCAATCATTGTGTTTGGCAGCAATCATTTCCCAAAAGGGCAACGATGCATGGTGGTACATTTTAAAAGAATTTACACGTAATAGAGAGGAACGAAATATCATAACTTTGCATTTAAAACCTTACCGGGTAACCGTGTAAATCTCTCATATTGTTAATATGTCTTTCCTATAAACATCTCCACCCCTGTACAATTATGGCTCCACATTCTCCAGCTTCCCGAAGTAATCTCGTGATTTTTGGTGTGTACACACCATAAAAAGTCAGTGCATACAACTTCAAAGCTTCCTGCCACAATAGAAAATATAAACTTTATCTCATGCACATATTTACCTCATAATTACGTTTCTAACTGCAAACCACCATTTCTAAAACATCTGATATGACCGAAGAAAGGTAGATAGCCGTACCTTAGAAATAGGAGTATCGTCTATATTTGGCTGCATACCAATTGATGTAGTGTTTGCAAGTATCATGCCACTTTCTGGGCTGTAAGTGCTTAAATCGGCAAGAGATATAGCCTCTCCACCAATTATGTCAGCAAGTTCTCTGGCACGGTCTGTGCAGTATCAGAAAGAGAAAACTTTAGTTGGTGAACTGATAAGAATGCAATGATACTATTATAATGTTTTATTTGCAGTTAAATCCGGTATTAGAAATGGTATGTGAGAGTTGGTAGAATCTAACCGTAAGTCCGATCGGCTATCACAATCCTTGCACCTTTTGCTTTTGCTCCATAAGCAAGTGCTTTTTCAGCACCGCCATCACCAATAACCACAAATAGTCTACCAGCCAAGGGTGATCCTGTTGCACCATTTTGAACACCTGAACCAGTAAACAGAGGCACCCATTTTTGTTGTAAGTAAATCTCAAATGGGTCAATCGGGCATTAAATCTTTTATAACTGGACAAAAGGCACTGTTTTGACCCAACCACCCATATAATCACTTCTAATAGAAATTATAATGTACAGAAAGACTATCCTCGATAGCAGAAATAGTGCCTACATAGTCTGTATTGCAACCCATATAATGTCCCATTATTCGGTCTCCTGATGGCGCAATTGACTGGCTCCTATTGACTGTAACATACAATCAATAACACAATACACTAAACGCCATACTTATCATTGTCTGCATATTGTTTGATAGTAAAGCTTTTTATGACAATGAAACTTAAGTTTGCAACTGGATCAACCTCATCACAACATTGAAGTAAAGATTCTTTGTGAGGAATGGTACAACTGCAAACAATAATGATACATTTTTATAATCTGAATAAGTAGAAAAACGGGTTTTTTTCCCATAAAATACCAACGTACTTTCACATTTTTGCCCTTTTCGCCATTCTACTTTTTTTAAAACATTTGACTCATTATAAGATCGCTCTGTAGACTGTTTGGGCATTCAGTAACACAAAAAGTGACTGTCAAATATGATCAACATTATTTAAAAAAATGATAGGTTTATATATGTGTGATTTAGATTGATATATAACGTTAAATTTTCCGGTTACCTAATGCCCCAAACTGTACACTAAGACTTCCTTTAAAGACTCGTTTATATACACAAATATAAAAAGTATGTCAGTTTGATGGAAAAACAAAAACCCCTAGAAACTTAAGCACTGGCTCTAATAAAAATAGATGAAAACTCAACCTGAATCCTGCGAAATCTGTAGACGAGTAAGCAACAAATGTACATAAACTCCAGTAAAACCAACTGATCTGAAAGCTTTATTGTATAACAAAGGTGATTTGCTATGTCCAACTGGCTTCCCAATAATACCGAAATACTTTTGTGTCGGGTCCTAATTGTCTGAAATTAAACAAGTCCAAAAGATCCCTAATTGTCGGCTGTCCGGGTGATGATACCTTTCCATGCTCAAGGGTGCCAAATGTCAAATATCCACCGAATTTGGGGCAGAGTACTCGACATCAAACCCTTTTCACCCATCACCATTGCTATTATTGGAACCTAAATGATTAATTAATGTACTTAAATAATCATGTAAGCTAATAAAACCGCAAAAAAATGTCTAATTTACAAATGTTATTACATGCAAACAAAAATACCATCTCCAAAATTTATGATGCATGACTTACACCGCTTACTTGAGAATTAGCAGTAATGTGAAAGACTCGTGCTACATCAGTTATATCTACAGCAGTTGTTGCAAACTTAAAAATGTCAGCTCCTGTTGACTGTATTTTGGCAATAAGGTTCCCAAGCTCTTCTATCGAAGGAGTATTTTGATAATTGTGGGAAGAAACTATGAGTTTGCACTTTGTAGGCTTGTCTCCATGGATTAAATTGTTGAAATCGTCAACGGCCTGCATTTGAGTAACTAAAATGAGATATCTGATAGAAACATTATGTCTTATAGTATAACAGGAATTTAGTATGTAAGAATACTAATAATAGTACTTTAGACGAGCCTATGAGCATGAATAGACGCATTTAAAGTAAAGAAGAAAGGAACCTTAAGCTCAACATCGATGTTATCAGCTCCTAATTCCATTGCTAAAAGAAGGGCAGCCAATCGACTTTGTTCATCTCCATGGTACTGACCACCTTCCCATGTTGGTCTAGAATAGAATATAACTTAGAATCAGAAACCTTTTCAGGAAAGATAAAGTGTTACAACATCATGTAATATGCAAAGACTTTTTGAATCACTAAACTACTTGTTGATCATACACTAATTCATTTGCATAGACTTCAAGGGGAGTTTGGGAATCAGATTCGGCTGTAACATAATGCAACGCCAGAGATTTACGAGGCTGTGCGCCAGAGATTTACAAGGCTGTAACATGTTTGATAGTATAGTAGATAACACCATTAGTATCTATGTCACAATTAGGGGTGTTAATCGGGTCGGGTTGGTCGGGTTCCGTCATTCGGGTCGGGTCGAAGTCGGGTCAAGACTAAAAATAACATACCCGAACCCGACCCTATTTGAACTCGGGTTGGTCGGGTTCGGGTCAAATCGGGTCGGGTCATGCCATGTTCGGGTCTATGCCATTTATATAATCCCAAAATTTAATTTCTTAAATTTAGTAGTTCAAATCTTAAACGATGTTTGTTACCAGTAGGCTTGTTGCAAATTTATAACAAAGTAGGCCATATAGAAACCATAGGAATGACACATGATTATAAATGCCAAGCGTATAACAGGAGGACATGCCATCACTCATCAAGACACCAAGATTAGAGTAATACACATGTTGCAGACATATGTATTATAATACATATTACCAAACAGACTCATATTAGTACATACTACCAAACATATAACCTCACTACTCACAGTAGATATAACAGACTCATGTGTTGCAGACACAAAATTACAAACATTACTCTGTCACACTGAACTTGCAGCATCACCTGGGGTTCAAAAATACGCTTTCTTTTCTAAGTGTAGTACTGTAGTAGTGTAGTGTACTAATGTAACTATATTTTTTATATCAAACTTGAATAAAATTGGGCCAAGTACATGGAATAGACTAATTACTTGGGCCTTTAATAAATATAGATTGAGTGCAGTAAAAAAAAAATAAAAAACTCGGGTTAGTCGGGTTGACCCGAACCCGAATAGCAAAGTTTTTTTGAACCCGATACCCGACCCTAGTTCGTGCTCAGGTTAATCGGGTTGACCCGATTGACCCGAGTTAGATTTTGGACCCGAGTAACCCGACCCGACTATCCTTATTCGGGTCCGGGTCGGGTCGGGATTTATGACACCCCTAGTCACAATAACTAGAAAAGTAGCTATCTGAGTGTTTGACAGTTCTGCTTATTAAAGATTTACGAGGCTGTTTTGTTCACCATCAAATGAGCCTATACTCATATCCAAGCACTCAGAACTGCTGAACTACTTTATCAAAACGTAACAAGGGGTGTTTAGGATTACTGTATTAAACAGCTTATGCCAATAACCAGAAGATCAACTTATCCAAAATAGCTTATTTCACCCCTAAGGTTAAACTTACGATACTGAATCCACCAACAATAATCGGTTCAAACTAAACAATCTGAAACTTCTTACTGAAAAGACCTTATTTCACCACTAAACTAAGTAGATAAGCATCGTCAAATTTATGCATCTGCTCAAAAAACACAATAAGCAGATAATCTGTTATAAAAACAATCCAAATTCTGAAACATCCCCATCATATGTCAAACGATTCAGTATACCATCAGAAGAAAACTGCATTCGCATAATAACAGTATCAAGAAGATCATTAGCATAAGCACATTTTTCATCCAGACACTCGAAATACAATCAGATACGCAAATATATGAGTTTGGTAATTCTGCTAAGAGTACTTTAAAATACAGAAGCAAATACACTGTGAATAAGCAACTCCCAAACTGCTTATTTCACCCTCAAATATAATCACACACAAACACTCAACTCTGCTTATCTAGTATCTACTACATTAAAAGTTTAAAACTCAATAAGGGGTGCTTAGGATTGTTAGTTTTGAACTTAGACTCCCAAACTACTTATTTCATCCTAAAATTAAACTGCTAATTACAAGAGCTTATTTACCCTAAACTAAGTAGATAAGCATAGTCACATTTCATCGTCTGCTTACAAAAAGCAATAAGAAGATAAGCTGTGTAAATAAGCAAAAATCCCAAACACCCCACATCACATGTCAAACAATTGTTACTATTCAGTATACTAACACATAACATTTGATATCACGAAAACAGTTTTGAATATCGAAAAACAGTCCGAAAAAACCACACCTGCAAGTAAAAAGAGTAGGAAAGGACTTAATTTATAAAGAGTTTGATATCATATCTATCAGTAAACCTTTCTTGATTCAAACCATCCCATCTAATCTCGACTACAATTCAGCATCTCCCTTATTTCACCCTAAGAGCAAGTTTGCAATATAAAATTCACCAATACTAACCAGTTCAAAATAAGCAATCTCAACTAAAAAATGCTTATCTATTAACAATCCCAATTCCCACATCAAGCAATTCACAATAATAATGCACCCAACATTCATATCATAGAAACAGTTTCCAACATCGAAAAACAGTCCCAATAAACCGCATCTGTAAGTAAAAAGAGTAGGCAAAGGGCTTAATCTAACAAGGGTATGAAAAACAGCAAATAAACAATCTGAACAGGCAGTTACCAATCAGCTTATTTCACCCCCAAATAAGTATATAATCATGTCCAGAGCCCATACATTCAAAACTGCTTATCCACAATATCAAAGTGCAATAAGGGGTCAACAGCTTATGCAACTAATAAGCAGATGATCAGCTTATCAAAAACAGCTTATTTCAGCCTAACAGAAAATTTGTAATACCAAATCCACAAAAACATATCAGTCCATAATAAGCAATTTGGAATTACCCCCATCAGATAAAATTTTCCAATAAGTAATCCCAAACAATTCAGTATCCTAAAAAACATATAAAAAACGATTTTCGGATATCGAAAAAAAGAATCTTCTGACTTGTAAGTAAAAAGGGTAGGCAAAGGGGTTAATTTAACAAGGGTCTGAATACTTTCTCTAACATTAAACCCCTCTAAAAAAAGGTTTCAAACTATCCAATCTAATCTCAACAAGATCAGCACCATAAGACTTAGCCAAATTCATAAGAATCAACATCTGGTCAATATCATCCGCCATTATTGGTGCACATATCAATGTGCGGTTATTCCTTCTTACTCCATTTTCATTTTCACCACCCTTCTTCTCAACAGCAGCAACAGGTGTCACCTATAAAAAACTAAAACAAAAACAATTAAAAATAAGTAAATATGTGAAGTTAATGAAAATGGGTCTTTTTTAAAGATTGGTTTCTTTTGACTTACCTGATGTGGGTTTCTGATTCATCATCCCCCATTATTATTAATCTCACCTGCACCCAAAAAAAAACAATAAAAATCAATTTTTTTTTAATAAATTGATGAAATTGATGGAAATAAAAAGATGGTTTTGTGGAAAGATTGGAGATATTACATAAAAATGTGAACTTTTTGTGAAATGAATGTTAATTTTGTGGGATTGGAAAGTTAGGGTTAGGGTTTTGATTTGGGGGAAAGTGGAGAGAAATTGAATTGGTTTGGGGGATTTGGGGAAAGTGACGCATAAAATTATTTGAGTGATTTTTTTTTTTTTTTAATTTATTAATTTATTTATTTTTTAATAACTTTGTAGTGAAAAATTAATTTTAATGCCCATTTAGGTATGGGCTTAAACATAAAACTTCAATAAAGTATCGATTACTAATTTTGTTAGCATGAAGTAGCTTATGTATTCTCTTAGAGTACATAACCAACATTTAATCAAAAGTTAAGGAAACACAGTAATTATTATTCATGCCTATGCCAAATACCGTGATCAAATTTTATCCAACCTAAGTTGAAAGGGTTGTTTAAAAGATGAATATATATTAAACCAATAAGCCATAAGCCATCAATGTAAGCCGAAACAAACACCCCCTTAATTTAACAAGGGTCTGAATATGTTCTCTAGCACTAAATATCAAACAATTCACTATCCTAAAAAACATATAAAAAAACGATTTTTGGATATTGGAAAAAGAATCTTTTGACCTGTAAGTAAAAAGGGTAGGCAAAGGGCTTAATTTAACAAGGGTCTGAATACTTTCTGTGACATTAAACCCCTCTAAAAAAGGTTTCAAACTATCCAATCTAATCTCAACAAGATCAGCGCCATAAGACTTAGCCAAATTCATAAGAACCAACATCTGGTCAATATCATCAGCCATTATTGGTGCACATATCAATGTGCTGTTATTCCTTCTTACTCTGTTTTCATTTTCACCGCCCATTTTCTCAACAGCAGCTTTATGATTAAAATAAGTAAAGATATGAAGTTAATGAAAATGGGTCTTTTTTAAAGATTGGTTTCTTTTGACTTACCTGATGTGGGTTTCTGATTCATCATCCCCCATTATTATCAATCTCACCTGCAACCTAAAATAATAATAAAAATCATTTTTTTTTAACAAATTGATGAAATTGATGGAAATAAAAGATGGGTTTTGTGAAAAGATTTGAGTTATTACATAAAAATGTCAACTTTTTACGAATTGAATGTTAATTTTGTGGGATTGGAAAGTTAGGGCTTGGTTTTTGGTTTGGGGGTTTGGTGAAATTTTGTGGGTTTTTTTTTAAGAGGGAAAGCGAGGCATTATTTGAGTGATTTTCTTGGGTTTTTTAAAAATGTTTGTAACTTTGTACTTTGTAGTGAAGAAGTTGTTTTAATGGCCGTTGAGGGTTTAAACATAAAACTTTAATAGAGTACGGAGTACTAATTTGGTTAGTGTGAATTAGATTATGTGTTCTCTTAGAGTACCTAACCAAACATTTAATCAAAGATTAAGGAAACACAGTCATTATTATCCATGCCTATGCCAAATAGCGTGATCAAATTTTATCCTATGTAAGTTGAAAGGGTTGTTTAAAAGATGAATATATATTAAACAAAGGGATAATTACATATTTACCCAATCTAAACATGAAATTGTCATATATACCCAAAATACAATTTTTGATAGCATGATGTACAATGCACTTAAAGCATGTTTTTGGTAAATATGGCATTATCATGTTTTAGTTGGGTAAATATGGAATTGCCCCTTAAACAAACATTAGAAGTTCTTAATTATGATTAGAGTTAATTTCATAAATCGTCCTTGTGGTTTGTCGGGTTTAACGAAAATGGTCCTTCGCAAGAAAATTTAACGGATCATCTCCCTGTGCTTTTGACTCGTATCGGGTTTGGTCCCTTGAACACTTTTTCTGTTAGTTTGACCGTCAATAATGGTTGAAATGACACTAATACCATCGTATATTTAAGTGTACGGCCCATGTGGTTTATCTCGTATAACAGATATAGTCCCTAAGGTTGTTTTTTTTTTTTTTTTTTTTTTTTGTCTGAATTTTTTTAAAATTATTTTACAGAATTTTTTTAAAACTTTTTTGGGAGATTTTTTATTAAAAAATAAATTAAAATTTCTGAACATTTTTTGATGGAGTTTTTTTTGTAAAATTTCTTGACAAAAAAATTTTTTACTAGATTTTTGTTAAATTTTTATATAAATGTCAAAACTTTATTTGTCAAAAAATAATATAAAAAAAGTCAAAAAGGTTAAAAAAAATAAAAATAAATAAAATTTGTCAAAAAGGTTTTAAAAAAAATCAGACAAAACAAAATCTAGCTAAATTTTTTGATGAGAAAATTCTTACTAAATTTTTGTTAAATTTCTTACAAAAAAAATTAAAAAAAGTATATCATAATTCTTTTTAAAAAAATTCGACTGAATTTTTTGACAAAATGTTTCTTAAAAATTTTAACAGACTTTTCTAAAAAGAACTATAAATACTTTTAGAGGAATATTTTTTTTTAACTTTTTTAAAATATCCTCAAAAAAAATAATAATAATAAAAATAATAATAACAATATTTTTTGAAAAATATTCAATTTTTTTTAAAAAAACTTGAAAAAAATTCAAAAGTTATTCTTTCAAAAATATTTAAAACTTAAAAAAAATTAATTGTTTTAAAAAGTTTTAAAAATATTATATCAAAAATATTCAAAAAAAAATTAAAAATATTCTATCAAAAGCTTTTAAGAAAAAAATATTCTGCTAAAAATATTTAAAATTCTTTTTAAAAAAGTCAATTAAAATTTGTAAGACACATTTTGTCAAAAAATTTAGTCAAAATTTTTTTTAAAAGGATTATTGTATACATTTTATTTTTATTATTTTTTATTTTGTAAGAAATATAACAAACATTTAGTAAGAATTTTCACATCAATAAATTTAGGCAGATTTTTTTTTCCTTTTTTTTTGGTCAAAAGTTTTTTAAAACTTTTTTGATAGATTTTATTTTATTTTTTATTTTTTTGAACTTTTTTTGACATATTTTTTATAAGTTTTTCTGTTTTTGATAAAAAAAAATGTCGTTTATATAAAAATTTAACAAAAATATAGTAAAAAAAAATTTTGTCAAAAAACTTTATAAAAAAAAACCCTGTAAAAAATTATTCAAAAATTATATATTTTTTTATAAAAAAATATACTAAAAAACTTTTTAAAAAATAATTTTGAAAAAATAAATAAATAAAAAAAATAAAAACTTAGGGACTAAATCTGTTATACGAGACATATGGTTTGGCAAAAATGCACTTTCTATCCAAGTAGTCATGTCGTGAAAATGTTGTTGAGGTGTCTTAATTCCAATGTTGTGACCCATCAAATATAAACATTTGGCTTGACAAAAAATGTTGGTGATTTTATATCTAAATCATATAAAAACCATTTAAGAGCAGCGGAAAATGTCACAAATGAAACCCTCGAAACCCTTAGAGCAATTATTATTAACTCTTGATTTGTGATATGTAGATTAAACGAAGCTTAAAACGAACTCTTGATTTCACCCTTGAAACCCACGAACCTCTTAGAGCAATCAAAGGAGATTGCCTCTATAAATATCCACACTACACGTCACTGTGTATCACCTGAATGGTAGTTATCTATATATCTCACGATCTTGTCTAGCACACCCTAAGAGAAGGGTGTTTGTTCGACCAATTTTTTGGAAAGGAAAGGGGATATATATTCTTTGATTTGTTTTCCATGTTATAAGATTATGATGAATCCTAATCCAATAAGAAGACTTGGTAATTACACACGACACCAATACCAACAAGTCAGATAATGAGTTGATCTTAGAGCACCCGGTGTGGAGCTCGTTGCCCTTCGCCATTCCAGCATGGCATGCTCGCCGTCCTTCGCCACGACACAATCCAAACTCGCCACCCTTCGCCATTGATGAGCTTGTCGTCTGCACGACGAAGGAGTTTTTTGACAAACTATCAGTTGGAGTGGGGCCAAGAAAGAGGTAAACGTTTTATAAAATTGAGTTATTATTATTATTATTATTATTATTATTATTATTATTATTATTATTATTATTATTATTATTATTATTATTATTATTATTATTATTATTTATTTTATTTTATTATTATTATTATTTTAATTTTTTTTGTAGCAAAAATACCATACTGCACTCTCTTATTTATCTCTAGTACAGGGACGCCATTGTTGAAGAAGAAGAAATATAGCAGCGGCGAATAACAAAAAGAATACATGTACCGCCTTAAAAGTGAAAGCCCATTGGGCTTGTCTAGTTGACTTTCATTAGTTCATAGTCTGCTAATATGTTTGTCTATTAAGTAAAATGATGTTTTAAAATGTAGTAAAATGTTGTTTTAAAATGGTGTTTTTGTTATTGTAATTTTATTGTTATAAATAAATTTTAGTTTAAGACTGAATTTTATTTTATTTGGATATGTGAAAAAAAAATTTAATTGTAAGTGGTGCGACTCAAATGAGTACCTTGAGGTTAGTTATGAGTGAGAGGGTTAGTTGTGGAGGTTTGTTATAATGATGTGGCACCCGTATGTCCCGAATGAGTAAAATGGGTATGTCATGGCACCTTGTGCCCTTATTGCTAAGATCAAATAGATTAACATGACAAACTTCACGTGAAACTCATACATAGTGACAGATTTGTACAGTAGTAAACTACAAATATTATGACAAATACTCCTAAAACTTGTATCCACTAAAGTCTAAACATACAAAAGATAAAAATAAAAAGCAACAAAAGATAAAAATAAAAACAAAATATAAATGTAAAGACTCTCCACCGTCATTATCTACCAGACTACCACCACCGCCACCGTAATTTTGCCAATCGAAACCCTAACGCCGTCATCAACCTAATCATCTCCATTCTCTACTGTCGTCATCAACCAACATCTGGTCAATATCATCAGCCATTATTGGTGCACATATCAATGTGCTGTTATTCCTTCTTACTCTGTTTTCATTTTCACCGCCCATTTTCTCAACAGCAGCTTTATGATTAAAATAAGTAAATATATGAAGTTAATGAAAATGGGTCTTTTTTAAAGATTGGTTTCTTTTGACTTACCTGATGTGGGTTTCTGATTCATCATCCCCCATTATTATCAATCTCACCTGCACCCAACAAAAACAATAAAAAACAATATTTTTTAATAAATTGATGAAATTGATGGAAATAAAAGATGGGTTTTGTGAAAAGATTGGAATCATTACATAAAAATGTGAAATTTTTGTGAATTGAAGTTTAATTTTGTGCGATTGAAAAGTTAGGGTTTGGGTTTTGATTTGGGGGAAATTGAATTAATTTAACTGACGGAAAGGTGAGGCAAATTGAGGGAAAATTTTCACGTGCTATTTTAGTTTTTTTTTTTTTTACTGTTTGTAATTTTGTAGTGAAGAAGTAGTTTTATGCTCATTGACATTATCACATACCGGCTTAAACATAAAACTTTATTAAAGTGCAGAGTACTAATTTGGTCAGTGTCAAGTAGATTATATACTACTCAGTAGTATTTTTTTTTAGGGGGTGTTTGTTTCGGTTTATATGTAGGCTTACGAGCTTATTTGATTTCGGCTTATATAATATAAGCCCTGCTTTTCCGGCTTATTTTGAGACTTGTGGGCTTATATAAGTTTATTACGATATCATAAACTTATATAAGCCCAAAAGTCTTGATATAAGCTACAAAATTAGGGCTTATGTCAGAGTACCTAACCAAAATTTAATCAAAAATTTAAGGAAACATAATCATTATTATCTATATCTATGTCAAATAACGCGATCAAATTTTATCCAACATAAGTTGAAAGGGTTGTTTAAAAGATGAATCTTTTATATAATAAAACAAAACCCGTATTGGGAATTTTTCATTTCAAAAAAATGGATTCATACCTTATTTAGTAATAATTTTATTTAAAAAAAATATTTTCTTATTAAGTAACATTTTATATTTATCCATAATACAAGTAGAAGATAAATACAAAAAATATAGATAAGATGCAATTAATAATAGGATTAAAATTTTTAAATAATTATCTTTAATAATAAAAACTATAATTAAACATCATAAATCAAACAAAACAAAGGTTAAATTATTTGTTTTTTAATAAATAAAAATATATGATTCATAAAATTAAAAAAAAAACCCCCGTGCATGCGCGGGCATCTTTTATATAATAAAATAAAACCCCTATTGGAATTTTTCCATTTCAAAAAAATCAATTCATTCCTTATTTAGTAATATTTTTTTAATAATTTTTTTAATTTGAAATTTTTTCCGATTAAAAAATCTTAAATACTCCCTATTTAGCAATAATATTTGTAAATTCGTTTTTTAAGAAATTTTGAGTTAAAAAATATGTGTCAAAACTATAAAAAAAAATTAGAACTTTAAAAACACGGAGTCATCTACAAGACTTAGGGGTTTCAAACTATCCAATCTAATCTCAATAAGACTTAGCCAAATTCATAAGAACCAACATCTGGTGAATATCATCAGCCATTATTAGTGCACATATCAATGTGCTGTTATTCCTTCTTACTTCATTTTCATTTTCACCACCCATCTTCACAACAGCAGCAGCAGGTGTCACATATCAGAGTAAAAATATGGTTTGATAGTTATTAAGCTTACTATAGCAACTGATGTGGGGTTCTTCGCCACCAAAATGCCAAGTAGTACTACTATCCGATTCATCATCCCCCATTATTATCAATCTCACCTGCACCCAAAAAAACAATAAAACTCAATTTTTTTCAACAAATTGATGGAAATAAAAGATGGGTTTTGTGAAAAGATCGGAGTTATTACATAAAAATGTGAACTTTTTACGAATTGAAGGTTAATTTTGTGGGATTGAAAAGTTAGGGTTTGGGTTTTGATTTGGGGGGAATGTATAGGGAAATTGAATTGGTTTTGGGGCTTTTTCTAGAGGGAAATATTGGGGGATTTAATTGATTTTGGTTTTTGCACGTTAAAAAAATAAATAAATAAAAAAAAATAAAAAAAAAATTGTAGTGAAGAATGTTAATTGTTAGAATATTAATTGTGTTTTAGGAAAAATTGTTAGAGGGTGGTATGAGATTGATAATATCGATTTTATTTCTATTGTTTGTTGTAAACTTTGAGGTACGATTATCATTTATTTTTTATTTATTTTTTTAAAGAAAGGCATATGTTTTTCATATGTAGTGTTGGGTTTCACGAGAATGAGTTAGAAAAGGTGCTTACAGCTTACTCCCCCTCTTATGAGTCTAAACCCTTATCCACAATAACAAAACGCAATAAGGGGGTGTTTGGGATTACTACTTCATACAGCTTATACGCAGATGATCAGCTTATTTCACCCTAAGAGCAAACTTGTAATACCTAATTCACCAATACTAATCAGTTCAAAATAAGCAATCTCAAAAACAAAATACTAATAAACCCAACATTCATATCATAGAAAAAGTTTCAAATATCAAAAAACAGTCCCAAAAAAGAATCTTCTGACCTGTAAGTAAAAAGGGTAGGCAAAGGGGTTAATTTAACAAGGGTCTGAATACTTTCTCTAACATTAAACCCCTCTAAAAATGGTTTCAAACTATCCAATGAAATCTCAACAAGATCAGCACCATAAGACTTGGCCAAATTCATAAGAACCAACATCTGGTCAACATCATCAGCCATTATTGGTGCACATATCAATGTGCTATTATTCCTTCTTACACCATTTTCATTTTCACCACCCATCTTCACAACAGCTGCAGCAGGTGTCACCTAACAACAAAAAGTCAAAATCCCAACTAGTACTACTATCAGATTCATCATCCCCCATTATTATTAATCTCACCTGCAACCAAAAAAGCAATAAAAATCAATTATTTTTTTAATAAATTGATGAAATTGATGGAAATAAAAGATGGGTTTCGTGAAAAGATTGGAGATATTACATAAAAATGTCAACTTTTTGTGAATTGAATGTTGATTTTACGGGATTGAAAAGTTAGGGTTAGGGTTTTGGTTTGGGGGAAAAAGTGGAGGGAAATTGGATTTGTTTTGGGATTCGTTGAAATTTTGCTGGGTTTTTTTAGAGGGAAAATTTTGGGGGATTTATCTGAATATGGTGTTTGCACGTGTTTTTTTGAGATTACTCCCCTATAGGTGTGGGATCTCCCTTACAAAGTGACAAAATTTTAAAAAGCTTAAAAAGGATTTACAACCGTTAGATCATAAATCAATCAAGATCCGGAAAATCTACACATAAGGGTATGTTGGTCATTCCAATAAAACTAATACTCTGTATTCTTTATTACCCATCTCTTTCCCCTCTTTATTTCCCATCTCAGATCTGACTTATTTCCCATCTCAGATCTGACGATCTTCGTCACCGTCAAACAAATTCCTCCGATCATCACCGGAGTAGCTTTTCCGATCAAATCCGACACCGTTAAACATGCCTCCTCCTCCAGCAGCAACTGACAACGGCTGATGAAAATCATGTTCGATTGAATCCGGCGAAGACCACCACCGCCATTAGAAACCCAAAAGTAATCACCGACTACCTCAAGATTCCGACAAAGAAAACCCGACCAGATCTACTGGTATATTGCAGATGGTTTTTGAGTTCAAAATGGTCATATAGAAATTAAGTTATGAAATGGGTTTGTTGGTTTTCTAATGTCTTTTTCATTTGTTGGATTTGGTGAGAAGTATGATATGAAGAGAATCTGGCTCGAAAGTTCGATGGAAAAGTGAAAGAAAAAGTTGGAAGCAGTGGGTTGTTTGTTGTTAACTTGTTATAGTAGCAAGTTTTGTTTTTTTGTTACTAGTAATATCTTTTGACTTTTAAGGATGAATAGGAAATTGCTGAAAATGAATTCTATTTTTTTTTTCACCAGTTAAAAAAGTGTATTTTTTTTAAATAGACTATACAACTTTGTTGTATGTGATCCGCTTATTTTTATAATGGTCATCAGTTCATTAGTTAGTTTTGGTCATTGATTAATTTTGTTTATCAGTTAATTTTGATAATGTATATCAGTTCAAGTTATTGTTGTTGATCAGTTCATCAATTTTTCTAATAAAAAACAATGTTAATCAGTTCATCAGTTATTTTTTATATTGTTCATCAGTTATTTTTTATAACGTTCATCAGTTATTTGTGATAACGTTCATCAGTTATTTTTGATATTGTTCATCAGTTATTTTTGATAACGTTTATCAATTATTTTTTTCGAAAATATAACGTTCATCAGTTATTTTTTATAAGGTTCATCAGTTATTATTTTATAACGTTCATTAGTTACTTTGGTTCATATTAACTGATGAACCTTATTAACTGATTTTTTTAAAAAGACATTTTGTTCATCGTTCATCACTTTTTATGGTAACATTTTGTTCATCAATTACTTTGGTTCATCAATTTTAATATTCATGAATAAAATTGATGAACCAAAATAACTGATGAACAAAATGTTATGTGTTTAGGTTCATCAATTTTTTCAAATTCATCAATTTCAGGTTCATCAAATTTGATCAAATGTTTGGGTTATCAATTTTTTCAGGTTCATCAATTTCAGGTTCATCAAATTTGATCAAATGTTTGGGTTCATCAAATTGATCACAGTTAATAAGGTTCATCAGTTAATAAGGTTCATTAGTTAATAAGGTTAATAAGGTTCATCAGTTAATAAGGTTAATAAGGTATCAGTTAATAACGTTAATAAGGTTCATCAGTTAATATGGTTCATCAGTTAATAAGGTTCATCAGTTAATAAGGTTCATCAGTTAATATGGTTCAACCAAAGTAACTGATGAACAAAATGTCTTTTTTAAAAATCAGTTAATAAGGTTCATCAGTTAATAATATAATTCATCAGTTAAAAAAAACAACAAAAAAACAAAAACAAAAAAAAACAAAACTTTTTGAATCTTACATTAATAAAATGACTAAAGGTGCATTGTTGTAAGAAATTTAGTGCATTTAACTCGATTTTAAAACTAAAAATCTAAGCTAAACATTTCATCAAACACGTTGTGTGCAACAAATATTAGTAAAACATCATCTTTAACATACGATATCTCACTCATATCATATTAGATTTGAGTGATTCAAATTTCTGGGTAAAGAATGGCCAAAAAGCTACAACTTTCGTGTTTTAAGTTTTGCAAAATTCGGCCTTTAAACTAGACAAAATTAGAGCCGAAATGCTAAAATTTTCAAGAAAATCATGACCCAATGAATATGTCAAAAAAAAAAGTTTCGAAAAAATTAAAAAAATTTATACCAAATTAAAGAGGATTAAATTTTAAAAATTATGGTGAAATCGGTTTTTTGTAAAAGTTTGTCATTTGAAAGTTATTTGCATTTGAAATTTAAGGTGGAATTTAAAAAATAGGTCAAATGACCAAAATACCCTCTAACTAAAAATATTAAAGAAAAAAGGGAGGGAATGGGTGGGGACACATGACATTAGTTTAGTGGTTAGAAACCTTTTTAGGCTTTTTAATTTTGATCCCCTTTGTAGGGGATCGCAACTCTACTCTTATATACTAAAATTGGGTTTCGTCTCCCCACAACTACAGGACTTTAATTATTTTTTATTGCAGCTACACGGCTTTAACAATATTTTATTCCTACCCTTACCCTTCACGATCCTTCCTCACACACACACTATCACAAACCACAAACCACAGGCACACAACATGCCCCAAAAAAAATTGACAGATCGACAATCAACAAAGAAAATTAATCAAAAAGATCCATCACAATAGCACAATCGCTTTGGTAAGTTTTTTATTTTCAGTTTTCTATATTTTTTTTCTTAATTTTGTATATCGATTTGGGTTTTTTTTGGCGGGGATTGTGGTAAGTTCTTAATTTTTTAAATCATTAAATTTTTTGTTAAAAACTTTATAGGAATTAAGGTATGGGTTTTACTTAAGGTTTATTTGGTGTAGGTGCGTTAAGAAACGGTATGGTTGATAATTTTATTTTTATATGATGATAATGATGTTAACGAACGGATGAATAGGTGGATTTATTGGATTTTATAGACTGGACTGGAGTTGAATGCCTTAATCAAAACACAGCTTATCCTTACCCTAATGCTCTCAAACATGTTTTTCCTTCACTTTTCTTATTTACTTTTTCTTATTCAGATTTGATATGAAAATTTTTGGTAATAGTTGGGTCTTGATAGATAATGTATTAAACCAACTTTTTTGTATTTTTTGGTTTGTGTTTCTATTGCCTTATGTTGCTTGATAATAGACTTCTTTTGAAGTTTCAGTTTTATATTTAATATAGGTTTGATCTTTTGTAACCAGAAAGATGAAAGATGAGGAGTTTGAAGGTGGCTGACGATGGAGAAACAATGGGAAAAAGGGGTTGTGGCCAGCACTTAGCAAGTCATTTACCATTTGGGTAGAACGTCTAGGATTGAGTCTAATTGTTGAATTTTCGTTTTCAGTTCAAATGTTGTAGGGTGAGTCTAATTGTTGCCTTTTTCTTTTTCAGTTCAAACGTATTGGGTAGAAAAAAAATGGAATGCAAGAAGTTGTCGCTCTCATTTCACAAAACCGGGTCTCAACAAGTGACAGTGGTACGCATGTGGAATATAACCCTTTTTTCTCAAAAACTTACTTATAGATGTTTAGTATTATGACCGAATATTAATGAACGCGCTAAAGTTATTATTGACACAGTGTCACCTGAACTTACTATTGTGTTTTCCCTAAACAATTTTCAGGTGGACTTGACCGTCTATGCAATGTTACATCTAAGTGACAATGCAGGTTTTTCTATCATAAATTCTTCTACGAGTAACTATATTTAGCATTTTTGTAATGAATTTTTTGTCTCAGCTTGAGTTATTTAGTTATTTTCAATATTTGACTGCGGATTTATTGTTGAACTTGCAATCGACAAATCAAGTCAGTTTGTGTTTGAAGGGTTCACGAGAGACGGTACAATATGAAGCCAATGTACGCAGTGAAAGACATCAAACGAAATGGTGACATTATCAGCAAAACGACAAGTGGGCGGCCACGCCACAACGCAGCAATCGCTGCCCACATTCTTTTTTTTTTTTTTTTTTTTTTTTTTTTTTTTTTTTTTTTTTTTTTACAGGATGAGGTGAATCGAAAACAATGTGACCGAGAGCGAGTTAGTGGTTTAGCATTTCCTGCCAATGAGGGGTAAGCAATGGTGCACACCCCTTATAATTGTTTATTACGTTTAAGACATCAAATAAGCAACTTTACGGAGTTTCAGATGGCTTGCCTTATACCAAACACCCATTGTAGTTTAATCGGTCTTCACTGGGTAAGTGGCTGGATGTAGTGTTGTGGTTTCACTTAAAGTGGATAAATGGGTGACCAAAATGAGGAGTAGGTGGTTATTTGGGTAGAGTCAAATAAATATATACAAAAGCTTTTTGATATATAGTGCAGTTTCTTAGACAAAGAGAAATAAAAGCTAACCCTGATTAAATTTGCAGGTTGTGAGGGAGCTTTATGAAATAGTTCCTGCACGGTAGTGGAAAAGTGGCGAAAATTGCTTCGATGGACTGCCATCAACTGACCGAGCACGTTCAACACATAATTAGACAAAGATAGGTATTTGAGTATGTTTATTTAACCAGTAATTCAACAAATGTACATGATTGGGCCTCTTTGGAAATAGAAGGGAAAAAATGTTAGCCCTGTATGCTTACAAATTGTAGTTTAGTGATGGTTCGTGTTTATTTTTTAATGATCATAAGACTTAAATGAACATGAGCTCTAACTTTCTAATTCATTTTATCTTATTACGTCGCAGCTGTCAGCCAAATCAGTCCGGAGCCAACAGTATTTCCACCTCAGGAAGGACCCACTTTAAATGTATAGCAAGGTATGCGTTTCAAAATTTTTTCAAGCTTCTTCAATTTTAATATTCCTTTTTACTTTTCCACTTGCTTCGTTGGACTGCACTGAAAATTGTATTTATGACTACTAATTTACTATGCGCAAATGGTACAGACCCACTAATAAAATAAGCTACTGATCATCTAAATTTGATGTCAAACAATATTAGTTCACTCACTGGAATCAGCTTTTGATGTTTGGATAAATGCTTCCTTTGGTTTCTTGAGTTAATTAGTTGCTTTATTTAATTAAAGAGTGATAGGTCGAAATTTCCGAATATGCGTCGCAAGGTCTTTCCTTAAAAAGCGATGCGGGAACGAAGCTTTAAAATTGAACACTAACATCTGTTTCTTTGTTGGGCAGAGTTAACTACTGTTGTTTTCAGCTTTAACTTGGGTCAAATTAAGTAATTTGAAAAAATCTGTGAACTTGGAATTGTTTTTACTACTAAATGCTTATTAGCAATTACAGGAAAAACAAAAAAGGCAGAACGGTTAGTTTGTAAATGTTTTGGCTGAAGCGGCCTGGCATATCCAAAATCATCCGTATGAGAAAATACTGGCAGTAAAGGATTGATTTGAAAAAGAGTGTTTCTTTGTGATTTTCAGGAAGAATATGAATATGGTTGAAGATGTGGAAGGTGGATTAGGGATTGCGGTTGTGGTTGAGTAGTGCCCACAGGTTCTTTGACGTGTTCCTGTTCGAACAATATCTCTTTCGTAATTAGCTCATTCGAATGATGTTCTTCGGTATAAAGCATGAAGTAACTCTTTCTAATTATATTTTTGTTCATTGAAAATGTGTAAATGAAAGTTTTATAGTAGATGCAACATTCTAACTGATGTTGTTGGACCTTAGAGTTATGTTAGAGATAAGTTAGTGTTGGGATCATACTTTAGTATTTTAGTCAAGTCTCGGTCATTACCTTTTGTAATAGGTTGCTTAGTTATTTTATCTAACTAGTCTATGTTTCAAGGCTTAAGCATTTAAGACCAATGGGCCTTAAAGCCCATGAATTAAGAGATAAGGGAGGAAAGGAGTGTTGCCCTAACTCCTCCCTTATAAATAGTAAGCTTATGTAAACTTTTCATTTGTTGGTTATTTGAATATCTTAGTGAAACTCTTGCTCTCATTTTTCTCTCATTTCTTATAATCAACCAATCTCTCTTCTCATCTTATTTCTATCATTATCATGCTTGTGTTTACATAAATGGTGACCTAACAAGTGGTATCATTCGCCTACTAGAGTTTGAAGTGTGTTTCTTTGAGTTAACGTGGGGATTTGATGCTTATTTTTCATCTTTTTGCATTTTTCTTTGTTTCTTTCACTCAAATCTTGAAGCTTGGACAAGTTTCAAGGTTGATATAGTGATTTGAAGCTTAGTTGTTGCATAAAGTTGTGATTTTTAAGGATTTTTAAGGTTTTATAGCTTCTTTGATATTGGAAAACTAGTTTTTGGTAACTAAATCTTATAAAGTTAGTGTTTTCTAAGTATTGGTGAAGTTATTTGATCAAAAGTACCTTATTTCTAAGCATTTTTTTCTTCAAAATTTGAGATTTTTCAAGTTTCTGACCAGTTTACGCGTAACTTTGGTGAACAGTACGATTCTATAGCTGTCAACAGTACTTTTTGTCCTTTCTACGAGTAACTTTTGGCCTAAAACCCTTTTCTTACGCGTAACTAAGGTCAAAACCCTTTTCTTACGCGTAACTGAGGTCAAAACCCTTTTCTTACGCGTAACTCTGGATAAAACCCTGTTTTTACGCGTTACTTGGAAGTCTACGCCTTAAAACCTACGAGTAAAGTTCTTTTTCTACGCGTAAGTGTGAATTTCTACGCACAAGACAGATCCTACACCTAAACTTTACGCATAAGTCTATCTTACGCGTAAGTTTCAGATTCTACGCTTAACCTTCAACAAAGATCTTCTCCTTGTGTTCCGGTGACTCAGTACTTCCCTAGCTTGGATAAGTTAGTGGAATACTTCGACTTCGAATATCTTTCAAGCTTGGATAAGTTTGGAAGATTTGTTTGGTTGTATAACCTTACGCATAAGTCTAAACTTACGCATAAGCCAAAGCTTACGCGTAAAGAGTAAACTTACGCCTAAACTTATTGTTTACGCATAACTAAACTCTTTACGCATAACCTAATAGTTTACGCGTAAGATTACAGTTACGCGTAAGAATTCTACTTACCCCAAGGATTTTGGACTTAATCAAAGGAACGTGCATTTCAATCTTCTACAAAGATCCATTTCTACACAAGTGTTCTAAGATGTCTCAACCACCTAATCACTACTTCCCTCATACTTAGCAACATCCACATCAGCAGTATCAGCAACAACAATACCATCAGCAACCACTGAATCTACAACCTTCTCAAAAACAAATATATAATCCACTACATCATTACCTAATGATGCAACAACATCAGATCATTCCTCAACAACAACCATATCAAGTGCCACAACAAAACACTCAGTTTTCCTCCAAACAACCTCACTGGTTTGACAGAATGTGTGAAGTTATTACAACTCAACAATCCCGACATGAGGCAGGATCACTTGAAACACCTCCTATGCTTACACCTGGAAACTATGTTCAATGGTCAAGTCGATTCTTAAGATTTCTTGAACTAAAGAAACCTCATGGGAAATTCTTGAAGCAAGTGATACTTGAAGGACCATTTGAGTGGCCAACAAGATTTGAAGCTGGTAATCCACATGCTGATCCTCCACGTCCTCCTGGTGATAGACCTCTTCCAGAATCTTCACTCACTGAAGAACAGAAACTACATCGTGAAGCTGATCAATATGCAATGGCTTATATACTTCAAGGTATAACGAATCCAATCTATCGAAGTGTCGATGCTCAGAAAACAGCCAAAGCTATGTGGGAACACGTTCATCTCCTTATGGAAGGCACTCAACTGAACAAAGATGACATGGAATCCAAACTCTACATGGAATACACTGACATCACAATTGAACCAGGAGAGACACTTGAATCCTACTATCATCGTTTCACAAATGTGGTCAATGATCTGGAACGTCACAAAATCACAGTACCAAGGATCGCTGTGAACTCTAAATTTGTTGGTAGTCTTGGCCCTGATTGGCATAAATATGTGACATTTGTTCGTCAAACGAAGAATCTTCATGATGCTCCATATGGTTTGTTGTATGATTTTCTGAAACACCATGAACCTGAAGTGGAAAAAGATCGAGCTCTACGAGGAGGATACACACCCACACCAACACCAAATTCTTTGGCTCTCGTAGCTCAATCTCCATATGCTCCACCACCAATGTCAAATCATGCATATGTTCAAGAGCAAAACTACTTCGGTTATCCACAATCTTCCACCTCGAACCAAATGGTCCCTTATGATTCATCTCCACAGAATTCTTCTACTCAACTTGTTCCGTCAAACAACAATGATGCTGTGTACTACTCCAACTCAAATGATGATGACGATGATGACTTTAATACGTTGAATCAGGGACTTGCTCTTATTGCTCGTGCTTTCAGCAAATTCTCAAACAAAACAAACAACCGTCAACGTTCATCTTCTAACACAAGGAATCAAGCTGTTGTCAATGATGGAAGAGTGGAAATTCAGAATCGTAACTATGGTCGATCTGGTTCAGGAAGTTCTTCAGGAAATTATGGGAATGGTCAGAGGTTTAGTAACAATGAAGGGTTCAGGAACAACTCAGGATCTTCTCAGCAAAGGTCTGAACCAGTTGTAACAAGGAACTCCAACTCAGGGAATGCAGTGTGGTGTTATAACTGTAATGAACAAGGTTATATTGCGACTGCATGTCCTAAACCGCGAACTCGGGGTAGTAAGTTTCACAAGCAGGCATTACTCATGGCTCTTCAAGATGAAAAGGATGGACATTTCCCTGAACAGGACAACAACTTCATGGCAAATGTACACAATGACGATGACATGGAAGATCTAGAAGCTAATGCAGCTGTGATGCTTATGGCCAACATGCAGGAACTTAAGCTCAATGATTCAGGTCCAGTGTATGACACTGACGGCTTGTCTCAGGTACATGACTTCAATGCATGCTTTATAAATGATATAATCTCACCCTCCGCTTCTGAATCAGATATGGCGCAAGTTGTTCCATCTAAATCATCTTCATCCTCTCAAACAGATGAACAAATAAGCACAGTTGTCATATTTGATGATGACACAGTTGTCCCATTTGATGATCCTATTGAGAATGATAAATATGATCAGTTAGAACAACATGAACCATCATTTGATCCAGACCCTGACCTCATAATGTTATCTAAACAACTGAATGCTCAACAATTGCTAATTGCAAAATGCAACGAGAAAAACAAAGTTTTAAAAGAAACTAATGCAGCACTTGCAAGAGATATTGAGTGTTATAAAATTCAGCTTTCAAATCAGGAGGAAAAGATTAAACATACTAAAAGTTTTGAAAAAGCTTTTCAAGATTCTTACAACAAAGAACAAGATCTTCAACGCAAAATGCAAGATTTAATTGAGTCAAACGGAAAGTTGATTTCAAAACTTGAAAGTGAGAAGTGTGAATTGAAAATACAAGTTGAATGTCTTCAAACAGAACTTTCAAAAACAGAAACAGAATTGTCAAGTTGTAAAAAGGATTTTTGTGAACATAAAATACGAAAAAGGAAGTACATAGATGACTTACTCGGTGATATTGTTGATCTTGAAAAACAACTCAAAGAATTTCGTAACATTGTTTACAAACACGGGAACTCTGTCACAACAATTCAGAAATTTACTTTAAAACCGAGACCCGATAAAGGATTTGCACTTGGTGATTACAATTCAATGTTTCTTCACACGGCATTCAAAGATATTCCAAAAATTTACAGTATGGATTATTTTCTTGATAATACGATTGTGCGTGCTGTTGTTTTTGATACTGAGGAAGAAGAAGAACTTGAAGACGAGAGTCGATCTAAAATGAGTAATGTTCAATTTTGGACACCATATGACTATTCAAAAGCTCCTCCAATTTCTAAATCTTTTGTTACTCAAAAGGACTTACCTGAGAAATCATGGTTTGTCGAAGAATCATATGTTTCATCTCATAATGTGGCTCCTGTCCAAACTGTAGCACAAATAAATGGTCCTTTACCATCATCCGGTGAACTTTCACCCTTACCAAAGAATTGTCGTGTCTTAAATTATTTTAAAACTTTTATGGAAGACATCGAAATTTTGGAGGAGACAATTGAACGCAATTCTGAAATAAAAATTGAAACGTTTCAATCCGCTTACGAGCGCGAAAAGAGAGACATTTTTCAAAAACAAATGTTGCCAATTGTCAAACACCTCCGTCTCTGTGCTACACGTTGGGATCAGGAACTTCAAAAGGAGGTCAATAATATGATAAACGTTTTCAATGCTACTGAAAATGACATTTTGGTTCAAAAGCAAAGAAATAGAGTCTTAAAAAATGATGTTGATCGACTCTTGGAACAAGTTCTCAATGCTGATATTTTGTCTATTATCATGAATGATCTCTATAAATCTGGTACTTCTATGCTTGTGGATGATCTTTGTGTTGATAATAATTTGCTGAACGTGGAATTAGAGACACTTAAACATGAGAATGAAAATCTGAAAAAAAAGAATGATGATGTGACAAAACAGTTTTCAAAAGAAATTTGTCAACTCAATCAAAGGCTTGAATGGTGTCAAGCTCAGAGTCTTAAAACGGAATTGAAACTTCAAAGCCAAAATATTTCTACCTCTTGTCAGCTTTGCAAAAACAATGAGTCTTTCAAAAGTTTGTGTCTCAAATACGAGAATGAAATTGCGGATTTAAAAATTGAAAACGCCGAATGGCAACAAAACCGCGATGACATCAAATATTGCAATGGTTTACTTGAGTCTGAAATACAGGATAAAAATCACATCATCATTGATTTAAAAGAGAAAGTTAAGCTACTTCAAAAAGGAAAAATGGTTGACACCACGGTGATAGCACCAGGATTGTATCAATTAGACAAAACAACTAAAGGAAATGTTGTTCAAACCACTAATGTTGATAACTCCACTTCTACAGGACTAGTCTCCACTAATAGCGTTAGCAGACCCAAACGTAAAAGTAAAAGGAAGAATAGGCTCTGGCAACGTAAAAGAGGATCACTAGAAGCTCAAGAAGTAGAAGACCAACTTAGGAATTTGAATAAAACTCATGTTGCATCAGATTTAGATTCTAGTCTGGCAAATTGTAATCAAAATCTAAATGTAACGAATGATGAACCTTTGAATGTTTTGAATATTAATGCATCTTGTGTGTTTTGTCGTAAAAGTGTATCATGTGGTGATCATACAAAATGTATTGCTAACTCTCTACTCAATCGTCATAAGAAGCGTAGGACAAGCATTCCTCTTAGGCCCACTACTGCCTCTAAGTCTATCTTAGGAAAGCCGCCTTCTATGGTTTCTAAGGATGATGATGTCACCATAAGTGCAGAGAACAAGTCTAGGAATCAGCCAAACACTAGTGAATTCACAATTAAGAAAGCACGTACTAGTTGGAATTGGCAACGTTGGTTACAACACAAACCTGACTTTAAATGGATTCCTAAATTATTGAATACCTGTGCTTCTAACCAACTGGAACCCGCAATTTCTTTGGGTTCCACCCTTACTTCTGTTCCATCCGTGTCCTCTTCTTGTGATGCAGGTGGTACAGATTGTTCTCTGGATTGTTGATAGCCGATGCACCCGACATATGACAGGCAATCTCAAACTGTTGAAAAACTTTGTCTCAAAGTTCATTGGCACTATCAGATTCGGGAATGATCATTACGCTTTAATAATGGGATATGGTGACTATGTAAGTGGAAACATCGAAATCAGCTGTGTTTACTATGTGGAAGGCCTTGGACACAACCTTTTCTCCGTTGGTCAATTCTGTGATGGGGATCTAGAAGTTGCATTTCGTGAGAAAACCTGCTTTGTTCGTGACTTACAAGGAAACGATCTTATGTCTGGCTCCCGTGGCTCCAATCTTTACACAATATCAATGTCAGATATGATTGCAACATCTCCGATATGTCTTCTCTCTAAAGCAGAATCGACTAAATCTTGGTTATGGCACAAACGTCTTTCACACTTGAATTTCAAAACCATGACTGACCTTGCTCGTTATAAACTTGTTGAGGGATTTCCAAGATTCCGCTTTACCAAAGATCACTTATGTCCAGCCTGTGAACAAGGAAAAAGTACTCGTGCTCATTTTCCTAATAAACCTGAGCATAGTACGAATCATGTTCTGCAATTGCTTCATATGGATTTGTGTGGACCGATGCGTGTTCAAAGTATCAACCGTAAACGCTACATTCTTGTAATTGTGGATGACTATTCCAGATGGATTTGGGTTTATTTTCTACGAAGTAAAGATCAGGCTCCGTCAATGATCATCACCTTTCTCAATAAAATTCAAGTTCAGCTACGCAACACAGTACGAATCGTCAGAACTGACAATGGAACTGAATTTAAGAATCAGACACTTCGGTCATATTATGAGAAAGTGGGAATTGAACATCAAACATCTATTCCTAGAAGCCCAGAACAGAATGGAGTTGTTGAAAGACGCAACAGGACGTTGGTGGAAGCTGCTAGAACTATGTTGATTTATGCTCAATTACCAGATTACTTGTGGGCAGAAGCTGTTTCAACTGCATGTTATACCCAAAACCGTTGTATGATCACAAAACGTCATCGCAAAACACCTTATCAAATTGTTCACAAAAGGAAACCGAACATCGATTACTTTCATGTTTTTGGAGCACTCTGTTATCCGAAAAATGATCGTGATGATTTAGGTAAACTTAAAGCAAAGGCTGACATCGGAGTGTTCGTTGGATACTGTGAAAATTCCAAAGGTTTTCGGATATGGAATCGTCGTACAAGAGAAATTCAAGAAACCATTCACGCTAATTTTGATGAACTCACACAAATGGCTTCTGAGCAACACAGCTTAGGACCCGAATTCAACCGTCTTAACTCTCCGGCATCTTCAGCTGAACCATTGCCACTCAACCGCAAAGAATTGGAAACCTTGTTTGCTCCACTGTTTGATGACACAATTGAATACCGTCCTACTGAGGTCTCACCTAATTTCGCTGCTCAACCTGATAACATTCCAGTACCAGACTCACCTCAACAAACTACTACAAGTGTTGAGAGAGACGGTCCTCCAATTGTATCACCATCTACAGCAGAACAAACTGGTTCTAACTCCCGCCATCCAGCTGAAGATCCAACACCACTATCAGTTCCACAACCCGCAGAGCATGATCATGATGCGTTCTTTAATCCGTTTGCACCAGCTCCTACAGTTCCTGATATAGCTGAGTCGTCTACACGCACTTTGGATCCTGCTAACATGCGAGATACTTATCAACTACACCCTTCAACACACAAATGGACTCGAGACCATCCGCTAGTTCATATTATTGGTCATCCAGATGCACCTGTTATGACAAGACAACGACTTCACACAGATGGAGAAACTTGTATCTATGCACTCACAGTCTGTCATGAAGAACCTAAGAACATTAAAGATGCAATGACTTATGACAACTGGATTGAATCTATGCAAGAGGAATTTCAGCAATTCATAAGATTAGAAGTCTGGGAATTAGTTGAAAGACCTGACGGAGTCTTTGTCATTGGGTTAAAATGGATCTGGAAGAATAAGCTTGATGCTGAAGGAACTGTCATACGAAACAAATCACGTCTGGTAGCGAAAGGATACTCTCAACTGGAAGGACTTGATTTTGCTGAATCCTTTGCTCCAGTGGCTAGACATGAAGCTGTTCGAATCCTTTTGGCCTATGCTGCACACAGGAACATGGTGGTTTACCAAATGGATGTCAAAACAGCATTTCTTAATGGAGAACTCCGTGAAGAAGTTTATGTTAGCCAACCTGAAGGCTTCATTGATCCTGAGCGTCCTAATCACGTTTACCGACTCAAAAAGGCACTCTACGGACTCAAGCAAGCCCCACGGGCGTGGTATGACAAACTGTCCACTTTCTTGCTGGCCAATAAATTTTCTAAAGGATCGGTGGATCCAACATTATTTACAAAAACCTACGGGGAGGACTTACTTGTTGTTCAAATATATGTCGATGACATTATTTTTGCCTCAACACAAAGAAGTTACTCTAATGATTTTGCAAAATTAATGAAAGATAATTTTGAAATGTCCATGATGGGTGAACTTTCGTTCTTTCTAGGACTACAAGTTCATCAATCACCCCGTGGAATTTTTGTAAATCAATCCAAATATGCTCTTGAAATTTTAAAGAAACATGGAATGATGTCTTGTGATACTTATAATACGCCAATGGGCTATACCACAAAACTAGATGCTGATTTACATGGGACTCCAGTTGACCCTACCAAATACCGAAGTATGATTGGGTCCCTCATGTATCTCACAGCTAGTAGACCTGATATAGTATTTGCTGTCTACATGTGCTCTCGCTATCAGTCCAAACCAACTGAAAAACACCTCAGTGAGGTCAAGAGAATCCTTCGATACATAAAGGGAACCATTAACTTGGGAATCTGGTATCCGAAGGATTCTGGCTTTGAACTTATTGCTTTTTCAGATGCTGACCATGCAGGATGTTTAGACACACGCAAAAGTACATCTGGTGGATTACAATTTCTCGGAGACAAACTTGTGTCATGGCAATCTAAGAAGCAGGACTGCACATCACTGTCGTCTACAGAATCTGAATACGTAGCCATGTCTGCTTATTGTGCTCAAGTCATCTGGATGAGATCACAACTTAATGATTATGGCTACCTATTCAACAAGATTCCTATCTACTGTGATTCAAAAAGTGCAATTGCTATCTCCTGCAACACAGTACATCATTGCAAATCCAAACACATCGATCTCTGATATCACTTCATCAAAGAGCATGTGGAAAAGGGTACCGTTGAACTTTATTTTGTTGGGACTGAGTACCAATTGGCGGACTTACTTACCAAATCCTTAGCACCATTAAGTTTTGCTAGTATAGTTCACCAAATTGGTATGCGATGTTTGACTCCAGAGGATCTGGAAAAGTTTTTAAAACACAATTGATCGTCAAACATCAAAACTATCTTTGTAAATATTTTTTCAAAAACAAAATACAAAAATATAAAACCAATCAAAAACTCAAAAAGAATTTTTGTCTTTTTATCAAAAAAAAAAATGCAAGTATAAACCACCTCTTTCAACACTATTTTATAAAATGTCTTCAATTATTTAAAACAAGTGTTGAGGGGGAGGAAAAGTAATGTTTTTCAAATTTCTCAAAAATATTTTGTCTTTTATACTTGCATTTTACCAAAAATAATTACATCTTTTATCAAAAGTGTTGATTCAAAAGTGTTTCGGGTTACTCTCCTTGACCAATATAATTAATTTTTCAGTATTTCACTACGGTCTAAAGTCGAGGGGGAGTACCACAAGTTGTTCTTATAGTAACTTGGTGTTATTAATGAAAGTTTTAGGTGATTTAGTGTGTTTAGGCATTAAGAATAAATGTAAGTTAAGGTTAAGGGACCATTTGTGTAATAATCCTAAAATAGTTTTTACCCTTAGTCAAAACCTACTTTGACCAAGCATTTACTTCACCTCAAAAAAATGCATTTACTCTTTCACCAACCAATATCAATGATCCACAATCATTCATCAAATCCGTGCATCAATCTTCGAATCTGTAAGTGTCAAACGTTGTTGATCATGTTTTTAAACAAGGGTTTTAATTTTCTTAACAATCCAACGGTTAAAATCATCATAATCGAGTATTTGGTCTTAGGATTGTGCGTAAATTGGGAACCCAGATAATTATTGATGTTATGATTGAATTTGTTGATGGGAAATGGTCCTTGGATGATTATCAACATGTATCCAAACTCCAATCGTACCCAGATATACTTAATCGATTGATTTGGTATTAGGGTTCATACGAGTCAAATAGGGATTCTTGATTCTATGTGTTGTGATGTTAATTGGTGATGGGGATAGTGTTGTTGTATGCTTAGGATCATGTTACTATGGTATAATTGTATCAGAAACATGTTTTTTTGATCAAGATTCATAGATCTAGGGTTCGTACACTAGCAGATTTAATCTTAAGATTCTGTGGATGATTTGTGTTATAAGTTGGACCATATGATCCTTAGGTTGTTAGTATCACTTGCCCTAAACTCTTATCTACCCAGATTCATGTTTAATTATGATTTTGATTTGATGTTCATATGTGTTTACGCGTAACTCAGCATTAGACATGATTACGGATAAAAATGGATGTTAAGTGTGTTAATATATGATTATTGATCAGTGGTTGGGTTTTACACTTTCAGGAATCAAACAAATCTTACTTCGAAAGGTGATTTTCTGGAAAAATGGCGTCTTTACGCGTTAATTGTTCATCCTACGCGTAAGATTGAATCTTACGCGTAAGATTCGACACGTGGACAAACTGTGTCTTGGATAAGACATAGTTTACGCATAAATGTAATTCTTACGCATAAGTTCTGACCTTACGCATAAGTCTGGAACTTACGCATAAGTCATTACCTACGCATAAGTTACACTTTACGCTTAAGGGTAATCCTACGCATAATTTCAATTCCTACGCCTAAGATTTATCTTACGCATAAAATTGATCTTACGCATAAGATTCACCTTACGCGTAATATTCTAACTTACGCGTAGCTTTTGCACTTACGCATTATTTCTACTCTTACGCTTAAGTCAGGTTACGCGTAAAGTTACCCACTTACGCGTAAACTTGTCAAAATTCAAATTTTTTCTAAGTGTTGTGATATTTTCCAAAGTGTAACTTTGTGTAATGATAAACTTATGTTGTAACTGATTTGTTGTAAGTTTCTACCAAGTAATATAACTCAAGTTTGTCATATATCAAAAGTTTTCACACACACAAAAACCCCCACTGATCAATGTATAACATGCAATTCCTGGATGTGTACTTCATAATTGAATGTATTTGCTAACCTAGTCAACAATTGCCATGTTTGTGTTTGTTTATGATCTATTCAGATGGCAGAACACAACGACATTCCTTACGGACCAGAGCCCGAACCTAAGCTTTCATGGGAAGAGACATTCCCAGATGACTACACCAGGAAGATTGGAAAGAACAACCTCCGTATCAACTTCAACAAGATGACCTGAAACGAGTCTTCTTGTATTGTGGCTATAGATGCTCTTCTTTACCACCCGAATAAGCTGCTGTTTACCAAGTCTGCCTCAGTTTCCTGCTTCTACATCCACCAGTTCTGGCATACACTACAGCTAGATCTTGGGGAGGCTTCTTTCACCTGTACGCTTCATAACCGTCAGGTCACTGTGGATATTGATGTGCTCAGGAATGTACTCGGGTTACCTGAACTCGGCCCAAATGAGGAGTATGTTACAGTCCCCACTGAAGAAGAGTTGATAATGTGGTTAAGGGATATTGGGTATGACGAATCAGAAGAAGTTATTACCAGACATTCTAGGGTCAACATTAGGTATCTTCCACAACCATGGAGAACCCTATACATACTGATTGCCAAATCCTTATCTGGCAGAGATTCTGGGCATGAACATCCAAAGCTCCAACACCTCAAACTCTTCTGGGCAGTGGGTAACGTAAAGAAAGTTGATTATGCCAGCATCATTTGGGAAGACCTGGTGTGGCACATTCAACACAAGACTACTAACATCCCGTTTGTCCGCTTCACAAAACTACTCATCGAAAGCTTTCTTCGTGAGTACGATGATATCCCACAGAGACTCGATGACCAAGAGAAGAACACATTCAGGAATGAACATACTCTCAGAGTCGTCAAGAGAATGGACACCAGCACACGCAAGCAGGGAAAGAAACTTCCCGATTGTCTCTTAACTGACAAAGTCAAGGCTTGCAAGAACTACAAGTATTACGAACAAGCCCTTGAAGCTGAGAAAGTTGGATTCCTGGACGAAGTTGTTCTACCCTCCATCATGCAAGAGAAGGGTAAGAAAGGTAGTAAGACTGGGAGCTCCGGAAGTTCCACTCAGTCTAAGAAGAAGAAGGGTACTCCTAAAAGAAGACTTCCTACCGAGAATCCCGCATCTATTCCCGAACGTGGGTGGTTTCCCTCACCACAATCTTCTCCAAAGCCGTCTGACTCTGAACAAACTGAATCTGACGAAGGTCCACAGTATAGGGAAGCATTTGCTAATGTTGAGAAAGATGAGAATCTTGAAGACATCGATTGGGATAAAGACATTGATGAATTTGCTGATAATGCCGTTTATCCATCATACCTCAATCAAAGACCATTCACAGAAGCTCAGACGATGCTAAAAGAAGAAAGGATTAGAAGAGAAAAGATGAAGGAACCAGTTACAGCTGTACAAGAGCCTGAAGGCCTTTCAGTCGAAGAAGAAAATGAAAGGGCTCTCAACCTAGGTCTCCTCCACAGCCGAATTGATACCTTCAATGCTGATCTACCACCACCTCCAGTGTTCTCTCAGACCACCGAAGCTGGCGGTTCAAGCAGCATTCCTGAGCCTACCACAGGGATCAATACAGACTTAGTTGTTTTTGATAATCCCTCAGTATCTCCCACAGACATTGAAATGACTACAGCAATGGGAGAGGACGAAGAGGAAGATCCCATGGACACTGATGCTCCAAGGCTTATGACCATGGAAGAAATGGAGCTTAGAGAACGGGCTCAGGAAGAAGAATTGAAGAAGAAACAGGAAGCAGAAGAGGCCAGGCTTGAAGAGATTGCTCAAGCTAAACTGGAAGAAACAATCAGAATGGAAGAGAGCAGGAAAGCAGAAGAGGCAGCCAAGCTGGCTGAAGAAAAGTTAAAGAAGGAAGAGGAAGCCAGGCTTGCTGAAGAACTAAGGCTTAAAGCCGAAGCCGATAAACTGGCAGAAGAACAAAGGGTATAAGAAGATGCAGCCAAAGAAAAGAAAGTTGATCAACCCGAACCACAGAAAGGAGATGACAAAGACTCTACCACCATCATTGAATCCACACAGTCATCACCTCCTGCATCTGAATCAACACATGACAAATCTATCAAGAAACCAAGCACCAAAGCCTCTGCTGCATCAAAGTTACACAAGTCAGCTTTCAAGAGAGTACATGAGAAGAAGAGAAGCAAACTGGAAGATCAGGTTGCTACACTTGCAACCCAGGTTGCTGAATTGACAAAGCTGAACTCGAACGTCCAAGAGCTACAAGATAAGGTTGATATTTTCTTAGCTAAAGACGTTACAGAGAACTTGGAAGCCGCATTAGCAGCTCAAGCACAAGAATACATGGCACAACACTTAGTTGCTGAGTTGAAAGATCTGCTGGCACCCATGAGAGAAGAACTCACCAAGTTCGCAGAGCAAGCAGTCAAGAAAGTAATTCGATCAACTACCTTCACTCTTCGTGCCGACAAGTCTACTGCTCCTCTACCAGGACTATCTCTGGATGATTTGGAAGCTCAACTCTTGGACAAGCTGGCAAGCAAGTTCACCTTGACTCCTGAAGAAGCCAAAGTCCTAGAAGCATTGAAAGAAAAGATGAACAAAGAGTCTTGCAGCACAGAGGCCGATAAACTTAAACGTCAAAGAGATGATGAAGACAGGGATCCCAATTCTCAGGCAAAGAAACAAAAACAAGCCGAAGGACCCTCATCTCGAACACCGGTCATTCCCCCTACCACTACAACCTCCACACACCAACCGAAGGCATCAGGTTCTGCTCCCAAGGAACACGATCACTTCGAATACACCGGTGGTGACGAGATTCCTCAAACCGATGAAGTTCCAGAACCGTCAACCAAGAAGAAGAAGAAAGAAAGGAAAGGAAAGCATCATCAACCCAAACCGGACACCTCATCTAAAGGAAAGGAACCCAAGAAACCCAAAACCGTCCTTCAATGGCTCGATAAAGATGAGACTGCCGAGTATTCCTGGTTTGAGAAGATGATCAATTCACAACCACCACTTGAAGACAATCAGGAACCTCAAGATGGTCGAACAGTGGAATATGCTCAATTACTTCAGCACAAGTTTAAGATGAAAAAGATGAATAAGAAAGAGCTGCGAAGAATTAACAATGAAGCATTTAATCTTCTCAGAGATCGGTCTGCAAACTCCATCGAGCTTGAGTATCATCTGGAATATATTGCTCGAGCCATGTCAAGCGATATTGACTGGATTAATCCAGAATCTTTTGTCGATCCAGTCACAAAGAAATCAGTACCTTACATTACCGACTGGTCAAAACCACTACCAATGATTGGGAGGCCTAAGGAACCAAAGATCCCATACATGTTCTTTTTCAACACCGACTTGGAATTTCTGAAACTTGGCAGTGCTAATGAGAAGAAGTACGTTACCTCACTCGCCTTTCTCCCTGCAGCTCGATATCTCAACAATGCCATCGAAGAAGAAGCTTCAGCATTATTCGTTGATAAACTTGTTGAATATGACCGGAATGCACTTTACGGTATTCATCACTGGCCAGAAAACCGGGCACAATACTATCGAAGCAGCAGACTTAACTAGACAATGGGCGAAGTGACAAGTGATTTGAAGATAGTCTCAATTCAGTTCATCTCGACTGTCACTCACTTTGGGTACCCCTTCCTCAGCAAAATCACACTGAAAAGGCTTGATGAAAAGGAGTACGATATTTCCGAGTTAGACTTTCCACGCCTACTTCTCAATGATATCGAAGACCTTTACCTGCTCAAAGTGCAAGGAAAACTCTGTGGTTTACCGAAAGACATACAACTTTCCTTCATCCAAGCCCTCCTAATCTTTATCAGGTAAATCGTAATCAGAGAAAGAGTCGAAGATCTTCAATTAGGAGTGGAAAGTTACCAGAAGAAGCTCAATCTCACCAAACCAAACATGTTCGACATCCCCGACCTTCAACATCTGCCTCAATACACCCTGATCAAGCATCCTTTTGGGTTCACCTACCGCAGCGTTAATGGTCGCAACTGCTTCATGGCTTACACCGAAATTCATAAGTTCTGTGATGAAACATTAAAGTTCGTCAGAGATGGAATCAAAAGCAGAGTAGATGACATTGCTTTGGGTAAATCGAAATGGTGGAATACGACTGAGGTTAGGGATGCCCGCAGATTCATCTCAAGGATCGAGAACCGACTAAGGCGCAGGGATCAGTTTCGAAGGTTGGAAAGCTATGTGGGAGGCAGACAGAAATTTCCGGTTTTGACATTTCAGAGGCCTGAATGGTAGAATATTGTAACAGTTTGATTTGGTTTGTCATAATTATACTTCATAATGGTTTGTGCACGCATTACAGTGCACAACCCGATCTTGTAAAGAAAGGACCCTGAGGTACGCTTCAGTGCCTCAATCCTAATATAAGGAGCGAAGGCTTCTTACTTTTGAGTAGAATTAATCAAACATTTATGATTTTTCATAATTCTGCTCAAAAGGACAAGTATTTCACCTCAATAAGACCTAATCACTTGTTGAGGGGGAGCACTTGTCAAAAACTAAATACTTGACTCTAAATCGTAAGTTCTTGGTGAATCTCCCCGTAAAACTCAAAAGGCATATTTTCATCTTAAAGTTTGTCAAAAACACCATTTTGTATGCTATTTTTGAGGGGGAGAAAATGTAAAAGTGATTAAAATAAACGAAGTCAAAGCTTTAAGTTGTATCATGTGCGAGCTAGACTCAGTATTGACCCAGGAATTGACGAGATAATACAAGTTAGTAATATCGAAAGGACTTATCCTCGACGGGTAATAACATCAAGTTAGTTACTAGAGCTAGTTGTCACCTAAAAGCTGACAATGCATCTCTTTAACTAACCACGTAAGCGTGTCTCGAAAAGGATATGTCTTAATAGAAATGTACCGTCTCGAGAAACCTTCTGTGGACTTGACCAGGCCGGGTAATAACTTCAAGCTAGTCTAACTAGTGATGTAAGCGTGTCTCGAATCGGTCCTGTTCACAGAAAGTGGATCAATTCAAAAAGTGTTTGCTCCTCCCGCATGTGCAAATTTACTAAATACTTATGAGCACATGTGCAGGGGGAGCCCTTCAAAAGTGTACACAAAACTCTCAAAGTGTTAACCAAAATATTTGATTATCACAAACACTTTGAGAGATTTTCAATCAAAGGTTTCTTGGCTACTGTCGGAGTTATAAGGTGATTAAGATAGGAATATCCGTCCTATGATCCGCCAGAGCCGGAGGGATCTACCCAAGGACATCTCCCATAGTTAGAATTAGAAGTCCTTAGGTATGATACGAAAAAAGGAGAAATGAATGAAAGGGAAAGAAGGAGTTGAATAATTAAAAAGAAAAGCAAAGAAAAGGGTGAAAAGAAATAGCCCTCCATATGTTCAACCTTAGGGCAGACACCGGGTTCAATACGTATGCTACTGGCTGTTGCATAAGACAACACCGGTATTGAAGACTAAGTCGTCATGGACCCAGTGACGCGATGCACTAAACCTTCTTAACCATTCAAGTTCTCTTAAAAGGACTTGTTTCATTCTCACGGGGAACCCGCGTAACCTATCGACCTATCTCTTAGAGACGGTTGATATTGAAGCAGGAGACCCCTCCCCAGTCTCCGCATAGGAAACCTAGGAGTGCACTTATAGAGTTTAGAGCCTTGAGATACATCAAAGATCTCTTAGGAACACTTAGTATTTCTATAACTGGTGTTCTACATCAATGGGCATCAGTTGTAAACTATCGAGTCCTTCGCAGATCTTAGCAATCTGCCAAGAACATTTATGAGAGGATTACTTAGGTATTTCTCAATGATTGAACGGAAATCCTGCCAGGGTCAACATCAAACAGCCCTGACAGCAGGTCACTTCGGTAACCCCACAAGGGTTACGCTTAGTGTTTGCGGTGGTTCCATTACGGTCTACAGTCGTGGAGTGATCCCCAGCGACTCACCCAGTCATTGAGCTACTTAGTAGGTCTAGTAAGCTCCTTCGGGAGTATCTGATATGGGAACGGCCTGGATAAG
Source organism: Artemisia argyi (assembly GCA_030686995.1). Classification (NCBI taxonomy): domain Eukaryota; kingdom Viridiplantae; phylum Streptophyta; class Magnoliopsida; order Asterales; family Asteraceae; genus Artemisia; species Artemisia argyi. Next base: position 214,709,098 of record CM060685.1, on the reverse strand, counting down.
GATTAGAAGGAGTCTTCACAATATGCTGTTGATGAGCTCTAATTCCTTATCCGTAAGTACCAGTTGGTTTATTGCTAACTGTTTACTCGCAGGTACCTCACTTCCATGATGTTAGATTCCAACATGCTCATACATACATCTTGAAGTCAAAGAAAGCTCCCCCAAAGATCCTAGCAACACAAAGTTCAAAGAAAGATTCTACGCCAATAAGAAGAATCTACAAAGTATAAAGACAAAGATCTCAATGTATGAAAAGGAACTTCTTGTACGCGAAAGTCTAGGTCTTAAGATGTATGAGTATGTTGGAATGGCGGACAACCACCACAGACGCAGGAGTGACGAACGGCAGACAACTTCATAACTTAATCACTACATCATCACCAAAGAACAAAGACAAAGGGCAAAGTACTTTCATTATCATTCACTCATTTTGAAGACGTCTAGAGTTTTACATGTCACAAGTCAACGACAAAGATGAAGACGTCAAGCAACCGTGATGACCGACCCTTAGGGGGAGATTGTTGGGATCATACTTTAGTATTTTAGTCAAGTCTCGGTCATTACCTTTTGTAATAGGTTGCTTAGTTATTTTATCTAACTAGTCTATGTTTCAAGGCTTAAGCATTTAAGACCAATGGGCCTTAAAGCCCACGAATTAAGAGATAAGGGAGGAAGGGAGTGTTGCCCTAACTCCTCCCTTATAAATAGTAAGCTTATGTAAACTTTTCATTTGTTGGTTATTTGAATATCTTAGTGAAACTCTTGCTCTCATTTTTCTCTCATTTCTTATAATCAACCAATCTCTCTTCTCATCTTATTTCTATCATTATCATGCTTGTGTTTACATAAATGGTGACCTAACAGTTAGGCTGCTGAAGTAACGGGATTTTGTTGTTGCTATATGTTTTGTGATATTTTGTCGTTGCTATATGTTTGCTGAGATTTTGTCGTTGCAATATGTAGAGTTATGTTAGGGATCATACGTTGACTTTGTGTGAATTTGGGGCTGGAACAAACAAGTTTTTATGATTTTTTTATTATTATTATTTTTTAATTCAAGGTTTTTCTTATTTATTAGATTGGTGTTCTAAACTGGGTGAATGTCTTATAGGTAGAAGGCTTTGGATTTTGCAGCCTTGGATCAGAGTTCGTGTTGTTTTACATTCCAGAAAAACTCGAAAGTGCAATGTTGTTTTGTGGTCACGGGCGCCGACAAGAGCTGCTGAAGTTTGCCTTCCAATGTTGCCTTGAAGCTTCAAAGTTGGCCTTGCACCGTTGGCTTGAAGGTAGGTATTACTAGAACAAAAGTTTGGTAACAAAATTGCTGCCGGAGAAGAGGGCATGTGGATTTGCCTTTTTGGTAGCAGTGAGTGTGTTTTTTGTTAATTATTATTTTTCAAACTTTATGAAAAAAGAATGTTAAGTTATAAGAAATATTTTTGTGATCAGCTTCTCTGCAAGAACGAGTAAAAGAGATAGAAGAGAAAGTAGTAGAGATAGGAAAGGGGAAATGAAGGAAACAGTGAGAAGCAAGAGTAGGAGTCGAAGATGAGACCTTGACAGTGATAGGGGTCGGAAAAGAGAGCGGGACCGAGATTATGATTATCACACATACAGAATATGGGCGCAAAAGGTCTTATTGTCACATGTATGTTCACTAAATTAATAAAGTTGTCTAAATTTTTGTGCTTCAACTTCTGCCTTGAAAATGTATCCTTCATGTGGATTATTTTTTTTCCAGACAACTTCGATTTCAATCAGTTTGGGTTAATGTACCTACAAAGAGCGTTTTTTCATCTTAGTAAATCTGGTGCCTATAATGGTAATGCGGGAATCACAGGTTTTGTTTGGTTTTCTATCTTGCCAAGGTTAGTGAATTATTTTAGTTTTCATATTTCTTATTATTATATAAGGTAATGTCATGTTTGGCATCACAACTTATTTCTTAAAGAGATGCGTCAAAATAATTGAAAAGCTAAAATCGCTTTTGGTTGCATCAGTCCGAAACAAGTAGGATGTATTCGATGTTTAAGTGACAAGAGAAACTGATTCTATGCTTCATAATTAAATGTGTTAAAGTGAAAAGTTGTTTATGAGGGTGTTTGAGATTGCTTATTTTCTTAAAGATGCTTATTTGCTTAATATAGTTTACGCTAAGTTAATAGGCAATTTTTTTTGTCACACTTCACATTGCTTATCTGCTAAAAAAAAAAACAATCCAAAACACCAATCTAAATAACCCGTTTTGGGCTTTTTAAGAGGTGTTTGTTTAAGCTAATTTTTTGGTTCTTTTTGCGGCTGAAGTCTTATGAAATCGTTGTTCCTGAATAGATTTTAATTGAGAACAAAAAAGACAATGAACCATTTATGTTAGATTTTGTGGTTACTTGAAGTACTTTATGTTAACTGAATATGTAAAAAAGAATTAGGAGAAAAGTAATGGGCTGAACCGAACCCATCTAACCCGTTTTCATAAATGACTTGAGGATCACCTGACTGACCTGTTTTCATAAATGGCCCGTTTTGGCCCTAGACCTATTTTCACCGCTACCTCAACCAGCCAGTTTTCCCCTATATGTCTTATATCCTTTGCCAAAAATGTGACATTTTACTATAGGTCTAATGTGTTCATCTGTTAAATATCTATTTATAGAATTGGAAGAGACTGATTCAATACGTGTTCACATATGATTTTTGCGTCTTTCTGCATAAATAGAAAAGTAATGAGGCAAAATATGTACTGAACATTTTCTTTTGTACATTTAGGATCAGTATCTCATTTTTTTCATATTAACTCAAGCTTATTTCATGTTGATTATCACTAAATCATCTGCAATGTTTACAACTTTAAATGCAATTTTCTGTTCTAGAATTGCTACCGAGCTATCACTTTCTTTTTAGGCCTTTTACGTAGCACCCAACAATACTGTGCAACGAACTATTCTGCATTCAGCCAAATATGGTTGTGAACGTCTTCTGATTTTAAAACTTATGATGAAACAGGTTGATGGATCAAAGCAATTGACAAAGTTAGAATTCATCCCGTTTTATGACGAACATATAAAAGCGAAAGTGCAATGCAGGTAGTTAGGAGGAGGGTAAAATGAGATTGGTTGATATTGTTTTTCTGTTCTAGATCAAGCTGTGACATTACCATCAACAGAAGTTGAAGAAGTGGAACCTGAAAATGAGCATGAAAGAACAATTAACACATGAGTAGGTGACTTGGATTTATAGTTAAAAAAAAGGTGACTTGGATGTAGATTAAGAAGAATTTGAGGAGGAAGAGAGTGAAGAAGATGAAAGACGATTTTCAGTTATCATATTATGATGACGAGTGATGTAGTAAACAAGGATGATAAGTATGCACTTTATTTAGTGAAGCGATGCTGCATAAACTGTTGTATTCTGTATAAAGAAACTAACTACGCATAAGTTTTGGTCCTATTTTGTGTTTTCAGTATGTTTACAAAAAAATGTTTTTTTATGCAATTTAGGAACTCTAGCAGATCTTTGTAGCATTAAGTATAGAGAGTGACACTTTCTATTGCATACTAAATTAGATTTTTCCAACACTTGCTAAACCTTCTTTGGCAAAACATCCCGCGGCAACGCGCGGGTGATCCACCTCGTTTTTTACTGTTTGTAACGGTGTAACGTTAGGGCCCGTTTGGTTTTTAATAGATTTAGGATTAGCATTTAAATTTGAGTCACATTTGGCTAATAGATGGGTTTGGACTTGGATTTGGATTTTGTTTAAAACTAGGAGTGTAGAGCCGGATAACAAAGGGGGCAACACGCCATGGCTGCAAACACGGTGTCGTGTTGCCCTGCCAATATACGTGCCACTCTCACGCTCCATAATTCATACGTAGCCTGACAACTCACTTTATTAACCAATATTCCCTTCTCAGATTGTAAGCTGAATTGTGGAAGCGTTACCCAAAACCTGCCTTGGTTGCAACCGTACGGCTGCCATGCCAAACAACAAACCAAAAACTTCGGCAACAGTGATCAAAGCGTATCCGGAAAACATTATTAGGAATTAGTTCACAACGGCTTATTACAGCTTATGCAAAGATTAGGAGCATTGGTTAACTTGCTATTCTTACGGCTTCTTTTGCAGCCTATGAGGTTATCGCCATCGCCACACACCCATCCTATTGTCACACGTCTTGGATAGCGGCAACAAAAGGATTGATGGCATCAAAGAAGCATAAGCAGAAAGCTCGATAAGATCATCAAAGGCTCAGATTTATAAACAAATGAAAAAGTGGATTAATCCACCATGGCTGCAAAGTTAGCAAGTTGCCCTGCCAAGATGCGGATAATCTCAGGTTTCCACATTTGTCATGATTTAATCATCACAGCCCGGTAACTTGCTATTCTTACCGCTTATTTTGCAGCTTATGAGCGTATCGTCATCGTCGCACACCCATCCCATTGTCACACAGTTTGGATAGCGACAACAAAAGGATTGATGGCAATGAAGAAGCATACACAGAAAGCTCGATAACATCATCAAAGGCTCAGATTTATAAACAATTGAAAAAGTGGATTAAGCCGCTATGGCTGCAAAGTCACCAACTTGCCCTGCCAAGCTACGGATAATCTCAGTTTTCCACATTTGCCCTGCCAACAATAAATTTTAATTACTATGATGTTCATAAAAGCCTGAACAAAAAAGGGTGTTTAAATGAGAGCATTAAATTGGTCATGACAACAAATTTACACTTAAATGAACCAAACGAATATGCTGTTAAACTGGTCGTATGATGCAAATGACTAAAAAGAGGCTCATTAAACTGGTGCCATCTTAAACCTAATCTAGTTGCATAGTACCAAACCACAACAATCATAAGAATTTAATAAAGTCACAACCTAAACTGTTACCTTAGAGCTAACATAATCAAGTTAACAATAGCAGTAAAGAACACACCAAAAACAAAAAGATGGAAAATGCAAACCTAAATACCTTAAAACTAACATAACCTACAACCAACGGACCTCATTAATTCTACAATCATGCTATGAAACAACAAACACAGTAAAAAGGGCAAACAAACAGCAACGACTTGTAAAAAGGACAAAAACATTCAACAAATATGAAACAACTAAACAACATTTTTGTAAAACTGATATAAAAAAAATTTGTAAAAGCATATAGCATACCTGAGTTTGAAGCAAGGCACAGAAACATTTAATCAGAAAATCAAAATCAGAAAAACCTAATCATCATCCGTCACCCACTCTAACCAAAAACACCTTCGAGTGGTGTATGTGTAACAATAAAAAGGGAAAATCATGTTATGATATAGGAAGAAGCTTCAAGAATACCATCTATAATGCAACTAACCAAAAATATGTAGATGAAAAATTGGGAGAGACTGTAGTGATAACATATGGCGCAAGCAGAACCACATAAGCATTAAAAAAAAAGTGTTACTGTAGCCCCCCTCACACGCAAATGTAGAAACCATTTTGGTCGGATCGGGCGGCGGCAGGTTTAGTTCTTGGAGGTGGACCACTCGGATCTCAAAACAAAGAAAAAGGTGTGAGCTATGATGAACAGGGCGGGTCGGGGCAAAAACAAAGATATGATACAATAGAGTTCGGCGGGCCGGGTTAAAAACCCAAACGCTTGGCAAAAAAGGGTGGGCAACAAAGCCCGCTGAATGTATAAATGTTATAATTTGGATTTGTTAAAGAAATAATAAAAAAAAAATAAGATAGATAAAATATATTTTATATAACAATTTTTAAATATTTAATTTATATTAAAACAAGAAATAAAAAAAGATATGTGGCTGAGAAATATTTCAGAATATAAAAAGAAGCATTTTATGGCGTACATGTCAAACCCCACCACCTCATATGGGGTTGAGAATTTGGATTAGTCCCTGCCCGTGAAGCTAAAGTGGACAAACCAATCAAATGATTTTGCTTTTCTATCAACCCAAACCCTCGTAACCCCAGATATGAAACACACACTTCGATGAGGATTTGGATTTGGATTTGGATATAGATTTGAATTTGGCATTTAAATTAAATAAAGATAGAGAAAAATATAATATAATATGTGGAAAACTTGAAGGGGGGGTTGAATAGTTTTACGTCTTTTTAATTAGTTGTAAAAATAGTTTTAGTGTTTTAAAACTTAGATTCGATAATATGTGATCTCAAGTCTTGCACAATATAAACAAGTATCAATACGAAATATATAATAATGATAAGTAACAATAATAAGTAAGAGATGGAAAGATCGAACCGCGAGACAAGAGATTTATAGTGGTTCGGCTACAAGGACACCTTCCTTGCCCTACTCCACTCCCCCAGCACCTAACTCGAGAGTTTTCTTCACTATATCAACAAGCTCCCTTATGGCGGAGAAAACCGTACACACCAATTTACACACCAATATTCACACCAATCTACACACCAATTTACACACCAATCTACACACCAATAATCACACCACAACACCTTCACACCTAAGTCACACCTTCTACACACCTTCTTCAAATCAATCTACTTCACACCTAGCTTCTTCACACCAATAGATTTCCTAGCTTTTCTTCTTCACACCAAGCTATCAACTAATCACACAATCTATATCTAACACAACTATCTACAAGCAAATATTCACAACAATCTTCACAAAGAGTATGTAATTAATCTTGATGTTACACCAACAACTTTGATGTGGAGATCACAACAAGTTGCAATACTTCTTGTCTAGGAAGATAGAAGTATTCTTCTCTTGCACTTGAGAGGATGGAAATTGGATCACTTTGAAACAAAGAATATATATACACTTATGATCAAAGGATGAGAGAATAGAGAATTAGATCTGGATCAGAAAGTTTAGAAGTGCAAAAGGTGAGAAAAAACTGAGGGATGAATCAGTATTTAAAGGGGGGGAAATACTGTTCTGGAGCGTGGCAGGTCCCCTTAATTGTAGGCCGGTCCCCTTAATGATTAAGGGGGCCGCCTAGTAAAATTAAGGGGGCCGCCCTCCTGAACGTTGGGTTTATTTGTCTTTTTGTGGGGAAGGTTTTTCTGGATTAGATTTGCCATTTTTGGTTGGAAATTTGAATTCATATATTTATAATGAATTAAACATATTACTTTAATTCCAAAAATGTTTTGTAAAAGATATAAAATGTTTTGTGACATTTTATAAAAAATCTAGTGTTTAAGAAAATTGTTCCTTTGATCATAGAATGCAATAAACACTTTGTTTATTCATACCTTAAGTGATTTAGATGTAAAGACAAATGTTAAGCACTAAAAACTTGTTTACGACATAAGTTTTAGATTAATGAGTTTATGCTTTGTAATTATCAAAACATAGAGACATTGTTAATAAGCTAACAATGTTTTAAGACATTATTTATGTCAACAATCTCCCCCTTTTTGATGATTACAAAACCTTAAACTCATTAGGTCTAAAAATTAATTTTTAGACAAGGATTTAGAGTTTAACATTCTCTTCTCTCCCTTTTTGTAAAATCAAAAAGGTTAAAGCTCCCCCTTAATGTATACTCCCCCTCATTTGAGAGTACCAAGGAGATGAGCTATGGAAGTCTTGGCTACACAAAATATTAGAAGAGAGCAAGACAAATCTACATGCAAAGCAATAGATAAAAATAGATTCATTCAAGCATCATAGAAAGCATTACAACATTTAATATGCTTAAGGCATATTAATCATGATAAAACAAATGAAAAGACATAGTCCTATATTGCCTAGAAAGAGCACTTGGACTTGCTTGCAACTCATGGTTGATTGTTTTATTTGCTTGAAGGATAACATAAGCATGAAGCTTAATTGTTAGATGGAGAGGGATATGGGGAGGAGTATGGAGCGGAAGAGGTGGATCTCACGATGTTGGATGATTACGAGTGAGAAGATATTCAATCCAAGAAATATCTTCACTCAAGTAGAGGATTTGTTTTTGAAGGAATATGCAACAAGGGCAAAAGTGAGTGTGGTTGGTAACTTGATCCAAATTGAGAGAGTGGGGAAGGCAATTTGCATAGGGTGATGATGGAGGTTGCCCTTTGTTGCGTTGTGCAAGATGCATAGCAAGGAGATCACTAAGATCATGGATTTGGTTTATTTCATCACGGAACTTTTGCTTTTCCGTGGCAATGTGAAGAGGATCATAGGTTTGGTATGGATGGTTTGGATTTGTGTAGTTGGAATTGTAGTTTGATGGTTGGCCAATGTTGTATGGTTTCTAAAGAGGATCAAATGAATGACCTTGTGGGTTTGAGGTAAAGTTTGGGAAGTAAGAAGTTGGAGGTGTTGAATGACTTCCAATCTCATTGGTTATGATGGATTTGTTTCGAGGGCTTTTTCTTCGCCAAACGGGTTTTTCCGTCATCCTTGCTAGCCTTGAGGCTTTTGATCTTGGTTTGTTTGGAGAGTTCATGATGGGATGAATGGATAATTTTGAGGATTGGGGATATTTATAGTGTAAGATTTGTATATTTAAGGATGGATAAGGTTTGTAGGAAGATTGGGACAAAGTGTGTTGGTTAAAATTGGGAAATGTAGGTTGAAATGGGCTAAAAAGCAGAAAAGATTCTGTAAACCCGACCATCAGATGGCCGGTCCCCTTAATTATTAAGGGGGCCGCCTTACAAAATTAAGGGGGCCGCCCATCTGGTGATTCCCAGGTTGCCAGAATTAGGTTTTTGGCAGAAAATTTGCAGAAAGGTTATGTGTTTGGATTAGAATTCAACCAAGTTCAATTCTCTTAGGCAATATAGAGTCTAATCTAATCAAGATATAGCATGCATGCAAAAGCATATAAGCAAAAGAGCAAATAATCAACACATAATAAGCAATAGGAGGTAAACAAAGGCAAGCACACTTAAGCTTCCTAAGGCACCTATCTTAGATTGAAGGCAAGGATCTTAGTGAGTGAAAAACTAGTGATGGATCAAGATGACACCATTATTAGTGAATTTGTCCTAGTGAGTGACTATATGCAACAAATGTGGAGTTGTGATTGTTTCGACTCCTAGAAGCAAAAAGAAATAGCGATCCTAAGAAACAATCCAAATAATCTCCTTGATTCAATTTTTGCTTGATCATGAATGTCAAAGACATATATGAGATTATATACCTTGACAATTTATGTGAGAGTTTATGCATGATTTTGAAATATAATGTTTTTAGAATTAGTCAACAATGCAAGGAAAATGGTCTTCATGGGGTTCCTAGATTGTGAGAATAATTTTTAGAGAAAATTGATTGAGTTTTACCAAAAAAAAAAAATTTATGCAAAGCAAATAAATTTACCCAATCTTTAGTTTTGTGCGAAATAGATTCCTAGACTCAGAAAAGGTGAAATGAGAGAGAAATAAATTTCATGCAAGTATTAATTTGAAATAATTCAATATAATTTAGTCAACTTGTTCCATCATTCCTAATCCTAAACGCAAGTGGTTGAATAATTCACGCTTAAGGGGTTTTGTGAATATATCAGCAATGTTATCTTCCGATGCAACCTTTTCTATAGATATATTTCCTTTTTGTACATTATCCCTAAGAAAATGGTGACGTATTTCTATGTGTTTAGTCCTAGAGTGTTGCACCGGATTTTTACTTAAATCTATCGCACCTTTGTTATCGCACATAATGGGGACATTTTCTAACCTAATGCCATAGTCTACGAGAGCTTGTTTCATCCATAGTGCTTGTTGACATGCCTTTCCGGCGCTTACATATTCGGCTTCGGTGGTATAAATAGCAAGAGCGGTTTGCTTCTTCGAAAACCAAGACGTTAGACAACATCCCATAAACGTGCAAATACCGCTAGTGCTCTTTCTATCTACGTAGTCTCCCGCATGATCCGAATCCGCATATACAATGGTTTCTATGCCGGATTCCTTAGGATACCATAATCCTAAGTGTATAGTGCCTTTAATGTATCGGAAGATACGCTTAACCGCTTCTAGGTGAGAGGTTTTGGGATCCTCTTGAAAACGGGCACAAAGGCAGACACTAAACATGATGTCAGGTCTACTTGCCGTCAAGTATAGTAAACTACCTATCATTCCTCTATACTTGGAGTTATCTACGGACTCACCTTCATCGTCCTTTGTGAGCTTTACCTCCGTAGACATAGGTGTTTTTATGGGTTTTGAGTCTTCTAGGCCAAATTTCTTAAGCATTTCCTTAATGTACTTAGATTGGTTAAAGAATATTCCATCTTCTAATTGTTTTATTTGTAATCCTAGGAAGAAGTTAAGTTCACCCATCATACTCATCTCAAACTCATCATGCATGATTTTGGCAAATTCATCACACATGTCTTGACAAGTTGATCCAAATATAATGTCATCAACATATATTTGAACAATGATGAGATTAGGGTCTTTCCTTTTAGTGAAAAGAGTGTTATCTACCATTCCCATGGAATAATCATGTTTAATAAGAAAAGCTTTTAATCGATCATACCAAGCTTTGGGAGCTTGTTTGAGTGCATACAAAGCTTTCTTTAACTTATAAACATAATCAGGTTTTGCGAAGTCAATGAATCCTGGAGGTTGTGCCACATATACCTCCTCATTGATAAAACCATTAAGGAATGCACTTTTCACATCCATTTGGAATAACTTAAAATCTAGGGAGCAAGCATAGGCAAGTAATATCCTAATTGATTCTAGTCTAGCTACGGGGGCATAAGTTTCATCATAATCAATTCCTTCTTGTTGATTATAACCTTGGGCAACTAACCTAGCTTTATTCCTAGTAACTATTCCATTTTCGTCTAACTTGTTCCTATATACCCATTTGGTTCCTATGATAGTCATATCCTTTGGATTTGGGACTAGTTCCCAAACATCATTTGCCTTAAATTGATTTAATTCTTCTTGCATAGCTATAATCCAACTTTCATCCTTTAAAGCTTCGCTAATATTCTTAGGTTCTATTGCCGAGAGGAAACAAAAGAAGTTGTTTTTATCTTGGGCTTGTGACCTAAGGGTTCTTTGGTTAAGATGTCCTATTATATTATCTAAAGGATGTGATCTAGATTCTTTAATATTAACGGTTTCGTTATTTTCTAAGTGAGTTTCTTCATTGTCATTTCCTATGGGTTTTGTTTTACTAACCTCAATGGCTTCATCTTCGACTAAATCATCATCTTCTAAAGGTAGCGTTTTAGGAGGTGGTGGTGTTTCATCAAATGTTACATTTAGTGATTCCTCTACTTTCATTGAGTGTTTGTTAAGTATTATATATGCTTTACTATTTTGTGAGTATCCTAAAAATATTCCTTCATATGATTTTGGATCAAACTTAGTGAGGTAGTCCTTAGTGTTTAAGATATAGCATTTACTTCCAAATACTCTAAAGTAGCTTAAGTTAGGTTTTCTATTTCTTAATAACTCATAAGGAGTTTTTCCTAGAATTCTTCTAATTGATACCCTATTTAGAATATAAGTCGATGTATCTACGGCGTGACACCAAAATTTTTGTGGAATGGATTGTTCATTTAACATAGTTCTACTCATTTCTTGTAGTGACATATTTTTTCTTTCTACTACCCCATTTGATTGAGGAGTACGAGGAGCGGAGAAATTATGAGATATTCCATTTAACTCACAATATTTTCCGAATTGTGCTTCGTTATCAAATTCCCTTCCATGGTCCGTTCTAATGGCAACTATTGAGCATCCTAACTTATTTTGAATCATTTTGCTAAATATTTCGAATTTTTCAAAGGCTTGGGTTTTGTCACTTAAAAACCTAGTCCACGTGTATCGTGAGTAGTCATCTACTATTACTAAGGTATACTTGTTTCCTCCATAGCTCCGCACAGCGGATGGACCGAAAAGATCCATATGTAATAATTCTAGGCACCTAGTAGTGGATACTATATTCTTAGCTTTGTGGCTAGCATGAGCTTGTTTTCCAACTTTACATGCATCACAAAAATGTTTGTCATATTTTAGATTAGGCAAGTTTCTAACTAATTCCTTAGAGGCCAAAGATTGTATTTGTTGCATGTTAGCATGTCCTAATCTCCTATGCCACAATGTGGAGTTTTCGTCTAGGGTCGTTAGGCATATCCTATCTTCAGGTTTGTTTCCTAGTTTCATAACATATACACCTCCTTTCCTAATACCTCTACCTATAATTTTTCCATTCTTAACTATTTCGCTATCTTCTTCGGAAAAGATAACTTTACATTTATTATCGCATATTTGGCCTACACTAAGTAAGTTATATGTTAAATTATTAACATGTTCAACATTTTCAATAGTAAGTGAGTCTTGAGAAATCGTACCTTTGCCAATAATTTTTCCACGCAAGTCACTACCAAAAATAACGTTACCTCCGTTGTATGCCTTATATGTAGAGAATAGCTTTCGGTTCCCTGTCATGTGCCTTGAGCATCCACTATCCTTGATCCATTCGTCAGGCTCCAAGTCAATTCCAAGGCATATTTCGTCAGTTGCTTTTGCCATGAAACACTTTTCTTCTCTTGGTTTTTCCACTTCTTCTTTGTCACTATCACTCCATGTTCTACTAACAAATGCACCTTGATTGTCATAACTCGGCGGCTTTAGACATTCACCAACGAGATGATTTGGACTTCCACATCTAAAGCATTTTCTTTTCACGTAATTATCACTTCTATTTCTTTGGAACGATTTTCTATCGTCATGTGATGATCTAGTGAATCTTCCTCGTCTCTTGAAGAATTTCTTGAATTCTCTTACGGCCATTGCATATTCTTCATCTTCACTCTCGTCACTTGAGTCACTATCATCACAAAGTTCCTTTTTGGCTTTTAGAGCAACGAATTTGACTTGTTCTTTCTTGACTTTAACCATTTCCAAATCTTTTCTTATAATTTCTTCATGGACCTTCAAGTTACCAATAAGCTCATCTAGTGACAATGTCATCAAATTCTTTGATTCTTCAATAGCCGTGACTTTAGCTCGCCATTTCGGATGCAATGCCCTAAGAAATTTCCTAACACAATTTTTACTAGAAAATGTCTCATCAAGTGCTTTTAAACTTGTGATAATAGTGTTAAATTTAGCAAAAGCATTATCAATTGATTCCTCTTCCGGAATCGTAAATTGTTCATATTGTTGTACAAGAAGATCTATTTTGTTATCTTTAACTTGACTATTACCTTGGTGAGTGATTAGTAAAGAATCCCAAATTTCTTTTGCGGTTTTACACATAAAAATTCTTTCATATTCTTTGCGTGGTAACGCATTATAAATAACCATTTTAGCCTCATTATTTTTTGCTAATTTCTTTTTCAAATCATCATTTTGTTTTTCAAAAGCTACAATTTCATCCATTTTAGTTTCAACATTATATTGAATAGGGGGAAAATCACCAAAGGTAATAATATGCCAAAGATCAAGATCTTTTGATTTCACATACGTTTCGAATCTATTTTTCCAATATAAAAATCCATCACTTTCAAATAGTGGTGGTCTTTGCATAGATTGCCCTTCTAAATATTTTAAAGATTCCATAGATCGTTACAAGTTTTAAAATACAATATATTTTAAAATTCTTGTTAGACGTGGCTCTGATACCAATTGTGGAAAACTAGAAGGGGGGGTTGAATAGTTTTACGTCTTTTTAATTAGTTGTAAAAATAGTTTTAGTGTTTTAAAACTTAGATTCGATAATATGTGATCTCAAGTCTTGCACAATATAAACAAGTATCAATACGAAATATATAATAATGATAAGTAACAATAATAAGTAAGAGATGGAAAGATCGAACCGCGAGACAAGAGATTTATAGTGGTTCGGCTACAAGGACACCTTCCTTGCCCTACTCCACTCCCCGAGCACCTAACTCAAGAGTTTTCTTCACTATATCAACAAGCTCCCTTATGGCGGAGAAAACCGTACACACCAATTTACACACCAATATTCACACCAATCTACACACCAATTTACACACCAATCTACACACCAATAATCACACCACAACACCTTCACACCTAAGTCACACCTTCTACACACCTTCTTCAAATCAATCTACTTCACACCTAGCTTCTTCACACCAATAGATTTCCTAGCTTTTCTTCTTCACACCAAGCTATCAACTAATCACACAATCTATATCTAACACAACTATCTACAAGCAAATATTCACAACAATCTTCACAAAGAGTATGTAATTAATCTTGATGTTTCACCAACAACTTTGATGTGGAGATCACAACAAGTTGCAATACTTCTTGTCTAGGAAGATAGAAGTATTCTTCTCTTGCACTTGAGAGGATGGAAATTGGATCACTTTGAAACAAAGAATATATATACACTTATGATCAAAGGATGAGAGAATAGAGAATTAGATCTGGATCAGAAAGTTTAGAAGTGCAAAAGGTGAGAAAAAACTGAGGGATGAATCAGTATTTAAAGGGGGGGGGGGAAATACTGTTCTGGAGCGTGGCCGGTCCCCTTAATTGTAGGCTGGTCCCCTTAATGATTAAGGGGGCCGCCTAGTAAAATTAAGGGGGCCGCCCTCCTGAACGTTGGGTTTATTTGTCTTTTTGTGGGGAAGGTTTTTCTGGATTAGATTTGCCATTTTTGGTTGGAAATTTGAATTCATATATTTATAATGAATTAAACATATTACTTTAATTCCAAAAATGTTTTGTAAAAGATATAAAATGTTTTGTGACATTTTATAAAAAATCTAGTGTTTAAGAAAATTGTTCCTTTGATCATAGAATGCAATAAACACTTTGTTTATTCATACCTTAAGTGATTTAGATGTAAAGACAAATGTTAAGCACTAAAAACTTGTTTACGACATAAGTTTTAGATTAATGAGTTTATGCTTTGTAATTATCAAAAGATAGAGACATTGTTAATAAGCTAACAATGTTTTAAGACATTATTTATGTCAACATAATAATATATTATATATGTAATATATGAGTATAATTTATAAATTTTAAAATATTATTATTGTAAAAATAAAAATTAAATTAAATATTAATGATTGATACAGTATTAAAGATGGTCCCACTTAAAATAATAAAGATAAGAAAAACAGTGAAGAGAGGTGAGGTTTGCACAATGACACATAGTAATCATCCTCATTTGTGGGACCCACGAAAATATAACAAACATCACTTTTAGGCATAGTTCCCAAATCATAACACCACCACCTCAAACCAAACGTGCTCTTAATACTTAATTAATGGAGTAGTGTTTTAACAAAAAAAAATAATAATAAATAAATAAAAAATAATAATAATATCATACCACGTCTTGATTTGAACAAATTGAATAATACTAGACAAATACCTGCATAAAGTGACGGTGTATAGCGGCAAATAATTATACTTGCAAAATCACTATTTTTGTTTGACTCTTAATTCAAACTTACGGTTTCAATTTGTAGTCAATTCGAGACAACGTTCATTGGTTATAATAAAAAATAATAAAAGTTTAGTGATTAATATTTAAAATATTAATTTAGTTGTAAATAATGTTATCATTTTTAGTTAAATATTACTCATATTTTAAGCAATTTATGTTTAAGGAAATGTATATACATACATTATAAGTAGTAGAGATAAGTAAGGTGATATGCCCATCTAAACTACATATAATGAGGAAGACTATTTCCTCCATTAAGTAACTAGACATTACAAACTTAAATATTAAACAATACAACTATATATGCATGTTGTCCAAATGACTTATGCATCAAAATATATTTAACATTTTCAATTAATACAATTATTAAAAGACCCTCTCATTGCAAAAATACAATCAATAAACCACGTGGTACATATCAAACAAGCTATTAGAATAGATTTTTAAATACTCACATCAAACACACTAAAACATTTATAAAATAAAAATTAATACAATCTTTCAAAAAAATGACATGTTTATTTTCTTTACTATCTGCATTTAAAATAATATAGTTTGTCATTGTTTGGGGTTAGTAGAACCTAAAATTATCGTCTTCAATGAAGTTATTGTCACGAAAAATGTATTATCAAAAATCATTGTTTGTTGAAAATTTTAATTACAGGAAATCTGTCGCCGCAACGCGCGGGTATCCTACTAGTTGTAATAAATATAAGTGATGTGTAGATCGATCACAAACATGTATATCCAATGTTATACCATATGCATTACGAATATGATTTCATAATATGCACATCAATTTTAGTGGTACATACATCACCTCCCATAATATAACAGTTTAATTTATACAAGTAAATTGCAACATCCGTCCTGTAATTTGCTCAAATCATAGCTGCACATCTCATAACTTAAGAAATACAAGTGTAGTTGTGTAAAGAAATTTTGATTGACTATTCATTCTTGACAGTAGTGAAATGATTGAAATACCCAGATGCAACATTTTTCCCAAATGACGATATTTTGAGTCATTTCACTTATATAAGGACGAAAAAATGAACAAAGATATCCCACAAACCGTGACATGTACTTTCAAAGTTTTGTAACATCGCTTGCAATTTAAACAAACCACATTGTTTTTCCAATTTGCTCTTTTTTAATAACAAACTTGTAGACTATTAGTTCAATCGAGAAAGGATCTAGTGAAAAAGAAAAATAAAATAAGAAAAATGAGAAATATGTATAGCCACACATTTCAAAAGACGAGGGAGAAATTCATGGGAAATGCATATCTTTTTTTAAGGTGCATCTGAAATGTGCGACTATGATTATTTCTCATTCTTCTCATTTTACTTTTATTTCTTATTTGATCCTCACTCTAGTTCGTTATCATTGTTGTATAATGGACTTACTATAGCGGATAAAATGACGAGTGAGTTGTTTTGCCAAGTTATACAAAACATTAAGGCAATAAGTATCGAGAAAGTGGGAGTAATAAAAATTGAGTGACGTGATAATTATTATTGTCATGCGATTTAGTAGGATTAGCTAACAATAATCCTATGGGTTTTGTAATTAACAATGTTTCTAAAATAAAACTCATCATTTTTATAAACACATTTTTTTAACAAATATAATTAAGGTGAACGAGTTTTAATATGGTATGTATTAATATCGTGCAAGTCTTTAGCTTCCAAACACAGGTTTATTTCAATTTCATCTATTACGCCGTCATCCCCACCTACAGGACCATCTACTTGATAATGTTTAGCTATGTCCTTACAAAATTGTGGAGCTTATCGTAATGGGGAAATGGTTGGGTTATAAACTGAGCATCATATGTATGTATCTATTGGGAAATTTTAAGCACACAGTAAATAAAGTCATATACTCATTGCTGAGAAACAATATGAAGAGACTATTCAAAGCATGCTTAACCTAAACATATTAGTTATAAGCCCAACCACCCTCATTACCCGTTTGACATGTTATGAGTAAAATGTTTCTCAAATTGACCCATTTGAGTTGGTAAGCAAATTTGAGCATTTGGATAAAAGTGTATATATTATAGTAAAAAGAACATTTTAAAGAGATAAGCACTTTGGTTAGTAAAGGACAAAAAAATGATTTTATGAAATTAGAAAAAGGACAAGTAAAATATACTAAGAATTAATTAGCCCAAATATTTATAGATTTTAGGGTTTTACGAAAATGTTAATACGCTATGGGATTTTACGAAAACGTTTTACAGTTTAAGGGGGTATTTTTAAAATTGCTAAACTTTTTTACACGTTAGAGGATTTTGTGAAAACATTTTATAATTTTAGGGAGTATTTTAAAATTGCTATGAATGGCAAGTTGTTATTCATAAATTTTTTGAATAGTAAGTTAATATTCATAAATTTTACATAAATGTATATAAGTTAAATTAAATGACCTTTTGAAAAGTAAAAGAAAAAATGACCTTATGAAAAGTAAACAAGACAAAATGAGCTCTTAATAAGCCATGTTGATCTTTTCTTCCTTTATCGTTGTCTTTACGGTATTGAATTTGGGGTTTTTTTGTTTTTGAAAATTTGGTTAGTTAATTTTTAATTATTTTAGGTCGACATATTGAATTTGGGGTTTTTTTGTTTTTGAAAATTTGGTTAAATCGAATATGGTGTCTGCTCTTTCTCCCAGAAATACACACACCAAATAATCTTGCCGCATACCATTCTCGGATCTGCTGATATGCACGTTTTTTTTTTTATTTTTTTATTTTTTTTATTTTTTTTATTTTTTTTTATTGTTTATTATTTGGGGGTTTTGTTAATTTTGTTTTTCTGATATTTTTTTGCAGGTTACCTTGCTGATGCTGTTTGCAGCTAAGGGTTTTGAGCTCTAAAATTTGAAATTAGGTTTTAGTCATTATTTGGAGGTTTTACCTTGCTGATGCTGTTTGCAGCTAAGGATTGGGATTATGAGTGGTTGCCGTCACATGATTCGTTATCGTGCCAGCAAACATGTCACTAAGGTTTATTATTAATTTCATATTCTTATGGTTTTAGTTAATTTTTTATTCTCATATAATTTCAATTCAAGCATTCTGATTAAATTTTCCAGGTGTCTGAGTTTCGTTCTTTATGTTTATGATGTGATTTATTTGAAGATGCTTTTTGAGCGCTTGCTTTTGATCATCACTTTCAAGTTGGTTGGTTTGTGAATTTTTTTATAAAAATTGATGGTTATTATTTGATTTGTTGAAGTGAGTTTGTGTATCTTTATTGATAAAGATTTGATTTTTATTTTGCTTTCCTTATTGGGTTTAGTTACTAACTTAACTATAGATGCAATTTGGTAAAAGAAGATGGTCGATGTATACTTTGTTATTATATTTTTATATAGATGCTTAGGTCATGGGTTGAAATAGGGGTTTGGGTTTGAAAAAGGGTCGGATTGAGCTCACCTGGAAGGTTGGGAACTGATGTATATGTAAATTCTGTAATTAACTACGGTCTTGATTATTTTGAGTAGGGATGATTGCACATAGCTGCATACTTACATATCTAACTCTTGGACAGGTCACTGTTTGTAGATGAAGAAAGTGGTTAGAGAGGGGAGTATGCGGTGGTTTTACAATGGATGCTCTATAATGTGCGTGCTTGGAGAAACTAATGATGCGTTAAAGGAAGCCATGCCTGATTTACATGCCATAGATGTTGACATCGTAACTCTTGGACATTATTTACAGGTAACGGTTTTTCCTTTTTCTTTAACTACTTTTAGGGGTTATTTGTGTAAGGAAATGGGCATGTAAGTCATAGAGTATGGTTGTTTGATGTTCTGGCTGAAATAAGTAGTTGAGGTTTATGTTGATGGTCAAGGGGTTAAATTACATGATTGTCAAGGGGTTAAATTACACGAAAATATAAAAGAAACTCTAAAAATGAGCTGCCACACAGTCCTTTGACAAGAATGTCTCACCTGATGGTGTACCGTTTCCGGGTAACCAACATTCGATACATATTTTGTTCAACCACTTTTCTTCGTCTTTCTTTGTGAATTTTGTTTCTTTCTTTCAAATGATTTTTTAAACATCTTTTTCATAACCAGTTTTCGACCATACAATGTTCCACAGTCGTATCTTTCGATCCGAAGCCAGGAAGAAGTAAAAGAGGTCCCGAAACTGATTTTTTGTCAGGTTTTGGTGATTTTTCTAGATTTTTTTTCCGTATCAGTAAAAACTCAGCTGGAAAAGTGTAATAGTTACATGAAACTTAAAAAAGTTTTTTGCTATTGTTGAAGGCTGATACATTCAACGGCTAAGCCTGTTTTTCAACATCTATCCTATAGTGCTGCTTTCAAAAAGCTTATGGGATGTTCTTAGGTCGTTTTAAGTGTCGTTGGGTCGTTTTAATAATTATTCGGAGCTGCTGCAAAAGTGCAGATTTAAAGGGGCGTTCAGGGTCATTTTATGGGGTGTTTTTGTCTGCTGCAAAGATGCGGTTTAAAGGGGGGTTTTGGGTCGTTTTAAGGGGATTTTGGGTGTTTAGAGTATGGAGTATGAGTTATATTAAGATTCAGAAATTTTGATTGCGATAACTATTTAGCTTTCCAAAAAATGGACATCCATCTAAAAGCAACATGAACAAGTACGTTAAACTGAGATAAGTGGAGATCCATTTATACCTTCTGATATTAGTGTAGTTCATATACGTCCAATGCGTAAACCTAATCCTTTGGAACGGCTATCAACAGGTTTATCTGATTAGTTTGGCCTGCCACCTGACATCATTGATCTTTTTGCCGTACTGGCATTTCGTGAAATGTGGGCTCTATCTGTGTAACGCACATTTGAAGTTTGCATGTTATCTCCATGGAAATTTTCAGCTGAAGGACCGCTGTTTGCCCAATTGAAGCATGACCTGATTCATTTGTGAATGATGATACGACACGCAAAATTTTTAGTTCCTGCTTTATTATTTATGTACATGCTATTATTTGTGCCTAATTCTGACAAATGAACTTGCTTATATCCTCTTTTTTGTATGACCAGCTGTTGCAAGTTCCACTTTCTCACTTCTTTCGGGTCAATAAAACCAGCCATCACAGTCATTGCTAAGGTCCTCTTCGCACACTCGGTCCACAAGGAGGAATCTGTGTCCATGGGTTTCCACGTGTAGTTCACAGAGACATGCCCAAACATCATCGGTTTCTGTTGGTGATGGCATCTTGCAAACCGGGTAGAATTATTTGTAGAGTTAACTACATTTTTGGTCCTCGTGGTTTACCGGGTATAACAGTTTTGGTCCAAAAGTTTGAAATTTAACGGATCTTGTCCAATATCCGATGACCCGTAACACTTTTGGTCCATTTTTTGTAACTCCGTTAAATTGACTATGTTTGACTATTAGTTTTAGGGGTATTTCTGTCATTCACATATTTATTAAACACAAACACAAATACACAAACATAAATACTCATAAACACAAATCCAGATCATCTCATTTTTTTCCCTCTCCACCAAAACTCATAAATACTCATAAACACATCCGGCCACCACCACTTCCGGCAACCGCCTCCAACAACCACCGCTGGTCACCACCACCTTCGCTGCCAAACACACACCAACAATAAATCCCCTTGGTATCTTTCTGCTTAAACAAACCACACACAAACACAACTCGTCTTCTCTTGATTCGAAGAACACAAAGACCATAGCTTCAAGATCTTGTAAATAAGGTCTCGGGTAGGTATTTCTTGCGTGTTTTGTTTTAAATCGAATTAAAGAAAAGTTGAAACAGTGGTTTTGATCTTTCTTTTAATGTATTCGGATATTTAAAAGAAGTGTCGTGCTTCTCACGGATCGATGATGGGTTTGTTGTTAAAATCTTTTAAAGATTTGTTATAAAGAAAGTGGGTTTGATTTTTTTTAGATCGATTTAATTTTAGGATGATGATGGTTGTGGGATGGTGGTTTTTGTAAACTTGTGATTAATGAATGTATGATGATGATGATGATGGCGACTATATTGATGGGCGAATATGCTCTTGGAAATTAAAATTTGTTGATTTTAGATTTTGGATAAAGAAATGGTGGATGGAGGACAAGTGATGCTATAAACAAATCGTTACAAAGGGATGTCTTGATTTTAATGTGTTTTGTTGAATTGGTTATGTTGGTCTCGGATTTTAGCTTGTTTTGTAATTTGCTTTTGCTAAGATCTGAAAAAATGAAATGTATTTTAGTTTTTGGTTGTAGATCTATGTTTCATCCCATGTTCTTGCTACAATTTGGAAAATGTTTGTGGCTACTGTTGAGGATTGTCGGAATCTGGGTTTAGAAATAAAAGCCTCAAGAAGATAATTATAAAACATGGTTGCCGGAATCTGGGTTTGTCGCCAGAATCCGGGTTTGATTGTCGGGGAAGATGAAGATGAAAAATGAACAAACAATGATGTTAACATTTTTTAGAATTAAGTAAATAATAATAATAATAATAATAATAATAATAATAATAATAATAATAATAATAATAATAATAATAATAATAATAAATGGAGGAAAGGGCATTTTAGTCATTGTACATCAACATTTGAGGGTATTTTAGTCATTTCGCATGTTTTTAACTAGTCAAACTAGCGGTCAACAAAAATTGGACCAAAAGTGTTACGGGTCAGCGGATATTGGACAAGATCCGTTACATTTTTTAACTAGTCAAACTAGCGGTCAACAAAAATTGGACCAAAAGTGTTACGGGTCAGCGGATATTGGACAAGATCCGTTACATTTCAAAATTTTGGACCAAAACTGTTATACCCGGTAAACCACGAGGACCAAAAATGTAGTTAACTCTTATTTGTAAATTACGGAGTAGTTTTTTTTTTAAACTGAACTGCTATTATTGTGGGGTTTCTTTGTTTGATTGTAGATTGCGCCAGGAGTGAATGATTGTTGGTCAATAGATGTGATACGATCAGAAAGCAGGCAAAACAAATAATCCAGCCACCCATTAGGTTCACGCATTCATATATTGACCAATAGATGTGATTGTTGGTCAATACATATCACATTTTATCCTTGGGTATGCGGCACCTAATTAGAATTTTGCCTAAATGATTTTCATTTTACCCTTTATTTCTTTCTCTCTCTTTTTTTTAAATGCCTAACCTGCCGTCACTACTGTAACACACTATTATGTTTACAATGTTGTGCAGACGCACCTGCCTGCCAAGACTGGCCGTGCCCTAATACTAAAGTTACACACACCTACCATGGAATTGCGAAACAAGATAGATGTTCAATCATCCAACCATTTAACAACGACCGGTTGGTTAACACTGCTGTTCAAGATGATGGCGGCCTAGAAAATAATGTGGGATACAAAGGTAAGCTTGATTATATACATATGAGACTACATTTTGTTTAGACAATCTTATTCAAAACTACTGTTTTATTGAAATGTAGGGGCAACTGGAAGACAATAATGGCCTTATTGGGACCATGAGCCATTTACGACAACCAAACGTCGTTATGTGAGAGACCGGCCTGCAGCTGCAAATTTAAGACCAAATGATTTGATTGTTCTATGCATCAACAGGGTATGTGTCTGCCTTTAGAGTTGCTGCAACATATATCAGAATGAGTTTATTTGGTTTACTTTTGGATTTGCAGCAGTGGTGTTAGTTGAAAATGGTAAGTTTCTGCTTTCTGCTAAAAGGAGTACAAGAACTACTTACACCAGGTATGTTATTTCCATGGATGTCGACCAGTTATAATTAATGCTTGATAAGATCCAAAACATCTGCTCATATGTAGCTATTGTAATGACTATTTTTTTCCATGATCAATTAGCAAAAACCATAAAAGATGCAATTTTTATCCAATTTGCATTTTAAAATTTGGGGTGCAACAACAGCACTTTCAACAAAAGTTTAAGATAAAACTTAGTTTGTGAGGAAAGGTATGACTTTCCATGACAGTTCAATGAGAATCATGAAATAAAAATGTTTTAATTACTAAAGTTTATATGAAATATTGGTTAGTGAAAACGTTAGCCCGAGCTTCTATTGGCTGGAATAAACAACTTCAATCATTCATGAATGATTATCTATAAATTAAAAAATGTAATTATTCAATAATACAATCCACAATACATATATTTGTTATTGGATAATGTCGTAGGAATTTAAATTCTATTTGGTTATAGATCCTTGCTTTACAACTTATGTATCTTATTTCGATATGAAAGCTGCACGTTTGTTTGTTCTAGGTTGGCACAGTTTGAAGAGGGACACAACTAGCATCGTCCATTTAGAGGTATTGATGTTATAGAGTTTAATCTATTGTGTCATTCTAATGTAACCTGAGTAATGTAAGTAACAAGGATTCATTAAATCCATTAACTGTCATCACTGTTTCTCAAATTGAATTAACAGTGAAAGACCAATGGTATATTAAAGTTTTTTAGAAAATGTATCTTATGTTATCAGGTGACATTCCAATCTATGTCGCACATTTACAGTCCACAACGATTACTAAATGCAGCAGGAAATGGTTCTTTGGGAAAACACCCCGCGGCAACGCGCGGGTTTCCCACCTCGTATAAACTAAATGCGATGATGTTGATCGATAATTGATGAGTTAATAACTGGCCTCATATTTGAATATAACTATCCAATCCAAGGCTTATTATTGGGCTTTAAGGAAGGCTTCGCATTAACATATATACATTTGGGCTTTTCATAAAATGGTGCCCTTATATCCCAGCTCAGCCCGGCCTGGCCCAAAGCCGGCCCTACCAAACTGGCCGAAAATGTATGTTTAGTGAAACGTGTTATAACTTATACTTGAAGCCGAAACCATTAGTTTATTTTTCCATAAAATTGTTTTAAAATCACCTAAAAATAAATCTATTTAAAATTATATATATATATATATATATATATATATATATATATATATATATATATATATATATATATATATATATAGAGTTAGGATCAAATAGGAAGAATAATTAAAATAGGAATGATAAGAAGTAACCACAACCACACATTTTAGATGCACCTACAAAAGTGGATGCATTTTCCTTCAAATTTTCCCTCATAATTTGAAATTTGTGGCTAGAATTACTTCTTACCCTTCTTATTTTAATTATTCTTCTTACTTGATCCCTTCCCTATATATATATATATATATATATATATATATATATATATATATATATATATATATATATATATATATATATATTTCAAGCTTTTATGTGTTAATCTATCATAGTCTTAAAAGTATTTAAGTAATTTGACTTATTATAAACAATTCTTATAAGCATGTTTTAGTTAACTTGTGCTTATGTAAGCTCATAGCTTATAAAAGATTCATAAAATTGCGTAAATTTATTTTAAAAAGCTTAAGCCTTTATAAATCTATTATAACCATTGACATCCTAGTCATCCCACGATCGGTGCATTTTACATACACCTCATAGCATGTTAATTACGCATTATTGCCTTATTATTCGTTGTTATACATGTGCTTTGAGGGTATTTGGTGATTATGTAGGTTATGCGCGAAAAGGAGCTAAAGTTGTGATAATGCAAGTTTAAAATGAAGACAAGAAAGATTTGGATATTGTCACATTGTCTTGGTCATAACTTCTTCGTCCAAGCTCCGTTTTAGGCGATTCAAAAGGCCGCGGAAAGATAAAAAGGAGAGCTGGACATTCAAAATATTATGATGCACGAAATTTGGAAGTTTGCTTGTGCGTTTATCTGTTGGAAAAACCAACTCGTGGGTTGGACTTTTGAGCTATCAATATCATTGGGCCCTATGCTACTAATTAATTACTTAAAGCCCATGGTGTTGGACTTGGTTTATTTGGACGAGTGCGGGTAATAAAGCACAAGTTTTTTTTTTGGTTGGTTTGGACAGAAATGCAAAAAGGAGTTCAACCGGAAAGAAAAAAATAAATAAATAAAGCTTGAATTTTGCACCTTCTCTCTTCAATGATACACATCGATTATATTCCCTGACAACACCACTTGATGAGAGGATTGGAAACTTGGCCAATTATTGATTTGTAAGCAAGAAAAATACACGATTCGACCAATAGAAAAAGAGGAGCTCAGCCACCATTCTTTTTGGGTCATTCATTCGAAGACTACAAATATATTCAGACATATATTTTTTTTCTTTCTCGGCGAATGTGTAAAGGACTAAGAGCACGTTTGTTAGAGAAAATTTCAGAGAGATGAAATGAAGTAGAGAATAGAAATTCAGGGAATAGAAATCAGTAGAAATTTAGTTTCATACCTTCAGGTGAGGACACGTGTCGCAAGCTGTTTAATTAAAAAACCTAAATATTTCTTGATTTAGTAAATATATTATCAAAATTCGTTTTTTAGCGAATTGGGTACAAAAATATACATGTCAAAATTATAAAAAAATAAAAATTGAAGAAGGCGGAGACCCGGAGCATTCTACAAAACATATAGGGGTTAACTTTAAAATTTAGAAGACAAAGTCATATCGATCCCCACTTCCAACACAATTTTCATTCAACTACACGGTTCCAATTCTAAACATTAATAAAAAAAAAAATTAGCGATCTATAATAAATTGAAGGTGTAGCAGTTGTTGCAGCGATTCCGAATTCCGAATACAATCTTCATGGTTTGTTTATGGAAGAACAAAAACTCATGGTATGATTTTGTATATCTAATTTCTTGATTTTTTCTAAAATTGATATAGAGCTTTTAGTTGTATCTTATAATTTTTTAGGATTTTGCTGATAATTTTTGTTTTAATTTTGGGGGAAGAAATCTAGGGTTTGATTATAGCTCTAATTTGATAAATATAGGGTATTAATTTTGTCTTTGATTTTATGATTTTTATCGGTTTAATCGGTGATTTAATTATTTTTTTTACTACACCATGCCTCTAATTGTTTATCTATCTATAAATTTTGTACCTTTGTTTTGGTTTATGGATTAAGTTTTGTGTTTAAGCCAGTTTTGTGTTAATATTGAGCAACGGGTTACTTATTCAACACCGAGAAAGTTTTTAGTTGAATGAAAAATCCAAACAAGCGACAATTAGGATGAAACCTTTTGAATTTTGGCTAAAGAGAATGTGGTTTGGTTGTTGCATTAGCAAAAACCACCACTAATTTTTAATATGGCCAAGTGGGTGATCACCGTTTTGGTTTGCTGGTTTATAAATGATCAGTTTAATGTGCAAATATTCATTCAACATTAGTAAAATAGCTTACTTTGCACCAAACCCCAAGTAATAAGTAAAAAGATAAAAAGCAAATATGTCGTCATATTATTGTTACATACCAAGCAGTATTACTTAAAGATAATGAGATTGATAAAAAGCTATAAGGTTACTACTATTCTACTCCATCCATTAGTTACATTTTGCTTTCCCCCGTCTCGTTAATTTCTAATACATGTTTGTGTCATTTCTGTAGAGAGAGACAAGCTAGAAAATGGTGGCCATTCATTGTTACATTCAATGGGCTCAATGGGTTCAACCGGTAGAATGTATGAAAGAAGTTTCTGATTGGAATAAACTCCAAAGTGGCTCCTCTATCAAGTAAAAAGCTTGGCAATTTTATGACATTCACAAAAAATACTAGTCAATGCAATTTGTACACTGGCGAGGGAACTTCAAGCAATTATAAGAAAGTGCAGAAAACAGTGGAGATGCCATTTCTACAAGAAGTTAGAGAGGCTGTGTGGGATTGTTGTGGCGAGAAGGCTCTTATGCGGTAAGTTTTCTTTAACGATTTATGGGATGAGAGTGCATCTTAATTGACGTAGGTCTTTGGAAGCGAACTTATCTTATTTGTTAGGTTGACAAATAGGTGACATTTTGTTTAAACAGTCTATAGGCATTAACGAGTTTCTAAGCCTGACGAAGAAGAAAGATACTACTAGCAATTTAGTTTTTGAGTAGATATAGACATTTTGAGTATTTATCAATGTTGAAGTTGAAGAGTTCCTAATTGAGCTGCAATCTCTAAGTTTGAATCTTTATTGGCATAAGGTTTAATATTTTTAATGACTAACTAATATGGTGCTAACCTCATAAAAATTCTAAGTTACTGATTAAATTTAGTAAATGTTCTAGACTTAAAAGTGTTAGACTTTTTCCGTTTTTGATTAATTGTACATCGAGAATGTGGTATATAAACTGTATAAATCATATATTCATCAAGTTATATACAAATCATAACCCTTAATATATTTTACCGGGGTAACTGGTAAGTCCCCCTTACCCAAAAAAAAATCATAATCCTTAATTAAAAGACAATTAGCATGATTTTTTTTTTAGGTAAAAGGTCAAAAGACCCGGTAAATATATTACTCCAAAAAACATTTAAGTACAAAGGATATGGGTGAATCCCATAACTCAGCCCGTTTACATAGGCAGTAAAGCTTACATAACAAGATACTTCCAATTCTCTAAGTAAGAAAAACCATTACTCGAAGATACCATTAGACTCCTATTAAAATAAAATTACTTTCTACCAAGACCTTGGAGCTTGATACCATACGTGTCATATGAAGCATCCAAATTCCTTGGAAGATCGTAGACCTGGTCCGCATAGTCATCATAATCGTAGTCATCATAATCATCTTCACGATCATGACCACCACCAAATAGGTTCAAGACAATTAGCATGATGGAACAAGTAATATGGTATTATTTGGCACTTTGGCAGTTTGTCATTTTAATAATACACTAAAATAATAAAGAAGGTTAATGGTGGTCATATGTACGGTCATAACCATATCATGCTTTGAAGGTCACTGCTACTTAGCAAACACTTTCATAAAAATATTAATATAGTATACATTCAGATAAGAGAGGTACATATATAAACCTACCTGATATTTACGAATGATATATTTATGACTGAAATAAAAAAAATTTACAAATGATATATTGAAGATTGAAAAAAAAATCACTAAGTTTAATGACTAAGATGGCATGAGAATTTTATTATATGAACGATGTTTTACACTGAATATGAGTCCCCTCTTGTGTTCCTAATTATAAATAATATTACTCTCTTCAAGCATAATCTAAAACTAGGCTAAAAAATTGATATCACGAACCCTTATTGAACACTAATAGTAAATCCCTTTCTTAAAACACATCACCCATGTGTACTGATATTACACATACATCTATGAATCTCAAAACACAAAATTATAGAACATCAGAATATACGACGATCACAATCCACAAACCCATTTGTATTAGTGTCGCTACTTTTAAGGGTGTTTGGCATTGGCAAGTGATTATGTGTTCTGCAATTATAATAAACTTTAATCAATCAGATACAATACGTTAGGCTGTGTGACAAGTTATAAAGATTTAACGATTTATATATAAAGTGACATCCCTAAAGGGAGCTTTGAGACTGCTTATACAAACAACTTTACTGCTTATTGCGTATTATATAAAGTAGGTTCACACTTTTGAGTGTTTAAAAGACTACCAGTTATTAGCATAAGGTTATTAGTGTATTGCTTAGCATGAATTATTTAGTGTATAAAATATACGGTTATTAGTATAAGGTTTAGACCAAAAGACTACCGGTTAAGTTACTTAGTATATCAGATTATTGAGTCTTCATTGGGATTGAGTGATGTTTCAATCGTTTTTGCTTTTTGTGTTACTGGTAGTTGATAGAGATTATTATTTAATCAGAATTCGATAAAGTTGATACAAGATACTACAAGGTACCTGATATATCGATCATCAAGTCTTCTTTATGAAACACTAATTTGTTGTATTTATTGTTTAATATTATTTTCATGGACATCATAAGTAGGTAATGATCGCATTATTGATATTCCGTTAATAAATGTTACAGGGATTATGATCGCGTTATCTATTCATTTTTTTGTGCTAAAGTCCTACATGCTATGTGTTTATATAATGCAACAATCTTTTTAAAATTTATAACTACCTTTTTTGTAGTTGACAACAAGGACATGTGATTTAAGACCTGCCTTACATGGTCATTTTGAAGGATATACAGTAACCTTTTTTTTGCATATTCTATTAAGATATATTTCTTCCTCCTTTGGTTGATTGTTCGTTTAATGATAGCGGTTTAGTTTCTAATTCTATGACTCATTTGACTACGTTTTGCAATCTTTTAACACATAGCTTTAAATGAAAATCCCTTTTAATGAGATAAATGGTTAATGCTGAGTACAATATTGAGTCTCTGATCTCATTGATTTTATAGCTATTGAGCAGTTTACGTGTTAATAAATACATAAAATGAGACATGATACAATACAAGTTACATTGAAGTTCCAAAAAGGTTGACACCTTGACAACTCAGGTGGAAAGTTTTAAGGTAGAGACTCTAAGAGTTTTAAGGTAGAGACTCCAAGTCATAACTCTTAAACTTTGATATTTAGGTGGTATTCGATGACAAATAGTGATGATGGACTTGAAGTAATCAGTACTGGAAGTTTTTAGATACATCCATAGCATGTGGTTGCTTAAGCTATACCTTTGTGCAGACTTTGCTGCAAATTTGAAAACAGGAGGTAGAAGAGGCTAAAAAGTCTTTTTTAGAAGCTGATGCCAAGAATGCTGAAAAGAGCAGAGCACCTCAAGAATCAACTCAAAGGTTTGTGTTCATAATAGTAAAAAAGTTTGCTATATATGTTGGCCAATTCATGTATAATATAAAAGCTTGATTTATGAATATATATCTGTTTAGTGTGCTTTTAACAAACTTGATTGTTTGCCATGAAGTGTTGCAAATGTCTTTTTTATTGTATAGGCTTGAAGAAAATCTCTCCAATATAGAGCCCAAGAATCAAGTGCTTTGTCAGCAAGCACTGACCATGTCACCTACCGGAAAATTCTTATATGCATGACCGAGAAGTCGAGAACAATGATTATTGAAGTACTATAGAAGAAGTTATAACTTGAAGCTTAGTTATTCATGTTCCTCAAATAGACATTTACAAGCTACTGAGTACTGACTGTATATGGCATATAATAGGATGGACTACAACGAATGAAGGAAAATGGTAACCAAACTGATCCAGGCACGGGCTATTCAATGGGTTGGAATACTCGTAGAAGCTTGAATCTTTTAAAATTTAGCCTCAACCATCACACTCATGCAACCTCACATGGATGAGAATAATGATGAAGCGATGGAGATCATTGATGAAGCCAAACTTATCATCTTAGTAGCCATTGAAGCATGCAAAAGTTTGGACTCGGGTATATCTGAAACCTTAACCAGTAACTTTTAAGCTAACTTTATTTAGTAACAGAAGCATCCAAGTTTGAGGATTTTGTAAACGAAGATGGAAAGTGTGTTTTCTAGCAAATGTCGCTTGAAAATATGTAATGATTTAGTAAAAATTCTATGCATGAGAAAAAGATACAATTATTGTAAATGAGAAGGACGTGAATGTATGATATTTAATGTTGTATTTTGGTTATACAATCAGAAATGTTGTATGTTCGATGATCATATCAAGTAATTTCAGAAATTTTGTACTTATTATTTTTGCTTAGTGCAACATTTATGATTGTTGGGGAAAATAATTTTTGTAAAGAAAAGCTATTGTTAGCCGCTAAAGCACAACTAGTGACATAGTTGGCAATACAACATAAGGTAAATATGTTCTTCGAAGGTAAAAGGAAAATACTTGGGGTATGGTTATGGGTCATAATTCTCCTGTTGCATATCACTACGGTCATTTATGAGGTCTGGGTCATTCTCATGCATTTGTCTCCAAAGGTGAGAATGGATCGGAGTATGTGGCAGGTTGACTGCAGTTTATTTTCTGGTTAGAGCCTCATGGGTCATGACATATATGGATGAATTTTAGCCTATAAGTAAGTATAGGATAGGAAATTTATATTGGGTTGATTTAAATTAGGGGTGGTGCTTACATTATCTATGATTAGCTTGAATATAGCATCCCTACTTTAATCCAGCAAGTAAAATCACTTTAATCACAT
This sequence comes from Artemisia argyi, assembly GCA_030686995.1. Classification (NCBI taxonomy): domain Eukaryota; kingdom Viridiplantae; phylum Streptophyta; class Magnoliopsida; order Asterales; family Asteraceae; genus Artemisia; species Artemisia argyi. The sequence goes on along the minus strand of CM060685.1, from coordinate 214,677,695 downwards.
TCTTCAACTAGAAATACGTAATTAAAAAATTTAGAAAAAACACCGTGCGTGCACGGGCATTATAAGTTTATAACTAGTATATATTGTATCATTTTATGCATTAAAATACATTTTGGGTGACCTTCGACCTGTTTGATCTCTTTCATGTAAAGATGATCTTTTAATTAGTGTTTCACGTGTAGAAAGGCTCAACATGTGAAAGATATTGGAACTTCTCAACACAAGTTGGCAATTTTCTTGATCGCCCCACACTTTGCAGTCGTTGCTATGAAAAATGTTATTGTTGGCCAACCACCTCGTGTTCTTTCAGTTGTCAGTTAAGCCTTAGGTAATCACTTGACAAATATAAATTTATATTATCTGTCTTATGTTTTAACTTTAATTTAATGGGCCAAACTTGTAAATTAAAAATGTGAGCTTCTTACAATATTAACCAATAAAATTTCATTCTCGCCCACTTAAAATCATTTTGATTACTTGAAAATTAGAAATGGACATTTATCTTGGGACAACCAAAATAGCACAGTGGACTTATATTTTTGGTACGAGGTGAGTATAATTATTTGGATATTAACGACATAAAATTGTTTTTGGAACCACGTCGAAAAGTAACATTACTAGATACTGATCGACATCCTCACTTGTTCAAATGGAATTAATACTTTTTTGGGTGTACATGTTACCTCTTTACCTCTTTTATGTTTATTAATACTTTGCTCTCAAAATTCAAACCAACACTTTAACACTTAATATCAATGTGTTATTTTGTGTTTGGTCTTGTAAAATCTGCTTGCATCTAACACGCTTGCGCTTGACATCCATTGAAACTTTCAATTTAATCCACGACATTGTTTTTTATTCATGAACTCAACTTGTTATCCAGTCATAATGTACAATCATATATGTAAATTTCACTATTAACCTAAGTAGTTAGGTTTTACTAGACAACAAAGTTGTCACTCAAAAGTTCCCTTTAATAATGCACCTATTTTGTCGCAAGTAAAAGCCATGTGAATATGAAATTAGTGGTTATTTTATTGAGTCCGCTTTTGATTCGTATATTATTTTTTAATGTTACTTTTGTTTTTGTGGTAGCTAGGTCAGTTACTTTTTTAGTGATGTTTGCTTTATCCTTTATAAAAATGCCTTTTTCTTTACTAACAGGAAAAAAAAGATGGTTTAAGTTTGGTCACATGTCTTTTGCTCAATATATTTTATTGCATTGCAAAAAAATAATAATAATAATAATAAAATAAAAAATAAAATAAAAGTAGTAACATAACTACTAGAATTGGGATTTTAGTCAAGAAACACATTTAGCCACAATCAAAGTCGTGGTTAAAAGTCTACTAAATGATAAAATAAACGATTTTCAACATTTTACTATGGGAACCACTTTTAACGACGACAATGTCATCACTAAAACTTTTCCAAACTTTGACAATGACTTTCAATGCAAAATTTGGTAAAAAAATGAAGTGGAACTTTCTCAGCCTGGCCTGGCACCGGGGATGAAGCGTAGAGGTCACTTTAGCTTGTTGTACCGGAGTGGTTCATCGTCAAAAGAACAAAAATGGCATGTAGAATTTCCAATTGATTTGTTTAGGGTATGGGATGTAAAGGAAGCCTTTATCGTCTAAAGGCAGGGGTGAGCTTTCTCACTATACCTCACTATTCTTTTATCCTGTTTGGTTTTATATTCATGTTCCGTAAATTTTGTACGTAGGCAGTTAGTTGCTTTGACTAGTTTTTTAGTGCATAAAAGGAACAACAAAGACGCTATCCAAAAGGAGAAGGAGTAGGAGAAAAGCGGAGAGTCTTTTTCTATTCAACCCAATAAGAGTAGTAAAAGAAAGGATCAAGAATGTTATATATTTCAAGAGCCAGATCAGTTGCCGATGAATAAGTCAGAATTGCTTCAACAAAAATAGATGGAATTAGGCCTAAAAAAGCCATTATGGTTTGATATCGATTAGGTATCAGTGGGAACATAATGATAAAAGAAGAGTTAATTGCATTTTGGTCCCTGTGGTTTGGCCAAATTGCAGATTTGGTCCCTAAAACTTTGAAAGTGCAGCGATAGTCCTTATTTTGAAGTTTGGATTGTATTTTTGGTCCCTGGATAAAGTTAAATGACTAAAATACCCTTTGTCTTCTTCAGAAAAAGACAAGGGTAATTTGGTCATTTCATGCCGATAAGGACCAAAAGTGCAACCCAAACTTCAAAATGGGAACTATCACTGCACTTTCAAAGTTTTGGGGACCAAACCTACAATTTGGCCAAACCGCAAGTACCAAAAATGTAATTAACTCATAAAAGAATTAACAAAGTACATACTCAAATTGAACAAATCACTTGTCAAGATTTATTTGATGTGTATACCTATTTTTCAGTTGGCCTCATGTATATCTAGGCCAATGTGTCTTATTGGGCTTAGTATGTGCATAGTTTTGATTAGTTTCTAGGCTCTTTTTGATCATGTAGAAACTTGCATTATTTTTAACCTTTGTATTCGAAATCTAATTTCAATCCTTTTTTAGGTTAGTTTCTTTATTTTACAACTTGGGGAGTGTCTTGAGTTCTTTTTTTGGTTGTGTTGGGGTTTAATGGTCTTAGAAAATATTTTTCATATAAAGTAAATATAAGACAAGCACATATACTTAATCAAAGATAAGCGGAGGCATACGAAAAACCACAAAACCGGATCCTTATGTTTATATTACTAATGAAAAGATAATAAAAACACATGCATGTACCTTATTAGCTCGGTATGATCAAGAAACCTTTATAATCAAAAAGTGATTATACTCTATAGTTGATCCACACTACACGCATGCAATACCTAAGGAATGCTGATCCAAACACTAATTGAGTAAATGCATTTTCGTCCTTGATCAAAGCAAGATAAAAGTCAAAACCTGAAAACCCTGAGAGGGTGTTTGTTTCGATTGGCCACAAGAGAGGGAGATTTGTTATTGTGTGTTATTGGATTCTAGGATTAGGCATTTGTATTTATACTAAATCCTAATCTCCTAGAATCTTCTTAACTTGATCACCAAGTTAAGCAAAACCCTTGTTTTCCCTCCCTTTGGTCGACTACCTAAAGGGGTAGATTAGGACTTTCCTAATCTTTGATTTGTTAGTTTATTTATCAATTTAATACTAATAAATGACTATAAGTTTTTTAACCTATTATTTATTTATACGCTATATAATAAATTCTTAAGTTAAAATGACTTATAAATCATTTTAGGTGTTAATATAATATAAATATTGTAACACCCCCAATTCATGGTTGCAGCGGAATTCGAACTGGGTGTTACTCGACGGCACAATAGTCACAATAATAGAAAACGAACTCCAATTGAGTCGTTTTAAAAGATTTATCATTCAAATTGTATAAATATCAGAGATTACAAAATGAGGTCCCAAATGGTTCCATGTTTACAAGTTACATTAAATGAGTTTTTGAATGATAATAAAATTTATAGCCCTCTTGAGTATCCGTATCCTTCCGTGCCATCCTTGATCGTCATGAACCTGAAATACATGCTTGAGAGGTCAACACAAAGGTTGAGTGATATTCATAGAGTTTGTTTAATGTTTGAACACAATATGTTGGTAGTGTGAGCTGTAGACTCACACCAATGTTTGGAAAACAAAACAGGTAGGCTACGTTATTATACGCCCATAAAATGTATTATACACTAAGCTTATGACACCAAAACGTTAACGTGTACCAATATCGATCGGCAGATTTATCCCGGTAGGTACTTTGCTAACATACCTAAATCTCAAATATTAGTGCATTTGTTTGAACTTAGTCAATACAAATGAGATTCGTCAATCCCAATAGGCCTATTCACAATATTCACGCTCACTCGCAAGTAACCCTCGTAAGTGATTAAATGATTCATAATAAGGGATCTTGGTTTGGCAAGGATGTTACTTAGTGATAATAAAACATAGTCGAATAGCATACAGTAGAAAGCATTGTGTTCGAGTAGAAAAATAATAGCATGTATTCCCCCCAAGGGTTTGTAAAATAGTTAAACAATAGAAAGTGGGGCTATGAACTCACCTTAAGTAAGGTAGCAAGTAATGAATGTAACGGTTGAATCGTGAAGGTTTCTACAAGCAACCTATAAAAGGCTATAATAGAATGTTGCGACTTAGGATCAGAGTAAAGAATATTAATAAGTGCCTATATATATATCTTGCATCTAGTCCATGATGTGGTATGATGTATATTGTAAGTCTTTGAAAGAAAAGATTCATGAAACATGTATGTTTTATATATCGTTTACTACCGTTCGGGCCGACATAATTCAGAAGTCACGTTAGTAAGCGTTCGAGGAGCCAGGACACTTTAATTCGTAAATCCACAACTCATCTCGACGGCTTACATAATGAACTCCTCACATGAGGCTCCCTACTATTGTAGTAGTTGATAAAATATATAGATATAAGTTTCGATCCGAAAAGTTACATGTCCGATATTTGAATAAACTTAGGAAAGTTTATTAGTACATGAAGATTGTTATTAGGGTAAGTTTCTTATAACTTGTATCTCATGGTTCTTTTAGATGAAGTAGATCCAAATTGTATGTTCAAGTTATCGCCAACTTCTCTAGTTCATGTATTTGCCTTGGTAAGTTTATATGGTCGTTAACTCATGTTTTCGCCTTGGTATGTATATATGGTCTTTAGCCATGGCTTCGCCATGACCTTTGGCCATTGTTCCATGGTCTTGAGACTCAACCTTGGCTCTAGCCATGGTTGTGGTCTTGAATCTAGGTCATAAGACCTCTTGGTCTTTATAAACCATAACCTTTATATAATGACTTTGGTCTAAAAATGGGCTGTTAAGAATTTGAAGAAAATATCACTCGGAAAGCGTTTTCAGGGCTCGAGCTTCCTTAGTTCTGAACGAAAACGTCGTTCCGGACAACTTTCGTGTTTTAACTTTTTGATGAATCGGACCATAAGGATGACTTTCAAAATGGCAGAATGCAAACAGTAGGGTATTGGCAGTTTCGGCGTTTTGGTTTCGCTAACTTCTTATGGCCATAACTTTTGACTCGTGTACTCTTTTTAGGTGGTTCAAATTGCTACGGTTTCCTTGTTAAGTCCTCTACTGTAATATGTAATAATCCAATATCAAATTTTTACCATTTTGATCAGGTCTTACCAAGAAAGTCGCTAGTTTGCTTGTTTTAGTAACTTATCTTAACAATCAATTACAACAATATGTTTTAGTCATTTTTATACATCATGGACATTTATACAAGACATAATATAGCAAGAATAATATGTAAATAACATGAGTATGATCATTTAACAAGAAGCATGTTAGGTTTGGCTTACAACTTTTGGCTTTCAAAGATGAAAGGAAGTAACTAGTAAGGATAGGACTTTGATTGACAAGCTTCTCTTCACTTTAGCAATCCTTCTACTCTTGTATTCTTGAAGGATTTGTGATGAGAGTTTAGGTGACTTGAGTGGATCTAAACTCAAGAGAATCACCAAGAGTTTCAAAAGGATTTGATGTAGTTTGATGAATCAAAACCAAACTAGGGTTTATGTGTTGATATAGCACTTGATTCTTGAATAAAACTTGAAGTAGAGGGAAAATTAGGAGTGTGTTTGTGTGTGAGAGGTTATGAACGACCAAGAGAGGATGAGGAGGGTTATATAGGGCCTTGAGGAGGTGCTAGGAAAGTGTTAGGAAGTTTCCTTTGAGGAGGTGCAAATATTAGGATATTTAGGAAGCTTACATGAGAAGTTTTACACATGTAACCATCCTAAGTGATCAAGGCTTCATCACAAGCCAACAAGGCTTGTGACTTGCTCAAAAATTTCGTGCATAGCTTATCTTGGATGACTAGATATGATTCTTGATGTTATCTTGCTTTTACGGAGTGTGTTTTGGTTCCGTTAATCGCTAACCGTAAGTTGTTAAGTCCTGAAACTTAAAATCGGGTATCCTTAAAATATAAAACTTATAAATATGTTAAAACTTATTAATATAACCTATCTTAGCATATTTAATGAGTGACAAGTTCTACCGGGTTGCTTAAACGCTGCTAAAACTGGAAACGCGGGTCTAAAACGCGTAATTCGCGTAAAACGCTGAACTGGAAAAACGTAAAATTCCAAAACTTTTGGAATTGTCGTAAAATGAGAGAAAATCATATTTCTATTGTTTATAGTGTTTTATGGACATATCGGGATGCCGAAATGACGTTTAAACCTAAAAGTAAATCTCGGACACGGTTTCGTGATTTTTGCAAAAATGATCCGACGAGTGTCAAACTCTCGGATTATCATTAAAATAGTTTAACTTACGAGAATATGAAATAAAAATTTTAGAAGTGAATAGTGAAAGTGATTAGTAAAAAGTGAATAGTAAAAATGAATAGTGAAATTTTCGAGAATAGAAGTTAACCTGAAAATGTGAATTGTTATAGTCTCTACCCCTTACGGGGAACTTCGTCCCGAAGTTCTATGTGTGTTATATGTTGGAGTGGTGTCGATGAACAGGTGTGGTTACTTACGAGGACTGAAGTCTGGGATTACTAGTGATGCAGTTTGATTTGTCATTTCAGTGTATGGTGTAGGATGAGGCTTACTTTTATGTAGGAAAGGTATGGTAATAGTCGAATATCAAAGGAAATTGATATAGCAGTCGAATATTAATAGGAATTGATATAGTAGTTGCAATCATAGCCTAGTTGGTAATCTGTTGTTGTACCTAGTGTTTATTGACTTTATACTTATGTTATTTCGGATACAAATAAGCCCACTTGTTTATAATTCTTTATTTACATTGAGAGGCATCCCAAACAATGTAAATAGGGGAGTATAAACTTATGGTTCGGTGATTTACAATTTCTTTATTTAAATGAAAAGGCATCCCAATCCATTCAAATAATTATAAATCATACTACTTAAGAATTCCCAACCCAACATTCATACTTAGCCGGTGAGTTACAAGATAGTGTGTTACGAGATGATACTGGTGTTCCAAAAGTACAAGATGAATATTCAATCTTGTAAAGAGGATGAGGGTACTTGTGGTGTAACTAAGGATGATTTGAGCTTTTAAAAGTGCATCAAGATCTGTTAATGAGCTTGTGTTTGCCACGGTTGTGAAGATAATGATGTTGATGAATAAAAGTGTGTAGTGTATGCTTAACATTAATACTCTTAGGTATAGATGTTGAGTTTGCTTTAAAAATCTTAAGAGATTTTAAAAGTTTATGATGGAATGGTATCCTTAGGACCTAAACAGGATAGTACTTCTACAGGATGAAGAGAATAATTGATAACTATCCCAAGATAGTAGTTCGGATTATCTCATAAATGAAAATTTTCAAGAATGAATTTAGATCATACAAATAAGGTGTTAAGATCTTGCTGAGTGGTAAGGCACTATCGTGTCTCTAGATCATTTTAATGTATTCTGGTGGTTTATCGTGTTCATGTAGGAAATCAGTCTAAACATAACCCTAGTACAACTATTCTCAGTATTTGAAAATTTTAAGTCGAATATAGTTAGTCAGACTATATTCCACTGTCCCTAGGTTAAATATAGGTGACTAGTCTATATTTAGCCAAGGTTCGATGAAATTTTCAAATACCTAAATTAGGTATACTTGTGATATGTCTGTTGCTTTTGAGAAACTGTCCACTAAACAAAGGCGATGTCCAACAATTCAGTTGCAAGTCCTGCCCATACAAGACTTGTAACGTATGTTTTCACATTCCATTGCATAGAAGATAGTACGGGTAGATACGTGTGGAAAGGAAGTTTTAAGTAGTTCTAAAACAGTCCATACTTGGCGAGGATCGTGAACTTTTAACAATGAAGGTTTCAGAATAAAACTTTGATGAATGTAAAGAAAGTTCAGCTTTTGTCGATGATGGATTAGTTTGTCCTTTAGAAATCTCATATTTCTTGTTTGGAAATCGATAGATTGTGATGGGTTTTTGATATCATATGAAATGATATTGATGAGATGGTGGAATAATTCCAGAGACCATTGCACAAATCACAATGTCTCGGAAGTAGATTAGACCATTGTGTGACTCAAAACATTTGAGAAATGATTAAGACCATTGTAATAATTCGCAATTTCAGGTTAATTACCATTTCCGGAAAATTTCACTATTCACTTTTACTATTCATTTTTCCCGAAACTTTCCCGAAAGTTGATTTTTATTTGATATTCTCGAGTGATAAATCATTTCCATGGCAAATTAAATGTTTGACATTCGTCAGATCATTTTCGTGAAAGTTATTAAGGAATTACACGTTTTAGGGTAAAACGTTATTCAGAAATTCTACGTACAACGAAACTCGACCGCGTTAAGTGACCCCGCATCAGAAAAATGTTTGACACACTCATGATTTATTTGAGAATTAATCGTGACGGAGAAAAACATGACCAAAAACTTCCCAGCAGGTCACCCATGTCGGTACTAATCTCACATGAGCACGCTTAACCGAATGGGCGATTAACCGTTAGACCACAAAACGAGTTTCTAAGACATTTTGAGTTTTCAAAATTATTAGAAAAAGTCAACATAATTTTCCCTCCTCCTTTGACCAAAAATCATCCCTTGATGTTATAAGTCATTTCGTGATTTTTAGGCTTACGGTTTGATGTCTAAAAGACATTTAATACCAACCGACACTAGACTGAGCCCAGTCTAGACATCATAAGTCATTTTAAATCATTTTTATCACATTAGAAAAGTAACATTTTACTTTTCTCAATTTTACGCAATATTCGTACGTTTTACGTATTACGCGTTTTAGACCCGTGTTTCCAGTTTTTAGCAGGGTTTACCACCCAAATGGAACCTACCACTCATTTTATATTTTATTATGGGACATATGGACATGTCTAACAATACTTTCAAATTCCATAATTTTACGACACCCGGTTTTACGTTTTGAGGCTTAATCATTTACGATTGGCATTTCCCGGAGTCAAAACACACTAGATATCTTGGATAATATCATCACAAGTCCACACCTTGTCCTCCAAGCTTATGAACCGCCATATGGGGGGGGGGGGGGTTTCACACTAGGTGGCTTGATCTCAAGCTTAAAGGCCTTAGATGATTACAAGTGTTAAACTTGGTCTCCAAGGGTTGACAAGTCAATGCTTTCTAACCTCCTTAAACTCATATAAATACCCTCCCCCTCTCCTTGTTGCCGTCCACTTCCACACACACCAACACCATACACTTTGCTAATTCTCTCCAAGTTTCATGCATGATTCAAGTGATTCTTCAAGGTAGAAACCCTAGATAGGTTATCATTCATCAAACACTTCCATAACCTCATATACTTGGTGATTTCTCTTGAGTTTAAATCCACTCAAGTCACCTAAACCTTCATCATCCATCTTTCAAGAATACCAAGGGTAGAAAGATTGCATGAAGTGAAGTGGGTTGAAGCAAGTCTATCAAAGTCCTATCCTTACATGTTAACTTCCTTTCATCTTTGAAAGCCAAAAGTTGTGAGCCAAACCCTAACTTGATTCTTGTTAAATAATCATGTTCATGTTATTTACATATTATTTGTGCTATATATTGTCTTGTTATCATGTCCATGATGTATAAAAGTGAGTAAAACAAGTATTGATACATATATGTAACTTATGTTATTCAAACAAGTAAACTAGTGATTTTCTTGGAAAACCACGACCAAAATGGTAAAAATATGATATTGGATCATTACATATTACAGTAGAGGACTTAACAAGGAAGCCATAGCAATTTGAACCACCTAAAACGAGTATACGAGTCAAAAGTTACGCCCATTTGAAGTTACCAAAGATTTCCGGCAAAACTGCCTAAACCTTCCTGAATCGCATTCTGACTTTTTGAAAGTCCCACTTCTGGTCCGATTCATCAAAAAGTTAAAACACGAAAGTTGTCCGGAACGACGTTTTCGTTCAGGAACAAAGAGGCTCGAGCCTTGAAAACACTTTCTGAGTAAGATATTTCACAATTTCTTAACAGCTATTTACATATAATAAGTCACTAAGTTATGGTTATACTTTAAAAGGAACAAGAGTTATTATGACCTATAAACAAGACCACCACCATGGCTAGAGCCAAGGTTGGGTCTCATGACATTGGAACAAGGACCAAAGGTCATGGCTAGGCCATGACGAAACGACCATATAAGCTTATTTAGGCGAAAACATGAAACAAGGAATTAGCAAGAACTTGAACATACAATTTGGATATACTTCACCTAAAAGGAACCATGAGATATTACAAGGATAAATGGTCATACAAGACTTATGAAATTATCCCTAATAACAATCTTCATGTACTAATAAACTTTCCTAAGTTTATTCAAATAACGGACATGTAACTTTTCGGATCAAAACTTATACTTTATTAACTACTACAATAGTAGGGAGCCTCATGTGAGGAGTTCATTATGTAAGCCGTCGAGTTGAGTTGTGGATTTACGAGTTAAAGTGTCCTGGCTCCTCGAACGCTTACTAACATGACTTCTGAATTATGTCGGCCCGAACGGTAGTAAACGATATACAAAACATACATGTTTCATGAATCTTTTCTTTCAAGGACATACAATATACATCATACCACATCATGGACTATAATGCAAGATATATATATAGGCACTACTTCATAGTCTTTACTCCGATCCTAAGTCGCGACATTCTATTATAGGTTGCTCGTAGAAACCTTCATGATTCAACCGTTACATTCATTACTTGCTATCTTACTTAAGGTGAGTTCATAGCCCCACTTTACATTACTTCAATGTTTTACAAACCCTTGGGGGGAATACATGCTATTATTTTTCTACTCGAACACAATGCTTTCTACTGTATGCTATTCGACTATGTTTTATTATCACTAAGTAACATCCTTGCCAAACCAAGATCCCTTATTATGAACCATTTAATCACTTGCGAGGGTTACTTGCAAGTGAGCGCGAATATTGTGAATAGGCCTATTGGGATTGACGAATCCCATTTGTATTGACTAAGTTCAAACAAATGCATTAATATTTGAAACATTAGGTATGACGGCAAAGTACCTACCAGGATAAATCTGCCGATCGATGTTGGTACACGTTAACGCTTTGGTGTCATAAGCTTAGTGAATTAATAACCTTTCCGGGCATATAACAACGTAGCCCATCATTGTTTTCCAAATATTGGTGTGAGTCTATAGCTCACACTACCAACATATTGTGTTCAAACGATTTAACTACAAACACTACGATTATTGTGTTCAACGATTTACTACCAACACTTTGTGTTCAAACATTAAACAAACTCTATGAATATCACTCAACCTTTGTGTTGACCTCTCAAACATGTATTTCAGGTTCATGACGATCAAGGATGGCACGGAAGCGCACGGATACTCAAGAGGGCTATAAATTTTATTATCATTCAAAAACACATTTGTTATACATTGTAAACATGGAACCATTTGGGACCTCATTTTGTAACCTCTGATATTTATATAATTTGAATGATACATCTTTTAAAACGACTCAATTAGAGTTCGTGTTCTATTATTGTGACTATTGTGCCGTCAAGTAACACCCAGTTCGAATTCCGCTGCAACCATGAATTGGGGGTGTTACAGATTGGTACCAGAGCCATGGTTATAGAGAAACGGGTCTAAGTGAGACCTAAACTATAACTACAATCACAAACAAAAACATTTTATAGCCTTCCGCTCTCCGTGTCTTCCATCCTCCAGATGATTATGGACTTAGTAAGCATGTTATGCTTCACAAACATATTAGTATATTGATATATACACACTAGGCATTTTATGCTACATGAACATATTAGTATATTGATATATACACACTAAGCATTTTATGCTACATGAACACATATAAGTATATTGATATATACACACTAGGCATTTTATGCTACATGAACATATTAGTATATTGATATATAAACTCAGTTTATTTTCAATCATTTATCTAAACAGTGAACTAAACATATCTGTGTATGCCTATTCTAAGGCATTTCGACATAGCCACACTCTCCCAATCATGTTCCTACTCCAACATTCATTTTTCAAGACATTGTGAGATACAATGGTCTCATTCATTTTCCAAGACATTGTGAGATACAATGGTCTCATTCATTTTCCAAGACATTGTGAGATACAATGGTCTCATTCATTTTTCAAGACATTGTGAGATACAATGGCCTCATTCATTTTCCAAGACATTGTGAGATACAATGGTCTCATTCATTTTCCAAGACATTGTATGATACAATGGTCTTAATCATTTCTCAAATGTTTTGAGTCACACAATGGCCTAACCTACTTCCCAGACATTGTGAATTGCACAATGGTCTAACCTACTTCCGAGACATTGTGATTTGTGCAATGGTCTCTGGAATTATTTCACGACCTCATCAATATCATTTCTTATGATATCAAAAATCCATCACAATCTAACGATTTCCAAAACAAGAAATATGAGATTTCTAAAGGACAAACTAATCCATCGTCGACAAAAGCTGAACTTTCTCTACATTCATTAAAGTTTTCTTATGAAACCTTCATTATTAAAAGTTCGTGATCCTGGCCAAGTATGTTCTATTTTAGAACTACTTAAAACTTCCTTTCCATACGTATCTACCCTTACTACCTTCTATGCAATGGAATATGAAAACATACGTTACAAGTCTTGTATGGACGGGACTTGCAACTTAAGGGTTTGACATCGCCTTTGTTTAGTGAACAGTTTCCCAAAACCAACGGACATATCACAAGTATACCTAATTTAGGTATTCGAAAATTTTATCGAACCTTGGCTAAATATAGACTAGTCACCTATATTTAACCTAGGGACAGTGGAATATAGTCTGACTAACTATATTCGACTTAAAATTTTCAAATACTGAGAGTAGTTGTACTAGGGTTATGTTTAGATTGATTTCCTACATGAACACGATAAACCACCAGAATACATTAAAACAATCTAGAGACACGATAGTGTCTTACCACTCAGCGAAATCTTAACATTTTATTTGTACTACCTAACTTCATTCTTGAAAGTTTTCATTTATGAGATAATCCGAACTACTATCTTGGGATAGTTACCAATTATTCTCTTCATCCTGTAGAAGTACCATCCTGTTTAGGATACCATTCCATCATAAATTTTTAAAATCTCTTAAGATTTTCAAAACAAACTCAACATCTATACCTAAGAGTATTAATGTTAAGCATACACTACACACTTTTGTTCATTAACATATCATAACATTATCTTCACAACCGTTGGAACCACAAGCTCATTAACAGATCTTGATGCACTTTTAAAGCTCAAATCATCCTTAGTTACACCACAAGCACCCTTATCAGCTTTACAAGTTTGAATATTCATCTTGTACTTTTGGAACACCAGTGTCATCTCGTAATACACTACCTTGTAACTCACCGGCTAAGTATGAATGTTGTGTCGGGAATTCTTGAGTAGGATGATTTATAATGTCCTTATTTGAATGGATTGGGATGCCTTTTTATTTAAATAAAGAAATAATAAATCATCGAACCATACGTTTATATTCCTTTAGTTACATTGTTTGGGATGCCTCTCTATGTAAATAAAGAATTATAAACAAGTGGGCTTATTTGTATCCGAAATAACATAAGTATGAAGTCAACCTACATTACATTGCTCGGGTATGGCTTGATACCTACATTACATTGCTCGGGTATGGCTTGATACCTACATTACATTGCTCGGGTACGGCTTGATACCTACATTACATTGCTCGGGTATGGCATGATACCTACATTATATTCGCCACAAGAAATCCTATCTTTTCACCAACATCGCTTCAAACCATGACATAAACACTAGGTACAACAACCGATTACCTACTAGACTATGATTGCGACTGCTATCCCAATTTCCATTGATATTCCACTACTATATCAATTTCCATTTATTTGATTCCTATGTAAATTGCTATTGTTGTTCAACTGTTATATCAATTGCTATTGATACTTGACAACTATATCAATTTCCATTTTGATATTTAACTATATCAATTTCTGTACAACTACTATATCAATTTCTATTAATAATCGACTGCTATATCAATTTTCTTTGATATTCGACTATTATATGGATCTCTACTGATATTCAACCATGTTATCAATCTCTATTGACACACCATATTCTGAGACAAATCAAACTACATCACTAGTAATTCCAGACTTTGGTCCTCATAAGTAACCACACATCTTTATCGACACCACTCCAACATATGACACACATAGAACTTCGGGACGAAGTTCCCCGTAAGGGGTAGAGACTGTAACAATTCGCAATTTCAGGTTAATTACCATTTCCGGAAAATTTCACTATTCACTTTTACTATTCATTTTTCCCGAAACTTTCCCGAAAGTTGATTTTTATTTGATATTCTCGAGTGATAAATCATTTCCATGGCAAATTAAATGTTTGACATTCGTCAGATCATTTTCGTGAAAGTTATTAAGGAATTACACGTTTTAGGGTAAAACGTTATTCAGAAATTCTACGTACAACGAAACTCGACCGCGTTAAGTGACCCCGCATCAGAAAAATGTTTGACACACTCATGATTTATTTGAGAATTAATCGTGACTGAGAAAAACATGACCAAAAACTTCCCAGCAGGTCACCCATGTCGGTACTAATCTCACATGAGCACGCTTAACCGAATGGGCGATTAACCGTTAGACCACAAAACGAGTTTCTAAGACATTTTGAGTTTTCAAAATTATTAGAAAAAGTCAACATAATTTTCCCTCCTCCTTTGACCAAAAATCATCCCTTGATGTTATAAGTCATTTCGTGATTTTTAGGCTTACGGTTTGATGTCTAAAAGACATTTAATACCAACCGACACTAGACTGAGCCCAGTCTAGACATCATAAGTCATTTTAAATCATTTTTATCACATTAGAAAAGTAACATTTTACTTTTCTCAATTTTACGCAATATTCGTACGTTTTACGTATTACGCGTTTTAGACCCGTGTTTCCAGTTTTTAGCAGGGTTTACCACCCAAATGGAACCTACCACTCATTTTATATTTTATTATGGGACATATGGACATGTCTAACAATACTTTCAAATTCCATAATTTTACGACACCCGGTTTTACGTTTTGAGGCTTAATCATTTACGATTGGCATTTCCCGGAGTCAAAACACACTAGATATCTTGGATAATATCATCACAAGTCCACACCTTGTCCTCCAAGCTTATGAACCGCCATATGGGGGGGGGGGGTTTTCACACTAGGTGGCTTGATCTCAAGCTTAAAGGCCTTAGATGATTACAAGTGTTAAACTTGGTCTCCAAGGGTTGACAAGTCAATGCTTTCTAACCTTCTTAAACTCATATAAATACCCTCCCCCTCTCCTTGTTGCCGTCCACTTCCACACACACCAACACCATACACTTTGCTAATTCTCTCCAAGTTTCATGCATGATTCAAGTGATTCTTCAAGGTAGAAACCCTAGATAGGTTATCATTCATCAAACACTTCCATAACCTCATATACTTGGTGATTTCTCTTGAGTTTAAATCCACTCAAGTCACCTAAACCTTCATCATCCATCTTTCAAGAATACCAAGGGTAGAAAGATTGCATGAAGTGAAGTGGGTTGAAGCAAGTCTATCAAAGTCCTATCCTTACATGTTAACTTCCTTTCATCTTTGAAAGCCAAAAGTTGTGAGCCAAACCCTAACTTGATTCTTGTTAAATAATCATGTTCATGTTATTTACATATTATTTGTGCTATATATTGTCTTGTTATCATGTCCATGATGTATAAAAGTGAGTAAAACAAGTATTGATACATATATGTAACTTATGTTATTCAAACAAATAAACTAGTGATTTTCTTGGAAAACCACGACCAAAATGGTAAAAATATGATATTGGATCATTACATATTACAGTAGAGGACTTAACAAGGAAGCCATAGCAATTTGAACCACCTAAAACGAGTATACGAGTCAAAAGTTACGCCCATTTGAAGTTACCAAAGATTTCCGGCAAAACTGCCTAAACCTTCCTGAATCGCATTCTGACTTTTTGAAAGTCCCACTTCTGGTCCGATTCATCAAAAAGTTAAAACACGAAAGTTGTCCGGAACGACGTTTTCGTTCAGGAACAAAGAGGCTCGAGCCTTGAAAACACTTTCTGAGTAAGATATTTCACAATTTCTTAACAGCTATTTACATATAATAAGTCACTAAGTTATGGTTATACTTTAAAAGGAACAAGAGTTATTATGACCTATAAACAAGACCACCACCATGGCTAGAGCCAAGGTTGGGTCTCATGACATTGGAACAAGGACCAAAGGTCATGGCTAGGCCATGACGAAACGACCATATAAGCTTATTTAGGCGAAAACATGAAACAAGGAATTAGCAAGAACTTGAACATACAATTTGGATATACTTCACCTAAAAGGAACCATGAGATATTACAAGGATAAATGGTCATACAAGACTTATGAAATTATCCCTAATAACAATCTTCATGTACTAATAAACTTTCCTAAGTTTATTCAAATAACGGACATGTAACTTTTCGGATCAAAACTTATACTTTATTAACTACTACAATAGTAGGGAGCCTCATGTGAGGAGTTCATTATGTAAGCCGTCGAGTTGAGTTGTGGATTTACGAGTTAAAGTGTCCTGGCTCCTCGAACGCTTACTAACATGACTTCTGAATTATGTCGGCCCGAACGGTAGTAAACGATATACAAAACATACATGTTTCATGAATCTTTTCTTTCAAGGACATACAATATACATCATACCACATCATGGACTATAATGCAAGATATATATATAGGCACTACTTCATAGTCTTTACTCCGATCCTAAGTCGCGACATTCTATTATAGGTTGCTCGTAGAAACCTTCATGATTCAACCGTTACATTCATTACTTGCTATCTTACTTAAGGTGAGTTCATAGCCCCACTTTACATTACTTCAATGTTTTACAAACCCTTGGGGGGAATACATGCTATTATTTTTCTACTCGAACACAATGCTTTCTACTGTATGCTATTCGACTATGTTTTATTATCACTAAGTAACATCCTTGCCAAACCAAGATCCCTTATTATGAACCATTTAATCACTTGCGAGGGTTACTTGCAAGTGAGCGCGAATATTGTGAATAGGCCTATTGGGATTGACGAATCCCATTTGTATTGACTAAGTTCAAACAAATGCATTAATATTTGAAACATTAGGTATGACGGCAAAGTACCTACCGGGATAAATCTGCCGATCGATTTTGGTACACGTTAACGCTTTGGTGTCATAAGCTTAGTGAATTAATAACCTTTCCGGGCATATAACAACGTAGCCCATCATTGTTTTCCAAATATTGGTGTGAGTCTATAGCTCACACTACCAACATATTGTGTTCAAACGATTTAACTACAAACACTACGATTATTGTGTTCAACGATTTACTACCAACACTTTGTGTTCAAACATTAAACAAACTCTATGAATATCACTCAACCTTTGTGTTGACCTCTCAAGCATGTATTTCAGGTTCATGACGATCAAGGATGGCACGGAAGCGCACGGATACTCAAGAGGGCTATAAATTTTATTATCATTCAAAAACACATTTGTTATACATTGTAAACATGGAACCATTTGGGACCTCATTTTGTAACCTCTGATATTTATATAATTTGAATGATACATCTTTTAAAACGACTCAATTAGAGTTCGTTTTCTATTATTGTGACTATTGTGCCGTCAAGTAACACCCAGTTCGAATTCCGCTGCAACCATGAATTGGGGGTGTTACAACCATTGTGTCATACAATGTCCGAGAAATAGAAAAGACCATCGTAATTCATTACAATATCTTGGACATAAAATGTTGGAGTAGGAACATGATTGGGAGAATGTAGTTGTGACGAAATGCCCTAGAATAGGCATACGCAGATATGTTTAGATAAAATGATTGAAAATAACTCGAATGTATATATAAATATACTTATATGTTCATGTAGCATAAAATGCTTAATAAGTCCATAATCGTCTGGAGGATGGAAGACACGGAGAGCGGAAGGCAATAAAAAATGTTTTTGCTTGTATGTGTGGTTATAGTTTAGGTCTCAATTAGACCCGTTTCTCTATAATTATGGCTCTGGTACCAATCTGTAACACCCCCAATTCATGGTTGCAGCGGAATTCGAACTGGGTGTTACTCGACGGCACAATAGTCACAATAATAGAAAACGAACTCCAATTGAGTCGTTTTAAAAGATTTATCATTCAAATTGTATAAATATCATAGATTACAAAATGAGGTCCCAAATGCTTCCATGTTTACAATTTACATTAAATGAGTTTTTGAATGATAATAAAATTTATAGCCCTCTTGAGTATCCGTATCCTTCCGTGCCATCCTTGATCGTCATGAACCAGAAATACATGCTTGAGAGGTCAACACAAAGGTTGAGTGATATTCATAGAGTTTGTTTAATGTTTGAACACAATATGTTGGTAGTGTGAGCTGTAGACTCACACCAATGTTTGGAAAACAAAACAGGTAGGCTACGTTATTATACGCCCATAAAATGTATTATACACTAAGCTTATGACACCAAAACGTTAACGTGTACCAATATCTATCGGCAGATTTATCCCGGTAGGTACTTTGCTAACATACCTAAATCTCAAATATTAGTGCATTTGTTTGAACTTAGTCAATACAAATGAGATTCGTCAATCCCAATAGGCCTATTCACAATATTCGCGCTCACTCGCAAGTGATTAAATGGTTCATAATAAGGGATCTTGGTTTGGCAAGGATGTTACTTAGTGATAATAAAACATAGTCGAATAGCATACAGTAGAAAGCATTGTGTTCGAGTAGAAAAATAATAGCATGTATTCCCCCCAAGGGTTTGTAAAATAGTTAAACAATAGAAAGTGGGGCTATGAACTCACCTTAAGTAAGGTAGCAAGTAATGAATGTAACGGTTGAATCGTGAAGGTTTCTACGAGCAACCTATAATAGAATGTTGCGACTTAGGATCGGAGTAAAGAATATTAATAAGTGCCTATATATATATCTTGCATCTAGTCCATGATGTGGTATGATGTATATTGTAAGTCTTTGAAAGAAAAGATTCATGAAACATGTATGTTTTATATATCGTTTACTACCGTTCGGGCCGACATAATTCAGAAGTCACGTTAGTAAGCGTTCGAGGAGCCAGGACCCTTTAATTCGTAAATCCACAACTCATCTCGACGGCTTACATAATGAACTCCTCACATGAGGCTCCCTATTATTGTAGTAGTTGATAAAATATATAGATATAAGTTTCGATCCGAAAAGTTACATGTCCGATATTTGAATAAACTTAGAAAAGTTTATTAGTACATGAAGATTGTTATTAGGGTAAGTTTCTTATAACTTGTATCTCATGGTTCTTTTAGATGAAGTAGATCCAAATTGTATGTTCAAGTTATCGCCAACTTCTCTAGTTCATGTATTTGCCTTGGTAAGTGTATATGGTCTTTAGCTCATGTTTTCGCCTTGGTATGTATATATGGTCTTTAGCCATGGCTTCGCCATGACCTTTGGCCATTGTTCCATGGTCTTGAGACTCAACCTTGGCTCTAGCCATGGTTGTGGTCTTGAATCTAGGTCATAAGACCTCTTGGTCTTTATAAACCATAACCTTTATATAATGACTTTGGTCTAAAAATGGGCTGTTAAGAATTTGAAGAAAATATCACTCGGAAAGCGTTTTCAGGGCTCGAGCTTCTTTAGTTCTGAACGAAAACGTCGTTCCGGACAACTTTCGTGTTTTAACTTTTTGATGAATCGGACCAGAAGGGTGACTTTCAAAATGGCAGAATGCAAACAGTAGGGTATTGGCAGTTTCGGCGTTTTGGTTTCGCTAACTTCTTATGGCCATACCTTTTGACTCGTGTACTCTTTTTAGGTGGTTCAAATTGCTACGGTTTCCTTGTTAAGTCCTCTACTGTAATATGTAATAATCCAATATCAAAATTTTACCATTTTGATCAGGTCTTACCAAGAAAGTCACTAGTTTGCTTGTTTTAGTAACTTATCTTAACAATCAATTACAACAACATGTTTTAGTCATTTTTATACATCATGGACATTTATACAAGACATAATATAGCAAGAATAATATGTAAATAACATGAGTATGATCATTTAACAAGAAGCATGTTAGGTTTGGCTTACAACTTTTGGCTTTCAAAGATGAAAGGAAGTAACTAGTAAGGATAGGACTTTGATTGACAAGCTTCTCTTCACTTTAGCAATCCTTCTACTCTTGTATTCTTGAAGGATTTGTGATGAGAGTTTAGGTGACTTGAGTGGATCTAAACTCAAGAGAATCACCAAGAGTTTCAAAAGGATTTGAAGTAGTTTGATGAATCAAAACCAAACTAGGGTTTATGTGTTGATATAGCACTTGATTCTTGAATAAAACTTGAAGTAGAGGGAAAATTAGGAGTGTGTTTGTGTGTGTGAGGTTATGAACGACCAAGAGAGGATGAGGAGGGTTATATAGGGCCTTGAGGAGGTGCTAGGAAAGTGTTAGGAAGTTTCCTTTGAGGAGGTGCAAATATTAGGATATTTAGGAAGCTTACATGAGAAGTTTTACACATGTAACCATCCTAAGTGATCAAGGCTTCATCACAAGCCAACAAGGCTTGTGACTTGCTCAAATATTTCGTGCATAGCTTATCTTGGATGACTAGATATGATTCTTGATGTTATCTTGCTTTTACGGAGTGTGTTTTGGTTCCGTTAATCGCTAACCGTAAGTTGTTAAGTCCTGAAACTTAAAATCGGGTATCCTTAAAATATAAAACTTATAAATATGTTAAAACTTATTAATATAACCTATCTTAGTATATTTAATGAGTGACAAGTTCTACCGGGTTGCTTAAACGCTGCTAAAACTAGAAACGCGGGTCTAAAACGCGTAATTCACGTAAAACGCTGAACTGGAAAAACGTAAAATTCCAAAACTTTTGGAATTGTCGTAAAATGAGAGACAATCATATTTCTATTGTTTATAGTGTTTTATGGACATATCGGGATGCCGGAATGACGTTTAAACCTAAAAGTAAATCTCGGACACGGTTTCGTGATTTTTGCAGAAATGATCCGACGAGTGTCAAACTCTCGGATTATCATTAAAATAGTTTAACTTACGAGAATATGAAATAAAAATTTTAGAAGTGAATAGTGAAAGTGAATAGTAAAAAGTGAATAGTAAAAATGAATAGTGAAATTTTCGAGAATAGAAGTTAACCTGAAAATGTGAATTGTTACAAATATGTTTTTATATTATAACTTTAGGTATCTAAGTGTATTTGTGTATTACCTTATAGGCTCACATATACTTAGTCATATAATTACATAATGTGTCTTGAGCATATTCCATCAGGTTTTATGGGGTGGGGTATGCCCCTTCATTTATGTTTACTTCAGGGCCTCTCCTCGATCAATCAATATATTCTTACTTACCAAAAAGAAAGACAAGTTAGGTACCATAGGTAGAGCATATTCCAACACTTTCGATAACTACTTGACATTGCCTCCTTGCCCAGGTAGATCTATCCACTTTCCAGACCTCACCTCTCCTATTCTTTTTGGAGTACGGGACGACTCAGATGGGCAAATAAAACAAAACCTATCAATTACGCCTTTAGGGGCTCCACTTATAGCTTTAGTTTATGTTGTAGAATCATTTATTGCTCTGGTTACGAATGACCCAATCTATCTATGACAACCACCCCTACTTTTAGTAGATGGAGATGCTCAGCTAGGAAAGCATGAAATATACCAACATGCAGCCAGTGCCTTCACTTATGAACAATAGGGAGCCATTATGTTGATTGCTTCTCTGCCCCAGCTCTAATAAACTGGATTTTCTTTCTCACAAAATTAGGGAAATCATTAATTTCTTCTTCCTTCTTTCGATAAAATATACCGAGGTAGCTGAGAAATCCCCTTTTCGATAGACAAGTGGCAACTTGACCTCTTAGTAAGGACAAGAACACCCATGTCCAATCAAACACTACAATCACGGAAAGATATTCTTTGCTAAAAGTATAAAATCATTATTTTATTATGATGATTGGGAGGGAAATAAATAAAAAATGTTAAAATCTCTAGCCATGAAACAAGTAGTCGATAAAAGGAAAAAAAATATATAAAAAAATATCATTCTATTGTTAATTCGTTAAAGGCTACAAAATATTAAAAGATTAAAATTATCTTCAGTGGCGACAAAATCGTCGCAAAAAGTAAAAATATAATATTTTTGGTCAAACTAAATTTGCATCCAAAATTTTGGCTCGAAGATGTTTTCCTGCTCAACCGACGACACATCATGGCTAAAAGTTTAATACAAAATAATATATTCCAATTAATATTTAAAATGAAATATAATTAGTTACTATATATACATTTTAAATAAAAAACACATTTTTGGTATACGCAAAACTAAATTTATTTATTTTTAAATTTTTCTTAATATTTTTCTCGGATTGAATCGTTGAAAAGTTAATAACAAGTTTAACTTGTATTCGTCATTTTTGTTACAAGATAATGTGAGTCATATAAATCGTGTTAACGATAATCCGGATTATATGTATGGTATACATAACAATACATACTATGAGATTATACATGTGATCTTTCATAATATCTAACGGTAATTGAGTGGTAACTGGGATTATACCTTATGATCACGTAAGTCAGGTTAATGAAAATCGGGATATAAAGCTAGCTGCTTAATATGCTTAGCTTGAATAGTATCAAATGTGATAAACTTGTTTGCTTGGATGATTTTTTTCAGATTATACTTTGCTTTTTATTTGTATCATCAATATACTTTGAACGCTTGCTCAAGGCATGCAATCAATGAAATGTAATGATTCCTTTACAAAAAACTTTAAGCGATAATGAATATGCGATCTTCAATAATACATGACAGTGATTAATTAGTTAGTAAAGAGAACCGTGATCACACAGGTTGTTCACGCAAGTAGTGATAGTGATTGAATGGTAATGATGCTTGATTCTATATAACAATAAACCACACTCTATATTGTACATGATGTTCACACAAGTCATGTTAATAATGCTTGAGTCTATATAATAATAAACTACATTCCATAGTGTGATATTATGAATAATAAACCCCACTCTATATTATAATACCTACCCTCTTTAGGTTTCACATAAATAGTTTCGGAAGTGATAACACTTGCTCAAATGACTTAAAATAGAATATTCTTTGGATGTCACCTTGTATATGGGTTGTCAATACACTCGATTTAATAGAAAGACACCGCGATAGGTCGGGGTTACTTGAATGGTCTCGAATGATCAACACTTGCACAGTGTCATACTATTTGATATATAGGAATCATTGCATTTCGTACGTGATGTTCACACAAGTTAAGTTATTAATGATTGATGTTAATCATATTTGATTCTATACTATACACTAAATTGTGATAAACATGAATAGCCACGACTTTCTGGCTTCTAGCCATGACTTTGGGTTGTATCTAAAAGGCCCGAGATTATTGTAGTACGTTGTGTTCTTTCTGGGAAATGGAAATGAGGATGAGTAAAAAAGACTAGGAATGGGTCCAAAGCCACCTCCCTCTAGCTTGGTTGCAAAAAACCAATATATTGAGATTTTATACCGCTATTTGATTGCCGTGTCAATGTACTAGATGTTCTTATCATTCCAATCAAAACCCCCCTAGACCAAAGTACCAAACACGCCTTAAGTGTATGTACCTTGGCTTCTATCGCAATAACTTTTAGATTCGAGGAATGCTCTATCTACATAAACTTAATAAAAAACATTTTCAATAAATGATGTGTCATTGTAACTATTACATCTATTGGGGAATTAAAAAAAGAGAAGTAATGTTCAAAGTTAAATTTATCATGCCACGTCATTTTCTGATAAAGTTTTTGTAAAATTTATGTGGATATAACATTTCTTCATAAAATTATATTCATATTTTCAATACTAATTATCTCTAAGTGTTTTTTCTTAGCTTCTAGAACTTTGGATTATTTATCTACAATTATATGTAAAATACTTCATATTTTCAACACTAATTTTCTTGCAAGTTTTATCTTCGTGAACTTTGAGTTATTTACCTACATTTTTTTCTCTAAAATGCCTTTTTTTTTTCATGTTACAGCCCCAAAAAATTAGACATAAATAATCATGGGCTATTAGGGTGGTGGCAGTCATGCCTCACCATACTTTTTTAGTGGCAACCATGCCTCAACTAATTTTATTTTTTATTTTTTATATTCATAATTATATTTAACAATTTAATAAAAAACATTAAATTTCATTAATAATTCAAAGAATAGTTACATAATACATAGGGAAAAAAAAACATAATTATTTCTAAAAATTGCAAGGTCATCCATATTTCGCCGCGTACTCACGTTTTTTTGCAAGTGTAATCTCTCGCATAGCCGGATCAGCTATGTTATCATGCGGGTCGTTGTAGAACTTCATCGCTCGAAAAAAAGCCTTTTCTTCAACACCACGTAGTTGTGCCGCCATCAACTTTTCGGCCAACTCATCCTTTGCACGTTTTTTCTCCAACGCCTCCTCCATTATTTGTGATTTCTTTGCCGCGTAAATTTCGAGGGTCGCAGCAACACTATTCTTCGACGATGACTCACTATCGGTCTTTTTGCCACTATTTTTCTTTGTAGGAGTTGTGTCGCCATTCAGATCCGGAAGAATAGTCTCAACATTGTCATTGCTAGATTCTGACGACTTTCTTCGTTTCTCGGAATTAGACGATTATGTTTGACCCACACTTGGTTGTTCCAACCATTTGTTCCAACCATTTTGTTTTCTTTTTATAATCGGCCATGGCATTTTTCATCACGTCAATATCACCACACCCACCATCACGAACACGGTTCTACAATTATAAAAGTAACAAGTATAAATTAATAAAACTATATCAAATAAAAAATATAAAAAGTATAGAGTTTAAAAATTACTTGTTGGATGTATAGCCCGTTAAAAGTATTCATTTTGGTATGCATATTTTTCCACATTGTGTTCAAGCTATGGTGTGTTCGATTAGTATTTTGCACGTTTTCCTTGAAGTGGTCTAGAATTCTTTTCCAAAAGCTATCAAACTTTTGTTGATTCCTGACTTTTGGACATGTCGAGATATGCACCCACGCTTTTGCCAAAGCCACCTCTTCGTCCGTCGTCCAATTTTTTTTCCGCTTTAGTCGGATTTTTTATTTCTTGAACATCATCATCATTTTATTCTTCACCTAATAAATAATATAAAAAACCATACGATTATAAACAAAAAAAAATTAACGATTTAAAGAAAAAAAAAAAACTATTCGATTTAAAAAAAATAAAACTATACGATTTTAAAAAAAATATTACCAATTGTATTTTCAAATTGGGTTTCGGGAACAACATCAATTTCATCATCCTCGTAATAGTATAGCGTTGGTTCTCGTTCGACACTTGGTTCACGTCTTGATGGACCGTCACGGAAGTCATTGAACGGGGTTGAATTCACTTCTCGTTGCTATATTATAATGGCTTGGATTCATCGGTGGAGGTTGGGTATAGTAGGCTTGAGGTGGAGGTTGGGGATAGTAGGGCGATTGAACTTATGGACGAGTTGGTTGTGATTGAACCTTCGGGCAGACGGGTTGTGATCGAGAGCCCCGTCCACGACCTTTGGATGTTGAACCACGTTTTGATTTACTTGGATCCATATTTTTTACAGTATATGATTGAAAGAGATGAAAGTGGAATTAGTGGAAAAGTGAATTTGAGAATAAATTAAGATGTGAGTTTGAATATTTAAAGGGATTTTTTTTAAAGGCCACAAACGGTAACCCCATTAAATATGTAACGTTCGAAAAATTTAATGCTACAAACAATACCGAATCGGTATTGTTTACCGATTTGCTTGCCGCTAGCTTCAAATCGAAAGACTGGCATCGACGATGCCGAGCATGCCGCACCCCATCCCGAATGCTTTGCCACCACCCTTACTCTCTTTACTTGAAAGTTGAATACAAAACCTACCATTATCTTTTATGGTCAACTATACTCCATTTGCCAGTCTCTTTTGTCGAAAACACACGCCATCCTGTTTCATAGTTCATACCACATATCTCATGTATGCATATTTTTTGTTGCATTCAATATTGTTCATATGTTATTTAAAGGAATATTGTAGTTTTTTTGTCATTTATCTTTCAGTTTTATTGTATATGTTTTGTTGTAAGCCCTTTGGGTTTTTTATTTTTTTTGTCCCGCTTTTTTAATAGTCTTAATTATAAAAGTTGAATGTCTTTGTTTATATTTTTGTTGTGGTACTGTAATATATTGCTTACTTTCTGAAAAAAAAAAAAATACTATAAGCGTCTTTCATAAATTTTTTGTCTAGATGTTGTTGATATGTGTTTCATTTAAAAAGCAATTACATACGCATGTTACCAAATTTCGTTTTACCTTTTATGGAAGTTCATTGCATAAGTTTATGCAAAAAACTTAGACAGCACAACCACATATACAAAACGCACAGTAAACACGTTTATATGATTACCAGTTCACCTACCTCCACTCCTTCTCTCTGTATATCTCGTCAAAAGTACTCCTTGGTATCATGAATACAGAAACATGATGTTCCCACCCAATGACTTTGCTCAGCTTTAAGTCAAAAAGCAATCGTCTTTACAATAATGCAAAAAGTAGAGCTCCATTATTAAAGATAACAAGGAACCCCACACGCTTATCCACATCTTTCTGTATATACAAACACAAACCGAACATATTTTTATGTATATCAGCCAAACACTCTTTCACTTCTTTTTATAACAACCCACACACCCTTTTTTGTTCAGATAAACAAACAGATACAAAATAATGTCTTCGATCAATCACGATGACTTTGCTCACTTAAGAATCCCCCTTGAAGATGTACTAACAGCCACCAACAACTTCATAAATAAATTTGCAAATGAATACTGGGGAAAGCTCTTGTGGTCCGGTGAGTTGATTGAAATCACTGCTCGGAGGTTAAATAAAGAAAGGAATGAAGCAGATGAACAACAGTTTTGGATGGAGGTTTCCATACTTTCTAGACGCAAGCACACGAATCTGGTTTCTCTTGTTGGGTTCTGTGATTAGAATGACGAGAAGGTCATCATTTACAAGCGAGAGACCAGAGGAAGTCTTCAATGGCACCTAAGGTACCCGAGGTTGTTGAAATGGGTGCGAAGATTGGAGATATGTGGCGGTATTGCGCAAGCATTGAGTTACATTCACTATGATGAGTCACGCGATTTCAGCGTAATACACCGCAACCTCGACAGTTCATCGATTCAGCTAAATGATGACTGGGAACCCAAGTTAGGTGGTTTTACACGTTTCATGAAGATCAAAGCATCTGAAAGGCACAATTCTTTCAATACTGATAAAGTGTGTTGTACAGATGGGTATACAGACCCAACATATATAGAGACAAAAAGTGCACACCACAAGTCGGATATTTACTCCTTTGGGATAGTGATGTTTGAACTACTGTGCTGCAGGAAATCAGTAATAGCCAACGACTATAATAAGTATCTGGCTTCGCTGGCCGTTACCCATTATAGGGAGAAGAAACTACACGAAATAATTGATTGGGCTCTATGGTCACAAATGGACTCTCAATCATTCAACATTTTCGCTGAAATAGCGTATGACTGCTTGAAAGAAGAACGATCGCAACGCCCAAATATAGATGAGATTGTCCCAAGACTTGCGAAAGCGTTGGAACTCGCACGTGAAAACATGCCTGTAAGACCTCTTCTTTATACACCTTCAATTCAGTACATCAGTTTGCACGTTAGCTAGATCCCATAATTAAACCTGATTATAGATAATTAATAGCCACTTGATATGATGTCTTCCATCGCTAGACCTCACTGTATATGACTTCCCAATATATGCAATGCTAATATAAAGCAAGTTAAGATTTTTCAAAATGACCAAAGTGACCATATCTGCTCAGTTCTTATATCCCTCTTTTACTTACATGCATGTAGTATAAGGTTAATCAGTTTATATTTTATCAACAATTAGTCACATACTGATCAATAAATAAATGATAGCGAGTATTTTACATATATTCAAGTGTTGTAATCATTTTTGACACATGAAGTATGTGATAAAAACTGTTTACATATATTTGTGGGTTATTAAAGTACTTGAAATTCACATTATTCGATCCGCCACCTATACCAAGCTTTTAATTTATTAAATTAACAATGAATTATATAAAAAACGGCTTAGCAACTCGCTTAAAGCACAAAAAACGCAGGTCAGCAGGTGTCGTGATTTGAAATTCGGTTAAAAGCTTTAAGTAACCTTGATAAAAACAAATTTGCCACTCGGCCACTAGCACCTTATTGTTTGTTTTTACACTTAAGGACAAAACAATAAAGGTAAGACTTTTTAGTACAGTAATTGCTTAGCTATTTTTCATCTATTGCTTACAAAGGCTCAACTAAAGAATCTGATGGGTTAATAGATTGTTCTATTTTTTCGATTGCTAAATCCAATGTTTTCCTATTATTATTTTTTTGTACCAATATAGCTGTACATACTTGATGTATTGACCGCATTGTACTTAAATCATATGCGCAAAGGCAATCAACAATTTCTTTAAAGGCATGAGTGAATTCAAGATATTGTTGTCTTACTTTTGGCAAAATTGTTGAAGGGGTATGATGTGTGACTATTTTAACTTTAAATCTCCTTTTAATCGAAACAATGAATAAAAATTGCACGTTCGATGTTTTTATTTTTTTTCTTCTTGATGAAAGGATATTTGCGACGGTAAATTTTTTTAAACATATAAGTGGGAGTTTTGAATGATCTATAGTGGATTTCCCACTAAAAGATCAACCAAATTCGCCTACATATAATAATACCATGAGTTGAGATCCATGAAGAACCCATATATGCCATAGAACTTATCAACCAATTATAGCCACCCATTTATATTTTTCACATTTTTTTTTCAAAACAACATATCTTGCAAACGGTAAATCTTCAAGCTACAAAAAAAATACAATCGCGACGAGAATTAAATGATCTTTCTATAGATATGCATTGTTATATACTTTCGGCGAAATTTTTTTTCGCCCAGAAAGAATCATATATGATTCATAAAATTCATATATGATTCGTAAAAAATCATATATGATTCGATTCTTCGAATCATATATGATTTTTACGAATCATATATGATTTTTCTGGGCGAAAAAAAGTTCGCCGAAAGTATATAACAATGCATGTCTATAGAAAGTAATTTAATTCTCGTCGCAATGGTATTTTTTTTGTAGCTTGACGATTTACGGTTTGCGAAATATTTAAGTTTTAAAAAAAGGGAGAAAGTTTATTTTTTTTATTTTGATAAAAAAATGAATGGCTAAGATTGTTTGATAGGTTCTATGGTAAAAGTTGAATCTATAAAAAACTTTTGACATAATACCATATGAATGGGATTGCAGGTAGACCAATAAAAACCCAAAGAAACTAATAAAAAATAACCACATAGTAAAACAATGCCCAAGTAGCACCTTGATATGCCAAAAACGTAACAGGAGAAATTATTAACGTAACTTAAGAAACAAAAGTTGCAGGTTAATTTTATTATCGATCAGTAGTTGTTAAGGATATCACATTCTGATATTTGAAATATTAATAAGCATAGCAAAACTTGGAGATCTAGTTTAGGATTTTAGAAAAGAGGACGGTTGGTAGAAGTTGCCTATATTACATAGGATGGAAATTATTAAATAGTAACCCTTATTACTAATACCTTGTACTGCAAAATACTTTCCAACATACTCATGTGTCTTAGTGATCTCCCGTTTAATTCACAAGTTGGACAATCATCTTGATATTCAACCCTTGCATACATCACAAACTTCATAACACAATTAAAGAGACCATATTTGCTCAAGACTTTTATCCCTCTTTCACTTGCATGCATGTAGTAGAACGTAAATATGTTTAGTTTTTATCAACCCACACTGACCACTATCATATACAATTTATTTAAGGGAAATGATTTGGATGCTTAACTAATATGTTTATTATTGTGCCTAATCCATTCATTGTTTAACAAATGTATTGCATAATTTCTCTCATCAAACTTACCATTAATCTTGGATATAAGATCATTTGAGCACCAAACTTTTTTTACATACCAAGGACTAATCTCTACCTTCCATCTTCCCTCCATCTTTATTTGATCTAATTGATAAGATTAATCCCAACAATTTAAAAACCCCTCTTTCATCATTTTTTTTTTCAAATATTAATATCTTTCAAAACGTTAATCGTTAAGCGAAAAAAATATACCGTTACGACGAACATTTAATTATCTTTCTATAGATAGGCTAATTGATATATTTTCGACAATTTTTTTTTTTGTTTTTTTCACGTTTTTTTCGTGGCTGAAAAAATCATATATGATATTACATATAATATCATATATGATATTACATATCATATATGATATGTAATATCATATATGATATTATATGTAATATCATATATGATATTACATATCATATATGATTTTTTTTCGGCCACGAAAAATAAACGTGAAAAAAACGATTTTTTTTCCCCGAAAGTATATCAAAATGCCCGTCTATAGAAAGATAATTAAATGCCCGTCGCGATGGTGTAATTATTTTCGCTTAACGATTAATGGTTTAAGAGATATTTAAATTATAAAAAATGGGTGAAATAATAAAATGCTTTTAATCTCAACTATTGATTTCCTTTTTAGATGGATGGTGGGGATGAGTCCCTTGATATGTGAGGAATGTTTGATTTGTAGAATAACTCGACTCATAAAAATTATACTTGGAAACTTTTTGTCATTGAGACATAGTAAGGGTGGAACATTTTCATTATCTTTTGAATAATAATTCAAAAAAAAAAAAAAAAAAAAAAAAAAAAAAAAAAAAAAAAAAAATTGTTGTCGTATTATGCTTAACTTAAACGTACTTAATTTAAAACTTTTTAGACATCAAATTCTTTAGGAAGTATATATTTGATTTTCATTTTAAATTATTATTTTAATAAATCTGTTTTTAGATCGTATATTGTCAAGGTAGTGTGTAATTAACCTACTACCTTAATCTAGTGGCTTCTGAATTATTTGATACTTCGGGGGAATTTTTGAAACTTATATATAAGATACATTTTCTAGTTAATAGTGTTCCGGTATATAATAAAAGAAAAGAATTTTGAATTCCACATTTCTCATTGACGGCGTCATATATGCGTCATATTTGCATGTCGCAGTTTCTAACTGCATCAGTACCTGTCATCATTTTTCTTTTGATGTTTACCCTTCAAATCTTTAAAATAAATCTTGTATAATGGTGTTTGGTTGATAATGGGTCTCACACCAATGGAATAAAAAGTTATTTTGAAACCTTTATCTTCATACCACCTAAGGAGGGTGACTTTCCTCAAACCATTCCCTCATGGCCCACTTATTATTTATAAATGATTTTTTTTCTTTCAAAATTAATAAAAAGATCTTATACCCAATTCCTATAATCGATCCAAACAACAATATTAGGAATGATATATTCATTGTCATTCCACTCAATACCAATTCTTATAACCATTGTGATTCATAACAACAAACCAAACGCACCCTTAGAATACAGGTTCAAGCCCTCCACATAATACACTTCATATCAAACCCCTTACTTTCAATAAATTTATCTCTGGTGTATATACGTTTTGGTGTCTAATTCTATATGAACACGTTGGTATTCTCTTTTTTTTTTTTGAAAATCTCTCCAACCAAATAATTATGGGTTAAAGTTCTACTTAAAATCTGTGAAATATAACTATTGTATTTATTGTGAGATCAATAATTTTTGTCAAAAAAAGAAATCACCTCCTATCAGAAGGTGGATCTTTGCTTTATATAATGCTTTTCTTCGTGATTTTTCTATGGCTCAAAAGTATTAAAGAGGTCTATAGTGGTTAGTTTACGGATTTAAAGTCAATGTTTTGTTTGTGTATAGTTGTGACTAATTCGTGTCATTGCTCTACTTAAACAAATTACTGTAAATACGTGTACTATATTACGTTAGATCTATTAGATAAAATAATTGTAATTATTATTATTTTTTTCTTCGCAAAGAGAGGCCGCAATCACAAAATTTTATATATCACTCTTCGCAATTGAGAAAATTTTAATAGAAAAAGTTACATCCCAAATGAAATTTACATGCGAACTAAAAGCTATTTTAGCGACATGATGAGCCGCTAAATTACATTCACGTTTAACTCATGAAAAAGATAGAGCAACCTGAGATACCCATACCTTAGACGAAAATGATTTTAAATTTCACATGCTTTTCTGTTACATCATGTTATCACATATCACTTTTTTAAGCCAAATGCTGATATTAAAAAGATATATTTTCACTTAGATGTGTACATCAATTTTTATTCATCAACTCGTAAATTTCGTGGGTTGTGTATAGTCCATCAAGTTTGTAAAAAGAATTTCAAACTTCAAAATTGTTTCTATTTGTGTAGTATTAATTTAATCAATGTATAGTGATAATTAGCAATTTGTTCAACGTGATTACATTATTTCTCCTACACTTTTTTGTGATAAGTTTTTTTTTTTTTTTTTTTTTTTTTTTAAAGAACATTAGTCTACTGAAACTTTTTACTAGTATTTGTTTTATTCTTCAGATGAATAGGCTAGACCCATCAGTTAAAGCAACGTGTCTGCTGCTTGCCCTGACGTTCATCAAGTTTTATCTTGGTTTGTTCTCATTCTAGCATGTTAAGGAACTGGTGAATAGGCAGAGAAAATTGATTAGCGAGAGTGTTAACTAAAGTCACATACAACTTGCATACAGTTACCTCTTTTTTTTTGCAATTTCTCAACATTCTTCACATGAATTGTAGACATAACAAGGAACATCCAGTTCGATACCTGATGATGAGACATTGTGATCGTAATCAAAATTAGACGTGTTACCACCAATTTGCCATAAAGGTAAAAAGACAATAGCACTACTTGATGTATAAAAATAAACCAACCTAGCCTTATGATAGAAGCTTTTCGGATAAAAGTAAAGATGCCGCCAACATACAGTCGGCAGAATATCCATGAAGTGAGTACATAATTTCAACAAAGACATACTCAAAAGTATATACCTGCTGCATCACATAAGCTTATCATACGCATGATTTTGCACCTGTATCACATGAGATTCTGTTACCTATTATATACATGCATCACATGAGAATCTGTTTAAGTTTACCATATATAGTGTCATTGAACACTCTAGTATCATCTATTATACTTAATATACACTACACTTTCACTCTCTAATCTCTAGTTAGTTGGTATAGATTAGTTTTACGGTACCAGAGCTTCCTTTGATGCTTTTAATCAATTCATTCATCAGAATTGCAATCAATCAAATATAATCATTCAGCAATTAGGAATAAACAAAATCAAGCAATATGTTAACCTAGTTGACTCAACACAACTCTAATCATCTATACTCATTCAGCAAACAGCAACCAGCAGTATCAGCACAGTTACATAAATCTGGATTAAAGCAATTTTAAAAAGACTTGAACAGAATCAAAGAGTTATAATAAGCAGTTTTTTCTATATCAGATCAGTAGAATATTTACTTGCGCATGCATGCTACTAGTAAAAGGGATAAAATGCATGTAATGCCTTAGCTAGCTAGCAACATGATTAGGAGAAGTAGTAGATGGTCTTATGGTGCTGAAAGTTCATGAAAGATGGTACCTGCAACAACGTAAAAGAGATTAATACTTTTTTTTGTTTGCTGAAAAGGTGAAAATATATTTTACAACGCAATCCTAAATCCATGTACATCATAACCTGATACTAAACAAGACTCTATCCTGTATGCTACTACAAGAAACACAAGCTATCTCAATTCCTTCGTGCTTATTGACTTCATATTTCTAAATTCCATAACTGCATGCATTTGTCCTATCTTTTGACCAAGACGCGGGAAGTCATCTTAACCGAAAGAAAGACAAAATCTTTAGCTCCTATTCTGCAATATTTTTCCAGTTTCTGAACAATACTTTCCAACATACTCATGAATCTCAGTGCTCTCCAATTTCATTCACAAGTTGGAAAAACATCTCAAACATTTCTTGCAGTATACATCTACAACAGCTAGATTCAATCTTCTTAGAATGTCTATAAAAATTAAGTTCACCCTTACACAAAGTACACACCATAGTGTGTCCTGGGTACCACTTTATTAAGTTCTCTTGAGCATTCCAATCCACTTTATCACCTTCAACCCTTAAATTATTAGTTAATATATAGGACAACATGAAGAAACAAAACATTTCAAGTTAATAAGACCATGCACTTCCTTATAAACAATAAAAGGATCTTACTTTATTTTTTATCCACAAACATAATATAATAATAGCTATGAAATGCAAAATATAAACAGATTTTAATTTTTATCCACAAACATAATATGATAATAGCTATAAAGTAGAAAATTATATACAGATTTAGACTCAAATCCAACATCAATAGTAACATACAAGGCAAGTATATACCTCAACATGTGTTCGAAAAGGTTCAGGAATTTCATCAAACACTTTGTAGGCACTTCATCAATCTCTCTTATTGTGTTATCTTATCTTGTGTATTAATTCTCGTTTTTACTTGATCAACAGATAATGCCTTCATCAAAAGACGATCTTGCTCACCTCAAAATCCCCCTTGAAACCATACTATCCGCCACCAACAACTTTGATTGGAATAAACACATCAGGCCAAGGGGAAATACAGAGGAATACAAGGGTCAGCTCTTGTGGTCCGGTGAGTTGATTAATATCAATGCACGGAGGTTAGATAAAGGAAGGGATGACGAAGATGAACAAGAGTTTTGGACGGATTTTTACATGCTTTCTAGTCTCAAGCATAAGAATCTGGTATCTATTGTTGGGTTTTGTGATGAAAATGATGAGAAGATCATCATTACCAAGTTTGATGAAACCAGGGGAGTGCTCGATGATTATCTAAGTGACTCGATGCGGTTGACATGGGTGCAAAGATTGAAGATTTCTGTGGGTCTTGCACATGCATTGAGTTACATTCATTATGATGAGTCACGCGACTTTAGCGTAATACACCGGCTCATTAGCAGTGACACAGTTCTATTAACTCATGACTGGGAACCCAAGTTATGTCAGTTTCAATGTTCCATGAAGATTGAAGCGTCTCAGAGGCACCATTCATTTCATACTAATGAACTTGAGTATGTGTTTGGGTATGGAGACCCAACATATATTGAGACTAACAATGTGAACCACAAGTCGGATATGTACTCATTTGGGATAGTTTTGTTTGAACTACTGTCGTCTGGTAGGACACCAAAATATACAAGTGATTTGGCTCAGCTAATCATTACCCATTATCTAGAGAAAAAACTCGATAATGTAATTGATGAGGATCTGTGGAAACAAATAGACTTGCATTCACTTAACATGTTCGCGGAAATTGTGTATGAGTGTTTGGACGAAGAACAATCGCGACGCCCAAATATAGTTGACATTGTTCCAAGACTTGAAAAAGCTTTGGAACTAGCACGTGAAAATAGGCAGGTAAGACCTTTATATTTTCTCCTTAATACTTCTGGCATAATATTTTCTTTTTCTTTTTAATTTATATTAGTTTTAACGAAATTTTAAATGAAACATTATGAGATGACAAAAACAAACCAATCTTAACATATTGAATCACTTTTGATAAAACAAAGACATATCTAAATGCGTGATATAATCAGTATTTAACACTTATTGTTTTGTTCATATTATTTTACTCCGTACTTTATAGTTTGGTTGTAATTTTTTGGCTCACTTATTATTTAATCCTAAACTTTTGATCAGTTATTGATTTAACCATTTAACTTTTTCTTGAAGCATTTTTATTCATAATGTTATTTGACCTTTTAAAAAGACTAATTAAATTTAAATAATCGTTAGAAAACAACCCATCATTTTTCTTAGCAACGTTTTTGCCATTAATATTATATAAGCACCTAAATTTGGATAACCATTTAATAAAATCTTTCAACTAACGTTGATAATTTTTTATTTAAAACATTAAATGACCTACTATTACAGTATTTTGATTACCCAATCTGACACATATGACACTTCGCATTTTTCGGTTTTTAGTTTTTAGGTTATCGATTTTTCTTGTGTTTTGACTATTCGGACTTCTTATTCCTTTAAACAGGTAACAGGTATAGTTGACATTCAACGTCGATAACTGGAAACAAAAATATAAATTGCAAATTTGATGAATCATATCAATCCCCATTATTCAAATAATAATAATAATAATAATAATAATAAAATAAAAGATAAAATAAAATAAAATAAAATAAAATAAATAAATAAATTTGATAACTTAAGTCCCAAAATCTGACATATCATGGGTCGTGTCCGGTAGTCAAAGTAAAAGGTTATGGATAAAAACATTGTCAATAACATTATGAATGTTGGTTGAAGGTTTGTATTAAACAGTTATCCAAAATAAACTAATACGTTGACATACAGAAGTTGATGTTAATTTGTGTATCTATTGAATATCGTCCTTTTGTAACCCCAACTTTGTTTTTTGTGATAGATTCACTCTTCGCCCAACCACCTTGCTCACCTAAGAATCCCCATTGAAGATTTTTTGTCCGCCACCAAGGGATCTCTCTCTAAGTGTGAAGAAAATGATTGCTATATCAGAAGTGGAATTGGAGAGATATACAAGGGACAGCTCTCTTGGCGTGGTGAGTTGATTGATATCACAATTCAGAGGGTAGTTAACAAAGAATGGGATGAAAAAGAACAACAGTTTTGGACGGAGATTTCGATGCTGTCTAGTCTCAAGCATAAGAATCTTTTTTCTGTTGTTGGGTTTTGTAATGAAGTTGGTTTAGAGACCATCATATACAAGAACGACGTCTCCAGGGTTAGGCTTGTAAAGTATTTAAGTGACCCGATGTTGTTGACATGGGTGAAAAGATTGGAGGTATCTGTGGGTGTTGCGCATGCATTGAGTTACATTCATTATGACGAGCAACACGATTTTAGCGTTATACATCGGAACATGAGCAGTTACACAATTCTGTTAAATGATGACTTGGAACCCAAGTTATCTGAATTTCAGCATTCCATGAAGATTAAAGCATTTGAAAGAGACCATTCTTTCCATATTGATTCAGTTTGGTCTAGGAATGGGTATACAGACCCAACATATTTAGAGACTGGTAGTGTAAACCACAAGTCAGATATCTACTCCTTTGGGATAGTATTGTTTGAACTATTGTGTGGTAGGAAATCGGTAATTAGAGATCAGGATAGTAAGTATTTGGCTCCAGTGGCAATTTTTCATTACACAGAGAAAATACTTGATGATATAATCGATCCAAAACTACGGAAACAAATGGATCCACGATCATTAAACATTTTTGCGGAAATAGCGTATGAGTGCTTGAGTGAAGAACAATCACAACGCCCAAATATGGATCAGATTGTCAAAACACTTGAGAAAGCGTTAGAACTTCAATTAGAATGTGAAAATGATGTAAGATGGTTTTATTTCTCTTCAACTTTTTACACAATAACTACTCTATAATATGGGTCACATTTATTTACTTATTATTGTATTTGTTGCCATTGATGTTATAGGAACACTCGTCACTTATGGCCGAAGTTGGAGAGACATCATCCAGTCATGAGAAGGTAATTACTAATATTCTTTTTGGCTCTTGTTGTAAACCACTGAAATCTTTAAAAAAAAGGAAAATGTCAAAAGAAGAGAATGGCTAAAGAAGGATGCGAGTAGAGAAGGGGCAGAATTAATTTTGTACACAGAAAAAGAATTTCAAATAAACAATAAATCGTTATGTGATGATACTTTATAATGTAATTTTCAGCTTCAAAGTTATATTTTTACAATATTTTATTCTTACTAATGTTTAAAAAACATTGCTTATAGATTGTTTAAAATAAACATAGACCTGAAATAGTTGTCATTGTTCAACTTTGACTTTTTTGAGTATTTCTTATTCAATTTTGACCTTAAATATTTTTATTTTTGTCGCATAATACTTGATGAAAATTATATCAACGAAAATACATTTAAACTCAATTCATTCATATATTTTGCATAAAGTATTATATAACACAAACAATAGAATTTAAGATTAAAGTTGAACAAAAAAACCACAAAAAAGTCAAAGTGAAAATTTAATATGGGACGGAGCAGTACTTCTCAAGAGTATATAGGAAATTTTGAGGTTCAAAAGAAAACAAAACAAAAAATGGGTACTACAAGACAAGGATATAAATGTCTTTTATAGTTAATATTTTGAGTAAAAATAAACACACTCCATTCACATGTCACTTCCCTAAACTATTATATGTCTTAAAGGTGGTGGTTGTGAGTAATGGTTAAAATTAGATTCAAGTTATACATGCAAAATCTTATCCATGTCGACTGAAAATCACATTTGCCAACAATTTTTGGAAAATCTAACTATTCTTCAGAATGATACACAAGATCCCCTCTTAGGCTTACCTAGCTCTTCACATATTTTCCTTTTGATACATGTTCCACCCTGTGAATCTGCACAATTCTTAATGTTGTCTTCTTCGGTACATATAGGGATCAAAGAGTCACTTCGTATCCACAGGCGTTGAATCCCATTTAAGCCAAAAGACAATGCCTTCCCTCGAATACTGTAGTTACGAACTCAGATATGAAGATATAGAACGGGTAACCAAAAACTTTGCTCCTGGGAATATCATCAAAATTAAAAAAAATGTTGGAACGGTTTACCAAGGCCATATGGAGCTTTTTGGAGAGTATTTCAATATTGTTGCATGGAAGATCCATCGTAATTATCATGAAGACAATAGCGAAAAGTTTAAGATGAAGGTGTGGATGCTTTCTAGGCTTAAACATAAGAATCTAGTGTCTTTTATTGGGTTTTATGAGTGGGGCGAGCAGGTTATCATATACAAGAAGGAGGCCAACGGAAGTCTCAACAAATATCTAAGTGACCAAACCCTCACATGGACGCAAAGGTTGAAGATATGTCTCGGTGTTGCAAATGCATTAAGTTACATCCATTATGATGCTGGACGCGATTTTAGTGCCATACACTGCAACATCAGGAGCTCGAAAATTTTACTAGATGATAAATGGGAACCCAAGTTATCTGGTTTTGAACTTTCGCTAAAAAATACAGTAGTGCGGAGGCACCGTCTTTTTCTTACTCGTGATATTATTGAGAATGTATACCTGGACCCAAAATATAAAAAGACTGGCGGTATGACCCACAAGTCAGATGTGTATTCTTTTGGTGTTGTATTATTCGAAGTCTTGTGCGGGAGGAGTGCCGTTATCCGAGATGAAGAGTTGGAAGAAGGGTTATTAAGTCAACTCGCCAAATCTCATTTGGATGATATGATCGATCCACATTTACGAAAACAGATGGACCCAGAAGCATTCAAAATCTTCTCAGAAACAGCATATTACTGCATACAAGAGGAAAGGGAGAAGCGTCCACATATAGATCAGGTTGTCAAAAGACTTGAGAAATCTTTGGAACATCAGTGGAGACATGAAAATCCAGTTGAGCATACATCACTCAATCGCTTGAAGGTACGTAATTTATATACTTAAACTTTTAATTTATGGCCGATTGTCCTTATTACAACTAACAAGAGTTATATATTCTATGTTACCACATGTTATCGTATGGTTTAACCATATAACCACTACTCAACTATCTATCCTCACTACAAATGCCAGTACATTTCTTGTCAAGTATCAAAAAATTACATTATTATAATCTTTTAACATTGTATTTTATATTTCTTAGAATATAATATCATAGAACTAAAAAATATTATATAAAACAAATAATTTTATGATAAATGTGGTCGATGAGAGTTACGTGGCCGCACTTCGCTATGGAACATGATTGCATGATAATTTTATCAGAAAAGATATATTATTATGGTGCATAACTTTATAATTTTGGTTTATAAGTAATTCAAAGTTGAAATTTTTTAAAATTTGAGCTAAGCTTTTAATAAAAATATGTAGTACGCACACTTTCGATATATAC
This sequence comes from Artemisia argyi, assembly GCA_030686995.1. Lineage (NCBI taxonomy): Eukaryota > Viridiplantae > Streptophyta > Magnoliopsida > Asterales > Asteraceae > Artemisia > Artemisia argyi. The sequence continues at coordinate 214,637,291 of CM060685.1, read as the reverse complement.
CCTAAAAATAATTGATTATCTGAACAAATGTAACCAAGATGGCACGATCTTCGCTTTATTAAACTAAGGTTGTGTTTGAATTCGACTTAATTGATTTAAATTAAAAAAAAAAAATAATAAAAAAAAACTAAAGTTATTAAGTTATATGAATACTATTTGTTAATTTGTGACTTAATAGAGAAAGATAACTGAAAATATTAAATAATAAAAAAAAAATAACAAACACGCCTTAAGGTAGTTTGAAAACTTATTGATATGATTTTATAGCTTCATATTTGTAAATGATTGTTTTATATAAGTTAATAACATGAGAAAAGAAGTTAATATGATAAATCCTTTCAAAGAGGCTAATTTCTCAAGATGTACTTGTAAATATTTTAAATAAGTTAATATTAATATTTTCAAAGAAGTAATTGTCAGAATCTTATATAAATATACTCATACATACATCTTATTCACTTTATTTTGTCTAATAATTGGAAAACATAAAGTCATAAACGATTAATAAGTAAAAGAGTATTAAAAAAAAGACTAAAAAAAAGATCGATTTGAGGGTAGAACTGTTGACCGCCTAAGCTACAACAACAACTGATTATGTACTCCATTATTAAATTATATATCCTTAGCTTAATGGCTTAGCTTATGAATAGCCTCCGATCAAAAGTCTGAAGTTAATTAAAATTATGTCTAAGAGATTTGAACTAGTGACCTTAAGCATGAAATAGATAATTAAAAGTTATGTTCGATGACCACTTTGTTCTGGTGCGTGACGGCACGTCATCGTGGCTACGCTTGTGATTTTCGTATGCTTTTCTTAGTAAATGGATTGCATTCTTAAATTCAAGCCTCTTTATTCCAAACTTCTCTCCTTTATTTTATTTCATTACTTAAATCAAAAAGTCTTAAATCACACATACCCTAAGAGTTTGTCACAGTGGCGGAGCCAGAAATTATGAACAATGGGGGCAACTAATAACAATTGGAGTTTTAGATATGTCATTTTTAGTGTAGTTTAAAAGAAATCGGGTCGGGTCAAATTTTAGTTGAATTTCATGTTGAAATATGTCATTTTAGTGTACTTCAAAACTTAATTTTAGTTCAACTCTAGCTAGAATCGGGATTTCTATCAAATAAAACCCGATTATAAACGGTATAGATCAACTTATCAACGTCGAGTTGTGCGGCATTTTATGTCAGATACATTACAAAAACTAAAAGCTTAATAATGGGTAAAAGACATATAACGAAATATGAAAGGGTAAGTTGTGTAAAAGACATGGATATATTATTTTGTTTTTAATCTGTCCCCACTACCCCACTTCCCAAAAAATAGACTTTGTCTTCCCCCAGAACGTTTCTTCCCCAAAAGATAGCAGAATTTTTACTTTTTACACCGACAGAACCAGAGATTTGTATGGTTAAGCGGCAAAAGACATCTTTTTAGCATTAAGATTGTTAGTCTCTTTTAGGCGATGAGGGCACGCTGAATTCTGGACCGAGGGCACTATAAATTTCTTCTACCGAATTGAGATTTTTTTCCACTGATTTTGTCTTTCAACAAGAACATGGTTGGGGGCATTTCCCCCCACTCCTCTCAACATGGCTCCGCTCTTGGTTTGTCATCTAAAAGCTAAGAGAACTTTGATATAAGTAAAATAAAATAAAAAATAAAAAATAACCCTTTAAGTAATAGCATAACAAGATCCCCTACCCGATCCTTGTCAACCAATACATGACACTGTGTTCATAAGTTTTATTATTAAAGAAAAGTAAATGAATTTAGAGTAAACATTTTCCTCCCAAAACTGGGAGGAACACTTTACTTTCAAAATCAACAAAATAACACTACTTTTCATTCAATTTCATATTTTTCCTCCTTAAGCACTACTCGAGAACACAACATCTTTTGTTTCCTTTTCATTTTCTTACTTAACTCTAACTCAATAACACAATGTTAAAAGTAAAATTTGTTCTCCCCAATTATAGCTAACTCAACTATCTAAAGAAAACAATAAAAATTATAGATACAAACTTGATATCGTTTTTCACTTCTAATTATTTTAACCAGATCATTAATTAATTATTTTAACCATACAAACTTGATATGGTTAAAATAATTAATTAATGATAATGTGATATAACTTATATGCTTCAACTAATTCTCACTTCATTTATCACTTTAAATGCTGCATATGTATTTTTTTTTCTTAATCTTCATTTTCAATCTGGTCACATGTCTTGATCTTATTGTTATATGTACTTTTAAGTGTTAGTTTAAGGATGGAAATCATCTTCTTAGGCGTTTGTTTTATGGATGAAAATCATTTTCTTGATATTTAACTTAAACAAATCATCCGATTACTTAGTAAAAAAAAAAAAAAAAAAAAAATCATCCGATTACTTTTTTTTTACCTTTGTAAAAAAATAAAAAAATCATCCGATTACTTTTGAACATTCTCATATTTTATAATTATAAAAGGTGAATTTATGACTTTATCCATTATTTGAGCTAATTTATAGTTTAAACATTTGACTTTTTTGGACAATGGTTTTGTTTTCAACTTTGATTAACCATTTGATTAAACCATTTATTCGTTGACTTTACATGTTTCTTTATTTAATACTATTACGTTTGAATTTTCATATGATTTTTAATTTATATGACAATTTAATAAATCCTTAACAATTTATTAGCAAGTTTTTTTTTTTTTTTTTTTTTTTTTTTTTTTTTTTTTTTTTTTTTTTTTTAACTAGTTCCGAATAAAGATTAGTAGGATATGACTACGATAAAATTTTACACACGATACAAAACACGGCTTAAAACCAGCATGAAATTAAAATGGTTTGACTTAAGGATTGACAAAGTTAAAGACTAAAACATTAAAAAAAAAAATTACCGTTAAGTGTTCTTGCAAAATGTAAAACAATACCTTAACCTAAGAAAGGCAGGAAACATTCATAAAGTTTTGTAAATAAAGTTCATGTTAATTGTGTTTCCAGACTTTTTGTAAATAAAGCTATTAAATCTCACTCAAGATATCCATTGATTACAGTGAATACAATTATAATTATAACTTTCATAAAGTTATTTTGTAAGATTATATCACATCCATTTATAGTTAAGCTCTCCGGCTCTCTAGTCATACTGCATGGATTAAATGATATTAAAAGGTAATATACTTGCCACAAATTCATCGAATGGGTAGTGAACTATTTTTTTCATTTTGAGGGTAATTTTCTTTCAAATTCATCATCTTTAGGGTATTTTGCAAAAATTTTGGACAATTTTGCCCTTCGGGAATTTTTTTTTGTATTAGCTATGAGGGGCAAAATTGTCCAAAATTTTTACAAAATACCCTAAAGATGATGATTTTGAAAGAAAATTACCCTCAAAATAAAAAAAAAAAATAGTTCACTACCCATTCGATGAAATTGTGGCAAGTATATTACTACCTCCGTCCTAATTTATTTGTCCACTTTTGATTTTCAAAGTTTTTCTTTGTCAACTTTGACCTTAAATTTGTTTGTTTGGGTTATTTAATATTTGATGTAAAATATATGAATATATTGAGTTTTAAGTGTATTTTTAATTTGTATAATTTTCATCAAGTATTATATAATATAAATAAGAATATTTACGGTCAAAGTTGACAAAGAATGACTCAAAAAGTCAAAACTGGACAAATAAATTGGGACGGAGGGAGTACCTTTTTTTATTATTTGCCCTATTATCAAATAGTATGGAGTGGACAATATTGCATCAATTTATGATATAACTTATAAGATCTCTTTGCTTTTTTAGGCGTGTATCAATTAGCATCACTGGAATTGTGAATTTTTTTAGATTATACTCATCACACATTGCATCTTTTTAATAATGGTTCTGCATCTATTCTATGCATCGTTAAACTTGATAACTTTGCATCTTAAAACTGGATAATCTTGCATCATCTTGAACGTGATCTGCATCATCATCCTGCATCTAAAAAATTGGATGTTTGAACTGCGTGTTCATCATCTGACTGACGATGGTCCATAATTTGTCCTACACTTTTTACTTTATCATCCTATTTTAGTTGAACTCTTCTGTGGTGTTGCACAAATTCATAATGTCACAGGGGAAGAACTTGGAACACTTGAGGATTGGACTAAATGATATAAACAAGGCTACCAACAATTTTGATGACGCATACTGCATCGGGTCTGGCGGATTCGGTAAAGTATACAAAGCAGATCTTGAACATTTTGATAGCAGTAATTCCACGTCGATAGAAGAGGTGGATAAATGCGATTTACTAAGAAAACGAAGCACGGTAGCCATAAAGCGCATTCGTAGTCAAAAAGGAGAAGAAGGGTTCATGCAAGAAATTGAAACTCTAACTACTTGTAAGCATGAGAACATAATCTCTCTTCTTGGTTTTTGTGATGAAGGTAATGGTGCAATGATCCTGGTTTATGAGCATGCTTCAAAAGGTAGTCTTGAAAACTATTTGGGAAGCAGTGATAAGATTACTCTTACTTGGGTGCAGCGTCTGAATATATGTCTTGATATTGCACATGGTTTGAATTACAATCACAACAATACAGATCATGGCAAACGAAAGATGATACACCGTGACATTAAGAGCGATAATATTCTATTAGGAGATAATTGGAAGGCCAAGATTGCGGATTTTGGGCTCTCCAAATTCCACCCAAAAGATCAAGATGCCAGTACTTTCATTGCCAGTACGATTGCAGGTACATATATGTATCTGGATCCAGAATATGAGAAGAATGGCCGATTAAATAGCAAGTCAGACATTTACTCGTTTGGAGTGGTGTAGCTTGAGATCTTGACCGGGAGGCTGGCCTATGATTCTGTATACACCAAGGTGAATGAGAATGGAATTGCACCCATTGCAAGAGATCATTTTGAAAAGAGAACAATAATGGAAATTGTTGATCACAAGATAAAGGAGGAGACCGATGAACATGTCTTTTGTAAAGGTCCCAATAAAGAGTCTTTAGACATCTTTCTAGAAATCGCATTTCAATGTGTGGCAGAAACGCAAAAGAAACGTCCAACAATAGAAGTTGTCATCAAAGAACTCAAAAAAGCGTTAAACTGTCAGGTTAGTCACAATGAAAATTTTAGATAGCTGGTAGTTGTTTCAGTTTATTTTTTACTTATCAAATCAACTTACTGACCCATGATTCACAGGAGAACCATAAGGACAACCTTAAACTGTCACTTGAAGACGTAAAGTTAGCCACACAAGACTTTAGTCAAGGCAATATCATTGGACATGGAGATTTTGGGAATGTTTACAGAGGAGTAGTTACTCACGCCCATGAACAGAAGGTCATTGCGGCAAAGCGGTTAAATAAGGAGTCTGATACAAAAGATGCTGAATTTATGACAGAGCTGGAAATACTTATGGAGTATAAACATAAAAATGTCATTGGTCTTTTAGGCTACTGTGATGAAGAGGATGAAAAAGTTATTGTATATGAGTATGCATCCAGAGGTAGTCTTGATAAGTACTTGAGCGACGATAGTCTTACGTGGGTGATGCGGCTTAAAATATGCATCGATATTGCAATTGGATTGGAGTTTCTTCATGGAACTATTTCAAGTCCAGAAATTGTAATACATAGGGACATCAGCAGCAGCAACATTCTACTATTTGATGGCTGGAAAGCAAAAATTACCGGTTTTGTGCGTTCCTTAGTATGTCCAGTTACCAATCAGAATGTAGACTATGTCATCGATGACGTTACAGGCACAATCGGCTATCTTGACCCACTACACTCGGAAATAGGCTTCTTAACCAAAGAGTCTGATATATTCTCATTGGGTGCGGTCTTATTTGACATATTGTGTGGGAAATTATCATCTATAGAACTAGATGGCGAGTATCTTTATTTACCCTTTTTGGCTAAACACCACTATCAAGTAGGAAAACTTGATGAGTTAGTGTTTGAGGGTATAAAGGAACAAATTGAGACACAGTCATTTATTATATTTGCAAGCATTGCCTATCAATGCATACATCACAGGAGAGAAAGACGGCCAACAGCTCATGAAGTGGTCATACAGCTTAAGAAAGCATTGGAATTCCAAGTAAGTATCTAAATTTTGACAAAACTGGCTAACTTTTGATTCATATATATCTGAACTATGGCCTTTAACTGTATGAAACATGAGTTTATTAATTGATTAATATATATACAGGAAAATTTTGAGAAATGGGAGCCCAAATTGCCCACGGACTATAAAGAAATAATCCAGATGTCAAAGTGCCCAGAAGTCTATTCTGCCAAAAAGAAAGAGGAACTTTACAACATTTTTTCTAAGGGAATCCTCCTTCAACAAGACAAAGTGGTAATCAGTTCATCTTGTATCTCGTTTATTTGGTGTTTTTCAGTTTTCTCCTTTTTGAGGGTTAATTCAATACCACACATGCATTTACACATCATAAAAATTGAGCCTGATTTATGTTTTGTTATACATCAGTTGTTGTCATTCGATGGTAATGGAGAAAGAAATGAAATGGTTTCAGCGACAATGTTTTCCTACAAAAACACTTGTCCCCATGAAAGGAAATCTCTTCCAGAATCAAGGTTATTCTCTCTAACTCTATGTTTTTGTTAATATTAAGTGTTAAGCGTAAGTACATTTTATTTGTGCTTCTTTAATAACTAAATATATAATTCTAATCCAATCGGATCAACTTAAGAACCCCTTTGACTATGTATTACACTTATCACAATGACTTCCTGCACTTACATAAAATGTATTTGAATTCCTTTGAATCCCACTGCACTAATCAAACAGAGCAATAGCCCTTCATCTATAGCTCTTTTACACTTGACACCCAAACCTTTGGTATGACTAAACATCGGATGAGTACGATGTTGTACAAGACAATAAATTTTAATACTTACTGTAATTTTGTAAACCTTCTAATCAGGTAGTTGAGGTATGCCCGTGTTGTGGGTCCTCTGTTCTCATGGCCATGAATTTTAAATTTTGCTAGCATCTTGATAGTGTTTTTATAATATTCTTCCCTTTATTTAAAAAGAGATTTGTTTGATACAATAAATTTTAATATAGAATTTAAACTCTTGTTCCAAAAATTACGAAATTCAAAAGTAGAAGTGCATGGGAATAAAGTCTATGACTGATTTGGACTTGGATGTTTATAATATGCGCAGGTTTGGTTTAGTGGTCGAGATATTAGATATTTCCAACTTGATCATCGAAATCAAGACAAGAGCTCAATTTTTATCTCCTAATCTTGTTTATGGGGTCTATTTAGTCTTTAAACTTAGTGATTCAAGAAAATTTTCAAGTAAACCGATGTGTGTTAACCTAAAGTATAGAAAGGGACTCGAAAGTCTACATGCATATTTCGCAACATGGAGAGACAAGGACTGGATGATGATTGAGTTGCACCGTTTCTTGAATCAGAACGAAGATGACTTTTTTGAGTTTCTACTTGAGAGCTTTTCATTGTACTATTGTGGAGATGATGCAGTTTATGTTGAAGGCATTGAATTTCGAGTCATTGACGAAGTAAGATTAAAAATATCCATTGGTTCCATTCTATGTTCTTTTGTTTAAGTTGTATAAAGGGAACATGAATGCATGGTAACAAAAAATTTCATGTTATAAGTTGCATATCTAAAATAATTGTATACAGGTGAAACATGAACAGATCGGAAAATTGAAGGAAGTCCAACAAGTCTTGAAATCAGACTTCAATGTGGATCAAGTGAAACGATTGCCAACTAACTTTGAAGAAATATTCAAGGAATGCAGAAACTATGAAGAGTTGTTCTGGTTGGGCGAAGTCGATGGAAAGAAATTTCTTGTGCTTTCAGCAAAGGCAACTTTATACAAATTTTCTAATGTGGATACTTTTACTTCAAAACCACCAGCCCGGTCCAGGTTTGTTCACTTATTTGCTTTTATATAACTAATTTGTTGCAGTCACGAAAAACTAGATTGGATCATTCAAGGTCCAAATCCTTTTCGCTCTAACTAGAAAACAGTGTGAATAGATGGTTGACAAAAGTGTCACTTCGTGGATTTAGTTTCCTGTTCTTAAGAAGCATGTAAATTACATAATATAATAATATAATTTGTTGTACATATAGATTTCAAGAGGTGATTGAGCTTTTGCCGCAACAAGTATTTCATATCAAATGTACGATCAAAAGTCAAATGCTGTCACCAGATACGGAATACGTGTGCTATCTACTGTTCATGCTTTCAGATAACTGTCAAGGAATGCATTGTCCACTGAAAGTACAAGATATGATCCACCAAGAAAACAAAGAGGCTGAATTTCTCTATTTTATAACTCCAGAGCCATCGAATATACATGATATTACTCGAGTTCCAAAACAAAGGGAAGATGGATGGATGGAGATTCAACTGTGGAAATTTAACTCATCTCATGAATTCAAGGATGACTCTCTTTCTGTGAATATGAGATTTACTAGCCTTGAAGGAACTATGTCTGGCCTCATTGTATGTGGCCTCGAGTTTAGGCCACTATAAAAGAACTATCTGCTATATTTAGGCTATTTGTTGCTCCGGATAATTATAAAAATTATGTTTGAAGCTAAGGTTAATCTCATCTATGTTTAAAATCACTTTATATATGTATGTTTATCTGACAACTAATATTTGGGTTGGCAAAGGTATTGTAAGAGTTTAGACATCCATGATATATCAATGCTGACCCCTTTCATTTCATACAAGGATAGTTTTGTATAATATGGAGGTCTTGATTTATGTAATTAGGAGTATGTTTAATTCCCTCTTCAGTATGCTGACAACAGTCATGGAAATATTTTTGTTCAGAATAACTAAGATGTTTGCTTTTCCCAAACTGGCCACCAATTGATTATAAATCAAACTTGTAACCATTGATCGGGCCACACAAAGACAGGAAAAACAATCATGGAAACTACAATGCATATTAATAAGAAAAGGGATTATGTATGCAAAGGCCACCCAACTATTAAACATTTCACTTTTAGGCCACCTAATTATGTGTTTGTTTTCGTTTATACCAAATTTAACCATATTTATTTATTTTTTTTTTGAAAATCTTTGAAACAACGAGATTAAAGTAAAATTCAAAACATTTAAACAACACAAATAATTATTGAAATGTGAGTTATCTGTTTTAACCATTGTTTAAGCATAGCTTTTATTTAGTCAAGAGCGATTTATGACTGTTTAACTAATGTATTACATTTCAGTTTTTGATGTTCTTGTTCTAATAGGTTAAAGTTGGCTTTATACTTGAAATTCTATAAATTTCTTACAATAATTTGTATGAAGTTGGTATAAACGAAAACAAACATATATTTGAGTGGCCTATAAGTTAATTTTTGATAAATAGGTAGCCTAAAAGTAAAATGTTTAATACTTTGGTGGCATCAGCATACATAATCCCATAAGAAAAGATGATACTCAATTTTTGATAAATAGGTAGACTCTTTGGTTAAAAAGTCATCTATAGTGATTGGTTTAGTACTTTTCAATTTTTGATAAATAGGTAGAGATTTTAATATTAAAATACAACAAGTGGAGGTTTATCAATGGCAAATGATATTGGCACATTGCAATTTACTACTTCAACATAAAAACCATGCATAAGGACAAAAAATATTTTGTCCTAAGGATAAAAAATATTTTGTCCTTATGCATGGTTTTTATGTGAAAGTAGTAAATTGCAATGTATCAATTCATTTAGAGAGGGGATATTTTTCAAACACGGAAAGCTATATTGGTGGTATATAGAAGACAAAACTACCCACAGGCCCACACAAAAGTACAAAACATAACATCTTCTTTCTCTTTAACCCACACTCATCTTCATTCTTCCAAAGCCTCCTTCACACCCTTTTGGTATCCTAAGATTATTTTGGAAGAGCCCCTTTTGGTATTTTGATATACCAATAATCATTTTTAATTGTTGATTGCTTCAATTTTGTTTTAGGGTTTTGTTATATTGTAGGAAATTTATCAATTCAATTTAGTATTTTGATTTGTCGCTTTCTGATTGCTTCAATCTTATTCATTATGTTTTTATTACTTAGAGCTGGTTCAGTTTTAAGAGATCTAAACAAAGGTTAGTTCGATTCTTTTATGCAAGCCATTTTCTTTTGTTTTAATTTATCCTTATTTACATGCCAAATCTTGTTATATCTTTTGTGTCAACCAAGTTTTTTAAATTTGTGAACCAAACGGCCCTTTTTAGTAATGACTTCTCATGAATACAGAAACATGATGTTTTCACCCGATGACTTTGCTCGCCTAAAAATCCCCCTTGAAAATATACTTTCCGCCACCAACAACTTTGAAGATGTCAGTGTTGAAGATGAGTTTTCAACGACTTACGAGGGACAGCTCTTGTGGTCCGGTGAGTTGATTGATATCCATGCTCGGAGGTGGTTAAATGAAGAAAGGGATGATGAAAAAGAACAACAGTTTTGGATGGAGATTTTCATGCTTTCTACTCTCAAGCATAAAAATCTGGTTTCTCTTGTTGGGTTTTGTGATGATAATGACGAGATGGTCATCATTTACAAGCGTGAGACCTACGGAAGCCTTTACTGCTATCTAAGTGACCCAGTGCGGTTGACATGGCTGCGAAGATTGGAGATATCTGTCGGTATTGCGCAAGCATTGAACTACATTCATTATGATGAATCACGTGATTTCAGCGTAATACACCGCTTCATCGACTGTCCATCGATTTATTTAAATGATGACTGGGAACCCAAGTTAGGTGGTTTTACACGTTCCATGAAGATTAAAGCATCTGAAAGGCACAATTCTTTTCATACCAATACAGTTCGGTATGCATATGGGCATGGAGATCCAACATATATCGAGACTAAGAGTGTCAACCACAAGTCGGATATGTACTCGTTTGGGATTGTTTTGATTCAATTACTGTGTGTCTGGAGATTAATAAATGATTATCGTTTGGTTCCGGATTTCATTACCCATTATCGAGAAAAAAAACTCGATAACATAGTTAATGAGAATCTATGGAAACAAATAGAATTGCATTCATTCAACATGTTCGCGGAAATAGCGTATGAGTGTTTGGACGAAGAACGATCGCGACGCCCAAATATTGTTGACATTGTCCCAAGACTCGAGAAAGCTTTTGAATTAGCACGTGAAAATAGGCAGGTAAGACCTTTATATTTTCTTTTTAACGGTTCTGCCATAATATTTTTTCCTTTTTCATTTATATTAATATCAACCAAATTTTAAATGAAACATTATGAGATGACAAAAACAAACCAATTTTAATATATTTAATCACTTTTGATAAACAGAGACGTATCTAAATGAGTGGTATAATTAGTATTTCAAACTTCGGATATGTTTGGCAAGAGTTTTATAGAGACTTATCGGGCATAGGCTTTTAAAATATGGCATATAAAATAAGTTTCGTTTGTCACGGATGCTTATAAAGGCTTATGTCTTATAAAATAAGCCACAAGCCTTCACAAGCCCAAACCCATAAAAAGAAGCTTGTAGGAGCTTATGGATAGTTAAACTACTTAAATACCCTTAAAAATATAATGAATTATCACGTAAAAGCTAAAAATATATATGAATTTAATTTGATGTTTTTTATGTGATTTTACATTAATAAGCTTTATCTCCAATTAATTCACCAAACAGCTTTATAAAAATATAAGCCTCAACTTTCAGCTTATAATATAAGCCCCCGCCCCAACTCTAGTTCCAGCTCGAGCCCCATCCCATTGCGCTAAATAGACCCTTAATATGTCGACTACTTTATAATTTGGTTGTATATTTGAGGGTTAATTATGATTTAATCCTTAAGATTTGATCAATTTTTAATTTTTAGTATTTAACTTTTTTTTTTCTTTTCTTTTTTTTTTTTCTTTTTTTTTTTTGCAATGCTTTTATTATTAATTTTTTTGGAGTAAAGGGTTACTTCTGGTAAATTTATTACTTCAAAAAACAATTAAGTATAACAAATGTGGGTGAATCTCATTTTTCAGCCTAAAACTAGGCGAAAATAAACACACCAACTATGCTTCACACCGAAAATATCATAAGAATGACATGCCACACTTATGAAACTTACTACAAACACACTATCTAATCTGACCGCGAAGCCTCATATCAAAAGCATTCGCAAATTGCATTTGAACATCAGTCAAACCAGGATCATCAAAGTCATTGTCATCGTATTGGTCTTCATCATAAGAATGCTTCCATTGTTCATAAAAGCCTTTTTGTCCCTCTCCACTACCACTTTTAGAAGCTTTATTAACATTGGAACTCGTAGAAGCCATAAAAGTAGTAGTTTCATTGTCCACCTCGAGCATTTCGCTATCACTATCCTCATTAACCGGGTCATAAAACTTTTAGAATCCATAATAGAAGAACCGGATCATCAACGCTTTTGTTTTTAACTTTCTTTGACCATTTAAAAAGACTACGTAACATAAAATGATTGTTTGCAAGTGGCAAAATGTTGCCTGCCATAGAAATAGTGCATGTTCGAGTCCATCATATGAACTTTTTTTTTCCTTCTAATATGTTATGCGTGAGTGACAAATTAGAGTTTTTGCAACTAAATAAAACAAAAAATAAAAGGGTTTTGGGGTTAAGAATAGTGACGCTTGAATTTTTTCTAACACTAAATCAATAAAAACATAACCGAAAATAGCTAACTTCAAATATACCCAATACATGTAATTGCAACGAAGTGAACTTTATACTTCTCGTTGAGTAACATGTATAGTTGACATTCAACATCGATAATTGGAAACAAAAAAGTAAATTGCAAATTTGAAGAATTGTATCAATGCCCTTAATCGGGGAAAAAAAACTTGATAACTTAAGCACCAAAAAACCACAAAATCTGACGTATCATGGGTCGTGTTGGGTAGTTAAAGTTATAGGTTATTTAATGTTACTAAACGAATACTTGCGCAAAGCAACGTTGTATAGCGCAAATAATTATACTTGCGAAATCGTGATTTTAGTTTCACCCTTGATTTAAAACTTACGGTTCAATTTGTAGTTATTGTGAGAAAAAAAATATGGGTTACAAACAAAAACTGATAAAAGTTTGAAGATTAAACAATATTTAAAATAATAATTTAGTGGTTGATGTTATTATAATTTGTAATAAAAAATATAATCGTTCATTAACATTACTCAAATTCAAGTCATTTTAAGTTTCAACAATAAACATACACTCTTTATAAGTAGTAGAGATAGATAAAAACATTGCCTATAGGATTATCAATGTTGGCCGAAGGTTTGCATTAAACGGTAGGGGTTTTCAACTTTTCATTGGGTGGTTTCAGTTAGGTTCGGTATGGTTGGGACTTTTAACTACACATCACACAGCGGTAGTTTATTTTACTATTTGAAACCGAACCGTACTAGGCGGGTAACTCTATATATCGGTACAAAAAATGAGTGGTTACCTTAGTCCGAGTCATGTTTAGCCATTCTAATTTGAAAATAACATAATATATAACGCAAAATGTCAATGGAGTTAACCGTTAAAATAAAAACATTCAAATCATCATATATAACAAATTAACCATGAGTATTATTCAGCGTTTTAAGTTACGAGTTTAATGAAATGTAATACATAAACATTAGTTCTTCACATTAATTAAGTAAAAATCCGTTATACTTGAAAAGTAATGCAATAATATGGTCAATATTTGTCCATCTTTTATAAATATATAGTTGAAAGCTGCATGTATTTTGGCTCGGTAACTGTGGATAATTGAAATAATAAACAAAATAGAACCGTGATAAGCAGATTTTCAGTTGTGGGTTATTTCGGTTTTAGTTTCTTTGGTAATCGTTTTTTTTTTCCGATTGAGTAGGTCAGCTCAGTTTGTCGGTTTCTCGGATTGTTTGAACACCCTGATTAAATTGTTATCCAAAATTAAGTGGTTAAATCAAATGGTTAAACAATATATTAAGGATAAAATCGTTGCTAAAAAATTTAAATGTTTTCATCACACGAACATTGAAGATTAAGGGGGTGCTTGGTTGGGGGTATTGGGGACAGGGGCGGAGCCATGTAGTGTGGAGTGGGGGGAAAGGCCCCCAATAAAGTTTCACTATAGAGGTTAAATCAATGGAAAAAATGTTAAGTTGGGTGAAAAAGCTGAAAGTGCCCTCACCACATAAACTTGTTTGCCCTCAATAAAAAAAGTAAATATCAACAATCCAATCCTTAAAATCTCATACAATCCAATCCTTAAAGATCTCATGTTTCTTATTTTTGGTTATGGAGTAGAACTATAGAAGAGTAAGAAATAGATGTGGTGGGTATCTAGGAGGAAGGAGATGAAGGTTTTTTTTTTAATGAAAAAGGTTCAACAGTTTAAATGAAAGGGTTCAAAAGTTCAAAGTAAAAAAGAAAATCTATGATTATACTGTGAGAAAAGTAGAAATTATAGGATAATACATGCGTGCCTATGGCATGGCTACTGTGAGTAGCACATCTATTTGTCAAAATTTGTACGTAATTGTTACTCCGTATGTACAAACCGGACTTGTCTTTTTTTGTTTCTTTTTATTTTTCGGTTTAACATTTTTTCCGAATTGCATTTTTATATTTTGGTATTTCCTTCAATTGGTTTTATTCATAAACATCCAGAGCACCTAGTTAGTGTTGCTTTCCTTAAAAAAGTGGAATTCGCATTTAACAAAACCCGACCCGACCCATTTTGAAATTTACTCTCTAAAATAACTCTTGACCCGGCGCATGTTGCCCCCGTTAACTAATATTCCTGGCTCCGCCTCTGATTGGGGACAGGGTAGGGAATGTGAAAGTCAATGGTATTACTTAGTAAATTGGGAGGAAAGGTAATGATTACCCACCACCACCACCATAACTCAAGACCACCGCCACCACTCACGACCACCACCACTCACGACCAACACCATTACCTACCACTACCACCCTCCATCGCCACTCACCACCACCACTACCCACCACAACCAGCTACCACCACAACCCACCTCGCCACCACCGCCACGCACCACCACCATCACCACCCACCACCCCCACCCCCACCACTACCATCACTTTGAAGGTTAGTGTGTTTTTCTTAAACCAAGTATTTATCAAAGTTAATGATCAATCTCCATTCCATTCATTTTCTTTCCTTTTCCGATTCCCCAATACTAACTGGGCACCCCCTTAGAAGTCTTCTAATTATGATATAATTTTTAATTTTTGGATTAAACACTTAACATTAAAAAAAATCCTTAATTATGTTTGACCATTAAAAAAAGAGTAAACTGCATTTTTGGTCCATGTGGTTTGGCTAAACTGAAAGTTTGGTCCTTATCATTTCGAAAGTGTAGTGATAGTCCCCATTTTGAAGTTTGGATTGCATTTTTGGTCCTCGATCGACAAAAGGTATTTTAGTCATTTAACTTTTTCCAGGGACCAAATATGCAATTCAAACTTCAAAATAGGGACTATCACTGCAATTTCGAAAGGATATGGACCAAACCTGCAATTTGGCCAGACCACAAGGATCAAAAATGCAATTTACTCTTAAAAAATCACTAGTTAGTGTGCTTGGTTCAAACTCGAAAAAGGGAAAGGGAAAGGTAATGATAATGTTGGGAAAGGGATATGGAAAGAAAAGTAGGACCTTACTTTTAAAAAAATCACTAGTGTGCTTGGTTCAAACTCGGAAAAGGGAAAGGGAAAGGTAATGATAATGGTGGGAAAAGGATAGGGAAAGAAAAGCATTCCCCCTAATTTATTGGGTAAAGGGTCATTGCATTATACTCTACCAAGCACCTTTTTTTCGTCATCTTTCTCATTCCTCACCCCTCATAACCCCTGTTTAATCTTTTATATAATAAAACAAAACCCCTATTGGGAATTTTCCAGTTCAAAAAAATGCATTCATACCTTATTTAGTAATAATTTTATTTAAAAAAAAATTATTTTCTTATTAGGTAACATTTTATATTTATCCGTAACACAAATAGAATATAAATACAAAAAATATAGATAAGATGCAATTAACAATATGATTAAAATTTTTAAATAATTATCTTTAATAGTAAAAAACTATAATTAAACATCATAAATCAAACAAAACAAATACGGAGTATTAAATTATTTGTTTTTTAATAAATAAAAATATATGATTAAAAAAAATTTTTTAAAAACCCGCGCGCGGGCATTATAACTAGTACTTGTTAAAAAGATGTGATTGTTTACTGCTAAAAATAGATACGCAAGTTTAATCGAATTTATCAGAATTTTAAAAAATTATTAATTAATTAGGTAATGAACATAATTTTCATTATGCAATATGTAAGAAAGAAAAAACAATGATAATGATAGTTATGTCTTTTCTTATTATTATCAAAGAATAGTTATTTTAATTGGAGAAGTACAGTAAGAAAATGTAACATAGAAAATCACTTTAGGGTTAAAAATAATGATTTAAAAAGGGACGTTAGGTAGAGATCGCCAATATATACATACTGATGATGCATCACTTGGTGTTAATTTGTGTATTAATTGAATATCGTCTCGCATTCTTTTTGTAACCCAAACTCCGTTTTTGTGATAGCACTCTTCGCCCAACCACCTTGCTCACCTGAGTATCTCCTATGAAGATTTATTGTCTACCACCAACTACTTTGATGATAAAAATCTCCTCAGCAGTACAGGTGGTTTTGAAAAGAGATACAAGGGACAGCTCTTGTGGTCACGTGAGTTGATAGATATAACTGCTCGGAGGTTAATTAACAACGAATTGGAGGATGAAATAGAACAACAGTTTTGGACGGAGATTTCAATGCTGTCTAGTCTCAAGCATAAGAATCTTGTTTCTATTGTTGGGTTTTGTAATGTAGTTGGTGCAGAGACAATCATTTACAAGGATGTATTCAGGGGAAGACTCAGAAACCATCTGAATAAACCGATGTTGTTGACATGGGTGAAAAGATTGGAGGTATCTGTGGGTGTTGCGCATGCACTGAGTTACATTCATTATGATGAGCCACGTGATTTTAGCGTTATACACCGGAACATCAGCAGTGAAGCAGTTCTATTAAATGATGACTGGGAACCCAAGTTATCCGGATTTCAGCATTCCATGAAGATTAAAGAATCTGAAAGACACCATTCTTTCCATACTTATTCAGTTTGTTCTATAAAGGGGTATACCGACCCAACATATTTAGAGACTGGCAGTGTGAACCACAAGTCAGATATCTACTCCTTTGGAATGGTAATGTTTGAATTACTTTGTGGTAGGGAATCAGTAATTGATGATCAAGATAATAAGTATTTGGCTCCGGTGGCAATTTTTCATTATAGAGAGAAAATACTTGATGATATAATTGATCCAAAACTAGGGAAACAAATGGATCCACGATCATTGAATATTTTTGCGGAAACAGCGTATGACTGCTTGAATGAAGAACCTTCCCAACGCCCGAATGTTGATCAGATTGTCACAAGACTTGAGAAAGCGTTGGAACTTCAATTGGAATGGAAAAATTCTGTAAGATGGTTTTTTCTCTTTATCTTTCTAGCACAATAACTACTCTATAACACGAGAAGGTTTATTTACTTATTGTGGTATTTGTTGCCATAGATGTTAAAGGAACACTCATCAGTTGTGGACGAAGTTGGAGAGACATCGTCCAGTCATGAGAAGGTAATTACTATTCTTTTTAGCTCTTATTGTAAGCCACTGAAATATTTATAAAAGAGGAAAATGTCAAAACAAGAGAATGGATACAAAAAGATGAGAGTAGAAAAAGTATTTTAAATAAACTATGAACTGTTATGTGATAAATACTTTATAATAAAATTTTCAGCTTCAAAGTTTTGTTATGGGCTGTGAATGATTGATATTTAACAATATTTTGTTCTTATTAATTAATGTTTAAAACACATTGCTTATGGATTGCTTAAAATAAACAGTGACTGGAAATGGTTGTAATTGTTCTTGGGTACTTCTCAAAATATATATAAGAAATTTTGAGGTTGAGAGTACAAAACAAAAAATAAAACACTCCATTCACATGTCACTTCCCAAAACTATTTTATTTGTATTAAAGGTGGTGGTGGTGGTTAATTTGACGTCTTTTCCATGTTGACCGAAAATCACATTTGCCAACAATTTTGGAAAAATCTAACTATTCTTCATAATGATACACAAGATCCCCTCTTATGCTTACTTAGCTCTTCACCATATTTTTCTTTTGATAAATGTCAAAAATGAATGATTAACCTCACTGGAAGTGTTCCACCCTCTGAATCTGCACACTTCTTAATCTTGTCTTTTTTGGTACACATAGGGATCACAGAATCACTTCAAATCAACAGGCTTTGAATTCCATTACAAACTCAGTTTTGAGGATATGAAACGGGCAACCGAAAATTTTTCTTATAAGAATTTCATCAAAAGAAAAACAGTTGGATTGGTTTACCAAGGCCGTATGCCTCATTCTGGACAGTATATCAATATTGTTGTACGGAGGTTGTATTGTTCTTATTTTGAAGATGAGAAAAAAAAGTTTGAGATGAAGGTGTGGATGCTTTCTAGTCTCAAACATAAGAATCTAGGCGAGCAGTTTATCATATACAAGAAGGAGGCCAACGGAAGTCTCAAAAAATATCTAAGTGATCTGACCCTCACATGGATGCAAAGGTTGAAGATTTGTCTCGGTGTTGCAGATGCATTAAGTTACATCCATTATGATGCTGCACGCGATTTTAGTGTCATACATTGCAACATCAGGAGCTCGAAAATTTTACTAGATGACAAATGGGAACCCAAGTTATCTGGTTGTGAACTTTCGTTGAAAAATACAGTAGCTCGGAGACAACGTCTTGTTCTTACTCGCGATACTATTCAGAATGTATATCTGGATCCAAAATATAAAAAGACTGGCGGTATGACCCACAAGTCAGATGTGTATTCGTTCGGTGTTGTATTATTCGAAGTCTTGTGTGGAAGGAGTGCAGTTCTTCCAGATGAAGAGTTGGAAGAGGGGTTATTAAGTCAACTCACCAAATCTCATTTGGATGATATGATCGATCCACAATTACGAAAACAGATGGACCAAGAAGCATTCAAAATCTTCTCAGAAACAGCATATTACTGCATACAAGAGGAACGAGCGATGCGTCCACATATAGATCAGGTTGTCAAAAGACTTGAGAAAGCTTTGGAACATCAGTGGAGACATGAAAATCCAGTTGAGCATATATCATTCAACCGCTTGAAGGTACGTAATTTATTTACTTAAACTTTTAATTTAAGGCCGATTATCCTTAGTAATAAACAAGAGTTATTCTATGTTACCAATTACTGTTATCGTCTGGTTTTTAACATATAACCACTACTCCACTATCTATCCTCACTACAAATGCCAGTACATTTCTTGTCAAGTATCAAAAAATTATCACCATACTAAAACGTGTATGTGATTTGCTTTTACATTATTATAATTTTTTAACATTGTATTTTATATTTCTTAGAATATAAATATGGAGGACGAGAGTTATGTGGCCGCAATTCGCTATGGAACAAAGTTGAAAATTTTTACGATATATTATTATGGTGCATAACATTATAATTTTGGTTTATAAATGATTCAAAGTTGAAAATTTTTAAAATTTGAGCTAAGCTTGTAATAAAAATATGTAGTACGTACACTTTCAATATATACACAAAAAATAATTGATTATCTCAACAAATGTTAACCATGATGGCACGATTTTCGCCTTATTAAACTAAGGTTGTGTTTGAATTCAACTTAATTGAATTAATATGAAAAAAACTAAAGTCATTAAGTAGTATGAATACCGTTTATTTGTGACTTAATAGAGAAAGATGACTGAATATATTAAAAAATAAAACTGAAGTTATCTGCATTAAGTTTCTTTTTAATTAAACATTACTTAATAAAAAATTTTAACAAACAAGCCCTAACGTAGTTTGAAAACTTATTGATATGATTTTATAGCTTCATATTTATAAATGATTGTTTTATATAAGGTAATAACATGAGAAAAGAAGTTAATATGATAAATCCTTTCAAAGAGGCTAATTTCTCAAGATGTACTTGTAAATATTTTAAATAAGTTAATATTAATATTTTCAAAAAAGTAATTATCAGAATCTTATATAAATATACACATACATACATCTTAGTCACTTTATTTTGTCTAATAATTGGAAAACATAAAGTCATAAACGATTAATAGTGAAAGAGTATTAAAAAAAAGACTAAAAAAAAGATAGATTTGAGGGTAGAACTGTTGACCGCCTAAGCTACACCAACAACTGATTATGTACTCCATAATTAAATTATATATCCTTAGCTTAATGGCTTAGCTTATTAATAGCAAAACTTGGTCCGATCAAAAGTCTGAAGTTAACCAAAATTATGTTGAAGAGATGTGACTAATGACCTTAAGCATGAAATAGATAAAAGTTATGTTCGATGACCACTTTGTTCCGGTGCGTGATGGCATTTCATTGTGGCAACGCTTGTGAGTTCGGTATGCTTTTTCATTACCCTTTCCTGAGTTTTTAAATAAAAGAAAAGAAGAGAAGTGACAAAAACGGGCAGAAAAGAAGAGGAGAGGAACAAAGTTTAACTTTTTATTTCGTGTTCCCGAGTTAGTTCCTAAGTTAGAGAGAAAAGAAAGAAAAACTAATGATTTTACAAGTATAATAATTGTTGTATAAAAAATTATACTATATTTTGGGGCATTTAAGTCATTTTATTAATTGAAAGTTTCCTTATTTACTTTCTCTCCAAATCATCCCATTTCTGGGAAGAAGATTTTGGAAAGAAAGTGAACCAAATTTCCTCTACATCTCTTTTCTCTTCTCTCCTAAAAATTCTCGGGAACATAAATTTATTTTGATTTCTTCCCACTTCTTTTCTCTTCTTTCAAAAAAATAACTCGGGAACGCAAGAGTTTGTCATCTAAAAGCTAAGAACCCTTTAACTAATAGCATAACAAGATCCCCACCCGGTCCTTTTCAACCAATACATGATAATTTATCTAAAAGTAAAATTTGTTCTCCCCAATTATAGCTAAATTTATACAACTTACAACAAAAGAATACCCAATAAAAAGAATAATGTTTTTTAAGTATAGTCTAAATTTTAATTTTTGGGATGCCCCAAAATAGTTTTTCACTTCTATTAACTAATCGGAAAAGATCTTAAGTGGTAAAAAAATATTTGATTGGTTGAAATTTGTAATAATCATACTTTTGTTAAACTATGTATTTTTTTTCTGATGACAATAATTTTGAGATGAAGAGAGTGATATTGTTAAAATAATTAAGTAATGATAGTGAGATATAACTTATATGCTTCAACTAATTCTCACTTCATTTATCACTTTAATTAAATGCTGCATATGTATTTTTTTTTCTTAATCTCCATTTTCAGTCTTGTCACATGTCTTCATCTTATTGTTAGATGTACTTTTAAGCGTTATTTTAAGGATAGAAATCATCTTCTTAGGCGCTTGTTTTAGGCATGAAAATCATTTTCTTGATAGTTAACTTAAAACAAATCATCTGATCACTTTTGAACATTCTCATATTTTATAATTATAAAGGGTGAAGTTATTATTTTTTTTTTATTTTTTTTATAGAAAGGTAAAATATTATAACGATACCCCGAAAAAGGGAAGAACAAAAGATATAATACATGGCACCCCACCTCAAATAATCAAGAGGATTAAAAGAAAATGAGGCCCAAAAAACATAATACAAACAAAGAATGATACAACTAAAACCAAATGATAAAACATTCGCAAAACACTAACAACTATATGTGGGCCCATGACTTACACTAGTCATTGATGTCATATAACCTTAAAACTAAAACTCAGAAAGTGTCACACAACTGAACACTTCTACCATTATATCCATTATTTTATCCATTATTTTGAGCTAATTTATAGTTTAACCATTTGACTATTTTGGACAATGGTTTTGTTTTCAACTTTGATTAACCATTTGATTAAATCATTTATTCGTTGACTTTACTTGTTTCTTTATTTAATACTCTTACGTTTGAATGTTCATTTGATTTTTAATTTATATGACAATGAACAATTGTGCCACAATATTGCATCTCATAAGCATCATTTTATTTTGTAAGATTATATCACGTCCATTTATTGTTAAGCTCTCCGGCTCTCTAGTCATACTGCATGGATTGATTATCAAACAGTATGGAGTGGACAATATTACATCAATTTATGATATAACTTACAAGATCTCTCTGCTTTTTTAGGCATGTATCAATTAGCATCACTGGAATTATGATTTTTTTTTAGATTATACTGATCACACATTGCATCATCTTAATATTGGTTTTGCATCTATTCTATACATCGTTAAAAGTTGATAATTTTGCATCTTAAAACTGGATAATCTTGCATCATCTTGAACGTGATCTGCATCATCATCCTGCGTTTAAAAAACTGGATGTTTGAACTGCATTGTGTTCATCATCTGATGGACGATGGTCCATAATTTGTCCTACACTTTTTACTTTATCATGCTATTTTAGTTGAACTCCTCTCTTTGTAGAGAAAACATCACTCCAATCCTTACTAGCATTAATGTGGTGTTGAACAACTTCATAATGTCACAGGGGAAGAACTTGGAACACTTGAGGATTGGACTAAATGATATAAACAAGGCTACCGACAATTTTGATGATGCATACTGCATCGGGTCTGGCGGATTCGGTAAAGTATACAAAGCAGATCTTGAACATTTTGATAGCAGTAATTCCTTGTCGATAGAAGGGGTGGATAAATGCGATTTACCCAGAAAACGAAGCACGGTAGCCATAAAGCGCATTCATAATCAACGAGGAGAACAAGGGTTCATTGCAGAAATTGAGACTCTAACTACTTGTAAGCATAAGAATATTATCTCTCTTCTTGGTTTTTGTGATGAAGGTAATGGTGCAATGATCCTGGTTTATGAGCACGCTTCGAAAGGAAGTCTTGAAAACTATTTGAGAAGCAGTGATAAGATGACTATTCTTACTTGGGTGCAACGCCTGCATATATGTCTTGATATTGCAGATGGTTTGAATTACATTCACAGCAACACAGATCATGGCAAACAAAAGATGATCCACCGTGACATCAAGAGCGATAATATTCTATTGGGAGATAATTTGGAGGCAAAGATTGCGGATTTTGGGCTCTCCAAATTCCACCCAGCAAATCAAGTGGATAGCACTATCATTACCAATATCATTGCAGGTACACCTTTGTATTGGGATCCAGAATATAAGAAGACTGGTAGATTAAATAAGAAATCAGACATTTACTCGTTTGGAGTAGTGTTGCTTGAGATCTTGACTGGGAGGTTGGCCTATGATTCTGTGTACACCGAGGTGAATGAGAATGGAATTGCACCCATTGCAAGAGATCATTTTGAAAAGGGAACAATAATGGAAATTGTTGATCACCAGATAAAGGAGGAGACCGATGAACATATATTTTGTAAAGGTCCCAATAAAGAGTCTTTGGGCATCTTTTTAGAAATCGCATCTCGATGTGTGGCAGAAACTCAAGAGCAACGTCCAACAATAGAAGTTGTCATCAAAGAACTCAAAAAAGCATTAAATTGTCAGGTAAGTCACAATTAAAAATTTACATAGCACGTAGTAGTTTCAGTTTCTTTTTTACTTATCAAATCAACTTACTGACCCATGATTCACAGGAGAACCATAAGGACAACCTTAAACTTTCACTTGAAGACGTAAAGTTAGCCACGCAAGACTTCAATCAAGACAATATCATTGGAGATGGAGATTTTGGGGACATTTACAGAGGAGAAGTTACTCACGCTCATGGACGTAATATCATTGCGGCAAAGCGGTTAAATAAGGAGTCTGTTGCAAAAGATGCTGAATTTATGACAGAGCTGGAAATCCTTTTGGAGTATAAACATGAAAATGTCATTGGTCTTGTAGGCTACTGTGATGAAGAGGATGAAAAAATTATTGTATATGAGTATCCATCCATAGGTAGTCTTGACAAGTACTTGAGTGATGATAGTCTTACGTGGGTTATGCGGCTTAAAATATGCATCGATATTGCAATTGGGTTGGAGTTTCTTCATGGAACTATTTCAAGTTCAGAAATAGTAATACATAGGGACATCAACAGCAGGAACATTCTACTATTTGATTACTGGAAAGCAAAAATTACCGGGTTTGGGCTTTCCTTAGTATGTTCAATTACAAATCACAATGTAGAGTATGTCATCGACAATGTTTCAGGCACAATCGGGTATCGTGACCCACTACACTCGAAAACAGGCTTCTTAACCAAAGAGTCTGATATATTCTCATTGGGTGCGGTCTTTTTTGACATATTGTGTGGGAAACTATCATCCGTAAAACGAGATGACGGGTATCTTTATTTACCCTTTTTGGCTAAACAACACTATTATTTAGGAAAACTTGATGAGTTAGTGTTTGCGGGTATAAAGGAACAAATTGAGACACAGTCATTTATTACATTTGCAAGGATTGCCTATCAATGCATACATCACAGGAGAGAAAGACGGCCAACAGCTAATGAAGTGGTCATACAGCTTAAGAAAGCATTGGAGTTCCAAGTAAGTTTCTATATTTTGACAAAACTAGCTAACTTTTGATTCATATGTATCTTAAACTATGGCCTTTAACTGTATGAAACATGAGTTTATTAATTGATTAATGTATATACAGGAAAATTATCATATATGGGACCCCAAATTGACCAGAGACTATAAAGATATAATCCAGATGTCTAAGTGCCCGGAAATCTATTCTACTATCAAGAAAGAGGATCTTTACAACATTTTTTCGAAGGGAATCCTCCTTCAACAGGACAATGTGGTAATTAGTTCGTTCTTGTATCTCGTTTATTTGGTGTTTCCAGTTTTCTATGTATCTCCTTTTTGAGGGATAATTCAAAATAACACATGCATCAACCTATCATAAAAATCAATTCTAATTTGTTTTTTGATATGCAACAGTTGCTGTCTTTCGTTGGTAATGGTGAAAGAAATAAAATGGTTTCAGCGAAAATGTTTTCCTACAAAAACAGTTGTCGACATGCATGGAAAGCTCTTCCAGAATCAAGGTTATTCACTCTACCTCTCTAAATTCGTTAGTATTAAGTGATAAGCGTACAGACACATTGATCTTAGTAGTCTATTTTTATTATACTTGTTTTATGTTGAATTCAGTTACTATACCATTTTATGCAGAACAAGTTGTTTACAGTAGCATAATGATTAGTTTACGGCACAACTATGGGTTTTATTTCTTAACAGTGTAATATATTGTATAACTGGGAAACTTGCCTAGACATGCACTTTTATGGTTCACAAAAGGACTCGAAGTTTTTTTTGACAGATTGTGTATTTAGGAACTGGATTTTGCTATTTTTTAGATGTGCGGGAAAGTAATGGATACCTCACGTTGATAAACTTGGTAGTTTAGGTTACCTCTGTTGTCAAATTTCTCTATGGAGTGCTAGTTTAAAGGAAAACAACCTGAGTACACCAACTTCAAATTATGTGTTTATGAGGCTCAACCATGAAGATGGAAGAATTTGAATTTAAGATTTCTGTATTTCTTGACTGATTCTGATAGTGTAATTTGGTGTCCGGGTGTTATGTTTGATATTTACCTGCTCGATTTCTATGTTCAACTAGTGGTTGAGGAATGCCCCTGTTTTGGTCCTCTATAAGATAGTGATTTTATTTTGGTACTACCAATATTATTATAGTCATGTATATTGTCACTTATACAATATATTTGGATTTTGAACTTGAGCTCCCCCAAAAAATTAGAACTGTATAGGAAACAAAGGCTATTACTAATTGAAACTTGAATATTTATAATGTGCAGTTTTGGGACGGTAGTAGAGATGTTAGATATTTCCAACTTGAACATCGAAATAAAGACAAGCACTCAACTTTTATCTCCAAATGTTGTTTATGGGGTGTATTTAGTCTTCAAATTTTGTGAATCCAGACACTTTGCAAGTAAACCGGTGCATGTTGACCTGAATTATAGAAAGGGACACGAAATTCTAAATGCATATTTTGCAACATGGAGAGACAACGAGTGTATGACGATTGAGTTGTACCGATTCTTGAATCAGAAAGAAGACGTTTTTGAGTTTCTACTAGAGTGCTTTTCATCGTAGGATTGTGGAGATTGTGCGATTTATGTTGAAGGCATTGAATTTCGAGCTATCCAGAAGGTAAGTTTGAAAATGGTCGTTTGTTACTCTTTTGTTTATGTGGATGAATGGAAAAGAATAGTTCATATTTATAACATGAGTATTACGCAGGTAAAACATGAAGAAATTGGAGAGTTAAAGGAAGTCCAACAAGTCTTCAAATCAAACTTCAAAGCGGATCAGGTGCAACAATTTCCATGTAACTTTGAAGAAATATATAAGATTTCCAGAAACTATGATGAGTTGTTCTGGTTGGGTGAAGTAAACGGAAAGAAACTCCTTACAGTTTCGGCAAAGGCAGCTTTATACAAATCCTCTAATGTGAAGTTTCTTACATCAACACCATCAGCAAAATCCAGGTTTTTCTTTGAACAAACTTTGTTACGTTTTCCTTCATCCTAAAGCTTTCTGAATTACATTCAGACGTGCTCATCTATGTTTATTTAACTATTTAAGCTCCTAAATTTCTTTAATGTCTAGTAAGATACTGAAGAATCATAAATAAATGGTTGACAAAGTTCCACTTCTTGGATTTAGTTTGATATCTTCATGATTTATTTTGTTCCTAAGAAGTAATCGCATAATATATCATACATGCAGATTTCCAGAGCTGATTGAGCTTTTACCACAAAAAGCATTTTATATCAATTGCACGATCCAAAGTCAAATGTTGTTGCCGGATACAGAATACGTGTGTTACCTTGTGTTCAAGCTTTCAGAAGAATGTCGGGGGCTGCATAATCCGGTGAAAGTACGAGATCTAGTCCACCAAGAAAACAACGAGGCCGAATTTTTCTATTTTATTACCCCAAGCTTGTTGAACATACATGATTTCACTCGGGTTCCAAAACAAAGGGAAGATGGATGGATGGAGATTCAAGTATGGAAATTTGACTCAACTCATGAATTTAAGGATGACTCTCTTTGTATTGATATGAAATTTACAAGTCATGAAGGACCTATGTCTGGTCTCATTGTTTGTGGCCTTGAGTTTCGGCCAATGTAAGAGAATTATTTTCAACATCTGGTATTCTTTGTTTTTACTCTGTATCAGGAAAAGGCCGCTTGTTATGCCCGGTTAATTATAAAAATTATGTGTGAAGGTTTATCTTATGCATGTTTCAAGTGAAAAGCAAAATGGGTTCTGCATAAATCTTGTTTAAAATTACTAAAATTGGATCGGCAAATGTATTTGTTTAGACATCCGTGATATACAAATGTCAAATCCCGTTATATTCATAAATTTTGATGATCTAAGTACATCCAATATTGACGCTGGTATGACTTTTACGAGTTGTAGGATAGTCGTTGTATTGGCGGAACCAAGGACTAAAACCTATCAGGTGCATTTCGATAATTCTAAACAAAGCTTTTAACATAATTAACAACTTCAAGTCAATAACATACCAGAATTGTACCATAGGTAGCCCTACCGCGATATAAGTTTGTATTATGACAACGAACTAGCCGTTGATGGCATCACTTGGTACTAGTAACAGGCCCCTGCTAACTGATCACCACTAGTCTCAACATAGATCAGACCCAACTTCAGTAAATACCATCATTAACTGGTCTGGTTCTTTTTGACAAGACCTCATTCACAAAGCCATTAATTAGCCCGGAATTCATTCAACTTCTCTCCAAGGCTAAAAATTAATTTTTAGTCATGTTTTGTAACATAGTAACGCAAACACTCTAAGAGCACTAAATCGGTCAACCATGACAACCTAATTTACAGGCATTGAAATGATACACTAAAGTAAATTGATGGCAGTCATTAAAGAGCATTTCTTTGTGCCTTGTGTAATGTTACATGATGGATCAGACCTTTTGTGTGTATCAAATGCATTTCGTCACCGAAAGGTCAATGAATTTGGACTCCGGAATCGTTTATCGGTTGTTGAATGAAATCGGACCCGCGTTCATCCAAAGAGGAAAGTTGTAAATCCTGTAACTTGAACAAAACAGTCAAATTACCAAACAAGTGTTTATCATTTCTGTAGGTAGGGTAGGCAATTGACTCATTTACTCATTCACTCATAGGGGTGAGCATGGTCCAAAAACCGGACCGGACCGGACCGAAGACCGAGAACCGGAAAAACCATGGACCGAGACCGGACCGAATGTGGTCGGTCCGGTTCGGTCCGGTCCGGTCTTCGGTCGGTCCAGTCCAATTAGGCATATTTTGGCACGTTTTTTCGGGTTTTTGGTCGGTCCGGACCGACCGGACCGAGGACCGGACCGAATGTGGTCGGTCCGGTCCGGTCCGGTCCGGTCCGGTCCAGTCGGTTTTGTCGGTCGGTCCGGTCCATCCGGTCCGTTTGCTCACCCTTCGTGCAAGGGAATGATCAATTAGGTTTAATGAATCAGAAGAGTAATATCAACTAGAATAACTAATAATAAAAGGGAAAAATATTTATTAATGTATTATACTTGTCACAAATATCACTTCCGCGTAATGAACAAAAAAAAATAGCTTTTATGTGTACTAAAGTTGACATTTTTGTCTTTTTTTGTGTACTAAAGACAAAAAATAATTTTGTAATGACCATTTTACCCTTCACTTTTTGAGAATTACATCCAATGTCCTTTGGCTAAATTGCATAAATGGTCCCTGAGGTTTAATTTTTTTTTTCAATTTTTTTTTTCGAAAATAATTTTTTTTCAAAATTATTTTTTTCGAAAATAATTTTTTTTCAAAAATATCTTTTTTTCCAAAATTAATTTTTTTCGAATTTTTTTTTTCAAAAATATTTTTTTTCGATTTTTTTTTTTCCGAATATTTTTTTTTCAAAATATTTTTTTTCGAAAATATTTTTTTTTTCTGAAAAAAACCTTTTTTTCAGACAAAAAAAGTTTTTCAAAATTTTTTTTCGAAAATATTTTTTTCCGAAAATATTTTGTTTTCAAAATATTTTTTTTCGAAAGTATTTTTTTTTTCAAAATTAATTTTTTTCGATATTTTTTTTCCTGAATATTTTTTTTAAAATATTTTTTTCAAAAATATTTTTTTTCAGAAAAAAAACTTTTTTTTTTCAGAAAATAAATTTTTGAGACAAAAATTAATTTAGAAAAAAAGGGACGGTGGATGCAATTTTAGCAAACCCACAGGGTCCATTTTTGTAATTTGGAAGGGTAGAATAGTCATAATACTTAAAAAAGACAAAAATATCAACTTTAGTGCACAGAAAAGCTATTTTTTTTGTTCACTACGCGGAAGTGATATTTGTGACAAGTATAGTACATTAATAAATATTTTTCCCATAATAAAACAAGGGTTAATGGCATATAATAGCTACGTACTTTTCCACTTGTGCCATTATCAGATACCAACTCAAAATATTACAAAAATACCTATCCAACTGCATACTTTATGTGTTGATATCAACAAATTCACCTTTTTTACCTACAAAATTAAATGCACGTGATATTTGTATATTCCACCTCATATTTTATTTTTTTTAATTCCACCTAAGCCTTCTAACACATATTATAATGTGTTCTTCCCCAAATTGAAACACCACAACCCTAACACTTCAAACCCCAAAATAAAACACATACCCAACCCAAATTGCACCAAATTAAAACATGTCTACTTCTTCTTCTTCTTCTTCAAATCAATACTATGGTCAATTTCCCAGGTTATGTAACTGCAAAAATCCATTACCATTGGTTCTTCGAAAATCAACAACTTTGAACCACCCTGCAAGACGATTTCTTTGTTGTCCTAATCCAAGTGTAAGTGGTTTTTTGTTAACATTTGATATTCGTTTGTGTTTAATTTCCCAGCTTACGATCCCATAAACAATTTTTTACCTTTGACTTTTTGATACTTGTAGTGGTCTGGAAATCAATGTAAGGCTTACTACTTTGTTGATGATGAATTGCCAAGTGATTACTACAAATATGAGATGTATAATTTGATGCAAAAAGCTGGAATCCAAAAGCAACAAAACCAATAAGCTGAGAACACACAGATGCAAGAAATTGGGAATGAGTTGCACTTGTTGAAGACAGAATTGAGCAACATGGAAAAGGAATTCAAGGAGTGTAGAGAGAATGTTTTGTTCTATAAGAGGGTTGTAATGGTCATGTTGTTGTTTATCATTGTCTACCTACTGAAATGAATAAGTGTAATGCAGTAAAATGTTGACATGTTGTAATGGTCATGTTGGTGTAATGGACCATTTCCACTAGTTATGAAATGAATAATTGACAGCAACTTTAACTTCATTATGTCTTGAAGTATACAAAATTAGTGGACCATTTCCACTAGTCACTGTCTTGGTGCATACAATACATAAAAATACTAAAATCCTAATTTGACCATTCTCAAAAGCAACAACCATAATCCATAATCCATAATACATTATCTTAAAACATAAGTCATTCATTACTAATATCAAATGCATTCTCTGGTGTTGAACCAGTTCCATCTTCATCAAATTGGTAAGGCTTTTTCCATTGGTTCAAGAGGATCCTCTGTGATGGTCTTCTTGTTCTTACTCCTCTTCTCAAAACAGGTTGTTGTGGAGGTTGAGGTACTTGTGCAGGTTGAGGAACTTGTACAGGTTCTTCCACATTTGCAGGTTCTTCCACATTGGTATGTTCTTCAACATTTTCAGTTTCATTGGCTTGTTTAGTGGCATGATCTTCATTTGCAGGTACATTTGCAGGTTCCTAACATTATAGCATGATTCATAACTTAATTATATGTTACAATTATAAACTATAAATTTTTATCAAAAAAAATCATGTACTTACCTCATTTTGTCTACTACCACTACCACTACCACTACCACTAGCACCTTTCCTTTTGCCTTTGTTTCTTACTTCCTTGGGTGGTGGATCAACTCTTTCATTGGTGCATTTTGTTTTATTATGCCCTTTCTGATAGCAGTTGCTGCAAGTCATAGTTCTTCCTAACCTGGATACCCTTTGAGAGTTAGAATCATCTACCTCACTTGGATGCTTTACCCTTTTACCTTTAGGTCTGCCTGGCATTTTTCTATTCTTTGGAGGCAGTGGAGCAGGTGCAATTCCAGTTTTATCCCACAAAGCCTTTCCACCAACAGGTTTAGTGAAATAACTATATGCCTTTACCCATGCCTCTTTACCATAACATTCAGAAACACCTTCAGCAGGATCCCTCAACAACATTGCATATGCTGCAATAGCATGGATACAAGGGATCCCTGTCAAATCCCACCTTCTACATATACATTTTTTTGTTTGCAGGTTTACACCATAGCCTTCATTTAGCTTCCTAACCTCAAACTCTTGGTAACCACTAGCATATACTTCCCAATACCTAAGAAATTTTTTCAATTTTTCTATTTCTTTTCTAACAGATGGGGTAATGACATCAGTTAATTGCCTAGCTTTCTCAGACATTACTACTACCCTTTGCATCAAATAAAACCTAATATCTTCAAGCATGGTAATAATAGGCTTACCTCTTTGAATTACTATTGATGCATGGTAGCTTTCACAAATTCCATTTTCAAATGCCCCATAACTCCTATCCATCTGAAAGAAGGCTCTGCTCCATGTATTTGGGTCCCTTTCTACCAACCATTTATGAGCCTCTTCATTGAGGTTGTTAAGAAGTGTCATCTTCTCATCAAACACACTTCTTAAAGTAGCTGAAGCAGCTCCCCAAAATAGGCTTTTGTAGTGAAGTCCTGGATAACTCTTCTTCAAGTTTGCATAGATGTGTCTGGCACACTGTCTATGTTCTGCCAATGGCAGCCATTCCCTTACAGCTTCTTTATGTAACACCCCCAAAATTTGGTACAGCGGAAGACTCAACAAGCTTTCGGGGTGCTACGGGGATTGGTATCCAAACACAAGACATAAAAGAACGAGATAAAGTAAACAAGATAAAATACAACCACGCGGGGTTTTAAAGTTTACATTATCCCAAAAACATCCAAAGTCAGGCCCAAAAGAAATAAATATAGGTCCACAATAGTTATCAGAGTTTTAGAAATATAGATCCATAACTGGTGCCAAATGCCAAGCCTCCAATCCCAAGCATCCGCAGAGCATCACTTAATTTCCTGAGAAAACGTGCTAAAAGTCAGCTTTAGCTGGTGAGATCATAGGTTTAGATTCTTAATTCAATATAGTGGACATATACGCAAAACGCTTGCTAGCTAGACTAGGGCTCTAACATCCAACCAAAATAATCCAACCAAATCAAATCATCCCTATAGGTGCACACTATAGCTCAAATCAATCCAATCAATAGCTTACCTAGCTCAAGTCTAGGCCTCGCTCTATAATCAATCCAATAGCTTACCTAGTTCGGGGACTAGGCCTCGCTCAACAACCAAATCAATAGCTTACCTAGATCTAGTCTAGGCCTCGCTCTATAACCAAATCAAATAGCTTACCTAGTTCAAGTCTAGGCCTCGCTCTACCTAGTTCTATAAGCATAGCAAGTTTTGAAATAAATAAGGCGATAATAGTCCACATAAAACATTTGCACGTTTCTCACCCCAAGTATTGAAAACAAAGTTCAAGAGTAAAAGTGGGGCTATGACTCACCTCAAGTCCAGAAAATATCAAGTAGAAGTCGGTAGAAATAAGATGTATGATAACTCACAAAACAGCAACTACGGACTTGGCACGATCTAACAATATTAACTCTTTCAGAAATCATTTCCTCAAATATATAATATTCCCAAACCCGGACGAGAATCCGTTTTATTTCCGAAAATCCATTTCGTATTAGTTTGGTGTATTTGCGTTTGGTATCCATACGGGTGGTGGGTCGACTCAAAACAAACCAAAGAGAGATCACATATAGTAAGATAAATAAACTATAGATCTAATATTAGCCCAATATATCATTTAAATAAATCGCCAAAGTTTACCAAATCCGTCGATTTGATAATCCTCATATTTATTTACGTAACATACCGTTCCAAGATTACACCCAACCTAAAGCACATAGCACATAATTACTATATAGTATATATCATAGTTTAATAAATTCCTCATATATATCGTCAAATTGGCCAGATTTCCCGATATATACACTCGCAATCTATTACACTTTACATATACTACAACCTATGGGCGTCGTAGGATACGATGCCCACTAATATATTCATTTCATATAGCCAAATAACCCGGCTCAACCTTACGGTTAAGTGGTTATTTAATTATAGAAAACGTCTATATTAGTCGTCATATATCCGTGACAACACGAACGTCACAAATAATAACTTACCTGGACCCGAGTGACAACAATTTCGCCTAACTCAATAAGTTTATCCGTTATATATCCTGAAATGACATTTTATTAAACGTTTCATAATTGTCGGGAGTTTCCCGTTTTATAACACAATTTTTATAATAGTAATACGTTTAATAATATTACGCCACTTTCGTAGCCTAATATATATCTAATCGTATTATTTATAATACGACTCGTGATTATTATTATTATTAATATACGCGTTTATATAGTTATATATACGTTATTCACGTATATACTTTCATATAAACGTTCATATTATCAATAATTATTATTACGAGTTTTATTATTCTCGTTTCAATTTTAATAGTTATTGAGTTATACGAAATGGTCATATGTCCGAGTCATGACTCTCGGCTCATTGTCCAAGTCCAATAATAAGCAAAAGTCATAAAATAACCAATCTCCGTCCAATCACAAACTCAATCCACGGGCTACAACAATAGGGTCCGACTACGGCACCCGACTAACCTATCTCCGTCAATCTAACGACCGTCTCACAATCGGTCCTCAATAACTTTCGTCAACAACTCCTCAATTACCAATAGCAATATCCAATGTCGAGACCAAACACGGTCTCGACCCAACCAAAAGTATTCGGCCGAAATGAAAACCACAACAATGTAACCAATAGCTCACAATTATTACAAGGAACTAACATTAACAAGGTTAATGTTTGGGTCGGTTTACCAAGCCAACCCGAGCCCTCGACTCACTTGAGTCTCGGCTCCAACCCGCGAGTCACTCGGACTCGAACCAACACATAAACATCACATAGCTCACAAGAGTCAAATAAGGTAACCATATAACTCATTCGACCCAATGGTCAAATCGGCAACAAAATAATACACGGCTAAGCTGCGACCCACAAGGGTCGAACCACAATAATCTCTACGAGCCGAGGCTCGAACCACAACTAATCGAGAACCCCCCCATGAGGGTCTCGGCATGGTCATACGAGCACAAATGAAACTCCGAGACCACAAGGGTCTCGGTTAGCTCGGATCGAGGTACACAACACCCTCGACAACAACTAAACACAGCCATCACTAAGAAACCAAAGCCACCCGAGGCTTCGAATCAAAATAAGCCGAGAGCCTTGCTCTCGGTTCCGAGTCAACCACGACCAAAACCATGAAAATCCGGATACCAAACTAACTTTTTCATCACTAAAACATCATTTCCATTAAAGATTAATTCGATTCTCCACAAAATAATCCGTGTAGCCACAGATTTATGCCAATTCGTGGCACCCAAAACCCAAAAATAGTTCCTTCTCACCTTCTTGGACCTCCAAATGCATGGATCTAGAAAAGTACTAAAAATTCGAATGGATTATTACAAGATTGATGGTGTTAATGATGGTTCTAGGGTGAGTATCGTATATCAAATGAAAGAGGGTGAAGAGAGGAATAAAATGGTGGTATTTGTTTTGTTGGGTGGTCGGAAATGCGGCGGTGGTGGCCGGATTTGTGTGGTCGGCGGCTAGGGTTTAGGATGAGGGATGAAGATGAGTTTGAGAGAGAGAGAATGAATAAAAAAAAGTGAGGGTGGGTTTGTGTGTTGTGGTGAAGAACCGGACCAAAGGACCCTTTATCTTTTTTTTTTTTTTGTTAATAATAATAATAGTAAAAATGATAATATTATTACGGTGGAGCGGGTAACGCGGGTAATTGTAAAAACATGTGGCCCGAACCCGAACTCATTTTTAAACTTCAATATCACTCGAGAACATCTCGTAATTAATTAAAAATATAGTCAGACTCGTTAAGACGAATCATAAACTTTTGTTAGGTAATCCTAGTGCCAAAGTCAACGTAGTACCAAGCGAGAATTCAAATATACATCACCGAACATTAAATCAACAATGAATTATGAACATAATTCACAAATTCTATAACGTCATAAATTATGAATATCCATAAAATAGGTCTTACAAGTTCGTTGTGAAATGAAAATTTCAAATAAAAATTATAAACGAACTTAAATCGTAATGCGGGTTTTTAAAATAGCTCCCTAAACTGCCGGTTGTCACATCCTCCCCGTCTCAGAAGGAAACCCGTCCCGGGTTTCACTCGGAAAAACTCATCTACGAAGTGAAAAGCTTCAGATATCTCTTCCTGAACTCGTCCTCACGTTCCCACGTAAACTCTGGTCCATGTCGGGAATTCCAACGAACCTTGACGAGCGGAATGCGACTTCTCTTGAGTCGTTTAACTTCACGATCTAAAATCTCAATCGGTTCTTCCATGAAATTTAGTTTCTCATCAACACGAATGTCCCTCATTGGAATGACGGGCATCTCATCGAAAAGACATTTCTTCAAATTACTCACGTGAAACACATCGTGAACTTTACTCAGTTCGGATGGTAATTCCAACCTATAAGCCACGGGCCCAATCCTTTCTAAGATCAAGAATGGTCCAATGTAGCGTGGGTTGAGTTTACCACGTCTCCCGAAACGTATCACACCTTTCCAAGGCGAGACTTTCAGCATTACTTTGTCTCCAACCTGGAACTCTAAAGGTTTACGTCTCTGATCGGCGTAGCTCTTCTGCCTATCTCTGTCCGCTTGCAACCGATCACGAATCTGAGTTACTTTCTCTGTAGTTTCAAAAATAAGCTCAGGGCCTGTAAGTTGACTATCTCCAACTTCTGCCCAACCAATAGGCGAACGACACTTTCTGCCATACAAAGCTTCGAATGGTGCAGCCTTAAGACTTGTGTGGTAGCTATTATTATAGGAGAATTCCGCAAGGGGTAAATACTTCTCCCAGCCTTTACCAAAGTCTATGATGCATGCACGAAGCATATCCTCTAACGTCTGAATGGTCCTTTCACTTTGACCATCAGTTTGGGGATGATATGCAGTACTCATATCAAGCCTCGTCCCCAAAGCCGTTTGAAGTGATCGCCACAAAGCTGACGTAAAACGACTATCACGATCCGAAATAATAGATATCGGGACTCCATGACGCGAAATAATTTCCTTCAAATATAACCTCGCAAGCTTATCCACACTATCATCTTCACTAATAGCTAAGAAATGAGCAGACTTTGTCAGACGATCCACAATTACCCAGATAGCGTCACATCCGCTAGCTGTCCTCGGTAATTTGGTAATAAAGTCCATCGTAATCCGCTCCCACTTCCAAACCGGGAGTTCTGGCTGCGTCAACAATCCTGACGGTCTTTGATGCTCGGCTTTAACCTTAGAGCAGGTCAAGCACTTACTAACATACAATGCTATATCTGCCTTCATATTTGGCCACCAATATAATTTCTTCAAATCCTGGTACATTTTGTCCGACCCAGGATGAATGGAGTATCTCGACTTATGCGATTCATGCATAATCAACTCTCGAATTCCTCCATACAATGGTACCCAACTTCGTTCTCCAAAACATAACACTCCATCAGAACGCTTAACAAATCCTTTCTCATTTTTTGCCAACCCAAATATATTCTCAGCAGGTCTATTTTCTGCTTTCAATGCTTCCGTTTGAGCTTCTAATATTTGAGACGGTAATGGCGATACGATAGTCATTCCTAATGACCTAACTCGTAATGGTGGTACTCTTTCCTTTCGACTAAGAGCATCAGCAACAACGTTTGCTTTACCAGGGTGGTAGCGAATTTCACAATCATAATCGCTTAGCAACTCAATCCAACGTCGCTGCCTCATGTTAAGCTCTTTTTGGTTCAGAATGTGTTGCAGACTTTTGTGATCAGTAAACACTACGCACTTGGTTCCATACAAGTAATGTCTCCATATCCTCAAAGCAAAAACCACAGCACCTAACTCCAAATCATGGGTGGTGTAGTTCTTCTCATGCTTCTTGAGCTGTCGGGAAGCATAAGCTATCACTTTTTCTCGTTGCATTAACACAACTCCTAAACCTTTATGTGAAGCGTCACAATAGACGACGAAATCCTCGTTACCTTCGGGTAACGCCAAAATAGGAGCACTACACAACATCTCCTTAAGTAACTGAAAGGCTTCCTCTTCCTTATCTCCCCATTCATACTTAACACTCTTTTGAGTCAATTTGGTCAACGGTTTTGCTATCTTCGAAAATCCCTCAATGAATCTGCGGTAATAACCGGCTAATCCCAAAAACTGACGAACTTCTGTTGGGGTCGTAGGTGCAGCCCAATCTTTAATCGCTTCAATCTTAGCAGGATCTACATGAACTCCTTGTCTATCAATTACGTGACCTAGAAATTGTACCGTCGGAATCCAAAATTCGCATTTCGAAAACTTGGCATACAGTTTCTCCTTCATGAGCAATTCCAAGATAAGTCTTAGATGCTCCTCATGTTCTTTCTCACTCTTTGAATAAATCAGAATGTCATCGATAAACACAATCACGAACTTATCTAAGTACGGCTTACACACCCTATTCATGAGGTCCATGAATACCGCCGGTGCGTTAGTCAACCCAAACGGCATCACCTGAAACTCGTAATGCCCGTAACGGGTTCTGAAAGCCGTTTTCGGAATATCTTCCTCGCGTACTCGAAGCTGATGATATCCCGATCTCAAATCGATCTTCGAATACACACTCGATCCTTGAAGTTGATCGAACAAATCGTCGATCCTCGGTAACGGGTATCTATTCTTCACCGTTAACTTGTTCAACTCTCGATAATCAATACACATTCGGAACGATCCATCCTTCTTCTTCACAAATAAGACCGGGGCTCCCCAAGGTGAAGAACTTGGTCTTATGAATCCCTTCTCGGCTAACTCTGCTAATTGTTTCGACAACTCTTCTAGTTCAGTAGGTGCAAGACGATAAGGCGCTCGTGCTACAGGTGCAGCACCAGGTATCAACTCGATCTGAAATTCCACTTGTCTAGTAGGCGGAATTCCTGGCAAATCATCGGGAAACACATCCGAAAAATCACGAACTATAGGTACATCTCCAATGCACCTTTCCTTCTTCTCCTTCTCAGAAATTTGGGCCAAGAAAAGGTAATTCCCTTTCTCCATTAGCTTTGGTAACTTTGTGCAAGACATAACTGCTAATCGGGATGGGCTCCTAGAATCCTTTCGGTCTCCTAATATATTCAGAATCTCCTTGCCATAAGGCACACGCACGATCTTCTCATCGCAGATTATATGAGCACGATACCTTGACAACCAATCCATGCCGATAATGACATCAAAACTTCCTAATGTGACGGGTAGAAGATCTATGTTGAAAGGACGGTTCAGAAAGTTTAACGTGCATCCACGAATGATAGTCTTAATCCTTTCTATGTTTCCATTAGCTAACTCTACATCATACCCAATTCCTAAGGCCATCGGGGGTTTCTCAAGTAAGGGTGCAAACTTAGTGGACACAAAACTCTTATCGGCACCAGTATCAAATAGTATGGAAGCATAACGATTATTGAGAAGGAACGTACCAGTAACGACGTTCGGATCTTCTCCTCTCTCGTTTCCGAGTGCATACACTCTCCCATGAGCAACTCCAGCTTCCACACGTTGGTCCCCATTATCTTGTCGTCCACGGTTTCCTCCAGCTCCACGGTTTCCATTGTTGTACCCATTACCACCCGATCCTTGATTTCCTCGGTTCCACGATTCCCTACATTTATTCCGATAATGTCCTTTCTTTCCACATCCATAGCAAGTAACATTCGCTTTGCTCATAGTTTCAGGAGTAGCTTGAACCATAGTAAGTGGTCGAGCTCTACAATCCTTAGCTATGTGTCCCATCTTAGAGCAATTCTTGCACATTACAGTACATCGACCAGAATGATGCTTGTAACATCGGTTACATTTGGGTGCATCTCCATTGTAGTTCTTCTTGTCTCCATCTCCCATGGCATAAGCTCTAGTAGTTAGTTGTCGCTTGTTTCGACGATCGTTACCCTTAGAGTGATCGTCCCTCTTTCTCTTTCCATCCTTATCTTTCTCAGCTTCTTCCAATGCCAAAGAGTCCATCAATTGTTGAGCAATAGTAATAGCCTCATGTATGTTTGCAGGCTTAGCAGATATCACATCGTTCCTGGTAGCTACCGGCAATCCATCGGTATACCTCTCAATCTTTTGGGTCTCAGTCCTAACCATATCGGGACAGAGTAAGGCCAACTCTCGATAACGGCGATTGTAAGTTGCCATATCGGTACCTTTCACCTTGTGGTTCCAGAACTCAATCTCCAATTTCTTAATCTCATTCCTTGGGCAGTAAGTCTGAATCAGCAAAGACTTAAATTGCTCCCAAGTCATAGCATAAGCCGCATCACTCCCAACCGAGTTACGGTAATTGTTCCACCAAGTTAAGGCTTCATCTTTGAAGGTAAAAGAAGCAAACTTTACCTTCGCATTCTCCGCACAACCACTGACATTGAACACAGACTCAGTCTTCTCAATCCACCTAACCAAGTAAACCACTCCTTCCGTTCCACCAAACTCAATTTGTCCACAAATCTTAAACTCCTTGTATTGGTATCCATTAGCACGAACAGGTGGAAAAGTTCCAGCAGAATTGTTGGAATGATTTGACTCAGCTAGTAGTTCAGCAACTCTTTGCTCCACGAGTTGGTTGATCATTGCTTGATCCACAGTAGGTGCATTAAGTGGAACATGATCATTGTCTCCCTGAACATCAACATTCTGATTCCTGTTGTTGCGGTTAGTGGTGTCCAGGTTATCAGGAGTAGGGGTCTCAACATTTCGAGCTGGACGGCGTCCTCGACGACTAGGGGTAGCCGTTGCGGGTCCAGTTCTGGTAGCTCTAACAGGGTTTCTTCGTGGGGCCATTGATCTGAAACATCATACAAGTTCGTGAGTCTCCGATAAGACTTATCATATGCTCCACAAGAATTTATCAACGAAGCCAAGTCATGGAAAGAAAATCAACAATACACCGTAAAGCATCAATAAGGCGAATAGGAACTCAATTTCCATAATATCCAAAAAACCACATAATACCATATCATAATAACCATCGACCATACAATAAAGATCCAACATCATTCCAACTACCGAAAACACAAAGATAATAATCGTTCCAACAAGACGAGTAATCAACGGACAATACATCAAAAATAGGATAACTAGCTTTTCTAACCGAACACTCCTCGGTTAAGAAAGCAACAAGACAACATAAACCAATCAACTAGCCACGCTGCTGGCGGAGCCTACTCAACTCCTGCCTCAAGCCATCAAGATCCCTCCATAACGATCCTAGCTCAACGCTATGGGTGTCTCGGTCTCTCTTGAGGTCAGCCACCTCCTTCTCCAGCTCGGCATTCCTTTGCCATAGCTTGCGGTCGGCCTCTCGAGCTGTAACAAAACCTCGCTGTAAACTATCGATATGCTCATGAACCTCCATCAAAACTCTCCTCATCTCAGTAGTCCTGCCCACAACCACAGTCATATCCACTCTCAGATCCGCTATGAACTCTCCAATAACCCTCTCAAGTCGATCAGATACACGTGCAACTCTCTCACTAAGCTCAGTAATCCGAGCCCACAACCTGCCAATCTCACCCAACTCTGCATGCTCAGCAGAAATCTCAGAAGGTGCATCCGACTCAGCGGGACTACCAGGTGGCAACTCAAACAAAAACGGATGATCAGGTGAGTCAGGCTCAATCGGATGTACAGGTGAATCAGGCTCCTCAGCCTGAGCTGGTGGTACTAACACATCATCATCATCAGGCATCTCATCCTCCTGAGGGTCATCCTCCTCCTCAGGGTCATCATCA
Organism: Artemisia argyi; assembly: GCA_030686995.1. Taxonomy (NCBI): domain Eukaryota; kingdom Viridiplantae; phylum Streptophyta; class Magnoliopsida; order Asterales; family Asteraceae; genus Artemisia; species Artemisia argyi. The sequence continues at coordinate 214,595,966 of CM060685.1, read as the reverse complement.
TCACCCTGCTCAACCTCCTGGGGATCATCCTCCCGCTCAGGGTCATCAGCCTCATCCTCACCCTCGTACTCCTCCTCCTCCTCATCGGAAGAGTACATCATCAATCGTCGTCTCCTACTAGGTGAACCATGTGGGGAAGGGGTAGGTGATCTAGGACGACGACGCAATGATGTGGGTGGCGCCTCAGACAGAAGAGAATGAGCATCAATCTGTAAAGGTGGTGAAGTAGGGCGTACCGACATGCGTGCCGTAGCTCGGTGGGCAAAACGTGGAGCCACACGAGCCAAAGCCTGATGAAGAGTAAGCTGCCTCGATGTACCAGGGAGCCTTAGAGAAGATGAGGGTCCCTGCGTAGATGCAGCAGATGGTGCTGAAGTAGAACCTGTCAGTGTCATAGTAGCAAAATGCATGGCAACCTGGTAAGGATCATCAGGGGCCATGGTGAACCGTGCTGGCAATACCGGTGTAGTAAGAATATCCTCAACGACATCAGGCCTATGGGAGGCCATAGTCTGTGACAACGGCGTAGGGTAGGTGTAAGTGTTTCAAAAACAACTAAACCGCGAACTCAAAATACCATATCCAAAATCATCATATAATTCCAAATCGTATAAAATCAAGAAAGATTTAAATACCGCATTACTAAAACCATTCTCAAAACAATTAAGCCATATAATTCCTCAAAACGCATCTAATTCCTCAAGAACGCATATAATTCCTCAAAACGCATCATATCACCAAATCAATAAACCTCAAATCCTCAAATCATCTCAAGAAATCCCAAATCTCTAATCATCTCAAATATCTCATAATACCTCAATAACAAACAATGATGCTTCGGCTTGGCGGGCTGGCGGGCGATGGTCAAGGATCATTTTCTATAAAATACAGTTATAGTTTAGGCGTTTATTTACCTAGTTCTCTATAACCTTGGCTCTAATACCAATCTGTAACACCCCCAAAATTTGGTACAGCGGAAGACTCAACAAGCTTTCGGGGTGCTACGGGGATTGGTATCCAAACACAAGACATAAAAGAACGAGATAAAGTAAACAAGATAAAATACAACCACGCGGGGTTTTAAAGTTTACATTATCCCAAAAACATCCAAAGTCAGGCCCAAAAGAAATAAATATAGGTCCACAATAGTTATCAGAGTTTTAGAAATATAGATCTATAACCGGTGCCAAATGCCAAGCCTCCAATCCCAAGCATCCGCAGAGCATCACTTAATTTCCTGAGAAAACGTGCTAAAAGTCAGCTTTCGCTGGTGAGATCATAGGTTTAGATTCTTAATTCAATATAGTGGACATATACGCAAAACGCTTGCTAGCTAGACTAGGGCTCTAACATCCAACCAAATCAAATCATCCCTATAGGTGCACACTATAGCTCAAATCAATCCAATCAATAGCTTACCTAGCTCAAGTCTAGGCCTCGCTCTATAATCAATCCAATAGCTTACCTAGTTCGGGGACTAGGCCTCGCTCAACAACCAAATCAATAGCTTACCTAGATCTAGTCTAGGCCTCGCTCTATAACCAAATCAAATAGCTTACCTAGTTCAAGTCTAGGCCTCGCTCTACCTAGTTCTATAAGCATAGCAAGTTTTGAAATAAATAAGGCGATAATAGTCCACATAAAACATTTGCACGTTTCTCACCCCAAGTATTGAAAACAAAGTTCAAGAGTAAACGTGGGGCTATGACTCACCTCAAGTCCGGAAAATATCAAGTAGAAGTCGGTAGAAATAAGATGTATGATAACTCACAAAACAGCAACTACGGACTTGGCACGATCTAACAATATTAACTCTTTCAGAAATCATTTCCTCAAATATATAATATTCCCAAACCCGGACGAGAATCCGTTTTATTTCCGAAAATCCATTTCGTATTAGTTTGGTGTATTTGCGTTTGGTATCCATACGGGTGGTGGGTCGACTCAAAACAAACCAAAGAGAGATCACATATAGTAAGATAAATAAACTATAGATATAATATTAGCCCAATATATCATTTAAATAAATCGCCAAAGTTTACCAAATCCGTCGATTTGATAATCCTCATATTTATTTACGTAACATACCGTTCCAAGATTACACCCAACCTAAAGCACATAGCACATAATTACTATATAGTATATATCATAGTTTAATAAATTCCTCATATATATCGTCAAATTGGCCAGATTTCCCGATATATACACTCGCAATCTATTACACTTTACATATACTACAACCTATGGGCGTCGTAGGATACGATGCCCACTAATATATTCATTTCATATAGCCAAATAACCCGGCTCAACCTTACGGTTAAGTGGTTATTTAATTATAGAAAACGTCTATATTAGTCGTCATATATCCGTGACAACACGAACGTCACAAATAATAACTTACCTGGACCCGAGTGACAACAATTTCGCCTAACTCAATAAGTTTATCCGTTATATATCCTGAAATGACATTTTATTAAACGTTTCATAATTGTCGGGAGTTTCCCGTTTTATAACACAATTTTTATAATAGTAATACGTTTAATAATATTACGCCACTTTCGTAGCCTAATATATATCTAATCGTATTATTTATAATACGACTCGTGATTATTATTATTATTAATATACGCGTTTATATAGTTATATATACGTTATTCACGTATATACTTTCATATAAACGTTCATATTATCAATAATTATTATTACGAGTTTTATTATTCTCGTTTCAATTTTAATAGTTATTGAGTTATACGAAATGGTCATATGTCCGAGTCATGACTCTCGGCTCATTGTCCAAGTCCAATAATAAGCAAAAGTCATAAAATAACCAATCTCCGTCCAATCACAAACTCAATCCACGGGCTACAACAATAGGGTCCGACTACGGCACCCGACTAACCTATCTCCGTCAATCTAACGACCGTCTCACAATCGGTCCTCAATAACTTTCGTCAACAACTCCTCAATTACCAATAGCAATATCCAATGTCGAGACCAAACACGGTCTCGACCCAACCAAAAGTATTCGGCCGAAATGAAAACCACAACAATGTAACCAATAGCTCACAATTATTACAAGGAACTAACATTAACAAGGTTAATGTTTGGGTCGGTTTACCAAGCCAACCCGAGCCCTCGACTCACTTGAGTCTCGGCTCCAACCCGCGAGTCACTCGGACTCGAACCAACACATAAACATCACATAGCTCACAAGAGTCAAATAAGGTAACCATATAACTCATTCGACCCAATGGTCAAATCGGCAACAAAATAATACACGGCTAAGCCACGACCCACAAGGGTCGAACCACAATAATCTCTACGAGCCGAGGCTCGAACCACAACAAATCGAGAACCCCCCCATGAGGGTCTCGGCATGGTCATACGAGCACAAATGAAACCCCGAGACCACAAGGGTCTCGGTTAGCTCGGATCGAGGTACACAACACCCTCGACAACAACTAAACACAGCCATCACTAAGAAACCAAAGCCACCCGAGGCTTCGAATCAAAATAAGCCGAGAGCCTTGCTCTCGGTTCCGAGTCAACCACGACCAAAACCATGAAAACCCGGATACCAAACTAACTTTTTCATCACTAAAACATCATTTCCATTAAAGAATAATTCGATTCTCCACAAAATAATCCGTGTAGCCATGGATTTATGCCAATTCGTGGCACCCAAAACCCAAAAATATTTCCTTCTCACCTTCTTGGACCTCCAAATGCACGGATCTAGAAAAGTACTAAAAATTCGAATGGATTATTACAAGATTGATGGTGTTAATGATGGTTCTAGGGTGAGTATCGTATATCAAATGAAAGAGGGTGAAGAGAGGAATAAAATGGTGGTATTTGTTTTGTTGGGTGGTCGGAAATGCGGCGGTGGTGGCCGGATTTGTGTGGTCGGCGGCTAGGGTTTAGGATGAGGGATGAAGATGAGTTTGAGAGAGAGAGAATGAATAAAAAAAAAGTGAGGGTGGGTTTGTGTGTTGTGGTGAAGAACCGGACCAAAGGACCCTTTATCTTTTTTTTTTTTTTTTTTTTTTGTTAATAATAATAATAGTAAAAATGATAATATTATTACGGTGGAGCGGGTAACGCGGGTAATTGTAAAAACATGTGGCCCGAACCCGAACTCATTTTTAAACTTCAATATCACTCGAGAACATCTCGTAATTAATTAAAAATATAGTCAGACTCGTTAAGACGAATCATAAACTTTTGTTAGGTAATCCTAGTGCCAAAGTCAACGTAGTACCAAGCGAGAATTCAAATATACATCACCGAACATTAAATCAACAATGAATTATGAACATAATTCACAAATTCTATAACGTCATAAATTAAGAATATCCATAAAATAGGTCTTACAAGTTCGTTGTGAAATGAAAATTTCAAATAAAAATTATAAACGAACTTAAATCGTAATGCGGGTTTTTAAAATAGCTCCCTAAACTGCCGGTTGTCACACTTTAAGACCCTATCCAATATAAAACAACATTCTTACATATAAAGATAATTATGTATCTAATACATATTAAAACATGTTGTTAAGTTAGCTAATACCTTGTGTCCATCTGACAATATAGTCAAATTATGTCCTCTATTAAGATTCAAGTCATCACCAAGAGATACAAGGAACCATAACCAGTTGTCTTTATTTTCCACACCAATCACTTTTCTGCAACCCTCCTTCCATCCATCTTTCATTGCTGCATTAACATGAAATATACATGAGTATACAAATGATCATTTTTTTAAATAATTTAACAGACAAGCAAAATGTTATAAACTAACCTTTGAAGCAAACATAAAACCTTTTGAAGTAGGTTCTACCACCTGCTCCTTCATCAACATCAAGCTTGACAGTTGATCCAGGGTTAGTATGCAATAATCTGGCTTGGTAGTCCCATAGTTGAGCATAGTGTTCTATTAATCCACCTTCATACTCATATAAAGCTCTTTGTTTTGCCCTTCTAATTTGTCCTAAACTGGCATTGATCAAGAACTTATCCCTAATCTGGATTTGTAATTCTCTGTAAGTTATCTTAGGATTGCTTACAATCTCTCTAACATAATGACTTGCAATCCACTTGTAGGTCACTAATGCACCAAAATCAAAGACCCTAGCACAACTGTGATATGGAATTAGAGTCTTAATTTGAAAAGATGCCTCATTCTGCATCCATGAACCCCATAACCTAAAACTGCAGACATTAACTGACTCAGCCTCTTTACCCTTTGGTGACTTACCCTTACCCTTTGGTGACTTACCCTTACCCTTTGGCTCAGCCTCTTTACCCTTTGATGACTTACCCTTACCCTTGGACTCAGCCTTTTTACCCTTTGGTGACTTACCCTTACCCTTTGACTCAGCCTCTTTACCCTTACCCAAACACACCTTCCTACCAACCTTACTAGCACACCTTCCCTGTTCAACATTCCTACTACACAAAACAAGTAATGATTTATAATCATTCCTTTTGTACCATAGTTGATAACCGTTAGCTACACCATAATTGGCCAACATAATCTTCATCTCTTCATGATCTTTAAATCTCATTCCTAAGATGGGTTTCATTTCTTTCCATGGCTGGTTTGGATCAAAATCAGGATATTCTACTCCTTTTGTAACTTTGTAAATAGGATTCACACTTTGATCCTCTATTTCATCTTGTTGAAGTGCTTTTGTTTCCCCTTCATTTGTACCAAATGTGTTCCTAGGAGTTTTGTGTGCATCTGTTTTGCATAACCTATTTAAAAATGGATCATTTGTGCACTTATTGGGTATGTCAACTTCTTCTTCTCCTACATATTGTGGTTCAACATATGCTGATATATCATCTAATTGACACTCATCCTCATCAGATTCCTCTAAATCAACATCATCTTTTGGAAACCAATCATGGATATCATATCCATGATGTTCAACATACACATCAATTTTCCCACCATTTCCTAAACCTACTGCTATAAAATCACCAAACTGTTGTTCATTACTTAACTCCCTAACCCCATCACTTAAGTCAGAACTAGGAAGACAATAAAAAAGGCCAACGGGAGGGTTTTCAGTAGAACAACCTATAAAATCAAATAACTTACCATATGTCATGGATCCAAAATCCACATCTTTGATAATATCTTTTCTACCCGCAGCATACTCTAACGGAGGCCCAATAAAGAGTCCATCATGATAAAACGTAACCGTTAAGATAACCATTCTGCAATTACAAAAAAATCAAGATTTAGGGTTAGGGGTTATAACAACAAAAACACAAAATTTAATTGATCTAATGCATTAATAACTTAATTGAAATACTTACTTTTAAAAAGCCCTATGAAATTTAACAGATTTGGAGATCAATTTTATGTTTAGAAAATTAGGGTTCATGAGTGGATTTCACAACTGTGTGCGTTTTGTGTGTGTAGTTGTGTGTTTAATGATAGTCAAACATACAAGTCAAAGTTATAATACCGTTTCAAAGTAAAAATAAAAAAACAAAAAAATCCACGTATTGTCTATTACCGGTGTAGTCGGTTGCCTGTTAAGCCACGTAGGAAAACGTATGATAATGGTAATTTTTTTTAAAATTTGATGGGTATTCTTATAATATTTTGGGTTGGTATCTGATAATGGCACAAGTGGAAAAGTACGTAGCTATTACATGCCATTAACCCATAAAACAACACAAAAGTTGCTTAAAGCATGTTATTAGTCCATATTGCATACTCAATTAGGGTTACACAACCAGTATCATCTGCTGCAACGTGTATTTTAGTTAATATGCCTCAAAAACTCAAAGGCATATGCTAATTAGTTAATTAGAGGTTTGTAGTTAATTGTTGTGATTCATTAGAGGTTTGATGATATGCCTAACTCAAATTAGTTAACTAGAGGTTAGTAAACTAATAATTGATAGCTGAATTTGATGCATGTAAGGTGTTTGATGATATGCCTAACTCATGTCTTGTGAAAAAATGAATCTGAAACCACTATGTACTCTTTGTTTGACAAAGGCTAGAATCACCTCAAGTGAAGCTATATTAGATGAAACACCATTTGAATGTTACGAGAAGTGATTTGTTCATTTTGTTGGCGTTGTATGATAAACTTAGTCTTACTTTATATGCTTTGCTCATACTGTTTGTTTAAATTTTTATTACTCCGTAATATAGTATATAGGATTGAATTGTGTACTTGTATTTAAGTGCCGTATATGTAGATTGTGTAGTATCTACTAGGTATAAACGAGAACTAGTAAACATGATAAACCCCAATTGTTTGTTAGAGATTATGTTAGTCAAATTTTCCACTCAACTCTTGTCACTAAGAAGAGAATTCAGACTGTTTGGATACAAGGATCTGTGGATGAACTAGGAATTTTAAGTATATCTCAAGGTTGTGCGTGTAACAACTGACCTGGACACTTACTTGAAGCAACATAGGGTGTATGCAGTAAGTGGATAGTGTAAGGTGAGATAATAGACCCCTTATAGAGACCCCTTCTACCCGTGCTTCTTTATGGTGCTCATTTTCTTTAATTGAAATAGAACTTCTGAATGGTAGTTTGCTAGTCATACTACTATACTACCCTAGATTTATTGTAGGAAGCTGTTGAGAGTGACTTTCCAGATCTTTTTTTGTTGCAGGTGACTTGAAATCCATGTCTTTTGGTGTATAAAGTTGGTCACTGAAAAAGAAATCAGACCAAAGATTAATTTAATACGAGTAATGCAGAACCGTTCACACCATGAGCCACAATTTCCGTAGTGTTACAAGTGTAGTTCGTGCACCACTAAAATTACTGATTAAACCAGGGGTTAATGCAAGCGATGTAAGTTTTCGTTCATAGAGCGATGAATTTAAAGTTATAATATGTTTTTGAACAAAGCAGTTGGGCTATGTTGTTAATGTGTGCGAACATTTACCAAATAACAGGGTGTAGGTCTAATTGCCGCAGTGGGTGATGAGTTAAACATCTAAAAGTTGGCACGCCGGCAGCAATCATGACGTTTGGATCTTATGCTGAATTTTCCATGGTATATGATCCGAGTATATTTTATTTTTTAGACAAAATTTCACGGTTTGTCCTAATGTTTGTACATAAATTTCACATGTCGTCCTTTAGTGTTACAAATTACACCGCCCATCCTAAATGTTGAGATTTGGTAACACTCATGGTCCTTTAGTGATTGGTTTTACTTTTCGAAGCTTTAAAGGACATCAAGAGAGAAGATTTTACTGTGAATTTTAGATTTGTATTGTTTCTTACTGTAGCATTAACCATTTATCTCATGCTATCATTTGAATACTTTTGCTAGATTCTTATAGAATTTGTTTTTTGAAAAAACATGTTTTCAAGTAACAAACATTATAAGTTAATAATCAATTTGTGCATAAACTCTGTATCACGCAGTGTATTAAGCAGCACTGCAGCAGTCGGTGGAGCTTTTGCATCTACATGTTAATTTACCCTTTAGTGTACGTTTACAGGAATTCTTTATGTTTTTAATATGGAGATTTTATGTTATTAAAGATGGCGAATCACTTAATGATAGGCCTGCCCCTTTTCATTAGTTTTACTTTTTTAAAAGTTTTGGTTCTAAATAGTAAGAATATGCTATTGTTTCACTAATAGTTTTAGTTTTAAACAGGTCCCTTGTATGTGCATTGTCAAACCTGTTATCTTTTTGGGAGAGAAAGAAGGGTAGCAGACATCCCTACGGATCATCCATCATGCAGTAATCAGCATGCTGTCCTCCAGTACCGGTATAATAACCTTGTGAAGTCAGTTGATCTTTTTAATTCCTAGACACTGTATCTCCTCGTTTCTGCCGCTTATGAGTGTTGTTCTTTCTCAGGCAAGTTGATAAGGAGCAACCCGACGACATGTTAGCTAAGGAAATCAAGTAAGAACACTAAATCTCTATTCTATGTTGTTTCACTTCAGTGACTCTGTGAGCAATTGAATTCTCTTGAGAATGAAGTTTATATATTCACTTATTGATTTTAGGCCATACATCATGGATTTGGAAGCACGAACTGGACCTTCATAAATGTAAGTAGACATAATGATTTTCTTGATGATATGAAATCTTGGTGGTACTCAGTAATATATATAGGCCTTTCGGGGTTGCAGATTTGACCCATTTACATCCAATCTAAAAGGTGGGTGTTGGCTAAAGCATAATCCTCGATGGTTAAATGGGTAGCATTTTAAACTTAGCTATATAGGCTGATCACTTTAAAAGTCACCATTCACCAAGGTGTTCTCAAATGTTATAAATCTCCTAATAAAGTGTTATCAAACTTATGAGTACATTGTATACTGGTATTACTTTTATAAAAGAGTGTTTCATTGCCCTTAAAATAGAATTAGAAAATATGAATATAATATAAGTTCAAACAAATGTTCCAAAAAAGTGTTGATGGGTCGGGGAAACCTGACTTAACCTGATTGGATGTTGACTTGTTACTGAATCTGCATATATTTAGCCACCTTTGCTCACTAAGTGTAATTTTCAACACATTTACCTAAAATTTGGTTGATTTTAGTTATATTTTACATCTAACGGGTCAAATGGGTTAACTGTAAGAACTTGGTTAAAGTGGAACGGGTATAAGGGATCTCCTACGTCGATGTACCTGCTTACAACAGCTCATATCACTTACTTCCAGAAAAAAAAATAGATTAGTATATTTTGTAGCATAGTTATTGTATCATTTTTTTATACATTTGTTATGTGTACAAATAAGAAAAATGGACTAAAAAAGGTTTGTGGTTCAACCCATTTTGACCCATTACTCAACCCGCCCGATTTTGCACCTCTAATTGTTGGTATGGGCTTATGTATATAGGTACCGTCGAACACGTTCTTCCTGTCACAAGACCAGACCCCGAAGTTGTCGCCATGCTTTTACTTCTGGACTTATAGCATCTATCTCTCTAGGAAATGGTGACAATCTCATTTTACCCGTGCTTCTGGACAAAATTTGAGTACATGTAATGCTTGTTGTACTGGATAATGGTTTTTGTATGATATTGTATTAAGACCTAACTTTGGTATGCATTATAATATGATGACGTCACACATTTCGGAATCATATATATACCGGAAGTTCTAGATTTGGAATTATATACTGGAAGTTCTGGATGTATGTATGTTATGGCTAATGGTATGATATGTAAAAGGAAGGATACATCACATGAATATGTGTTTGTAAAAGTATATTTGTATATTACTGACACATCAAATGTCAGGATAGGTGTGTCACTATAGACCAACTTCTGCTGACACTTATTATATGTGAAGGAGAAGCTAATTTATCTTTTCTGACACTTTTTTATACCTATCCTGACACTTTTTGTCTGTCATCAAATGCCATATATCTTGTAGTGACTAAAGTTGCAGAATGTGCTTTTGGTATAATGACTGTGGTAACACAGGTTAACAGTTTATACTTTTTCATATGGAGAAAATCATTAACTGGGCCAACAAAAGCTAGTGCTGTTTAATAACCTCATTTCATTTGCTTACTGAGAATGAGGTATGCACTATACACAAACAATACAAACAAAATTATCTGATGTTCATAGTTGAGCTAAACTTCCCAAAAAAAAACATGCAAACAAAGCCCAAAATCAGAGGCATGAAACATATCAAACCAATTGTCATATAACAAGTCATAAGGTAACTCATAATCCACTACTACTTTATTACCTTCACCTTTAAAGACGTAGTGGCAAGCACAAAACCAAACACACAAAAATACCTCGCAATATACCTCACAAATAGAAAAGAAAAGAAAAAAATCGTTACAAAAAAGAGACCTTGGCGAGTGCTGGTGTTCGGCCGTCATAGGCTTGGCTAACGATGACGTTCATTAGGTGCTCTGCACCATCCTCCGTAATGCACGGTCTTATAAGGATAATTATTGTTAAATAATTGTCTTCATAGAGATGAAACTGACAAAAATGGTTACTCCGAAACTGGAAAAACAACATGGATTATATTTGCAGTTTACTTCAAAATTTATCATTTAAACCCCACTCTAAACCTAATTCATATCTTACAATTATAAATTACAACGTCTTTGTCTAAAGAAATGCATTGAGAAAGGGCAGATGTATAGAACTTTTCAACTGTATTAAGTTATTAACGTGACATATCACCTTACTTAAGTAATTTCTCTGCTTATTGGTGCTTTACGAAAATAATAAAATGAAATAAAACTATTCGTTATTGGTGCTTTACAATACTAGGATTAGAAATTATCTTATTATAAAACCGTATGAAAATCAAATGTTTTTGTTACTTGCATAACCTTTTATTTGATAGTAGTTTGTGTGTACAAGAACGAGGTAATAACCACTATAGTTATTATTAAGAGATCGATAAACAAAGGGGTAAGGGGTTTATCATTGATCTAATTCATAAAGTTCAAGAATTGCTTATTTGATTCTTGTTCGGGCTAGAATCACCACGGTACGTTCCTATTATGTTTTGGTTAATATTTATGTGTTATACTTGATCCTAGCTTCCGCATATACGTGTACTTTGGTTGTCATATTCTAACATAAGCACAATGCCAAACTTTAAGCAGAATCACACTATCAAGCTTTGAAACATTTAAAAAATTTATTGTGCATCGCCGTTTATAAATCCATCGTGTACTCACCTTGAGGTCCAACTAATAGCTATTAAGATTGTCCACACGACTCCCTTTAATCACCTATACAGATTGATGTTCATTCTGTGCATGCCAATTAGTGTAAACCCATGACTAATGATAAACTTGACTCACAAATGCTTATGCACTCTCACATACCTCCAAAGTTATGTACAAAACCATATAACCATTATATATGGCACTAAGGCATCAACCTTAACTTGAAATCCTAAAAAACCCTCTCACACTTCGCGATTTTTTTCCTTACCCTCTCACATTAAACGATCTTCTCTAATCTGTTTTTTCTTGCTATCCTTGTATCTATCTGATTTAGTTACTGATTAACATCCTTTGTTGATTGTTTCTTGATTGGATTCGTGCCTTGTTTCTAAAGATTTACCTGATTTCTGAAAATCGTTTAGTTAGGGTTTTGTAAATCGCTTTGTGTTTAAATCGACTAAGAGATTATTGTTTATCTTCCTACTTCTAAGTCGGTTTAAAGTCATTATTAGTCTTGATCTAATCGTATTGTTTTCATTCCTGAATTATCTTATGATCGACTTTCTGCTATGGGTTGAATGGTGTTCGTATATTGCTTATAAACCCTAGTTTCAAACTAGGGTTTTACTTGGTTCGTTCTTGTGACCTGCTGTTGTTGTTTGTTTTCATTGTTTTACTGGTCGTGGGTTTGAGAGGGATGGAGAAGGGGTTTCTTAATAAGAATAGTGCTACTAGTTCGGTTGATGATAAGATCCGTGACATGGAACGAAAAATTGTTGAAGGTAAGCTTGTGTTCGTGGATGATGATGGGGTTCCATTACCTTTTAATAATGAGACTCATGGCATTAGTACTGCTGCTAATGATGGTAACGAATTGGGGTCTCAATCAACTCATGAAGCTAACATGGAGCAACTTACAAACCAAGTGAAGCCGGTTTCACTTGGTAATGCTGTTAACGATTCTCATGGGGCTAATAACAATTATATGGACAATGTTAAGGTTGTGTTGGATGATGGGGAGCAGCTTCAGGTTACACATGATTCTAATTCGTCTTCTAATGGATCTAAACAGCCTAATGTGGAACAATTGATAGCTAATGCGCATAAGAATTTTGATGATGCTATGAATATAATTCAAAGTGAGATTGTTGCTAATGATGCTAATTTAACTTGTACTCCTCCTTCGTGTGCTAATTATGGTCCTAATGTGAATATGAATAAGAGTGCAACTTCTGGTCCTATTGCTCCCAAGGTTGTTATTACTAATTGTACTGGATTAAAGTCGGTTTCTTACGCGGGTGCTACTTCTAATGAACCTCATAAACACATGTCTAATTTTCGGAGGTTCGAATGTAGCATAAAGAAGGATGATGTTAACCTTTCAGTTCCAATGAAAGTTGTGGAAGAGGTGAACATGAGGTTTGAGAATACTCTCTATGGTTACTTACAAGGCCAACGCTTTACTTTTCCTGTTGTTGATTACTATGTCCGCAATGCATGGGCTAAGTTTGGTATGCAAAAGGTAATGATGAATGCTAAGGGGTTCTTCTTTTTTAAGTTCAATTCGAAGAAAGGTGTTGATGATGTGATTGAAAATGGTCCTTGGTTGTTCAGAAATGTTCCTATTATTCTTAAACCATGGACTTTGAACACAAACCTACTTAAAGAGGATTTGACTAACATCCCGGTGTGGGTTAAATTCCATGATGTCCCCCTTGCTATGTTTTCTGATGATGGCCTTAGTCTTCTTGCCACACTGATTGGCACGCCCAAAAGGTTATATGCTTTTACAAGCCAAATGTGCAAGGAATCGTGGGGCCATAGTAGTTGCTAGATGCATGATTGAAGTGAAGTCAGATGAGGTGCTTCGGGATAGCCTCACTGTTGAGATACCATTACTTGATGGTTCGGGTTCGACTAATGAGAAGATACGGGTTGAATACAAATGGATACCACCTCTGTGTGATAACTGTAAGATCTTTGGTCATACTCTGGTTGATTGTCTTAAAGTTGTTGCAACTCCAGTTCAGCCTACTAAGCCGGTTAATGATGGTTTCACGACTGTCAATAATAAAAAGAAGGGTAAGCAAGGTGGTTCTACGACGAAGGGTAAAGGAGGGTTTACTAAACCTGTTGTGGGTAAGCAGTTTCAGTATCAACCCAAAAAGAATCCTCTAGAAGCTAAGAAGGTGGATGGCACTAAGAAGAAGGCTTCTGATTTGCCTAGTACGAGTGGAACAAAGATTTCTACATCTAATTAGTTTGTTGCTCTTACTATGGATGACACAAATGCCTTTGGTATTCCGTCTAATGACAATAACATGGATGTGGATGCTGGTCGTACAATGGAAGTTACTGCGGATGAGTCTACTAAGATAGGTAATACAACGGAAGTTAATGAGGAAGAGTCTATTAAGATTGTTAGTGTTTCACAAGATCCTCTTGTGAGTGATTTAAAAGAGAAGGAGTCGGTTGTGGCTCCTACAACTGGTGTTTCTTCTTCTCCTCCCACCTCTTCTACTAAGAGGGTTAACCCTATTTATAAGGTGGGAGAGATCGTGGTTTCGGATTCTGATGATGAGGTGGTTGTTAATCCATTTGATGAGTCTGCTAACTTGTTTGGTGGTGGCCATGAGTTTGAAGATGCTGATGATGACTATCACTACGATGACTATGCGAACCAGGTTTATGATCTTCCAGGGAATTTGGATGCCTTTAATGCCATTTATGGCACTAGGTTCAAGGTCGTAGGAAGTAATTTATTTTGTTATGTCTTATGTTGTCATGTGAGTAATGGTGTGTTTTTCTTGTTTAAGAAAATAGGAAGTATCTTGTTATGTAAGTTTGCCTATGTAACGGGCTGGGATATGGGATTCACCCATATCTATTGTACTTAAACGTTTTGGTTTATATATTTACCAGGGTGCAGGATTACTCCCCTGTACCCAAAAAAAAGGCATCAACCTTAACAACACCTAAACAAACATCTTAATTAACTACCAATTCAGCTTGAAAGTTTTGCAAGCTGAGAGAATTCCAAAATAAATTAGCGTCTAAGACCAATTTTAAGTGATAGTAAACACTTATACCTTTCCAACAACGTATGGCATGCTTAAATCCGAGTTATAGTTGATTTTATATGAATTAAACAAAACTGTGTAAAAATTGCACATTTTCAACCCTCAGCCTGCACTTATACATTTTGAAAATTTGACCCAAAACACTTCCAATTCATCCCATAACATCATTATCACTTTATATACTAAAAGCTAAGTCCATAAAACTGATTAGACGCCTTTATAATACCAAACCACTTCATATTCATGAGCCATACCTTGACTTTTTAGTAAAACACTCATTTACCAATTTTTACTCATTTACGCGAAAGTTTTGACACTTCTGTATGTCCAGGATAAGTTTTTAGTTGGTTACTATTAACCACAAACATCCATTTTCAAATTAACCAGTTAAGCCGGTTACTATTAACCACAAACATCCATTTTCAAATTAACCAGTTAAGCGGTAAATTCATACATCAATTATTGCTTAAAGATTCTAATCAAACACACTAAAACTCAACCGTTGTTGAACACTAACATCTTTAAAACATACACTTCTTTAGTAACCAAAGCTTATAACAAAATATTGAATTCCATTGTATTTTCAGTACAATTCCAAACCTTGACTATAATCAAACAAACATAGACGCCCTAAACTTAGTAACAGTTGTTTAAATGATTGATGATATTGTGAACCAAAAGATAATCTCGATGTTACTTTGAAAGGAAAACGTGAAGGATTGTAGAAACGAAACTCTACAACCGCTAGTTAGTTAAAGTAGTTAATAGTTAGTTATTTTCTGGACAAATTCGAAGGGTCATGTCGCTTGATACATACCTGTTCGAATAGACATGATGGTTGGAACATAACCATTCGACTAATATATAATACTTATGAACTTGTAACTTTACATTGGTTAGACGAAATAAATAAGTTATCTTTGTTTTAGTATTGTTTGCAAATCATCATTTTGACTCACAAGATCCAAACATATCAGAATATTGGGACCAACATTTGGCATCAAGAGCCTTGTTTTGATACCCACTCTCGTTACATCAAAAACCAGAAACCCAAACCTGTTAACGAGAACAAGAAACAAACTAGAAAACCCACGTAGAAACTTTTAAGATTCAGAATACACGCAATACTCTTAAACCTTGTTAACATTAGAAGAGATTGCCTAGATAACTTAGGAACACAAGAAAGAGTGTACAACTTTCTTAGTGTTGGATTTTACAAACGGGAAGGCAACCAAATGAAGTGGTGCCTTGTTTTGTTGTGATCATTGGTACGCGACAACAGAACCAAAGAAGAAGGAGAAACAATTGTTTTTCAGGATTTCTTGTTGGAGTTATTACACACGACAACAAAGAAAGGGCATGTTGGTTACTACAACACAACAAGGGAGAAAAAGACATCGGAAAGTTTGTGTATTTACCGAGATACACAAGCAGGAAACGAAGCGCAGAAAATTTACAAGAGGCGTTGCTTGGGCATATTTTGAAAGGTATACCGGTTACAAACAATCAAGGATTGTTTAGGAGCATTGGCAACACGAGAACAACAACCTATAACGAAGAAGGCGGACTGATCACTCGCTGCAAAAAGGAATACCGAAAAGGTATTGGGGTTGTTGGAAGGAACACGGTGTGGACAAAAAAGAAAAGAACGAGAAAATTTAGTGGTACAACGCATAGGAAGGAGACAAGCAACAGCAGTGAACGACAAACAAAAACCATTTTGTTTAGATGTTGGGATAATATCGTTGGATATTAGTGAAAAAAAAAAGGAAAAGCAATCGAATTGCTTTGGTGAAAAGAAATACCGATAGGTATTGGCGAGGGACTTGGAGCAGGAAAACAATGACAAACATAGTTTGTACGTGGCCAAAAACACTAAGGGTGGATTTGGAGAGGAAAGCCGAGGCATAACAAGGGTCTAGGGCACGAATTGAAACCAAGTCGAGACGAACAAATGAAAAACGTGAAGTGTGGTATTAGAAGGAGACGAGGAAAGAAAGGAAACGTGGTTGGTAAAACTCTAGTTACCGATACACAAGTGGGAACTTAAACGAGGTCATAAATTCATCATTTTGGATTTCAATTATACATTTATAGTATAGATATTTACTTTCATACTATTAGGAAATCCCGAGAACTATATATTGATCTCGTAGTACTAGGATTCCCGGATAACTATTTCTGTTCCCATAGTAGTAGGATATAGCATACTAGTTAGATTTCCCGTACGAATTAAAAGGTGAAGATCGTAAACACATCTAGGATGTCGGGTGGAGATGATGACACCAATACAAATAACACTATAGTAAAACCCATCACACCCATTACATAATATCAATGCCCTAAACTCAAAACCACAAACTACACTATTTGGGCTATACAAATTAAGGTTATATTAGAGGCACATGGTTTATGGGAGACTATAGAACCTAAGGAAAACACCCAATTAGATGATAAGAAGGATAAGGTAACTATTGCCCTCCTGTATCAAGCGGTGACCGAAGATGTGATATTACAAGTAGCAAGTTGTAAAACTGCAAGAGAATTATGGGAATCGTTAAGAAAGAGACACGTTGGAGAAGAGAGAGTGCAACAGGCATGATTACAATCACTCATGATTGGATTTCATACTCTTCAAATGAAGGAGGATGAAACGGTGGATGCATTTATGAACAAACTAAATGGTTACGCCACGAAGGCTAAAGAATTAGGAAAAACCATGGATGAATCACTTTTAATATGAAAGCTATTAGATTCCACACCCGATATGTTCATTCAGATAGTCGCATCCGTAGAACAGACAAGTGATCTAGAAGATATCACCTTAGATGAGATCACTGGAAAGTTAAAAGCATTCGAGGAAAGGATAAAACTCCGAAAGGGAGGACAAGCAGAAAGCCAGGATGACTTATTATTTGCACAAGGCGAACACTCTAGAAATAAGAAACGGTTTAACAAGAATAGGGATAGATCAAACTACTCACGTGGAAACTGGCAAAACAAAGGAAATAGAGATAACTCGAATGGAGAAAATTCAACTCACCATGATAAGCCCAATAAGAATAGAGGTGAGTGGAATAATAAGAATAGAGGAAAATGTTTCAATTGCGGGAAACATGGACATTTTAAGAGAGACTCTAGAAGCAAACCAACAACTCAGGAACAATCAAACCTTATCTTAGAAGACGATGAACCATCACTGTTAATCACTACACACAAAGAAGTATTGTTAAATGAAGGACAAATACAACCCGGAAAATATGCTACAAAAGACACTAGCATATGGTATTTAGATAATGGTGCAAGCAACCATATGACGGGAGTCAAGAGTCATTTTAAGGATATTGATGAAAGTATCACTGGACGCGTTCATTTTGGAGATGGATCGTACGTAGATATAAAGTGTAGAGGTTCTATATTACTAGGTTGTAGAAACAAGGAACAAAAGTTAGTTTCAGATGTTTACTACATACCAAACCTCAAGAGCAACATACTTAGTCTAGGACAACTTACTGAGATAGGTTGTAAGATCATCATGGATGGAAACAAGCTGACTTTGTATGATAAGAATAGGAAGTTGTTGATGAAAGTAGAAAGATCCAAGAACAGACTATACAGTATTAGACTGCAGATAGAAGCACCTGTATGTCTCTTAGCAAATGTGGATAACCAAGCATGGTTATGGCATGCTAGATTAGGTCATCTGAATTTTGACGATATCAAAAAGATGACAAGAAAGGGTCTAGTAGAAGGAATACCAAGGATAAATCATGCAGGACAAGTATGCGATGCATGTTTATTAGGAAAACACAGCAGAACACCATTTCCCAATCAAGCTAAATTTATATCCAAGAACCCATTGGACTTAGTTTATGGAGATCTCTATGGTCCCATAAGTCCAACCACACACTCTGGAAAGAAGCTCATCTTCTTATTAGTAGATGACTGCACACGTTTTATGTGGGCCTATTTTTCTAACATCGAAAGATCAGGCATTCAACACATTTAAGGAATTTATACAAAAGATTGAAATGGAGTTAAGATTGAAGTTAAGAATGCTCAGAACAGATAGAGGTGGTGAATTTACATCAAATGAATTCACAAAATACTGTAAGGAAAATGGAATAGTGATTCGCCTCAAACAGTCAGATAATTATTAGTCAACCACTTGTGAATGGTCAAGTATAATAGTCAAACAGCTGAGGCAAATGCTTCCGTGAAATACAGTGTTTTCCCGGGTCGTAATGTCCCAACGAGGTTGTGATGGTATTAAAAACGAATATGTGATTAGTGAATGTGAACAGGTAAGGGTATAAAAGTGTGTGTGTGTTTAAACTAGGGTTTTATAACTTAAAATAACTTAAATAAACTATTTTAACGATTACGTGAAAGCTAGGTATCTAAAACGTACACCAAATTAAAATCAGATGCGACTGCGTACTGAGAAAAAGGTGAGTTTTAAGGAAAAATAAACTACAAGGGTTAAAATTGAAAATTCTATAAACTTAAACTTAAAATAAAATTAAATTAAAAAGAAAACTATTTTTTAGATTATTATATTATTTATTATTAAATATTTAATAAAAAACTATTTAACTATTTAATTAAAACTAACTTAAATAAAAACTAATAATAATAAACACTACAAATTAAACTAAAAACTTATAAAAATAATTTCTAAACTTAAAAATGAACTTGAAGAAAGTATAAAAAAATAAAAATAAATCTTTTTGTCTTTTTATGAATTTCTTATTAATTAAAAACTATTTATATTAATTAAACTAATTAAACTATTTTAAATTACAAATAATACTAAAATGACTTAGAAAATTATGAAAAAATTTATAAAATTATTTTATAATATTTAAAAGCTAGGAAAAATATAAAAACTAGGTGTTGTCTTATAAAAATTAATTATGCTATTTATAACTTAATTATTAATTAATTACTAATAAAACTATTTTTAATTATAATAAATACTAAAAGACAAAATTAAATTCTAAGAAAATTATTGTACTTACTTTAATATAAAAGGAAATTAATAAAAATATAAAATTACAAATTACTTAATAAAAATATAAAAATGAAAATTAAAATTAAATTGAATTAAATAGAAACTATCACTTATTTTTATATTATTTTTTCTGGAATTTTCTTTTACAAAACTAATTTATATCTAAAAACAAGCAACTTTTGTAAAAACAATAAATTTATAGCTTATTAATAAGCACTGTGGAAGCTTATTGCTACCACAGTTGACTTTGGTTGACTGAAATGGCAAATAAGCTCAAATGAGCTTATGTGGGACCCACTATGGATGAATCTGGTCTAAATAAGTTAGTTGGACTAGTCAAAGCTCAATTTGGGCAAATAAGCTCAGTAGATAAGCTGATAAGCAAAAATAAGCTATTCCAAAACTTAAATTCAACTCAGAATGGGGACAAAGTTCAAGGGCAAAACTAAGTGGGGTCCACAGGGATTCAGGTCAAACAAAAGGTCAAATACTACTCCTTGGTAGGAGGGGGGTTGGGAGAATCAAAATTGGAGGTGTGGGACCCACTGGTGAGCTCAGAAAGAGCTTGTGAAGTGAGGGGTCCTAACTGATTCACTCAGTTAACTGAGTAAGTGAAACAAGCTTGAGAGCTTGGTAAAAGCTTTAAAACAAGCTTAAGGAAAGAAACAAAATATAAGTACTGTGTATATATAGTATATTAACAAATATGAACAAGTGTGTTCACTGGATTTGGCTAATAAGCTTGTAATAAGCTTATGAGCACTTCCAATAAACTGAGATCCAAACACCCTAGACAGTCAATCAAAGTGGTCAAATTGAGCTTATGAAATAAGCTCAAAAGAACTTAATGAATGCTGAACTATTAAGTTGGGCTAGTGAGGATTCCAAAATGCCAAAGCTTGACCAATGGGGACCACTGGGTAGCTTTTGAAGGGCTTATGAAGTTGGGTGGGTTGACTGGTTCACTCAGTTAACTGAGTGAATGGACAAGCTTCAAGCTTGATGCAGCCCTAGTGAAAGGGCTTGAGAATGAAAGTTTAAGCTTGAAATGTGAAGATGAGCTGCTTAGCTTCTTAATGAGCCAAAGATCACAAGCCAAAGCTCAGTGATGAGCTTATGATGGGCTTGTGAATATTGCTTGTTTACACTGAATGCTCAGTGTATTGGTTTATTTGATGAACAAGTTAAGCAAGATAAGCAGTTCAGATAAGCAGATAAAAGCAAATAAGCACTTAGTTCAGATAACTAGCCACAAGGGCATCACAAAGATCCAATTTACACAGAGTAACAAGTACTAATGAAGCTTATGCAAGCTTCCAAAGTTAGCTTGTGAATCTGTATTCAGGGGAGGCTTATGAAGAATCACCAAAAGTTAAGCACAATTTAAGCTCTTAATCAGCTAGCATAAAAATTATCAAAAATAGTAACATGTAGAACAGTAACAAGAGAATATAAACCTACATGCTCAAGTCCTAATCTCAATTAACAAACTCACAGTGAAATTCAAAGGTTAATTCAAAAAAAAACATGTAAGCTGCAAATTGACTTTTTAATTAATAAGACTAAGTTGACTTAGCTGAGCTTAGATCCTAATTTACTGATTAACTAAGTTATATTATGCTATAATATGGTTGAATTAAGCTAAGTTATAAAGTTCTAAGCTAATATGAAGATTATGGGACTGATTTACACTAACAGTTAACAGATAGATCAATTACCAACTAATTTTGACTTTTACACTAATGAGACCTAAATATTATGACTAATATGAACTATAGTGACCTAAATAAACATGCAGCAACAAGACTCAACAACAATAACATACCACAACTCAGAGAAACAGCTTGATCCAAACACACCTTAGCAAGGACTGTTTTTATGATTAGTGTTGTATAACCTGAATTAGACCATGAAATTGAATCCAAACACTGTATACAGATGTAATAAGATCAAATGAACACAAGAACACAGATTTTAACAACTTATAACTAATAAACACAACTATGCTAATTATGACTGTCTAATGAAATTGTAACAATTAGCAACTAGGATTTCCAACAAACAAACTACCAATGTTATTCTATGAAATCACTAACTAACAACACAGGAACCTAAATTAACAAGATCTAAGCTATTTAAGTAGTGAAACAGTAAAATGCTAAAAATAATGAAAATGCTTACAATTTGGAACTTGAATGAAAACTCAGAACCAAGGACCAAATAACACTCCTAAATGCTCTCCACAGAGCTCTAAACCAAGGCAATCCAAGATGAACCTTGCTCCTTTGCTTTCTTCACAGTAACTTTCTAGTTTAATTCCTAATTATTTGTTTCTTTTTGGTATTTTTCCTTTTTATTGATTCTTGCTTATTTTGAGTATCTAAAAGCTTGCTATGGCTTACTGAGAACCAAGTAGTGTTTTAAGAATCCTCTAATTAACAAGTATCCAACAGAAATTAAATGACTTGATATGAAAATGGGACAAAGTGAAATTCTTGAAAACTGAAAGATAGATTGATACAAGTAACCAAAGCTGTTTATTATACTTTAGCAAAGTTAACAAACACTTTTGAAACAGAAATTGACAATTACACTAATGTAACAACTATTTTGATTAACTACGATTGATCATAAACTAGATTAATATTATGATGATCTTTTCTTCCTTCTTCCTTCTGTATTTATCACCAAATATCTTCCCACTAGCCCAAATATCTTTTCCCACTTCATCTTGGCCCTTGATTGAGTCAAATTGATCAAAGCCGTTTAAATCCAATTTGGCGCCAAATCTATCCACGTGGAATTGAGGCGGTTCCAGAGCAATTAAGGATTCTTGTTGTAATGTGGAGGTGTCAGGAAGATATTTGGTAAAGTTTAGGCCAAGTTGGGGTAGTTTTGATCAAAACCATGGACTAGTATTGCTACAGTGGTGATTTTGGGTGATAAAGGGGTGGGAATGGCATTAATTGTGGCGTGTTTTTGTGGAAAGGGTGGAGGATAGTGGGTAGTAAAGCAGGGGTGAGCTGGAAGGGTGTGAGGTGGAGAGTTACAGGTGGAGGGGGAGGGAGGTAGAAGAAGAAGAGGGAAATACGGGGTACGGGTTTGGTTTTATTTATTTACAAAGGGAGTGGGGTGGGCTGGTATATGTTTTGGCCAGGGTAAGGTTGGGCTGGGGTTTGGTAGCTGGGTGGACTGGATTTGGTATTGGTTTATAAATAATAAAGGATAGGTCCGTTTGGTTTTATTAGTGAACAAGCCCAAGGACCATATTTGTAATTTCTGCATTTATTAGGGACCTGATATGTAATTTCCCCAAACTTCAAATAAGGACTGAACCTGTAATTAACCATTAGTACAAGGACCACAGGTATAAATTTCATTATTTTAAACCTTAGGGACCAAATCTGTCAATTTAGAAACTCCAGGGACCAAACTTGAAATTTCTCAAAACTTTTCTCATAAGGACCAATTATGTCAAACATGAATAGTACAAGGTTTATTTTGATTATTTTCCAATTTTAAAACCTTAAGGACTATTTTTGACAGTTTTCAAAGTTGAGGGACCAAAGTTGTAAATTTGTGATTTTTAACTTCAAAGGATTATTTTGAACAACTTGTGAACCCCTAGGACCTAAAATGATATTTTTACAAGTTTTGATTAACCAGGGACTAGTTTTGCCAATTATTCAAAGTTCAGGGACTGAAACTGTAAATTATGTATATTTTGCATGTTTTTCATCAGTCTTCAACCCTTTTGCACTTTAACACCTAAAAACACAATTTGGAGGTAATTCCAGTATTTTGAAGCATATTTGTATGTTTTCAGATATTTTTGTAGCTTAAATGTGAACGAAATGATGAGTATTTAGACACTCATCAAATAGCAAGACAGTTAACAGCACGATACTCACCGCAACAGAATGGAGTAGTTGAAAGAAAGAATAGGACGGTGTTATCAACTACTAGGAGTATGATGAAAGCGATGAAGTTACCCTTAACTTTTTGGGCAGAAGCAGCCAAACATGCCATTTATATACTAAATAGGGTACCTATACAAGCACTGGAAGATAAAACACTGTATGAAGCACTCAACAACAGAAATCGAACCTAGAAAACCTAAGAATATTCGAATGCACAGCTTATTCTAAGATAACGATACCTCACTTGAAGAAGTTAGATGATAGAAGCATACCGATGGTTTGTTTAGGAGTAGAGGAAGGATCAAAAGCTTGTAGGCTATATGACCCAGTAGGAAAGAAAATACATTTTAGTAGGGACGTAAAGTTTATGGAAATGAAACCGTGGAATTGGAATAAGAGTGGAGAGGATACAAGTACACAAGACACAAGACACATTTTGGGCTAGTTTTGTAGTAGACGAAGTTGACAATGGAAATCCTGCACCAGTCAACATAGAACACAATGATAACGTGTATCCGGCACAAGAACCAATAACGGATCAAATACAAGATCCAGACTCACCAATTACACCACCTGCATATATTTACGAACCCCACTCAGAAGATGAAGAGGAAACTACTTTTAGCTCATTAGGAAGCTCAGAACAAAGATTTGATGATACACCAGTACGAGGTTTCAAAGAGATAAAGGATATATATAGGACAATACGCATAGTTGAGACTGAAAGTCTACTATTCATAGAAGAGGAACCCCATAACTATAAGGAAGCATCAACAGATGAAAGATGGATTGAGGCCACGAAAGCTGAACTGGATTTGATTAATAAGAATCACACATGGACACGCACAACATTGCCAGAAAATCAGAAGGCAATAGGACTCAAATGGGTTTATAAAACCAAGAGAGATGCACAAGGAAAGATCATCAAATATAAAGCAAGATTAGTAGCAAAAGGTTATATACAAGAACAAGGAATAGACTTTGATGAAGTATTCGGACCAGTTGCTAGGATAGAGACAGTTCGGTTAATATTAGCACTAGCAGCATATCATGGATGTTAAGTACACCACTTACACGTAAAATCAGCATTTTTACATGGAGAATTGAAGGCAGAAATCTATGTTACACAACCTGAAGGTTTTATTCAACAAGCAAACCTAGGAAAAGTATACAAGCTAACCAAAGCTTTGTATGGCTTAAGACAAGCACCAAGAGCTTGGAATGTGAAGCTTGATCAAACCCTGAAGTCATTAAATTTTAAGAAATGTAATCTCGAACAAGCAGTTTATACAAAGAGAAGCAAGAATTCTACACTTATAGTTGGAGTATATGTAGATGATTTGATAATCACGGGCACTCCAAAGAAAGAAATAGACTTGTTCAAATCCCAGATGGAAGATAAATTTGAAATGAGCGATTTCGGATTGCTAGCATATTACCTTGGGATAGAAGTTACACAGACAGGAGGAGATATTACAATCAAGCAAACTGGATATATTAACAAGATCCTAAAAGAAACAAGTATGATGGATAGCAATGATACGAAGATACCATTGGATCCCGGTACTAAGTTGGTCAAGGCGGAAGATGGAAACCCAGTTGACGCAACTTATTACCGAAGCTTAATTGGAAGCCTCAGATACTTATTACATACAAGATCGGATCTTAGTTACTTAGTCGGACTACACAGCAGATTTATGCAAGAACCAAAGGACCATCACCTGAAGGCAGTGAAACAAGTAATCCGATATATCAATGGAACAAAGGAACATGGAATAATATACAAGAAGGAAGGCGGCTGCAAGATTACAGGTTATAGTGATAGTAGTTATGGAATCAATACCGATCAAGGAAAAGGAACCACTGGAATAGTATTTTACTATGGAGAGTCACCTATTACCTAGTGTACTCAGAAGCAACCAACAGTGGCGCTCTCATCATGTGAATCAGAATTCATGGCGGCTACTGCAGCAGCATGTTAAGCCTTATGGTTAAAACGTTTACTTAGTGAACTGACTGGATTAGAAGAAATAAAGATAACGCTTAGAGTTGACAACGTATCAGCAATAGCACTCGTAAAGAACCCAGTATTTCATGGAAGGAGTAAACATATAGACATTCGCTATCATTTCATTCGGGAATGTGTAGAGAATGGTCTTATTAATGTGGAACACGTTAGCGGAGAACTACAAAGAGCAGACATATTAACGAAAGCATTACCAAGACTCAAATTTGTGACTATGCGACAAATGCTCGGAGTTCAAGACCTTGGACAAAGCAACGATCAAGATTAAGGAGGAGAATGTGAACCAAAAGATAATCTCGATGTTACTTTGAAAGGAAAACGTGAAGGACCAAACTTGTAGAAACGAAACTCTACAACCGCTAGTTAGTTAAAGTAGTTAATACGGAGTAGTTAGTTATTTTCTGGACAAATTCGAAGGGTCATGTCGCTTGATACATACCTGTTCGAATAGACATGATGGTTGGAACATAACCATTAGACTAGTATATATACTTATGAACTTGTAACTTTACATTGGTTAGACGAAATAAATAAGTTATCTTTGTTTTGGTATTGTTTGCAAATCATCATTTCGACTCACAAGATCCAAACATATCAGAATATTGGGACCAACAAATATATTCTTAAGGAACAGAGACCCATAATTCGAAATTTCGAATTCAATCTCAAATATATCCAAAGCCTTCATATTTTCCCATAAACTTGCTCTGATGATCAATTTGTCCTACAGATAAGCAATTATTCAAGAACCACCTAAGGCTTCTTCTTCTTTTCCTTTCGAAATCACTCAGTTCTAACTTCTAATTTCTAAAAATGTTTTGGAAGATTTTTGGAACGTTATTTCAACACTAAACGTGATATCTAATCATATATTTACACTTTTGGTCACTTTTCTTTGACCACTTAATCATTAAACACCTAAAATTTATAATTCATATAGTGTTTATAGTTAATTGCAACATTAACTATTAATAATGCTAGTCATTTTCGCCAATCATGTATCTCATACAAACTCATGTTATGGGAAATAATATATTCAAGGGCAAATTATTAAAATATATATATATATATATATATATATATATATATATATATATATATATATATATATATATATATATATATATATATATTATACTTGCTAGTGTTTCATCTTTAGGGTAGCGAACAATTTCTTTTCATTTTGAGGGTAATTTTCTTTTAAATTCATCATCTTTAGAGTATTTTGCGAAATTTTTGGACATTTTTGCCCCTCTTAGCTAATACAATTTTTTTCCCGAAGGGCAAAAATGTCACATATTACCCTAAAGATGATAAAATTTGAAAGAAAATTACCTTCAAAATGAAAAAAATTTATTCGCTACCCAGTAGATGAAACAGTGGCAAGTATAATACTTTTTTTTAATAATTTATATACAATGTTTTGTTGAAAAGTCACTATAGTCTTTACGTTACAATAATGGCTCCATCAATTACAAAGAAAAAATCATTAACAAAATAATTCAAAACCAAGCATGTTTGGATATTATGTTTTGTTCAAAGGTCGATAGTCTTTACAATAATGGCTCCATCAATTACAATAATGCAAAACCAAGACCACCGTGGCTCTATCCATTAAACACAATACACGAACACCACACACATCCACATCTATCTATGCAAGGACTTTAAATGAAACAAGTAATTTTTATACATATCCCACGACATAAATATAAATATTAATATATAAAAAGACACAATTGATTTCAATACAAGTATACAACAAAAAACCAACTTTTGGATTTATGTTATATCACTGATATATGTAGCTTTACAATCATTATCATCACATATTAAGATTTTCCGTCTAAGATATTAACACAATGTACACACTTACATATTGAATTAAACACTCAAACTAATCAATAATATAAGAAAACTTTGTAAAATAGCTAGAACATAGAATACCGTACGTGTATATATGAATCTAAATCTAGTTGAAAAGGTAAAAAAAAGTTCATAAATAATGATTAAAATGCAAATCTCTTTCTATGTGTTAGTGAAGACTGAATTTAAGATTTAGTAATTATTGATGGAATTTTTTCCATTTTTCTTAAAATGATAGAATTCTTTATTTATTTTAGGAATGTCTAAGATTTTGAGTAGTGTAAAATTTATATCACGAGCTAAACGAATTATCAATACAAGATGCGTACTTGTTAATTGATTGAGTTGCACATCAACTGTTTGGTTAAAATGTTTGCTTCAATGTGGTAGTTGCATCAGAATGTTTGCTTCAATAGTGCTTTAAATTATTGTTACTACGATTAATAATGCAACTATGACGAACACATTTATGCAATAAACCATACACTCCTTCGCTTCGCTTTGTAACAACCCACACACCCTTGTTTGTTCAGATAAACATACATGATGTCTTTAGTTTTCCTTGGTATATTATTGTTTCAGTTACAAATTCAAATTAGTTTCGTTCAGTGTTTTTGTGTTTGTTGTTTTGATATTTATTATTTTCAAACTTTGAACGGGCATTTCCTATACGCAAGACAATTTGTGTAATGGCCAAAAAGTCAATAGTCTACTACAATAATAATGCAAGTTGCAACTACCAGACGTCCATACTACATTAATGATTAAAGATAACACCCAACTTACACACTTATCCATATCTTTCTATATATACAAGCACAAACCGATCATATTTTTGTATATCACCCAAACACTCACACGCTCTTTTTTGTTCAGATAAACAAACAAATACATACGTGATGTCTTCAGTCAATCATGAAGACTTTGCTCACTTAAAAATCCCCCTTCAAAATATACTATCCGCCACCGACAACTTTTCCGACCAATATATCTGCGGAAAAGATGCATTTGAAACATATTACAAAGTACAGCTCTTGTGGTCCGGTGAGTTAATTAATATCTATGCTGGGAGGTTAAATAAAGAACGGTTTGATGGAGAACAACAGTTTTGGATGGAGGTTTCATTGCTTTCTAGTCTCAAGCACAAGAATCTGGTTTCATTTGTTGGGTTTTGTGATGAGAATGACGAGAAGGTCACCATTATCAAGCGTGAGAGCAGAGGAAGTCTTCGATGGCATCTAACTGACCCGAAGTTGTTGACATGGGTGCGAAGATTGGAGATATCTATCGGTATTGCGCAAGCATTGAACTACATTCATTATGACGAGTCACGTGATTTTAGCGTAATACACCGCAACATCAACAGTGGATTGATTTATTTAAATGATGACTGGGAACCCAAATTAGGTGATTTTATATTTTCCATGAAGATCAAAGCATCTGAAAGACACAATTCTTTCGATACTGATAAAGTGTGGAGTACGGATGGGTATACAGACCCAACGTATATAGAGACAAAAAGTGCAAACCACAAGTCGGATATCTACTCCTTTGGGATAGTATTGTTTGAACTCCTTTGTGGCAGGAAATCAATAAGTGAGCATCCAGATAATAAGTATTTGGGCCCAATGGCTGTTTTCCATTATAAAAAGAAAATACTAAATGAAATAATTGATCCAGTTCTATTGAAACAAATTGATCCGCAATCATTCAATGTTTTCGCGAAGACAGCATATGACTGCTTGAATGAAGAAAGATCTCGACGCCCGGATATAAGTGAGGTTGTCACAAGGCTTGAGAGCGCGTTGAAACTTCAAATGGAACGTCAAAATGTTGTAAGACGTTCTTTTCTTTAATCTTTCTTTTCTAAATAATCTATATTTATTGATAATATTAACATAAGTAAAATTATTTATTTATTACTGTATTTTTGATATTAAAGGAACATTCATTAGTTGCGGCCACAGTTGAAGATACATCATCCAATCATGACAAGGTAACTATTTACTTAGGGGTGTTTGGGATTGCTTATTAAAAATAGATTATTCATTTTGAAACCAGATAATTTGATAATCATAATATAGTGTTTGGATTTTATTATGTTGTATAATAACGCAATGATTAGATAATCAGTTTTTTAATTGTCTGGCAAATTAGATTATTTATGACATAACATGCAAAATGACTAAAATAGACCTTTACACTATTAAATAACCATATAAATTATTTTAATATAGCTTATAAGATAGTGATCGAGATTGTTTTATCAAATAAGTTATACATATTAAATAACCATATACATTATATATACGAAATAATAATTTAATAAAAGTTATTGTTGTAACGTACTCTGTATATAACTTAAATGATTATCTTTTATAACATTCTATGCATTCAAAATACTCATTTTTATATATTATACCTAACTGTTATCCGTAACTCTCTCATCCACACATGGATGAGATTGCCATCAGCGTAGGAACAAAATATTAAAGAAAAGTGATATAAGAGGGGTAACTTTGTAATAATGCCATCAAGAGAGAATTGCATTTCACAACAGCATGTCTCTACCTGCTTCCACAAAACACCGTTTTGAAGCCATACAAGCGCAAAAAATCATTTATCAATTTCTCTTTGCCAAACACTTCAAATGAATTATTTGCATTTTCGAATCGCGATAGTCAAATAATCTGTTCTGAAACGCAATCCTAAACACCCTCTTATTACTACTGTTGCAAGTCACTGGATTTTAGATAAGTGAACTCCATATCTACACGTGTCATTTTTGGGACACTTGGTAATGTTGTCTTGTTTGGTACATATAGAGATCATTGACCTCCATATCTACACACGTTGAGTCCCATGTCAGCAAAGAGACAAAGTCTTTCCTCAAGGATCTTTCTCACTTAAAACTCACTTGGGAAGAGATAAAATTAGCAACCAACAATTTTGCTCAAGAAAATATCATCAGAAAATTTAGGTTTGGAAATATTCGCAAAGGCCGTCTCTTACACTTTGAACAATTCATCGATATTATTGTAAAGAGGTTTTATGTAGAATATGTAAAAGATGAGAGCAAAAGGTTTTGGACGGAAGTTTCAATGCTTTCTAGTCTCAAACATAAGAATGTAGTGTCTGTTATTGGGTTTTATGAAGATGTGAACAACAAGATTATCATATACAAGATGGAGGCCAACCGAAGTCTCGAAACATATCTAAGTGACCAGACCCTCACATGGATGCAAAGGTTGAAGATATGTGTTGGTGTTGCGAAGACATTGAGTTACATCCATTATGATCCTGGACGAGATTTTAGTGTCATACATTGCAACATCATGAGCTCAAATATTTTACTAGATGACAAATGGGAACCCAAGTTATCTGGTTTCGAACTTTCGTTGAAAAATACAATAGCTCGGAGGCACCGTCTTCTTCTTACCCATGATATTGTTAAGAATGAATACACGGACCCAAAATATAAAAAGACTGGTGGTGTGACCCACAAGTCAGATGTGTATTCATTCGGTGTTGTGTTATTCGAAGTCTTGTGCGGAAGGAGCGCAGACAAAGATGAAGACGAAGATGAAAACGGAAACGAAGATGAAAACGAAAACGAAGATGAGTTGGGTGAGGGGTTTTTAAGTCAAGTGGCTAAATCTCATTTGGATGAAATGATCATGCCGCATTTACGAAATCAGATGGACCAAGAAGCATTAAAAGTCTTCTCCGAAACAGCATATTGCTGCATAAAAGAGGAAAGAGCAGATCGTCCATACATAGAACAGGTTGTCAAAAGACTTGAGAAAGCCTTGGAACTTCAATCAATGTATGAAAATCCGGTAAGAAACTCAACTTGCTTATCAACTATTTCTGATAATAACTGTTAAATTTATCTACTAATCTCCTATTCTTTTGCAAATATTATTTTAGGAACTTCCAAGGAGTGCAGTTGACTGTACATCATCCAATCACCTGAGGGTAATTTACTTCTTCATAGTTTTAGTTTGAAGCTGGTCATCCTAATTATTAGTAAACAAAAAAGTAAATTAGATGAATGGTTTATGTGGTTAATGGGCTTTTTTCATTTTTGATTTCTCAAATTCATAACCCTGGCACTCTAAAATGATAAAAGACCGTTAACAAATTTATTGATATGGGGACAGAAATCGAAAAACCAGGAATCAAAAACACCATCTGCACCAGCTACCGTGGACCTGCACACTAGTCACAAATCACAAATTATTTTAAAGAGTAAAATAGTAACTGATATCGAAGCTAATGGAATCCATTGGCTGAGAAAAAGAGTTGTATATATAACTTAATTCTGTTAGCATCACAATTAATACAGATTTTTGTTCTTTTTTCATTCAATAATTTATTTAAGTATGTTGTTGTATTTTGAATGTCCACTATGTTGCAGTGGAAGAACTTGGAACACTTGAAGATTGGACTTAATGATATCGAGTTGGCAACCGAGAATTTTTCCGAAAAATATCACATTGGGTCAGGCGCATTTGGTATGGTATACAAGGCACAACTCGAACACTTTGATAGCAGCAATTCATTGTTGATAGACGGGGAAAATAAATGTGGTTTTCCCAAGAAACAAAGCGTTGTAGCCATAAAACGAATCAACAGTCCACGAGGAGAACAAGGGTTCAATGTAGAAATTGAAACGTTGACGAGTTGTAAACATAAAAATATAATCTCTCTTCTTGGATTTTGTGATGAAGGTCCTGATCACATGATCCTTGTCTATGAGCTTGCTTCTAAAGGAAGTCTTGAAGATTATTTGGGAAGCAGTGATAAATTGACTAATCTTACTTGGATGCAACGCTTGAAAATATGTCTTGATATCGCACATGGCTTGAATTACATTCACACCAACACAGATCAGGAAAAACAAAAGATAATACACCGCGATATCAAGAGCGCGAACATTCTATTGGGTGATAATTGGGTGGCAAAGATTGCCGACTTCGGGCTCTCCAAATTCCACCCAGCAGATCAAGATGCCAGTACTTTCAATGCCAGTACGATTGCAGGTACACCTATGTACTTAGATCCGGATTATGAGAACTCGAAGTCTGGCAAGTTAAATAAGAAATCAGACATTTACTCTTTTGGAGTTGTGCTATTTGAGATCTTAACTGGGAAGGTGGCCTATGATCGTACTTTCACCGACATCGATGAGAGGGGGATCGCACCCATTGCACGACATCATTTTGAGAAGGGAACACTAATGAAAATTGTTGATCACAAGATAAAGGAAGAAACAGATGAACGTGTCTTTTCTCTGAGCAAAGGACCCAATGACGATTCTTTGGACATATTTACAAAAATCGCATTTCGATGTCTAGCAATGACTCAAGTTGAACGCCCATCAATAGATGTTGTCATCAACGAACTTAAAAAATCGTTATACTGTCAGGTGCATAATATTTTTGAATAACTTTATAATCTCCTCATATATTCTTCATAGTAGTATGTGACATTTCATACATTTTACTTTGTGCAACTAATATTTTAGACTCAAAACTTTTACTGAATTAACGATCTTGCCATTTAACTTTTTTGGTCCTTAACTTTTGTGACATACAACCGTAACCCTGAACTTAGAGACTTTAATGGAGTTTCAGATGGCATAAGTTATTTTTTACTTGTCAAATTGACTGATTGTAATGATTCACAGGAGAACCACAAGGACCGCCTCAAACTGTCACTTCAAGAAATAAAGTTGGCCACAAAAACTTTCAATCAAGACAATCTCATTGGACATGGAGATTTTGGGAATGTGTACAAGGGTCACAGTCATGGGCATAACTTCATTGCTGCAAAGCGGTTGGGTAGGAAATCTGCTGAAGGAGAAGCTGAATTTATGACAGAACTTGAAATCCTTATGCAGTATAAACATGAAAATGTAATTGGTCTTGTAGGCTACTGTGATGAAGAGGATGAGAAAATTATTGTCTATGAGTATGCATCAAGAGGAAGTCTTGATAAGTACTTGAGCGATGATAGTCTTACGTGGATGGTGCGGCTTAAAATATGCATCGACATTGCAATCGGGTTGGAGTTTCTTCATGGAAATGTTTCAAGTCCAGAAATGGTAATACATAGGGACATCAACAGCAGCAACATTCTACTGCTTGATGATTGGAAAGCAAAAATTAGTGATTTTGGGCTTTCCTTAGTATGTCCAACAAATCAGGATGTAGACTACGTCATCGACAATGTTACAGGCACAATTGGCTATCGTGACCCACTATACTCGAAAACTGGCTTCTTAACTAAAGAGTCTGATATATTCTCACTGGGTGCGGTTTTATTTGACATATTGTGTGGGAAACTATCATCCGAAAAGATAGATGATGAGTATCTTTATTTACCCTTTTTGGCTAAACACCGCTATTATGTTGAAAACCTTGATAAGTTAGTGTTTGAGGGTATTAAAGAACAAATTGTGCCACAGTCATATATTACCTTTACAAGGATTGCCCTTAAATGCTTACATCACAGGAGAGAAAGGCGACCAACAGCTCATGAAGTGGTCATACAGCTCAAGAAAGCATTGGAATTTCAGGTAAGTTTCTATATTTTGGCAAAATTGGCTAATTTTTTATACATGTATATCTAAACTATGGCCTTTAACTATTTTATAAACTGTAAGAAAGTAGTATGAAACATGAGTTTGTTAATTGATTAATGTATGTGCAGGAGGATTATGAGAAATGGGAGCCCAAATTGCCTAAAGACTATAAAGAAATAATCCAGAAGTCAGAGTGCCCTGAAATTTATTCTACCATCAAGAAAGAGGATCTTTACAACATTTTTTTGAAGCGAATCATCCTTCAACAAGACAAAATGGTAATGAGTTCATCCTCAAATCTCACTTATATTTTTGTGCATCTTGTGTTCTATGTATCCTTTAGTTTATTAAGGATGAATCAAAATCATACATGCATTTACACATCCTAACGTTGAGTCTCACTAGTTTTTTTTGTTGTATTACAGTTGATGTCAAGAAATGCAATGGTTTCAGTGACATTGTTTTCCTACAAAAACAGCTGTCCACATGAGTGGAAACGTATTCCAGAATCAAGGTTATTCTCTCTACCTCTCCACCTTTGTTAGTTTTAAGTGATAAGCAAACATATGCATTATTGGTAGAAGTATGTTATACTTTTTAATGTTTAAAGTATAAGGTTATTCTCTTTACCGTTTATCACAATGACCGACTGCAATTACAAAAAAAAAAAAAAAAAAAAAAAAAAAAAAAAAAAAAAAAAAAAAAATTGAATCCCTTTGACTCTTCTGCTAGAACTGTTAATCCCTTGTGCTTATCAACAAAGGAATAGTGCTTCATCTTAAGCTCTTTTACACTTCAGACCTCATCTCATTAGGTTAATAACAAGATTAGTCCTACATACATACATATCAACAATGAGAAATGATGTTGTACATGACACAATAGATTTTAATACTCACTATATGATTGGGAACTATAATTTTATAAACCTTCTAATAAGGTAGTTGAGGTATGCCCTGTTTTGGGTACTCTGTTCTCATGATCATGAATTATAAATTTTGCTACCATCTTGA
Organism: Artemisia argyi; assembly: GCA_030686995.1. Classification (NCBI taxonomy): domain Eukaryota; kingdom Viridiplantae; phylum Streptophyta; class Magnoliopsida; order Asterales; family Asteraceae; genus Artemisia; species Artemisia argyi. The sequence continues at coordinate 214,560,784 of CM060685.1, read as the reverse complement.
TAGTGTTTTTTATAATATTCCTTCCTTTATTTAAATAAGGATTTGTCTGGTACAATAAATTCAAATATAGAAATTAAACTCTTGTTCCAAAAATTACGAAATTCAAAAGCAGAAGTGTATGGGAATAAAGGATGTGACTGACTTAGACTTGAATATTTATAACTTGTGCAGGTTTGGGACAGTGGTGGAGATGTCAGATATTTCCAATTTGAACATCGAAATTAAGATAGACGCTCAATTTTTATCTCCAGATGTTGTTTATGGGGCCTTCTTAGTCTTCAGACTTTGTGATGCAAGAATATTTTCTAGTAAACCGATGTGTGTTAACCTTAAGTATAGAAAGGGACTCGAAAGTCTGCATGCATATTTCGCAACATGGAGAGACAAGGACTGGATGATGATTGAGTTGTACCAGTTCTTGAATCAGAATGAAGATCTCGTTTTTGAGTTTCTACTTGAGAGCTTTTCATCATACTATTGTGGAGAAAGTGCAGTTTATGTTGAAGGCATTGAATTTCGAGCAATCGACAAAGTAAGTTTGAAATTATATCCCTTAATTGGTTCTATTTTATATTCTTTTGTTTATATTATATAAAGGGATTGGATGCATGCCAAAAAATAAAAATAAACCATATTCTATGCTGCATATTTTTCCATGGTTTGTACACAGGTGAAACATGAAGAAATCGGAAAATTGAAGGAAGTCCAACAAGTCTTGAAATCAAACTTCAATGTGGATCAGGTGCAACATTTGCCAACTAACTTTGAAGAAATATTCAAGATATGCAGAAACTATGATGAGTTCTTCTGGTTGGGTGAAATCGGTGAAAAAAAACTACTCGTGCTTTCCGCAAAGGCAACTTTATACAAATACTCTAATGTTGATCTCTTTACTTTAAAACCATCAGCTTTGTCCAGGTTTGCTTCTTTTCTTTTTTTGAACTAACTTTGTTACATTTTCCTTTAACTGCTAAACTTATTCTAATTGTACATTCACTATATTCTCATATGTGCTTACCCAAAGGTGCTTCGTGAAAAATATATATTTGATAATTCAAGGTCCAAATATTTGCTGTTTTCTAGTAACATATTAAAGATTCGTGACTAGATGGTCGACAAAAGTTTCACGTGTTGGATTTAGTTCTCTTTAAATATACTTTGTTCTTGAGAAGTATAAATGTAATCATATAATATATCGTACATGCAGATTACAAGTGGTGATTGAGCTTTTACCACAACAAGTATTTCATATCAATTGCATGATTAAAAGTCAAATGTTGTCGCCGGACACAGAATATGTGTGTTACCTTATTTTCAAGCTTTCAGAACAATGTCAGGGACTTCATTGTCCGGTGAAAGTACGAGATTTACTCCATCAAGAAAACAATGAGGCCGATTTTTTCTATTTTATTATCCCGAGCCCATCAAACATAAATGATGTTACTCGGGTTCCAAAACAAAGGGAAGATGGATGGATGGAGATTCAAGTGTGGAAATTTAACTCAACTCATGAATTCAAGGATGACTCTCTTTCTATGAATATGAAATTTACAAGTCATGAAGGAATCATGTCTGGCCTCATTGTATGTGGTCTCGAGTTTCGACCAATGTAAAAGATTTCTTCCTGTACTTACTAAAACTCATTTTTAGTTTGAGTTTCAATCACATGGAGAATATAACGTAATTTTTTTTACTAGTTTATTAATGTAAATTTTTGTACAAGACACAAGCTTTATATGGTGAACTTCATTTTAGTGAGATATAGATGGCAGTTTTGGCAGGCTATTCAATGCTAGGTGGTAATGGCTATATTAAGTTGCACATCAACTGTTTGATCTAGTGTTGTAAATTTGTCATGTTCGCAAGGCTGATTATAATTGTTATGTGGACTTAAATCACATTTAAGTAAATAGCCTTTTTTATTTAGTGGAGACTTGTTATAATGCAAACTTTTTTTGTTCAGAGTTTTATGGTTTAATAAACGTTGGGGGATGGATGGTTGGAGTGATATTTTTCACAAACTTACTTCCACAGGGAAAAGAAGTAGAATCTGAGGGCAACCTTTTACATTCGTCTTATATTTTCTTTTGACCAACTGACCTTTGACTGTATTAGGTTGTTTAGGAACAAAGCAACGTACAAGATGGAACATACAAGCATGTTGTTGACCTTGCTAAGACAACCTTTAATATGAGAGTAAATTATGCATCAAGGGAACCTGAAATCCAGAAATTATGGGATGAAAATAGGTTTTTAAGAAGTTGCTGAAACAAATAACGGTGTCAGTTTTGAAGCTTACTCGAGTTCATCTTTTGTGCTTCAAAATTCCTGTCTCCACTCTTATTTGACATCATTTCTGCTTTTGATAGGTACGCTTTTTTTAGAAAGGTTTTGATAGGTACGTTTTATTCTTCACATGATGGCCCTCCATATGCTAGTCGTGATTTATACTGCATGGCACATGCATTAACTGGATACAGGATAAATTATGATCGCAACATTCACTTTGGACTGTCATATTTTGGATATGTTCGACAGAATGATACAGTTTTATATGATATTGAAAAACAAATACAACTAGATATGACAGTTTCTCTAAAACTGTAAAGTTCTTTACATTCCTGATTGGGATTGTCATTCTCTACCGATTGAATTGAACGACAAGTGATAAGTACCTCTACTGTGATACAAGTTTGTAATTACGACGAACAACTAGCCGTTGATGGCATAGGTTGGTACTAGTAACAACCCCGGCTAGCCGATTACCACTGGTCTCAAGAAAGCTTGGTACTAGTACTGGCATTAACTGCTCCGGTTCTTTTTTACAACTCATTCACAAGGCCTTTAAGCAGCCAATAATTTAGTCAATCACCCTGGTAATTATTTTCAAAACACCAAAAGGCCACATCCAATGGTTAAAATAATTCATTAGCACATAGAAATAAATCAGTCAACCATGCCAACCTGACATTTCTTGGTGCCTTGTATAATGTTACATGATGGATCATGTTTTCAAGAAGCTTTGACCGTTTGTGTATATCAAATGCATTTCGTCATAGAGAGGCTAATGGATCTGAACACCAGAATCATTTATTTGTTGTTGAATGAAATCCGAACCTTCATCCAGTGAAGAAAGTTGTAAATCCTGTAATTTGAACAAAAACAGTCAACCTACCAAATAAAGTGATCATTATCATTTCTAAAGGGTAGGCAATTGACTCATTTATTCAGGTTAGGTTTTATCTCTAACAACTCAAACGAGTAAAATCAACAAGATTAACTACTAGGACAATAGAAAGAAAGTTGCAAGTGTAATATCAACACACTGCAATTCAAAACTTTGTCACAAAAAGTGTTTCGCGCCTACCCGACCAAACTCTCGGGCTCTCGGCATGTGCCATAAACTTGTCCATAATGACCTTAACCCTTTTCTGCTCATTACGAAGCACGCACCATCCACCCATATCATCTCCTTCACAACCATAATCATCCTTTGGATTCGGGCAAGGAGAACTTAACATAAAAAAATATGAAAAATTTCCCCCATGCCCATAGTCACCTCATATTAATTTTCTAACTGCATACCATTATTACTAAAACATATGACCGAAGAAAGGTATATAGCCGTACCTTAGAAATAGGAGTATCGTCTATATTTGGCTGCATACCAATTGATGTTGTGTTTGCAAGTATCATGCCACCTTCTGGGCTGTAAGCGCTCAAATCGGCAAAGACATCTAGCCTATCCACCAATTATGTCAGCGAGTTCTCTAGCACGATCTGTGCAGTATCAGTATGAGAAAACTTTAGTTGGTGTATTAACTATGCATAGAGGGTGTTTGGATTTCAATGTTGCAACTGAATAACTGATCATATGGTTACTCTGACTTGTAGTCGCAATAATCAATTTTTAATGTTTTGATGATCAACCACTCAAACCCAAACACCCCCTAAATATGACGAGAACCATATAGTTGACTTTCACCCATACGGCCTACTGAACTGATAAGAATGCAATGAAACTAGTATAATGTTTTATTTGCAATCAAGTATGAGGACTAGGAATGATAATGTGAACGCTAGTAGAATCCAACCGTAAGTTCGATTGGTTGTCACAAAACAATCCTTGCACCCTTCGCTTTTGCTCCATAAGCAAGTGCTTTTCCAGCACCAATAATCACATATAGTCTACCCGCCAAGGGTGATCCTGTTGCACCATTTTGAACGCCTGAACCTTTAAACAGTTGTACCAATCTGTGTTGTAGGTAAATCTCAAATGGGTCGAATGGGTAGAAAGTCACACATGAAATATGATATGAAACTTTTATAACTGGACAAAAAGCACTGTTTTGACCCAACGGTTCATACTATCACTTCTAATAGAGAGTATAGAAAGAAACCTCGTAGACTATCCTCGATAGCAGAAATAGCGCCTACATAATCTGTATTACACCCATATAACTTCCCATCATTTTGTCTCCTGATGGCGCAGTTGACTGCCCCTATTGACTGTAACATACAGTAAATAACAGAATACATAAAAAGCCGTACTTTAATCATTATCTGCATCAGCTTTAGTAGTAAAGCTTTCCATAACAATGGAATTTACCTTTGCAACTAGATCAACCTCATCACAACATTGAAGTAAAGATTCTTTGTAAGGAATGGTACAACTGCATCAAAAAATGATACATTTTTCTAACCTGAATAAGTAGAAAAACGGTTTTTTTACATAAAATACCAACGTACTTACACATTTTTGCCCATTTAGCCATTCTACTTTTTATAACATTTGACTCGTTATAAGATCACTCTGTAGACTGTTTGGGAATTCGGTAACACAAAAACGGACTGTCAAAAATGGTCACCATTACAAAAAAAATGATAGCTTATTTCATCAAATGAACATTACCTTTGATGCTTAGTTCACCATCAAATGAGCCTATAATCATATCCTAACACTTATTACTGCTGATCTACTGTATCAAAACGCAACAAGGGGTGTTTGGCATTACTAAGTTAAACATCTTATGCTCATAACCGGAAGATCAACTTATCCAAAATAGCAAATTCTGAAACATCCCCATCACATGTACTCGAAATACAATCAGATACGCAAATATATTAAGCTTACAATAAGCAACTCCCAAACTACTTATTTCACTGTCACAACTCACCATTACAGGTCATTTACCATTTCAGGTCATTTTCCCAAACTTCGACTTTTTACTATTCATAAATCACTATTCATCAAACACTATTCATCGTTTTACTATTCATCATTTTCGAGGTCAGTTTGATATTCTGAGAAACATTTGGGAAATTTACTATTCACTGAACACTATTCATTTCCGGAAAAGTTTTCACTATTCACTTGCATTACTCATTTCACCGTAAATTTAGTTTACGGGTATTCAAATTCGCGTAACCGGATTGGTTTAGGTGCGAATTCATTTCATTAGTGCTAAGGACACTGCATACGGACTGGAGATAGTCTGCATATCATCATAACAGCATTTTCATGTTATACCACTCTTACGATTTTCAAATTACTATATTCAGTATATTTAACGTTTTTACGTATAAGTATTTATAGTAAACGTTAACACCCGGTTTATACACGACGAATATATCTAAATATTCCCACACTGGTCCCGACATATTTTTATATCTATTTTAACATCATAAAAGTTATAATATTCAGTTACCCAGTATTTTGGAAATTTATTTTATTTATAACGTATGCTTATGAATATAACGACGGTTTTCGTGAAAACTAAACAATAATCACCCGATCACTCAGTAATTGTACCCAACATATTTTTAACATTTTTATAACTTTATTTTATCCCGGTTAACTTTGTTAACAATTATTTCTATTAAACCCGGTACCCCGATTTTAACTAATAAAACATAATAACATATAAACTTACACTAGTTTTCTAATTAAATCACAAGTACCCCTACCCCCCCCCCCCCCCACCTTGCTCTTTGAAATCAGCCCATAAGTCCTCACTAGGCCAAAAATATACCAAGTTCATTAACCTTGTGCATTGATGTATGATTATTATACATTATAAGTTGCTAGTTATTTACAAAAACCACAAATACCTAAACACTTAACATTTTTAGAATCAAAAAGTTCATTTTCTCTCATCCATCACCAAAACCCACGACCCTAATCCAAAATCAAGATCAAGTGAAGGTTTTTGAAAAGTTAAAGCACAAAAGTTGTTCATTTTACTTGCCTAATCAAGATTCATACAAGAAATACACAAGAAATCCAAGGTTTCTAATCATCTCACCACCTTTTATTTCAAAGTGAGTATTTCAAAATTTTTTTCATGTTTTCATCTAATTAACATATGTATCTTATGGTAATCATGCTTAATTTCATGCTCATACTAGTTATACCACTTTATTTTTTGAAGACTTTTGAAACATACAAACCCTAGATTGTGATTTAGGTGTTCCCTTGTTAAATTAACTTGATTTCTAGTCATTAGGAACCCATGGCACCCTAAGAAGGTGTATGGTAGGATTAGATTAGTTTTGTGAATTTTGCAAGAGTTTTGGTTGAGGTTGGAACTAGTTTTGAACCTTGGAAATGGATTTCTAACAAGTTTATAAACATGCTGTCCCATTTTGTTATTTTCTGGAAAATCAGTAAACACCAAGTAAACTTTGGAAAAATTTTTAGAAAATACTTTCAAAAACGAATCCGTAGGCGAAAGAACGGATTAAAAAGAGTTTATAACGAAGAAGTTATGATTTTTGCAAGTTTGTTGACGAAAAGTATTTTTCTGAAAAATAGTTGCTGTTGGACGTTTTTCGTCGGACAAAAAGAGACTTTAGATGTAACCCGGAGGAGCCGAGTTTTCCAAAATATATTACTACATACTAAGACGTAACCGTGGATATAAAGAACAAGTAAAACGGACATATAACGACAAAGATATTCACGTTTGAATATCGGCAAAACCCATTTTTATTTTGACAGCTTTTAGAAAATTTGACACTAAAACTACGTAGTACTTTTATAAGCTAGAAATAATACCAGGTACCAAATTTTATAACTAATGAAGTATTAGTTATTACAAGTATATTTTCATCATTTCAAGGCGATATTTCAAGTATTACAACCCGAGTATTTCAACACTAACATGGAAACATACGATATATATATAAGTATATATATTGCTACTAGCTTATTTTATTTTCTAATAGCAATATTTTTCCAAATTCTTGGATTATATATTTTTGATAACACAAGTGTTTTTCCAAAGAGTAGAGTGGTATAGGAACATGAGCATGGACATTCATAACATCATTTGGTGATCTAAATTAGATCGTTCATCATTCATATTAGGTTGCGGCAGTTAACCGTTCATTGTTGTTCACTTCACTTCATTACAAGTATCATCACTTAAGGTGAGTTTTCATGGCCCCGTTTTCAATTACTTATTTGATTTCAAATCCCACGGGGGAGAATACATTGCATCAATTACTTTCGTACATGCCCAAGTATTACAAATTCCTTACATTGCTTAAGTTGCCTTGCTACCACGACACGACAAGTCCCCTTTATTTCATGGACCGTTAATTACAGTACGAGCGAGAGTGAGTGAATAGATCTATTGAGGGTGACTCCTCCATTCGTGTTTGGGTTGCTCCAACGGAATTACGAATGCATTTCATTTCTAAATTATTAGAGTGTCTGGTAAACACTCATTTGGGGCAAAGTTTAGTACGTCTAGCTTCGGGGTCATGAGCTTAAGAGACAATGTAGCATTTTTGACATTTTTGTCGGTTTACTTTATACTTGTGGCTTATGTACATACGATTTAACTTATAAACCTATGATTATTCACCAACATTCGTGTTGACCGTTTTCGCAATGTATTTTCAGGTAACTAAGGCATTATCATATTACATGCATGGAGTCACATTAGGATGTGCCAGGGATGACACACTACATTTTGGATTTTCATGCACTTGTGTAAATTATCGTTTGACATTTCCTGAACTTGTTTTCTGTAAATGTTTCAACCTTTGGGGACCTATGTTTTGTAGCACTGGATGCTTTTAAATAAATCAAACGATATGTATTTTCCAACGACACTTTAGGTCGTTCAATATTTCCTTGTTATGGTGCTATGACAGTTACACCCCCAGGCATTCCATTCCGCTGCAAGTCAGGTAAATTGGGGGTGTGACAGATTGGTACCAGAGCTAAGGTTATAGAGAACTAGGATGTATCATTGACCCTAGACTATAACCACATTATCATAGCATCACATCATTTCATCATAAGTGCATGTTCATTGTTTTAGGTGATTTCATTACGAGTTATTCATTTTATTTCACCTTGATTATCACAGAACCATGTCTGCAAACCCAAATGTTGTCATACTGTACACCATCACAGACTCCGATATTGAAGGCTCTATGTCTTCTACTGCCCGTTCACCACCACCTATTCCTCTTGTACCTGTGTTGCCACTCTTGGCATCAGGTGAGGAAACAGAGCCTTTTGAGGAGGATGAGACGGCTCCTACTTCTCATGTTGCCCCTATTGCACCACCCGAGAGTACCCGTGCACCCACTGACACATCATCCCCTGCGACCACTATTCCATCAGAACCTATACTTATGTTTCCTAGTAGTAAGATCATTAGAGTTGCTAGGAAGAGTGTTTGCCCTATTACATCTACCTTTAAGGTACCCACTATTCCTATGTTACCTACACCACCACCAGCCATACCTGCTACTGCATGCATATCTACCTCACTATTGCCACCTAGGAAGCGTGCTAGGTTTACTTTACCAGATTCCCCTACTACAGAGTCAGAATCAGCAGAACCACCACCAGTATACCATGTAGGGGAGTGTTCGAGAGCAGCAGCTGCTAGGGAGCCTACTGCTGCTAGGGAGTCTACAGTTGCTAGTGAGCCTACTATTGTTAGGGAGCCTGCAGATGTTACATTAGAGGGCCAGCTAGGGGCTCATCAGGATCAGATTGATAGTTTGGACTATAGGGTTGATGAGGATATTACTCCTCGACTAGAGGCGGCTGAGGAGCAGATCGAGGGTTTACTGTTAGGTAGAGTTAGTATCGATGTGTCACATCATGGGCTTGAGGCACGACAGTTGGGACATCAGGAGCTGATTGACCAGCTTAGAGGTGAGCTACCAGGGATTCGGGATAGAGCTCAGACTACACAGGAGGCTCAGGGAGAGCTGACACACCAGTTGGCTGTAGCACATGAGAGGTTGACAGTGATGGAGCGCAGGGATGTTTCTTCTCAGTTACGAGTTCAGCATCTGGAGGAGATCGTGGTTGCGATGGATCGTGAGATTCGCCGCTTGAGGGGAGAGCCTGGACCATCTAGAGCACCTGGAGGAGCATAGACATAGACTAGTATTGTATTAGCTTTTACTATTTCCTAGTCCCGAGGTGTGGGACGTAGTTCAAGAACTTGTAGTCTTTTGGTTGTTGTACAAACAAATATATCAAGTGCGACTCTACTATGTTGGAAATGTTGTGCTATATATATATCGGTCCATGTAGGCCGAAATTTTCATGTATTATATTCATGTGTTGTGATTATATTTATGATGTTTCATGGTTGCTCTTTATGGTTAACGTATTTATACTTGTTGTGGTTGTATCTATACGTGTCGTGGTTGTATTATTACAGGTTGTGGTTGTACTCGTACATGTCATGGTTGTATTTATACTTGTTGTGGTTGTATATATACATGTTGTGGGCGTATATTTTTGTACGATGACTATTTCTATTATAGTTTTCTCATGGTTGTTGTCGATTATTATTTATCAGAAGTATGGCGCCAAAGAAAGCAAAGGCTACATCAGAAACACCCGCTATGACACAAGCAGCTATCCGCAAGTTGGTCAGGGATAGTATAGCAGAAGCTCTGGAGACTGAGAGAGCTGAAGTTGCTGCTAGGGCTGCTGAGGTTCCACCTACTACTGAAGTGGTTCAACCCACTACTAGGCGTGAATGTACTTGGAAGGATTTCAAGATTAGTGATCCTATCAAGTATAAAGGCACTGAGGGAGCGGTTGCTTTGATCCGCTGGTTTGAGAAGACTGAGACCGTTTTTCTCATGTGTGGTTGTCAGGAGGTTAACAAGGTAAAGTTTGCTACAGGTATGCTGCTGGATGAAGCCATGTCTTGGTGGAATTCGTATGCTCAGCCTATTGGTATGGAGAATGCCTACAAACTCACTTGGGCTGAATTCAAGAAGCCGATGACTAAGAAGTTTTGCCCTCGTACTGAGGTGCAAAAGTTGGAAACCAAATTCTATGAACTGGTAACAAAAGGTGATGACATTGAGACTTATATCAGGAAGTTTCAGGAGTTGGCTACACTATGTCCAACTATGGTTCTGGACGCTGAGAAAAAGATGGAGAACTTTACTGGGGGATTATCCGAAAGCATCCGAGGGGATGTGATGTCTTTCGACCCACAATCAATGGAAGAGGCCATTCGTATAACTCAGAAACTTATGGTCCAAGTGTTGAAAGGAAAATCTGCTGCAAACAACAACAATAACCGAAACAACAACCCAAACAGCAATAACAACAACAAAAGGAGGTTTGACGATAACCAAGGTGGAAATGCTATTCAGCCACCACCTAAGAGGCAAGAAGTGGCAAGGGCCTATGCTGCAGGACCTACTGAAGGGAAAGGGTATGCTGGAAATCTACCCAAGTGTAATAAGTGTCAGAAACACCATAACCCAGGACGTTGCCCAGATACATGTGGCAACTGTAAGAAGGTTGGTCACCACACCAAAGATTGCAGGATTCCAAACTTGGGTGACAATCAGAAACCACCAGTAACATGTTATGGCTGCGGAGAAATTGGACACTTTAGGGGTGAGTGCCCAAAGAGGAAGAATCAAGGAGCTGGAAATCAGGGAGGAGTAGCTCGAGGAAGGGCTTATGTTATGGGAGGAGAAGATGCCCGTGAGGACCCGAATGTTGTTACGGGTACGTTCCTCGTTAATAATCGTTATGCATCCATTTTATTTGATTCAGGAGCGGATAGAAGTTTTGTTTCTATTACATTTGCACCTTTACTTAACATAGAACCAACTACCTTAGACATTCCTGTAACACCCCCAAAATACCGCAGCGGAAGACTGTGTCATTGGGATGCTACTTCAGGGCACAAAGTACAAGATATAGAAAACGACCTCTAAATGAGACGTTTTGAAAAATTACCATTCGAATAGATAAAAGTCATAGTTTACAAACCAAAAGATCCCAAAGTAGAAAAATACATGAGTTTTTAAAGAGTATCGAATGGTAAATGATAAGAGCTAAAGTCTCCAAAAGCATGCCCTAAGACTCTCAGCTCCATAAACCTGCTATCGCCCTTCTATCCTGAGATAAACATGCTTAAAAAGTCAACACTAGGTTGGTGAGTTCATAGAGTTTGTTTAACAAATAAAGTTTATAGAAAAATGGTCACACTGCAAAGGCATCGTAAATCCACTCAGTTACAAGTCCCGCCATAAGAGACTTGTAACCTGTGTGTTCACAACCCACTGCTAATATATATATAGTATGATTAAACATGTATAAGTTCATCACAACAGTTAAGCAATTAGTCGTGAGTCTACACTTCATCTCCGAAGACCTCACGTTTGTATGTATGTCTCAATGGTTGTGTCCAGCAACTTAATCTGGTGCCATTGGAAGTCTCAATGGTTGTGTCCAGCAACTTAATCTGGGGCCATCGGAAGTATGTATGTATGTCTCAATGGTTGTGTCCAGCAACTTAATCTGGGGCCATTGGACATCTCAGTTGCTCAAGAATACACAATCACAGTTTAGTATAACACAGTTAAGTATAGCACAATCACGTATGTATGAAAACAAGTATAAATGTAATCAAGTATAAGACAATCAAGTATAAATGTTTTGAGTATCAAAAAAAATATGTTTTTAGTATTTATACAAGTAAGCAAGTAGTTGAGCATGTATCTCCCCCAAAGAGTTAAAGCAAGTATAAAGAGTAAAAGTGGGGCTATGACTCACCTGGAGTGAAGATACAAAGATGCGAAATGATAAGGACAACAAGGAGCGAACACTATCCGCAACCTAAAATGAATGATAGTGATCTAATTTAGATCATGTCGTGATGTAATGAATGCACATGCACATGATACCAATACCACTCGTAATTTGGAAATACTAGTTATCGTCATAGTAAAATAGTTTCCATACTTAGGAAAAATAAGTCCAAATAGAGTTATAAAAACTTGTCATAATATATTGTATAAAAATGTTAGTGTTAAATTTCTCGTATCGAAAACCTTAAAATAACGTCGTTAAGTCGTATAAATATTCTCTTGGGTCATACGTATTCATTTGTTAAGAATATAGTCCTTAGTAACATTTCTAGAAAATATACCATTTAGTGCGTAAGTTATTATTTTTATTTGTGACTATATATGTATATATAGTTTTGACGATGTTAAAACGGGTATAACTTGGTCGTTTTAGGCTCATTTTCCTCGTTCTTTATATCCACGGATTCGTTTTTGTATATACTAGTATATTTTTGCTAACTCGGCTCCTCTAGGTTACGTTTAATGCCTCTATTTACCCGTCGAAATCTGCCAAACAGCAAGCAGTTTTTATAAAAATAGTTTTCGTCGTTAAATTTGCAAAAATCATATCTCCTTCGTTATAAGCTCGTTTTAATCCGTTCTTTCGCCTAAAGTTTCGTTTTTGAAAGTATTTTCTAAATCTTTGGTCAAAAATTAGCCATCAACCACTGATTTTCCAACGAAATAAAAATAGGGACAGTAGGTATTTCTAATGTTTCAAAAATCGTTTCTAGGGTTCTAATCTAGTTCCATCTTCATTCAAACCACTTTCAATCACCACAAAACTAATCTAATCCTACCATACACCTTCTTAGGGTGTCATGGGTTCCTAATCATCATAACCAAGTAGATCTAACAAGGATCTAACCAAAAATCATTTCTAGGGCTTAAAAGTTAAATATATACAAAATGGAGTGGTATAAGCCAATATATGCATGATTTCTTGTAAGAAAAATATATAAACATAGTAATAACTTGTAAAAATTATGAAATGAGTTTTGTAAACTTACTTTGAGAGGTGGTGTGATTAGATGATGAAAACCTAACAATCCTTGAGTTTTTATCTCAAAACTCTAACAAGGACAACTATAAGAACAAGATTATACTTAGATCTTTGAAAAATGATGTTTTCTTCCTTCTTGATCACCCTAGGCCGAGCACCCTTATGAGAAAAAGAGAGAAAAAGTTTTCTTTGGCTAGTTGTAAATGAGATGAAAAAAAGAAAAGATCTAGTTTTGTATATGAATTATTAGTATTATTATTATTTTATACAAAGTTAGTATAAGTTATTAATGAGGTTGGAGTGTGTAAGTAAACCATGTAAGTGATTGTAGTGGGGGGGGGGGGCAAGTCAGGGGGGGGGGGGATGAATGTAAGACTTTTTGGTGATTTTGTATTATTATGTGTTTAGTTGTAGTTTTAAAGTGTACCGGGTACCGGGTTAACTAAAAATAAATTTTAACGGAGTTAACCGGGATAAAATAAAGTTATAAAAATTATAAAAATAGGTTGGGTAAAATTATTGGGTGTTTAGATAATTATAGTTTAATTTCTACGAAAACCGTCGAAATTTTAGTAAACTTAAGTTAATAATTAAAATAAATATCCAAAATACCGGGTAAATTAATATTATAATTTTTATATTATAAAAATGAATATAAAAATATATTGGGATCATAATCGGGAGTGTTGGACATGTTAGTCACATTTATAGTTCGCGTATTAGCGTTTATTTAAAATAAACATACGTAAATCGTTAATTATACCAAAAGTATAAATTTAATTATCCTACGAGTGGAATAGTATGCAAGTGCCCTAATGATGATGTGCAGACTATTTCTAGTCCGTATGAAATATCCCTGATAATAATGCATGAATTCGCTCCTGAACCAATACGGTTATGCGAATTTGAATACTCGTAAACTAAATTTACAATGACGTGAGTAATGCACGTGAATAGTGGTTTCCTCTCGGAAATGAATAGTGTCAAGTGAATAGTAAAATTTCTGAATGTTTCTCGGAATGTCAAATTGACCTCAAAAATGATGAATAGTAAAACGATGAATAGTAATCTGTGAATAGTAAATTGTCGAGGTTTGGAAAAATGACCTAAAATTACGAGTTGTGACAGTCTCTACCCCTTAAGGGAACTTCGTCCCGAAGTTCAGCTCATTCATTCCACATATGCTCCTAGTGGTCTGATTCGACAATGTAAACTTTCCCAGCTTGCTATAATTGCTTACACTAATCAAATCATCTACTATCAATATAACTAGGTTAATGATGCTAGGTCTCAAATTAGTCAATGTTGTGTATAGGTCCTATATTAAGACTTAAGTGCTACAAAATACGATAGTTGTTCAAGAGAATGTACCCGTTATGCTATCGTGGACATGTTGGGTGATAGGATTTCTTAGGAAGTAAGCTCTGCCACGCACGGGTGGAATCTCAACGGCCTCATCTTGTGGTCCTTCAATTGCTGCTGCTAATTTTGGACGATTGCCTCCTTGGTTAAGATTCCTTTTCAACTTAGGACAGGTGTTCCGAAAGTGATCTGGGCTGTTACACTCATAGCATTTCTTTTGGTTGTTCGCCATATTGCCCATATTCACCGGTTCTCTACACTGGTTTGCATAATGACCAGACTGTCTGCAATTAGCACACATACGGCAGGGCACAGTCTTTTGGTGATGAAAATTACATTTCGTACACTTAGGATGCGAGCCTAAATACTCTCTCTGACCAGAACTAGTCGCCGCAAAGGTCCTTGCCTTTTTGTTGTCAGCTATCGCGCCCATATGCTTGTTCGACTCGCTTGTTCCCTTCCTTTTATCACTATTCCTCAAGCTTCCATTTCTAACCATCTCATCTGTCAGAGTCCCTGCTCTCAATATTGCACTCTGAATTGTAGAAGGCTCAGTTGTTTTCACAGTCCCATGAATTTCTGGGACAAGACCATATATGTACCTCTCGATCCGCTTGGACTCAGGGGTAACTAGGTGTGGAACTAGTCTGGCTAATTCATGGAATCGATTTGTATAGGCTGCATGTCCAGCCCCTATCATAGAGTGATGATAAAGTTCATCCTCCAGCTTCTGCATTTCATTGTCCGGGCAGTATTCCTCCTTCAGTAATGCCTTAAAATCATCCCATGTCATACCTACAGCTGCCTCTCTACCCCTAGCTTGAACCTGCGTATTCCACCATGTCAATGCCTTTCCTGACAGCAAGCATACGGAGTACTTCACCATTTGATGTGCTGTACAGTTACTAATGTCGATCACCGACTCCATCTTTTCAACCCATCGAGTATACCCTAACGCGCCTCCTACACCATCGAAATCAATTGGCTTACATGATGTAAATTCCTTATACGTACATCCAGTCCTAATGTTGTTGTTGCCATTACCATTCTGGCCTATACCATTGGTGTTGTTAATTCCGCTTTCGTGGTTTGCCAAGTTATTCATATGATCGCCAACTTGAGTGACAATAGTGGGGAGAAAGTTTTGAAGTTGTCGAGCGATGATGGCTTCAAAATCAGTATTTCCACTGTCGTTGTTATCATTGTTTTCAACGCCGTGACCACCTCCTCTACCTCCACGTCCACCAGTTCTTCCACCATCGTTACTTGGGTTACTTGTGTCATGAGCAGCTCCTCTACCTCCTCTACCTCCACGTCCACCAGTCCTTCCACCCCTTGGTGTTGCGCCTCCTCGACCAGAGCTACGAGTCACTCTCTTTGGTGCCATGATTTCCTGAGAGGAAGGACATTTAGTGAACGTTAGAGATGAGGGAAAACCGTTGATTAACCAAAGTCTATACTTAACATCCTCATATATAATACCGCGCCACCAGTTGTTTCCTAAGTTGTGCCAACACCGATCTACATATGCATAGGCATATGTCCACGTGTGTCGTGAAGCACTTATAATTATGTTGGCCACCACAATTATAAATGTTTCCTTTCACAGGTGTACATATCACCAGGCACACATATCTCAGTGGTAGACGTTACTTAAATGGGAATCTAGGGAATGTCACGCTCAGTACGAAGGAACAAAGGATTCTCCATTAAGTGCTAAAGTCACTGGGTAGTCTAGTTTCTAACGGTTTCTAAAGAGTATCTTCAAGAGAACTCCCATCCTCGGGCAAATCATCAAATCTCTACAGCTAAGTAATAACCTTCATTTAACTTAGTCTCATGTCTCATCAAACAAGAACTGTCACAAGATTAAGTTAAATGATCAGTTATTACCGAGCTCCATATTTCTGATAACTTGCCTAGATTTTGGGGACTTCCCCATCGGTACCACAAAATATCTAATAGCGTAGCTCTAAGAAAATTATCAGCAAGCGTACGTGTATGAAAATGCAAGGCGATAGGGAGGAGAGTCTAAATGTATGTAGTTATAGTCTAGACTCTAAAAACAACCTAGTTCTCTATAACCAAGGCTCTGGGACCAATCTGTAACACCCCCAAAATACCGCAGCGGAAGACTGTATCATTGGGATGCTACTTCAGGGCACAAAGTACAAGATATAGAAAACGACCTCTAAATGAGACGTTTTGAAAAATTACCATTCGAATAGATAAAAGTCATAGTTTACAAACCAAAAGATCCCAAAGTAGAAAAATACATGAGTTTTTAAAGAGTATCGAATGGTAAATGATAAGAGCTAAAGTCTCCAAAAGCATGCCCTAAGACTCTCAGCTCCATAAACCTGCTATCGCCCTTCTATCCTGAGATAAATATGCTTAAAAAGTCAACACTAGGTTGGTGAGTTCATAGAGTTTGTTTAACAAATAAAGTTTATAGAAAAATGGTCACACAGCAAAGGCATCGTAAATCCACTCAGTTATAAGTCCCGCCATAAGAGACTTGTAACCTGTGTGTTCACAACCCACTGCTAATATATATATAGTAAGATTAAACATGTATAAGTTCATCACAACAGTTAAGCAATTAGTCGTGAGTCTACACTTCATCTCCGAAGACCTCACGTTTGTATGTATGTCTCAATGGTTGTGTCCAGCAACTTAATCTGGGGCCATTGGAAGTCTCAATGGTTGTGTCCAGCAACTTAATCTGGGGTCATCGGAAGTATGTATGTATGTCTCAATGGTTGTGTCCAGCAACTTAATCTGGGGCCATTGGACGTCTCAGTTGCTCAAGAATACACAATCACAGTTTAGTATAACACAGTTAAGTATAGCACAATCACGTATGTATGAAATCAAGTATAAATGTAATCAAGTATAAGACAATCAAGTATAAATGTTTTGAGTATCAAAAAAAATATGTTTTTAGTATTTATACAAGTAAGCAAGTAGTTGAGCATGTATCTCCCCCAAAGAGTTAAAACAAGTATAAAGAGTAAAAGTGGGGCTATGACTCACCTGGAGTGAAGATACAAAGATGCGAAATGATAAGGACAACAAGGAGCGAACACTATCCGCAACCTAAAATGAATGATAGTGATCTAGTTTAGATCATGTCGTGATGTAATGAATGCACATGCACATGATACCAATACCACTCGTAATTTGGAAATACTAGTTATCGTCATAGTAAAATAGTTTCCATACTTAGGAAAAATAAGTCCAAATAGAGTTATAAAAACTTGTCATAATATATTGTATAAAAATGTTAGTGTTAAATTTCTCGTATCGAAAACCTTAAAATAACGTCGTTAAGTCGTATAAATATTCTCTTGGGTCATACGTATTCATTTGTTAAGAATATAGTCCTTAGTAACATTTCTAGAAAATATACCATTTAGTGCGTAAGTTATTATTTTTATTTGTGACTATATATGTATATATAGTTTTGACGATGTTAAAACGGGTATAACTTGGTCGTTTTAGGCTCATTTTCCTCGTTCTTTATATCCACGGATTCGTTTTTGTATATACTAGTATATTTTTGCTAACTCGGCTCCTCTAGGTTACGTTTAATGCCTCTATTTACCCGTCGAAATCTGCCAAACAGCAAGCAGTTTTTATAAAAATAGTTTTCGTCGTTAAATTTGCAAAAATCATATCTCCTTCGTTATAAGCTCGTTTTAATCCGTTCTTTCGCCTAAAGTTTCGTTTTTGAAAGTATTTTCTAAATCTTTGGTCAAAAATTAGCCATCAACCACTGATTTTCCCACGAAATAAAAATAGGGACAGTAGGTATTTCTAATGTTTCAAAAATCGTTTCTAGGGTTCTAATCTAGTTCCATCTTCATTCAAACCACTTTCAATCACCACAAAACTAATCTAATCCTACCATACACCTTCTTAGGGTGTCATGGGTTCCTAATCATCATAACCAAGTAGATCTAACAAGGATCTAACCAAAAATCATTTCTAGGGCTTAAAAGTTAAATATATACAAAATGGAGTGGTATAAGCCAATATATGCATGATTTCTTGTAAGAAAAATATATAAACATAGTAATAACTTGTAAAAATTATGAAATGAGTTTTGTAAACTTACTTTGAGAGGTGGTGTGATTAGATGATGAAAACCTAACAATCCTTGAGTTTTTATCTCAAAACTCTAACAAGGACAACTATAAGAACAAGATTATACTTAGATCTTTGAAAAATGATGTTTTCTTCCTTCTTGATCACCCTAGGCCGAGCACCCTTATGAGAAAAAGAGAGAAAAAGTTTTCTTTGGCTAGTTGTAAATGAGATGAAAAAAAGAAAAGATCTAGTTTTGTATATGAATTATTAGTATTATTATTATTTTATACAAAGTTAGTATAAGTTATTAATGAGGTTGGAGTGTGTAAGTAAACCATGTAAGTGATTGTAGTGGGGGGGGGGGGGGGGGGGGGGGGCAAGTCAAGGGGGGGAGGGATGAATGTAAGACTTTTTGGTGATTTTGTATTATTATGTGTTTAGTTGTAGTTTTAAAGTGTACCGGGTACCGAGTTAACTAAAAATAAATTTTAACGGAGTTAACCGGGATAAAATAAAGTTATAAAAATTATAAAAATAGGTTGGGTAAAATTATTGGGTGTTTAGATAATTATAGTTTAATTTCTACGAAAACCGTCGAAATTTTAGTAAACTTAAGTTAATAATTAAAATAAATATCCAAAATACCGGGTAAATTAATATTATAATTTTTATATTATAAAAATGAATATAAAAATATATTGGGATCATAATCGGGAGTGTTGGACATGTTAGTTACATTTATAGTTCGCGTATTAGCGTTTATTTAAAATAAACATACGTAAATCGTTAATTATACCAAAAGTATAAATTTAATTATCCTACGAGTGGAATAGTATGCAAGTGCCCTAATGATGATGTGCAGACTATTTCTAGTCCGTATGAAATATCCCTGATAATAATGCATGAATTCGCTCCTGAACCAATACGGTTACGCGAATTTGAATACTCGTAAACTAAATTTACAATGACGTGAGTAATGCACGTGAATAGTGGTTTCCTCTCGGAAATGAATAGTGTCAAGTGAATAGTAAAATTTCTGAATGTTTCTCGGAATGTCAAATTGACCTCAAAAATGATGAATAGTAAAATGATGAATAGTAATCTGTGAATAGTAAATTGTCGAGGTTTGGAAAAATGACCTAAAATTACGAGTTGTGACAATTCCCTACATTGTTGAATTAGCCGATGGGTCTTTAGTTAACATCAACACCGTTATCCGTGGTTGCACCATCAATTTCCTAAATCACCCATTTCAATATAGACCTTATGCCCGTAGAACTTGGAAGTTTTGACGTTGTTATCGGTATGGATTAGTTGTCTCAAACCTTAAGAAATGCCTTTCAGATGAGTCATCCGTTATACCATTAGAAGAGATTCAGTTAGATGACAAACTTAACTTTGTGGAGGAACCAGTTGAAATCATGGACCGAGAGGTCAAACAGTTAAAGCAGAGTAGAATTCCGATCGTTAAGGTTCGTTGGAATTCTCGAAGAGGTCCTGAGTTTACTTGGGAACGAGAGGACCCAATGCAACGCAAGTATCCACACCTTTTCACCAAACCTATTACTGAGACCAACACTAGCTGAATTCAGGGACTGAATTCCTATTTGGGTGGGCGGATGTCACAACTCACCATTACAGGTCATTTACCATTTCAGGTCATTTTCCCAAACTTCGACTTTTTACTATTCATAAATCACTATTCATCAAAACACTATTCATCGTTTTACTATTCATCATTTTCGAGGTCAGTTTGATATTCTGAGAAACATTTGGGAAATTTACTATTCACTGAACACTATTCATTTCCGGAAAAGTTTTCACTATTCACTTGCATTACTCATTTCATCGTAAATTTAGTTTACGGGTATCCAAATTCGCGTAACCGGATTGGTTTAGGTGCGAATTCATTTCATTAGTGCTAGGGACACTGCATACGGACTGGAGATAGTCTGCATATCATCATAACAGCATTTTCATGTTATACCACTCTTAGGATTTTCAAATTACTATATTCAGTATATTTAACGTTTTTACGTATAAGTATTTATAGTAAACGTTAACACCCGGTTTATACACGACGAATATATCTAAATATTCCCACAATGGTCCCGACATATTTTTATATCTATTTTAACATCATAAAAGTTATAATATTCAGTTACCCAGTATTTTGGAAATTTATTTTATTTCTAACGTACGCTTATGAATATAACGACGATTTTCGTGAAAACTAAACAATAATCACCCGATCACTCAGTAATTGTACCCAACATATTTTTAACATTTTTATAACTTTATTTTATCCCGGTTAACTTTGTTAACAATTATTTCTATTAAACCCGGTACCCGATTTTAACTAATAAAACATAATAACATATAAACTTACACTAGTTTTCTAATTAAATCACAAGTACCCCTACCCCCCCTTGCTCTTTGAAATCAGCCCATAAGTCCTCACTAGGCCAAAAATATACCAAGTTCATTAACCTTGTGCATTGATGTATGATTATTATACATTATAAGTTGCTAGTTATTTACAAAAACCACAAATACCTAAACACTTAACATTTTTAGAATCAAAAAGTTCATTTTCTCTCATCCATCACCAAAACCCACGACCCTAATCCAAAATCAAGATCAAGTGAAGGTTTTTGAAAAGTTAAAGCACAAAAGTTGTTCATTTTACTTGCCTAATCAAGATTCATACAAGAAATACACAAGAAATCCAAGGTTTCTAATCATCTCACCACCTTTTATTTCAAAGTGAGTATTCAAAATTTTTTTCATGTTTTCATCTAATTAACATATGTATCTTATGGTAATCATGCTTAATTTCATGCTCATACTAGTTATACCACTTTATTTTTTGAAGACTTTTGAAACATACAAACCCTAGATTGTGATTTAGGTGTTCCCTTGTTAAATTAACTTGATTTCTAGTCATTAGGAACCCATGGCACCCTAAGAAGGTGTATGGTAGGATTAGATTAGTTTTGTGAATTTTGCAAGAGTTTTGGTTGAGGTTGGAACTAGTTTTGAACCTTGGAAATGGATTTCTAACAAGTTTATAAACATGCTGTCCCATTTTGTTATTTTCTGGAAAATCAGTAAACACCAAGTAAACTTTGGCAAAATTTTTAGAAAATACTTTCAAAAACGAATCCGTAGGCGAAAGAACGGATTAAAAAGAGTTTATAACGAAGAAGTTATGATTTTTGCAAGTTTGTTGACGAAAAGTATTTTTCTGAAAAATAGTTGCTGTTGGACGTTTTTCGTCGGACAAAAAGAGACTTTAGATGTAACCCGGAGGAGCCGAGTTTTCCAAAATATATTACTACATACTAAGACGTAACCGTGGATATAAAGAACAAGTAAAACGGACATATAACGACAAAGATATTCACGTTTGAATATCGGCAAAACCCATTTTTATTTTGACAGCTTTTAGAAAATTTGACACTAAAACTACGTAGTACTTTTATAAGCTAGAAATAATACCAGGTACCAAATTTTATAACTAATGAAGTATTAGTTATTACAAGTATATTTTCATCATTTCAAGGCGATATTTCAAGGATTACAACCCGAGTATTTCAACACTAACATGGAAACATACGATATATATATAAGTATATATATTGCTACTAGCTTATTTTATTTTCTAATAGCAATATTTTTCCAAATTCTTGGATTATATATTTTTGATAACACAAGTGTTTTTCCAAAGAGTAGAGTGGTATAGGAACATGAGCATGGACATTCATAACATCATTTGGTGATCTAAATTAGATCGTTCATCATTCATATTAGGTTGCGGCAGTTAACCGTTCATTGTTGTTCACTTCACTTCATTACAAGTATCATCACTTAAGGTGAGTTTTCATGGCCCCGTTTTCAATTACTTATTTGATTTCAAATCCCACGGGGGAGAATACATTGCATCAATTACTTTCGTACATGCCCAAGTATTACAAATTCCTTACATTGCTTAAGTTGCCTTGCTACCACGACACGACAAGTCCCCTTTATTTCATGGACCGTTAATTACAGTACGAGCGAGAGTGAGTGAATAGATCTATTGAGGGTGACTCCTCCATTCGTGTTTGGGTTGCTCCAACGGAATTACGAATGCGTTTCATTTCTAAATTATTAGAGTGTCTGGTAAACACTCATTTGGGGCAAAGTTTAGTACGTCTAGCTTCGGGGTCATGAGCTTAAGAGACAATGTAGCATTTTTGACATTTTTGTCGGTTTACTTTATACTTGTGGCTTATGTACATACGATTTAACTTATAAACCTATGATTATTCACCAACATTCGTGTTGACCGTTTTCGCAATGTATTTTCAGGTAACTAAGGCATTATCATATTACATGCATGGAGTCACATTAGGATGTGCCAGGGATGACACACTACATTTTGGATTTTCATGCACTTGTGTAAATTATCGTTTGACATTTCCTGAACTTGTTTTCTGTAAATGTTTCAACCTTTGGGGACCTATGTTTTGTAGCACTGGATGCTTTTAAATAAATCAAACGATATGTATTTTCCAACGACACTTTAGGTCGTTCAATATTTCCTTGTTATGGTGCTATGACAGTTACACCCCCAGGCATTCCATTCTGCTGCAAGTCAGGTAAATTGGGGGTGTGACATTCACCCTCAAATATAATCACACACAAACACTCAACTCTGCTTATCTACTACAGTTAAAAGTTTAAAACACAATAAGGGGTGCTTAGGATTGTTAGTTTTGAACTTAGACTCCCAAACTGCTTATTTCATCCTAAAATTAAACTGCTAATTACAAGAGCTTATTTACCCTAAACTAAGTAGATAAGCGTAGTCACATTTCATCATCTGCTTACAAAAAGCAAAAAGAAGATAAGCTGTGTAAATAAGCAAAAATCCCAAACACCCCACATCACATTGTCAAACAATTGTTACTATTCAGTATACTAACACATCACATTTCATATCACGAAAACAGTTTTGAATATCGAAAAACAGTCCGAAAAAACCACCCTTGCAAGTAAAAAGAGTAGGCAAAGGACTTAATTTATAAACGGTTTGATATCTTATCTATCAGTAAACCTTTCTTGTTTTAAACAATCCTATCTAACTTCAAATAAGTATAATCATGTCCAGACACTCAAACCTTATCCACAATATCAAAACGCACCATACAATTCAGCATCTCCCAATCAGCTTATTTCACCCTCAAGGCCTCAAATAAACATATAATCATGTCCAGACACTCAACCCTTATCCATAATATCAAAACGCAATAAGGGGGTGTTTGGGATTACTACTTCATACAGCTTATACGCAGATGATCAATTTATTTCACCCTAAGAGCAAACTTGTAATACCTAATTCACCAATACTAATCAGTTCAAAATAAACAATCTCAAAGTGACGAAACACTCAAAAACAAAATACTAATAAACCCAACATTCATATCATAGAAGCAGTTTCGAATATTGAAAAAAAGTCCGAAAAAAGAATCTACTCACCTGTAAGTAAAAATGGTAGGCAAAGGGGTCAATTTAACAAGGGTCTGAATACTTTCTCTGACATTAAACCCCTCTAAAAAAAGGGTTTCAAACTATCCAATCTAATCTCAACAAGATCAGCGCCATAAGACTTAGCCAAATTCATAAAAACCAACATCTGATCAATTGTATCAGCCATTATTGGTGCACATATCAATGTGCTGTTATTCCTTCTTATTCCATTTTCATTTTCACCACCCATCTTCTCAACAGCAGCTGAGGTAATAAAAATAAGTAAAGATATAAAGTTAATGAAAATGGGTCGTTTTTAAAGATTGGTTTCTTGACCACCAATCTTTCCCCATAATTATCAATCTCACCTGCACTAAAAAAAACAATAAAAAACAATCAATTTTTTTTTAATAAATTGATGAAATTGATGGAAATAAAAGATGGGTTTTGTGAAAAGATTGGAATCATTAAATAAAAATGTGAACTTTTTATGAATTGAAGGTTAATTTTGTGGGATTGAAAAGTTAGGGTTTGTTTTTTGATTTGGGGGAAAACTAGAGGCAATTTGATTAATTTGGGATTTGGTGAAACTTTGGGCTTTTTTAGAGGGAAAGTGGCGCATAAAATTATTTGAGTGATTTTTTTTTTTTTTTTTTTAATACTTTGTAGTGAAAAATTAGTTTTAATGTCCATTTAGGTATGGGCTTAAACATAAAACTTTAATAAAGTATGGACTACTAATTTGGTTAGTGTGAAGTAGATTATGTGTTCATTGGCTCTTTTAGTAATATTTCCTTCCCCGCAAAGAAAATAATCATTTTTTTTTTGTTTCAAACAAAAGAATAAAACTTGGTGTAAAAAATCACGTCCTTCCCATCTAGGACACATAAAGACAAGGTATACCCTTCATCCTTCTCTCTTCTATTTCACTCACTCATCAACATTCAACAATCAACTATTCAATCCTCCATCACCACCACAGTTCCTTCCGGCCAACCTCTTCCCCACCGCCGACCCCCTTATCTTCATCTCTTTGTTATCACATTCATCTAATAAAAGCTTCAACTCTCTTTAATGGTGGAGTCATATGGTATAAAGTGCAATATGGGGTCAACAGCTTACGCAGCTAATAAGCAGCTTATTTCACCCTAACAGAATATTTGTAATACCAAATCCACAAAAACATATCAGTTCGTAATAAGCAATTTGGAATTACCCCATAAGATAAATTGTTCCAATAAGTAATCCCAAACAATTCATTATCCTTAAAAACATATAACAAACGATTTTCGGGTATCGAAAATAGAGTCTACTCACCTGTAAGTAAAAAGGGTAGGCAAAGGGGTTAATCTAATCTCAACAAGATCAGCACCATAAGATTTAGCCAAATTCATAAGAACCAACATCTGGTGAATATCATCAGCCATAATTGGTGCACATATCAATGTGCTGTTATTCCTTCTTACTCCATTTTCATTTTCACCACCCATCTTCACAAAAGCAGCAGGTGTCACCTAACAACAACAACAAAAACAATAATAAAAATAAGTAAATACATAAAAAGGCATACTTTGATCATTAACTAAATATGGTTTGATAGTTATTAAGCTTACTATAATTAAAACTGATGTGGGTTTCTTCACCACCAAAATCCCAAGTAGTACGACTATCTGATTCATCCTTACTACCCAATTATTATCAATCTCACCTGCACCCAAAAAAATAATAAAAATCAATTATTTTTTTTAATAAATTGATGAAATTGATGGAAATAAAAGATGGGTTTTGTGAAAAGATTGATGATATTACATAAAAATGTCAACTTTTTATGAATTGAATGTTAATTTTATGGGATTGAAAAGTTAGGGTTTGGGTTTTGATTTGGGGGAAAACCGGAGGGAAATTGAATTGGTTTTGGGATTTGTTGAATTGCCGGGGTTTTTCTAGAGGGAAAATATTGGGGGATTTAATTAATATATTTTTTTATTATTTATTTATTTATTTTTTTGTAGTGAAGAATGATTTATCTTTTGGGCAAGTTGGTTAATTGTTGAATATTAATTGTGTTTTAGGAAAACCTTGTACTATTCATTTTTACTAAAGTTACATTGCAAACACAAAGTAGTTTAGTTGGTTTATAGGTTAGGTTGAAATAAGATTTAAATTTGAGATTGATTTAAAAAAAAAATAGAAAAGAAAGTTACTTATCAATTTAAATAATACATTTATTAAATAAGAATAAAATAAATTTGTAACATCCTGATTTTCACAGTATTAATTTTAGAGAAAAAGTCATCAAATAATAATAAAGTTTTAATAGTGTTCCAATTTGGACATTCATATTTTCTTTTGGTGAGGTTTAACCACTCAAGTTTTACAAGTATTTTATTTTTTTGTAATTTTAAAATTTTTGTAACCTTCTTTGATGACACGTCTATTTTTTATGACATATATATTTGCTATTGCGGACATATATGATTTGGCAAAATTGTACTTTCTATCAAAGTAGTCATGAGAATGGCGTGAAAATGTTGTTGGGGTGTCTTATTTCCAAGAGTTAACTACATTTTTAGTCTTTGTGATTTACCGGCTGTAATGATTTTGGTCCAATAGTTTAAAAAGTAACGGATCTTGTCCAAAATCCGACGACCCGTAACACTTTTGGTCCATTTTTCATTGACTGTTAGTTTTACTAGTTAAAAATATATGAAATGACTAAAATACCCTCGGATAATGATATACGACGACGACTAGTTACCACATTTATCTTTCTAAAGTTCTTCTAACATAAAAACATCCAAATCACACATTTATAAATATACAAATATAAAGCTATAATAACTAATTCGACAAAAACCACTAAATGAATAAATCCCATTCTTAACAAATATATGTATAGATACACAAACAAAAACCAGTCAGCATAAGATCATTTTCAGTCGACTAACAGATATATGAAGAAACCACCACCAACCTTTTTTATCATCACCTAAGACCACAAGGCTTTCTCACCTTCAAACCAACCAAACCATTCTCACCTTCAATCACTTCCTCCATATAAAAAACTAACACGATTCAGACAAACACAAGCTATCTCAAGAATCCACAACATCTCCTCCGCGTTCTCCTTATCAAAAACCAACGGATTAATAACCTCATTTTCACGGTTCTCCTTCTTCATTTCCATCACCCATGAAGCTCCAAAAGAACAACCCCAAATCCTTGTTAAAATAGCAAACTGACCTCTTTATTAAAAAATAATAATAATAATAATAAAATAAATAAATAAATAAATAAAACCAATAAATGATACACACAAGAACACCAACATCATCATCACCAAATCTTATCATCTTCAATCATTTCTTAAAACCCACATCTAATATCACCATCCCACTTATATCATATTTCTAATCATCCTCATTTAAGAAGTTTGGTAAAATTGAACAAAAAAAATAATAATAATAAACAAAAACAAAAACCATTAAACAAAAACAAATCTCCACATCGTTGGTTCATCTTCTACCTTCTCGACCACTAAAACCCAACCAGACCACCACCCGCCATAACCGCCTTTGGCGGCACACCCACCCCAATTTGATTTTGCCATCACTAAAGAAAAAACAAAAATTAAATCTAAAATCCATCATGTGACCTTCATTATCCACCATAAAAAACTTCAATTACTTTCTTTCTTGATCAATTTAGGAAAAACCCATCCAGTGGCCTTTTTGGATTCTATAGTAACTGTGGCGTGGTGGTAGGTTAGTAGATGGTGATGGTGGATAACTATAGTAACTGTGGTGGGTGACTCGTTACAAGCCGACGATAGGATGGCCGGAATTTAAGTGAGAGGAATATGGAGAGAAAAGTGATGACCCATCAAATATAAACATTTTGATTGGCCGAAAAATGTTGTGATTTTATATCTAAATCATATTAAAAAAAAAAACATTTAATAGCAACGGAAAATGTCACCAATAAAACCCACGAAACCTTTAGAACACTTATTATTACCGTTTGATGTTTGGTATGTAGATTTAACGGAGCTTAAAACGAACTCTTGATTTCACCCTTGAAATCCATGAACCTCTTAGAGAAATCAAAGGAGGTTGCCTCTATAGATATCCACACTACATGTCATTGTGTATCACCTGAATACTAGTTATTTATACCTCACGATCTTGTCTATCACAACCCTTTCTCAAACTTAGAAAAACCAAACCAAAATCCTAGAGAGGGGTGCTTGTTTGACCCATTTTGGGAGAGGAGAGATGAATCCTAATCCTATAACAAGATAATGAGTTGATCTTATTGCTAAGATCAAATAGATTAGGGAATTTCTAAAATGTGCCCCATGAGCATAGGATAAAATGCATTAATTACTACAAGATTCTTCTTGAATTCCTAAATTGTTTATTAACTATTTTATTTTTTATGTCATACCAAATATACCATTTGTTTCATAATTTATTTAAATAATAATCACCCTCCAAACCAAAAAGTAAATACTCGTCACTTTTATTTTTCATCTCCCTCCAATTTTAACTTCCCTCCAAATATCAACTTCTAAGTTCCCTCCAAAGTTTGACTTGTCACATCTTCCAAAAATATAAACTAGTCACTTCCCTTTATATTGAATATATACAATATCTTGTTTCTTAAGCCTACTACTTACAGTAACATGCTTCTTTTTAGTATACTTTTTCTTGTCTATATTGATCATTGCTCATTTTGTACCTAGTATCTTTTAGTGAACATTTTGTACTATTTTCAGATGATGGAGGAACTATTTGATTTGAACGAAATACCATCACAAAGAAGAAGTTGAATGCCATAAAGAAAATTTTGACACACCTTTTATTGGGCAATGTTTTCTTAGGGAAGATGAAGCTTTTCTTTTCTACCAAAAGTATGCAAAAATGAATGGATTTTCGGTTCGATATGGAAGGTTTGAGAATAAAAAGAAAGCCGGAGAGAAGAAAAGGCGTGACTTTTTTTGTCATCGTGAAGGATTTCCGGAGGGAAAAGTGGTAGACTACTCTAAAAAACAAAGAAACAGGGGTTCTTCAAGATGTGGATGCAAGGCACACATTCGTATTAAATTGAAAAGAATTAACGAATTTTTAGAGGAATGGCAAGTTGTAGAATTCGTCGCGGAGCATAATCATGTATTATTGTCCACACAAGAGGTTCGTTTTCTTCCATCTTATCGATGCATTACAACAGAAGATGAAAACCGTATACTTATGTTGAAAGAAGGGGGATTATCTGTTAGACAAATTATGCGTGTTATGGAACTTGAAAGAAATGTGAGGCATGGAGAACTTTCTTTTCTTTTAAAAGATGTTCATAATTTCCTTAACAAATTTCATAGAATGCACTCAAAAAATGATGCTAGAGATCTCTTGAAGTATTGTGAACAAACTAAAAGTGAAAATCCTAGTTTTCAATACACATATACAGTTGATGGCGAAAGTAGGTTAGAACATATATATTGGTCTCATGCCCACAGTTTCGATTGGTATAAAAAATATAGAGATGTAACCGTATTTGATACAACATATAAGGTGAACTCGTACGACATGCCTTTTGGGATTTTTGTGGGTATTGACAATCATGGAAGGACAATATTACTTGGTTGTACACTTTTATGTAACGAGAAAACAAATACATTTCGATGGCTTTTCAAGGTACTCTTAGTTTATTTTCAGTATTTTGTTCTTAAAATTAAAACTCTATATTTACTATTTTCTAAATTGCAGAATTTTTGTTTACTTATGGGTAAGCCGCCACAAACAATATTGACCGATCAAGATCCATGGATGAGCGAGGCAATTGCACAAGAGATGTCTACAACAAAACATGCATTTTGCATATGGCATATCACCACTAAGTTTAGTGGTTGGTTTAATTCGATTTTAAGAAGTGAGTATTCAAGTTGGTGTTCGGAATTTTACAAATTATACAAGTTAGATACGGTTGAAGAATTTGAGCAACAATGGCCATTGGTTATCGCAATAAACGATAATAAACATGTAGTTGGCTTGTATGAGATCAGAGAATTTTGGGTGCCCACTTATCTTCGTGGTTTCTTTTTTGGTGGCATGACGACTACCGGGAGATCGGAAAGTATAAATGCTTTTATAAAAAGATTTATCTCTTCACGTACATATTTAAATCAATTTGTTAGACAAGTAAGTTTTTATATGTTATTCGTTATGTAGCTCAATAACTTCCATACAATCCATTAAAGTTGCTTTTTTGGACAATAGATATGTTATTTATTATGTAGCTCAGTAGCTCTAGCTCTCAACGTATATTCTTAGATGTCTTCTTATGTAAATATACAAGATCAGATGTTTATAACTTCATAAGGAAAAAAAAAAAAAGTTGTTTCATGTATATGGTAAAGACACAATGTTTAACAACATATATGTTATTCATTATGTACCTCTTAACTTATTCTTAGATGTAATTTGTAGGTTGACCTTGCAATTGAAGATGTTGAGCAAAAACAAATGCATGACACTATGTTGGAGAAATATAGGGGGTCGTTTTTGAGATCACTCTCACCGTTGGAGGAACAAGGTCATCATTATTTAACTCCGTATGCATTCAAAAAATTTCAAGATGAGTTTGGTAAAGCATTTCAATATTCAATCCATGAAGAAAATTGCACCACTTTTATCGTCAACTATCATAAAGCGACTCGACATCATACAGTATTTTGGGATGGTGATGTCGCTACGTGTAGCTGCAAATATTTTGAATTTGTTGGAATACTTTGTTGTCATATTTTAAGCGTTTTTGTACACAAAGATTGCTGTGAAATTCCTTCTATGTATTGGCTATCACGTTGGAGACGAGAAGATCAACTTCAAGACACTTCTCCATTAGACCAAGAAGCAACTTTGATGGATTCAACACCTTTAAACAACTCTTAGCTTGGTCCTCTCTCAACTAATTTGGTTCAACGTCCTCCTAAGTCCACACCGAAAGGGCGGCCAAAAAAGATACGTCCGAAAGGTGGAAATGAATTCACAAAACAAGTAAGACGTTGTAGCCTATGTAAGTCTACTGGCCATTACATTAGTAACTGTCCGGAGAAGGAAAATATTACTGATCGCGGTATTGCTCAACGACGTGCTAAGAAGAGAAAGAAGATTGCCTCGGAAAACGAGAACTTAAATCCAGTTTTTAGTATTAAATATTAGAATTTATCATGTTTTATTATTGGATCCAATTGTTTACGCTTGATTTCTTCTGGGCATTGTTTTTTTGTTTAATCCAATTGGCTGCTTTTTATTTCTTTTGGGTACTGTTAGAACTTAAAATATTGTACCTACTTTTGAACTAGTTGACTTCATTACATAATCGAATGTATATTTTGGACTGTTGGGTACGCTACTTTTTATCATTTGAGGTAGTTTGTTTTTTTTAGTTGAATTAAATAAAGGGAAGTGACTAGTTTATATTTTTGGAAGATGTGACAAGTCAAACTTTGGAGGGAACTTAGAAGTTGATATTTGGAGGGAAGTTAAAATTGGAGGGAGATGAAAAATAAAAGTAACGAGTATTTACTTTTTGGTTTGGAGGGTGATTGATTATTTAATTAAATTATGAAACAAATGGTATATTTGATATAACATAAAAAAATAAAATAGTTAATAAACAATTTAAGAATTCAAGAAGAATCTTGTAGTAATTAATGCATTTTATCCTATGCCCATGGGCACATTTTAGAAATTCCCAATACATTAACATCAAACCTATTTATGAAAGTCACCAAATATAGGCTATTAAAAATAAAATCAACAAAAGATGTAAAATAACAACAAAATTTGAAAGTAAAGACTGTCCCTCTCTCACCTAATCGCTCCACCTTCATTATCTACCACCACCACCACCATAATTTTGCCAATCGAAACCCTAACTCCGTCGTCAACCTAATCACCTCCACCGTCGTTATCCACCACCACCGAAACCCTAACTCTAGCACCATCGTCACCGCAACCGTCTTAATCGTCTTCACCATTATCAAGGTAGATATAATACAACTGTTGAATTATGTGTTGTTTACATATTATTTTTAATTCTCTGCTGATTAGATAGTTCTGTTGTTTACAGCTGTCTATATATGTGCTTATTAATAGTTGAATTAGTAAGAAAATTAGATATTCATTTGTTGTAGTTGAAGTCAATTTAATGTAAATGTAGTGAAACAGATTAACGAACATTTGGCCGTAGAATCATAGGTCTAAGTTGGTTGAATCCGGAGGAAAATGACTTTATAGAGTAGATGTAAAATTACATAATTATCATTACCAACTATAAAACCAGTAATTGTTTCGGATAATACTATACAGAGTGTTTCGATGTGCTGTAAATTATTCCCCAAGTTGGAATAGTTAGTAGTCTTTCAAAATGTAAATTTGGTATTGAGGTTTTGATATATTAGGACTAAGAAGATACTTAAATTTAAAGAAAATTTACTTTTTAGAGTTGATATAAAGTTAGATTTGATTAGAGGGTGTTTGGGAATGCATATTGTGTTGTTCAAAGTGAAAAATACATCTCTTTAAGTGTTTGGATTGCTATGAGCTTATGCAATTATCACATTGGTGGGTGCTTATTTTGAAGTGCTTATAGAGCGTAAGCTGAAATTTTGCAATCCACAACCACCCCTTTTTATATAATTTTGTGGCAATTATCAATTTGGAGTTGGCGCATTGATACACTTTTTTGATGTTCAAGGTTTTAATTAGAGTTGCTGTTCTCAAATAATAGAAGTTTGTTTATCATGATGTATATATGTATAGAGGTATAAATGACTATTGCTAGTTGCTTAGTGGCTAAAGATGTGTTTATTCTTTGTATCTTTTTGTTTATCTTGTTTTTAAGTGGATTTCGTAGCTTGTAACTCTGTCTGTGAGCTTGTGTTAGCCCTGATGATGTCTTCGTATATTAAATTTCAGTCTCTAAAGAAGAGGAAGAGGGATCTCTGAAAAGCTTGCTCATTGACCCTGTTGACCCAAGTACCTTTGCTGAAGAAAATGGAAAAATATAAGCTACCAAGGCTTAAAGGTATATATCGTTATTATCCAACTTATTGGTAATTAAGTTATTTAATAAGTGGTTTCTCGCATATGCTACTTGTAAAAAATTAATGCATATCACTGTCTGGATCAGCACTCAGCAGCATATCATTTAATGCGTATGCTGATATTTCTTTTGAGAGCACATCTGATGTAAGTACACATTGTTTACTATATTTTTTTGAATAGTGTTTCCGTTCTTTAATGACTGGTTTCTGTGCGTATAAATCTGATTTCGTGTCTTTTCAATGGTTGATATTGTATGTCACGGGTAAAGGCTGGGAAAGGAGTCACGGATCTTAAAACTTCTCTTCAGGTGATCATCCTACACATCTTTTGCATGTTTGTTGTTATTTATGTGCAGTAGCGCAATGCTGTTGACCATCTCATTTTCTTCTGTGCAAAATATTTTTGTAGATAATCTTGCTGAGACAAAAGATGACTTCCTCAAAGCATTTTGATACAGAAAATCAGTATATCAAGTATGTAAAGTGTCTTCGTGGGTTCATTAATTTCAGATGGGAAAATACTTCAGCCATCTGTGAATAGCAAGGGGTTAAAGGATCCGAAAGTAGATGAGCTTGAGGTGCGTATTACACTTACCATTTACATGAAAGGTCATGTCATGTTTACCACCATTTCTGATTCACGTTTTACAGAGTAAATAATAGGGGTCTTTAGTGTCTATTAATAAATAAATATGTGGTTTTGCATGCTATCTGCATATATTAGAGCTAAATTTTCCATTTCAACTGTTTCTGTATCAGGTAGCAATCCCATTGATGTTACTGATCCCGACTGGCAGGTGTACGTATCTTCTAGTTGAGAAGAAAAAATGATCAACAGGACATTCCACAAAAAACTGCTTGGTTTTGCAGCCCTTTACCGGTTCTTCCATTACCCTGACAGCCACCGGTTGAGATTTAGTTAGGTATATTCCCTGTTTTATGTTCTCCTTCAGCCTTTCTGATCAATTTCATAATTGCCCTGGCAAAGGGGGTGGGTCAAACAACGGGCTAAAATGGGTAACTTTATAGGACGGGTGAAATGAGTTGGGTTGGGTAGGGCAGGGTAGGGCTAACACACCTAATAAAGTAGTTCTAAACTAACGACTCAGTTTGCTCTAATAAAGAAGTTCTATAGGCTGTAAACTAGAGGTGGCAATATCAACCCATTTATTTTTTATCTTTCCATTTGGCCGTGCGTTTTTTGCTGATTTTTAGTTGTTGGCTAGGATTGTTTTGAAAGGTACTTGGGTTTTGCAAGGTACTTGAGTGTGCGTTTAAAGGGTGTGGTAAAGTGGTGATTGTTCGTAGTGAGGGGAGTGCTGATGTTAACTGTGTTCTTGATGAGGATAGATTGAGGGGTGTGGCGTTGATGAATTTGTTGCGCATTCGATTGTGGTATGATATTGTATTTTGTGAGAATGGGATTATTTAATTCTAATAAGTTGCCTCAGCCCTCTACTAGTTCAATCCGATGAGCTTATAATGAGTTATGTTCAATCCGATGAGTTATGTTTTCCAAATATCGTGATAATGGGATGGATTGTGTTTTCCAAATTTTGTCCCATGGAAATTAGCTTTCTCTGCTCAATTGCTTTTGTGTTCTTCCTAGAGACATACTGCATTTTAGTAGAAATGATTTCCTGTTAACTTTTTAACATTTCTGTTATTTCTAGTCTTAATTGTGTATTTGTTTGATGTTGCAGAAAAATAGACGACTGAAGAAGACGTGTTGTGCTTCATCACGAACTGCGGGTTTCTATCTAACCACTCGATCCCAAATTTTCATCATATGCCAGTGTTAAATTTGCTACTCTATTTTAAACACTAAGACTCCCATGTTATAACTAAAGTATAAACCCCGTGGACTGTTCACCATAGACTCTTAGGCAACCACTTTTTGCGGTTATCCCAAACCCGAAAAAATGCTCTTACTTTATTCGGATCTTCACTCACACTTTCCTCTCACTCCTCTCTTATCTTATTGCTCCGACACCGGAAAAATAATCCAATGGATCTGCTTATCCCGATCTGAAAAATTATATCTACAGTAGAGACTGTGAGTATTGCTACAGAGCGAGAGAAATAATTTTTAAATGGGTTTGTGAGAGGCCTTTCTTTTGTGGTTGTCTTCTTGCCAAGTGTGCTAATCCATTTTCCCAGCCACAAATTGGGATTGCCTTATCTTTTAGACCATTTTCTGGATCATTTACTACTTTTATTCTTCCTGGAGGCTTACGATTGACCCTCTTTGACCAGGTTCCTTTTTGTTGCTTTTTACCTTCGATTACATGTTGTTTCCTCGCATTATTGCTTTCCCCAGTTATTTTAGGTTGTTTTTGTTGCTCTTTTATGAATATGCACCATTAAATTACAACATGTTTGCTTTGTTGTTATGGTTCTTGATTTATGTATTTATTGATTTGTTAAATTTAATGTGCTTATTTCTGTATTTATTAAGAGGAAATCTTTGCTTTGTTGTAAGGCTTCTTAATTTTCCTATGGTGATTTCTGTATTTATTGAGTTATGCCATTTAAGAGGATTTGGCACTTACAATGCTTATTAGGATTGGTTATCTGCTCCCCTCATTTCGGATTTTACACTTACAATGCTTTTATTAATGTTGCAGGTCCTTATAACAGATTTGGCACAACTGGAGGTGTTGGTCATAGAAAAAGATGGCTCGCGCCTTTCTTTGCTCAACAAAATAAATAATGTGGGTATGGATGAACGTAGGAATTACAAATATACAGCAGTTGGTCTGACCAGGATGATGAAGCAAGAGGGTGTCACTTTGTTCTTGATGGGTTTCTCTGAGGGCACGTAAGTTTGTTTTATCTTTAGAAGATTTTCCTTTTAAAAAAAATAGCTCGATTTACGCTACACTTTTTTTCAGGTTCTTTGAATGAGTCATGGTGATGAGGTTGTTAAGATGCCGAAACAGTTTGGCAATGTCGTCACAAGTGAGCAGGGTGTCATTGCAGCTCTGGAGTGTGCCGTGAGGCAATTTTATGGGTTAGAGTATCATTCTTAGGTACAAGTTTTGTGATTTTGGTTTTCAATGGCGAAATTATGTGGTTTTGTGCAGATATGTTAATTTACACATGTGATGTTGGAATACCATTAGGTGGAGTAGACAAAGGTCAGATGACCAATATCTTCGCAAGATACGTTGCTACAGTTGCAGTTGCATCAATGTTCAACGTATCCTGGACGGAGGCAATAGTGCAATAGTGTAACTGCAGCCACGTACTCCTACGTTTGGACAGGCCAGTAATCTTGATCACTTGCATGTGCTTATACACTATATTAATACATGTTTTGAAATTAGACTCTTTGGCCGGTGGACCAGACAAGTGATCAAATTGAATTTCACAAATAAGCTTATTTATCAGGATTCGGAGGTCATTATTTAATTGTTGGGGATGTTTGCATTTGCTTATTTGTCAGGATTATGGTCTTAGTTTTATATCGAAAATTTGTTTTTTGAAATTTCAGGTATTGGAAACTTTGAAATTTGAAACATGCTCTCATTTTACATGTTTCAAATTTCGAATCCTATTGATTTAATGGTTCAGCTACAATGAAAATGAAGTGTCGATACTTTACATGTAAAACAGTAAATTTTCATTTTGGTTCAACTAGAATGAAAATGAAAATTGATTGTTTTACATTTTCGTTCATTGTTTTTCAAAATAAAACAATCGATACTTCAGTTTCACTTGCGTTAAGAGGTTGAGATCGATACTTTTAGCTTGAAAAAGGTTGAGCAAAAATGTAAATTGATAAAATTGTTCAACCAGAATGAAAATGAAAATTTATTAGCTGAGATAAACTTGAAGTTTCTGCCAGTATCGTGGCTACATTTAACAGGAAAAAAATTATAGTTGAAGCTTATTTAAAGGCTATAACTGCATATTACTGAATACTTGGACATCTAAAAAGTAGAATACAGTGCCTTTCTATGGGTCTGAAATAATTTGATTGTTGTTTCTTATGTTTGGAATAGCTTATTTTCCCGGCTTATGAGCGGTTGAAAACCTTTGATTTACAGGGGTAATAATTGGCCCAGTTGTGGTAGTGATAATGTTGGTCAGAGATTCATCGGTGGCAATTGGACTTTGGAGTGCGTCTCAGCCACAGGTAAACCGAGTTCCAGTTTCAGCAACCATTTACCTAATATGTAATGTGTCGTGGGAGTTTGTGAGTGCAACAAACAAGGAACAAGATTTGGCAATTGTC
This sequence comes from Artemisia argyi, assembly GCA_030686995.1. Lineage (NCBI taxonomy): Eukaryota > Viridiplantae > Streptophyta > Magnoliopsida > Asterales > Asteraceae > Artemisia > Artemisia argyi. The sequence continues at coordinate 214,523,320 of CM060685.1, read as the reverse complement.
TAGCTGAATTCCCCTAAATTATTTACTCAAAACAGTTTATGATTGTGTAGTGCAAAGTGAAATTTGATCAGTTGTCAAGTGATGTTTGTAGTTCGTTTAATTTTCGTAATAGCTGCAACCGTGTTTAGTTAAATAATGTCTTTCGGAAGTGAAACAGTTAGATACATAAACACCCCCATAATATAGCCTTCAATAGATTATTCAGTTATAGCTTTTATCGTTGCGGTTATATGTTCTATGATTATGATTTATCAATGACACTATTTTAGTATTTTGGCAGGCTGCAATTTATGAAGCTCATTATCTTGGTGAGGCAAAATGATCCGAATTGTGGGTGCAACTATGGGCTGCTATTCCGTTTTTGCACCTGCGTTTGTAGGCCCATATCTTGGCTGGGCAGTCACACTAATAGTGTGATTGCATCCATTGCGGGTGTTTGCTACCGCTGTGATTGCAGCCCACGGAATCAATTGGACTGAATTGCAGCCATGGCGAGGCAAAGTGTCAGATTTGCAGCCATGGTGACATGAAAATGATGGTAATGATGGTTATAAGGGGCTATGATGAATATGAAAAAGATCATTAAAGTTGTGATTGTCGATTAAAGCTGTGATCGTTCATGTCTTGGCAGGGCAAATTATTACATTTGCAGCCATGGTGGATGTATCCGCTTTCTTCCATTGTCAACCTATCTGAGCCTCATAGGCGCATTTATTTGTGCCGGGGCAAGCTTGCTATGCTTGCATCCCTTTCCGGGTTTATCCTCTAAATATACTGAATTTGAAAATTACGGCTGTGTGTTTTTTTGGCGGGGTGACCATATGGTTGCAGCCATGCCGTTTTTCGGATACCACTTCCATTGTCGCTGATCTCAGCCTGCTTAAAATTGAGGCGTCTTTTCGGGTTGACCATTCTTTATATTTATGATGTCTGATTAAAATCGAGTATGCATGATCATGTCTGAAGCATCAACCTTTGGGCGTCTCATTAACGTTATGTTTCCGGGGCGATGATGAATGTTTCTGCAAATTAACTCCTCCATGAGTGTGGCTGACACATTCCCGTATCTTGGCGGGGTAACCACGAATGTTACGTGGGTGCAGCCATTGCGGGTGTGTCAAGTCGCCCAAGGAAAGGCAGATCTGAACCTCACTTTCCACTAACTGACGATCACCACCTTTTGCTTAACTCTGTTTTGGCGTCACATCCACACTAGAGATGTGGCTGAAGCCATAGCGGGAGTTTTATAATCGTGGTGAATTTCTATATCTGAGCCAGTGTTGTAAATATCGCTTGGCGGTACCTCGGCGGTCGACCACCGCCAAGCGCCAAGACCGATATGGCGGCGATATATCAGTGATATATCGGAGACCATAAATTGTAAAGAAATTTATGTATATTTTTGAAATGCAACATATGTAATACAAAACAAAACATAAATTATATTTATAACTTATAAGAGAGAACCGGTATACTACCAAAGTGCTCCAATTAAACTCCAATATCGCTTTGTGGTTGGGCTGTTTGTTTACGATGTTTGGCCCAATGTTTTTTTAAAATGATTGTGCGGAAATCCTATTTTAACGAAAGCAAGTGGTAGTAAAAAATACAAAACACACCGTTAACTTTTTAATATTTACGACATTTTTATATAACAAGCTTTATTTGCCAAATATCTAACAGATAACAACCCGTTTCTTGAATAAAAAAAATAATGACAAAAAGCCCGCTCGATAACGAACAGAACAAGCCCAATATTGATATACTTTTGACGTACGTACGGTTTTATAAAAAATGTTGAAGTTTAACATATATATATAGTTTCTAAATAAAAGAACTTTTAAAATGCACCTTTAACCTATCAAATAATTTTAAAATTATCCTAAATTTTTTTAAAACTATAACGGTCAAAATTAGCCCCGCCGCAACACACTAGTGCCCTACACAATATTCATTCCAAAAAGGGCGTCGTACGACAACTACAAATATAGCTTCACACAACATTTGTTCCGAACAAATACAACACGTTTAGGCAAAAAAATATACCACGATCTACAATGAGAAGCCCCACCCAAACATTATTCGTAAATAATTATCTCAAAATTCCTCAAAAATTCCCGCTGCAACGCAGCGGGTGCCTTCCCACTTGTTATATATCTATACTAAAGTGCTACGTCGGTGATAAATATAAAATGAATAAACTGGCCCAGTTTTGTTAGCATATTTTTTAGCCCGTTAAAGTTGTTAGCCCATAAATAGGTGACTCATATATGGCTTTCTATTGCTTTTGTGCCATGTACCAGTTTAAATAAGCATAGCTCAGGCAAAACAAGTGGCTACAAATTCGTGTGCTCTAACCAAGAAAGGGAATAATTTCAGATGAGGAAAAAAGCACCTGCAAGGCGACTGTTTAAAACACAAGCTCCCATACACAAATCAACCAAATAGAAAAGCTATACAAAACACTAACACAAAACTAGCAACACAGTAAAACTATGTAACAAATACAAAAGGCATCTTAAATAACTTGAAACAGCAATCATATTCTACAAAACCCCAACATACACAACAAAAAGTAAAACTATGTGATATAGTGGACTACATAATAAAAAGCAACAACAAAAAGTATAAAAGTGTAAGACTTTGTCCCTCTATCTAATCTTTCCACCACCGTTAATCATTATCGACCACCACCACCACCATAATTTTGCCAATCGAAACCCTAACTCCGTCGTCAACCTAATCATCTCCACCGTCTTTATCCACCAATACCCAAAACCCTAACTCCGACACCATCGTCACCGTAACCGTCTTCAATCGTCATCACCATTATCAAGTTAGGTATAATACATCTGTTGAATTATGTGTTGTTTACATATCATTTTGAATTTTCTGCTGATTAGATAGTTATATTGTTTACAGCTCTGTATGCCCTTATTAATAGTTGAATTTTAGTAAGAAAATTAGATGTTCATTTGTTGTAGTGAAACAGATTAATGAAAATTTGAGCGTAGAATTATAGGTCTAAGTTGGTTGAATCCGGAGGAAAATGACTTTATAGAGTAGAGGGTGTTTAGGAATGCATATTGTGTTGTTAAAAGTGAAAAATACATCTCAAACTGTTTGGATTGCTATGAGCGTGTTGTTAAAAGTGAAAAATACATCTCAAACTGTTTGGATTGCTATGAGCTTATGCAATAATCACATTGTTAGGTGCTTATTTTGAAGTGCTTATAGAGCGTGAGCTGAAATTTTGCAATCCACAACCGCCCCTTATAATATAATTTTGTGGCAATTGTCAATTTGGAGTTGCACATTAATACACTTTTTTGATGTTCAAGGTTTTAATTAGAGTTGCTGTTCTTAAATAATAGAAGTTTGTTTATCATGATGTATATATGTATAGAGGTATAAATGACTATTGGTATGTTTGGCTAGTTGCTTAGTGGCTAAAGATGTGTTTGGCTAGTTGCTTAGTGGCTAAAATATACGGCTACCAAGGCTTAAAGGTATATATCATTATTATCCAACTTATCGATATTTAAGTTATTTAATAAGTGGTTTCTAGCATATGATACTCATATGTTATTGGGGGTCTTTGCACTTATATAAAAGTCAAACAGAAAGTGTTATTGTTATGCAGTACTCAATAAATTATATTGGCTATGTTAGTGCATGCATAGTCAAAGCTCCTAGATCGTCATTGTTTATATTCTTTCTATCGTTTGAAAAATTCGTTTTTGGTTTTTAGTATTAATGTGTAAAGCATATCACTGTCTGGATCAGCAGCATATCATTTAAAGCATATGCTGACATTTCTTTTGAGTGCACATCTGATGTAAGTACACATTGTGTACTATATTTTTTTGAATTGTGTTTCCATTCTTTAATGACTGGTTTATGTACGTATAAATCTGATTTCGTGTCTTTTCAATGGTTGATATTGTATGTCACGGGTAAAGGCTGGGAAAGGAGTCACGGATCTTAAAACTTCTCTTCAGGTGATCATCCTACACATCTTTTGCATGTTGGTTGTTATTTGTGTGCAGTAGCACAATATAATGCTGATGACCATCTCATTTTCTTTGAAGAATATTTTTGCAGATAATCTTGCTGAGACAAAAGATGACTTCCTCTAAACGTTTTCCACAGAAAATCAGTATATCAAGTATGTAAAGTGTCTCCGTGGGTTCATTAATTTGATTCCTATCACCCTTTTTATTTTGATATATTGGTTGATTTTTTATGCTTGTCAATGAAGAGATGTATGATTTCAAATGGGAAAATACTTCAGCCATCTGTGAATAGCAAGGGGTTAAAGGATTCGAAAGCAGATGAGCTTGAGGTGCGTATTACACTTACCATTTACATGAAAGGTCATGTCATGTTTACCACCATTTCTGATTCACGTTTTACAGTGTAAATGATAGAGGTCTTTAGTGTCTATCTAGGATACACGGAAACGCCGCCGGGATGCCGTATCACGTACCCGAAACGTCCCGGAAATGGGAAACGCGAGGAAACACCGAGGAAACGTCCCAGGAAAACTGGAAACATTTCTTCAATTGGGGTACGCGATCTTTATCTAAGAAATGTTTGGGGAAACGTTTTTGGCACAAAAAGTCAAGTTTCCTATGGTGAGTTGAGGCTTTTAAGAAAAAAAAAAGTCAACTTTTTGTCAAGTTTCCGATCTAACTTTAGAAGATGAGAGTTGGAGAAGATGAGAGAAGTGAAAGGACAAAGTTTTGTCTAGTTTTGGGATAATCACGTGAGGGTGCAGAGTATAAATGAAAGGTTGTACCTTTTCTTGATTTTTTTAATTACCTTCTGATCCTTGATTTTCATATTTGATTTTGTACTTTTGACTTATTTGAATATAGTTAGTCGACTTGCAATATAGTTTGTGGCACATTAAAATTGATATTGAATAATACAAATAATGTTCTTAACTTCTAGCCTCAATATTAATCAAGTATAATTAACTTAGAGTTTTAGCTTTTATAGTTTTTAATTGATGATTACGAGTACTATTTGTTTAGATTTTTAAATGTTGTGTAGTATTCTTTTGGAAAACAATTTGTCATATACTAAAATATTATAAAGCACATAGACGTTTCCCCGCCGTACCCGTTTCTTGAATTTTAGGATGTTGCCGTTTCCCAGTACCCGTCCCCGTCTCCGTCCCCGTTTCCGTCCCCGTGCAACTTAGGTGTCTATTGAAAAGTCGTGTTTTATTTGCATGTATCACGTTTTAATATGTTGAGATGCAGTGGCTCAATCCTATCTGTTATATGATTAGGTTGTCTGCGTCGAGGGCAAATCTATGTGTCTTCTTTACTGTAGATTGGCACCACTTGCTCTCGATTAATAAATAAATATGTGGTTTTGCATGCTTATCTGCATATATTAGAGCTAAATTATCCATTTCAATTGTTTCTGTATCAGGTAGCAATCCCATTGATGTTACTGATCCTGACAGGTAGATGTATCTTCTAGTTGAGAAGAAAAGTGATCAGCAGGACATTCCAAAAAAAACTGCTTGGTTTTGCAGCCCTTTACCGGTTCTTCCATTATCCTGTCAGCCACCGGTTGAGACTTGGTCAGGTATATTCCATGTTCTATGTTCTCCTTCAGCCTTTCTGATCAATTTCACAATTGCCCATGGCAAAGGGAGTGGGTCAGACAACGGGCCAAAACGGGTAGCTTTATAGGAAGGGTGAAATGAGTTGGGTTGGGTAGGGCTCACACACCTAATACAGCAGTTCTAAAGTAACGACTCACTTTGCTCTAATAAAGCAGTTCAATAGGCTGTAAACTAGAGGTGGCAATATCAACCCATTTATTTTTTATCTTTCCATTTCGCCGTCTGCGTTTTTTGCTGATTTTTAGTTGTCGGGTGGGATTTGTTTTGAAAGGTACTAGGGTTTTGCAAGTTGGGTTGTCATTGTGTATAGTGATGAGTGTGCGTTTAAAGGGTGTGGTAAAGTGGTGATTGTTCTTAATGAGGATATAGATTCAGGGGTGTGGCGTTGATGAGTTTGTTGTTTGTTGGGCATTCGATTGTGGTACTGATTTTTTTTTTTTTTTTTTTTTTTTTTTTTTTTTTTTTTTTTTTTTTGTGATAATGGGATTATTGAATCGTAATAAGTTGCCTCAGCCCTCTACTAGTTCAATCCGATGAGTTTATAATGAGTTATGTTTTCCAAATATCGTTATAATGGGATGGATTGTGTTTTTCAAATTTTGTCTAGTGAAAATTAGCTTTCTTTGCTCAACTGCTTTTGTGTTCTTCCTAGAGAGCATTACATAGTGCATTTTAGTATAAATGATTTCCTGTTAACTTTTTAACATTTTTGTTATTTCTAGTCTTAATTGTGTATTTCTTTGATGTTGCAGAAAAATAGATGACTGAAGAAGATGTGTTCTGCTTCATCACGAACTGCAGGTTTCTATCTAACCACTCGATCCCACATTTTTGTCATATGCCAGCGTTAAATTTGCTACTCTATTTTAAACACTACACTCCCATATTGACTTCAATGGTCGAATGAGTCATTTTCATGTTATAAAACGAGCTTTTGCCAAAAACAATCCTTTAGTGGGACTTTAATGTACTATAATGAATCTCATTTTACCTATAGAAGTACATTCTGTTTTACGGCAAGAATCTCCACTCTTTTCTAGAGCAATGAAGGTGATGGAATATTAAATCAAGGGTAGATTACCAGGTGTGCACATGCTTCTGGTCACATTTTCTTTAGCTAAAGATGGAGTTGTTTGTTACAGTTCGTTTTTGGTAAGCAATTACATTTGGTATCACATTTTACCTGTTTTACTCATTTCACTTGGTTTGTCTTACCACGGAGGAAACTGATCATCGGATTCATACAAAATACCTTATAATCTTAGACACCTTTCATTACTACTAGTGCTGTTGAAATTTATTTGTGGTAGATATTATTAAATCCTTTATGTAAAACGTTAATGTCTTAAAATTGGTTGCAAGTCTTACAATCAATTGCATACTGCCCTTTTCACATTTTATTCATTATGCTATGAGGCCATGTAATAATAATAGTAAAATCAACGACTATTAAACAAAATGACCTGAAATAAATGTTACTGAATCTATAGACTTTGGGAAGAAAAAATAAATCATGAAGGACTCAACATAATTGAACCAAAAACTTTTAAATGCCATGTTTTATCATGTCAAGCATCTATGTATTTTAATAATGAAAAAATTGATGGATGACCTGTGTGCTGACGAGTTTTGATGTACTTTTTAATGAATTCATGATAAACGCTTATACTTTTATAATCAAGTAAATCAGGTCTGCGATCAGTTAAAATACAACATTGAGACTTTAACATGTCTAGGGAAGAACATGGTTATCTTGTGAATATTATGCAGTATCCCCAATTGAAAGCTTTAAATAAATTATGAGGCTTAATAATGTCTATAGAGACTTAATTAATAAGTTATTGTTTAAATTTAATTTCTCGATGTTTAAAAGATATCAAGTGTCTCGATACTCATTTATATTCTTTCATGAATCACAAAAGAATGGATACACCTACCCACCGGATAGTTTACCCGGATAAGGTGACATTCAGTCATTGAAAGAGAAGGAACAAAACATTAATTGTGTTTTTATTCCTCTCATGCCACATATTACAAGAATCACATTCATTGTGTTTTTAGTCACTAGGTAGTTTACCCACCGGGTTTGTTAAGTTTTCTCAAGTCTTTACAGTTGATATAAAAACAGATTAGCATCTAATTATGTCACCTGCGGTATGAGAAATAAATAAAATTCCATCGATAGCTAGCAAATATATTAATATTAGTTAAGTAATTAACAACTGATTAGGAAATCCTGTTCACATGTTTTTTTATTCCCTCTGACTTTTTCCCTTTCTCATATTCATACGCAACCCATCCTAGTCTTTGACTAATTATAAATGTAATCGAGCCTTTTTAGCCAATGTTCTCACTTCATGAGCTTGTGCTTTGGTGGTTTTTAATTTATGTTGATACCTCAATTCAAGAAAATTATAGTTGTTTGCCCAAAAAAGAAATCATTGATCATTTCTCAAATTTTTGGTAAATGTAATACTTCATCAGTTCATCTAGCTGTGTCATTATAAGTGTTCACCAAACCATTTTGGCGTATATCACAAAAGTTGTCTAATACTAAATTTCAACCAATCCAAAAACTTCTAAACAATAAGTACGAGATTTTATTGGATTAAAGTGAAATAGTTAAACCAAAGGCCTCTTGGCCCAACGGTATGTGAGTGACCCATCAACCTAAAGGTTGTGGGTTAAGTTCAAGTCTCGTTGAATACATGTGAGATAGAATTTATGAGATAGGTGGTGTAGGTTGTAATAAAATTGTCGTTCTAAAAAAAATAAGTGAAATAGTTCAACTCCTCTCAAAATGTGTGTGAAAACTAATTACAGGACGGAGATAGTAGATTTTCGGGCTCTAATCATGACTTCAGCATTTTGAGGCTACCATCTCAATCGAAACTATCCATAATCACATAGTACTAGTGGTTTACTTCTATAGATTTGCGAGGTATTCATGAACCCTGGTTTGCATTACGCTAGGATCTTTCTAATTATTAGAAAAAAGAATTAGAAACTCTTACAAGATATAATTAAATGATGAGAAATAGGTCTGAATCGAGCTTTGAGAAGCAAATGCTATTGGCTCGCAACTCCTATAGACAAACACTCATGAGATTATCAAATAAAAAACAGAGTATACTATAATTGTGTGCGAACTTACAATTGTTTATGGTTATTTTATATAATAATATGCCAACTTACAATTTTCAGAGGACTTGCATCTAAATAATTATCATTTTAAATCTATCTCAACTACAAATTCTTACTCCGTATTAAAACTGAACAATCAACTTAAAATAACGTGCCTTAATAACTTAAAGACATGCATCCTAAATCCTAATAATTCATTTTAGTTTTTATACTAGACTTTTATTATGTAAAACAATGATGGTTCTAGCGTCATCTACCTCATTAAAGTATCTAACTACACATGTTTCACTATGTTGCTCATTCACCTTAAGTAGGACGACTGATTCTTCCACCCTAGTTGCACAACATCAATAACCACTACAAAAAATTTTTGATAATTTAAAAATGAAAACTTCATAGCGCCAATCCTTAATCTATACTTTCTGACATGGATTGTTTTGAATTCAAAGAAGGTTTATATGAGATTTACTTTAATAAAAAATAAGGCAAAGATAATTATGCATCATAAAATAGTAATAAAGACATAGCAAGTATAGAGACTAAAAAGAATTAGCTAACATGCAAGCGATTGTTTTTATTGGATGCCTTGAATCGCTATGTATATTAGTGTAATATGTTTTATAGTCTTTCTATTTTAAATTGTCTTGCTAGACTATGATTATCAAATTATCATGTATACATCATGGTCAATCATGCTGTACCTAATTTTAGAGAATATACAGCTCAATTTGCAAAGGGAGATGTTTGGTACACTAGATAATGAGAAAATTATTTACTGAGGGGAAAATAAGTTAATTAAAAATATAAGATTTATTTGGTAGACAAAACTTCTAAAAAAAAAAAAAAAAAAAAAAAAAAAAAAAAAAAAAAAAAACAACTTTCATAATCTCTTAAACTCAAATGATACTTCTTGTAGCTTGTAAAAATAATCTACTTTTTTTTAACTCTCGCTCAATGTACCGTAATTTTTTGGAAATGAAATATATACAACCAAATCTCAATTTCATTGAAGTTAACTGGTTATAATACACGAGCACGCGCGGGTTTTTTTTTTAAATTTTTTGAATTATATATTTTTATTTATTAAAAAATAAATAATTTAATATTTGTTTTGTTTAATTTATGATGTTTAATTATAGTTTTTTATTTTTAAAGATAATTATTTAAAAATTTTAATCCTATTGTTAATTACATCTTATCTATATTTTTTGTATTTATCTTCTACTTGTGTTATGGATAAATATAAAATGTTAACTAATAAGAAAATAATCTCTTTTTTAAAATAATATTATTACTAAATAAGGTATGGTTTAGTTTTTTTGAAATGGAAAAGTTCCCACTTGGGGTTTTGTTTTTATTATATATAAAAGATGTTTCGATTGAACAATAAAAAGTTTTGCCAAAAAGAACTCCTTGATCGTTTCGTAATTATCTAGTAGTAAGTATCAATACAGTAGTTTTAAAGTTACATAATCATAACAAAACGCGAATGATTAAACTAGACAACTACTCAAGCAGTCTAACCACAAAAGGGTAGGTGAGCAACGAAAGCTTGTGATTCTCTAATTAAAGGAAATACTAAGTTCAGATCTGAGAAATAAAAAGAATGGTTTTCAAATGAATACTAAGTCAACTAAACGTGCCCAACATGTCATGTGCATATTGTTAACATATACCCCGTATAGTAAGGCGACTGCTATGGTTTTCAAGGATCCATTCTGGTTAAATAATTCTAAAATTAAATCTTGCTTATCTTGTTAATCCATGTAACCCTTTTGTTAATCAAGGTTACCCTTTAAATAATGTTATATTCAGATTTTGGGTAGTTGCATCAATATATGGAATTTAATGCTTTTGTAATGTCAACATTTATTTTTAATTCACTAGCAAAAATGCTCGATGTGATGTAGCTAAGACAATGGGATGAACTGATTTATTGGTTTAAAAGATCTCTGTAACATGGAACTTTATTGGTGTTTGAGAAGACATAGCTTATATTAGTTGCTATTATGAATCTCCCGTGGAACAAAATAGCTAGTGTGCATTAGTGCATAACTCACACTAAAGCCTTTGGTCTAGTAGTATGTGAGTTCCCCACCAACCTACATGTTGTAAGTTCAAGCCTGGCTGAAGTCATTTGTAAAATATGTGTTATAGGTGTGAAAAATTAAATTACAGCTCTAAAAAAATAATAAAAAAAAAAGTGTGGGCCAGAAAGTACCCTTTACTGACACAACTTTCTCATAGAGAAGTGTCAATAGATACTACTACACATTTTACCTACTTTCTATAAATTTCACTAGTCTTTCTTAGTGACGGCTTCTATTGTATCACTAGAAGCTGTTTTACATAAACTTTTTGTCGTCACTGAACCCACGTTTTGAATTTTCTTTAGAACATGCACTTAAAGAATGAAATTTAACATTTTCGCATTGAGAACAATAAGTTCTCAAACCCCTTAACTTTTTTTGTTGGGGAGGCTGGAAACAGCAATTTGCATCCTTAAATTGCCCAGGGTACATCGATCTGGCTATCCTATGCCAATAGCTTCGATAATTAGAATTGGGAAATCTAACAAGTCTAAAGATAGTATAGTTAATGTTTGTATGGAGTATGGACAATCTATTTATTAACATTCAGCACAAAACCTGAATTTAAGCACTAGATTGAGATGTTGTGCCACTGTTACTAGGTGTCTATGATTCTTTTTTCTGCGAATATGTCATAGCACGGGTGTTGGACCAGAGAGACATATATTTGGTCTGTTTCAAATACAATGTCGATAAAGTCAATCAAGTTTTCCCTTTAGGCACTTATGTGAGTAACTCTTTTACCCAAAATGCAATCATTAAAAAAAAAATGAAAAATAAAAAATACAGAACTAACAGATAAACAATGCACTGAGCTTCCTCTTAATTTAGTAGATGATTGTGATAAATTGATGTAGAGATGTATTATTGTATTTTATTAGGCATCTTTAGTCAACTCATAGATTGAGAAGTATACATGGAAGAATGCAGTTTTTTTAAATGAATCATTATTATTTCACCGAACACCTTGTCTTCAAATTAGGTTCCACGATCCCAAATGCACATGTATGACAGATTGACAGTAGAATACTCACATAAACAATACAGATGTCAAATATCAATATGTACAAATAACACACGTAAAATAAAGAACACTATAAAGAATTCTACTGTTATGATATTATAAAAGTCATACACTTGCCGCTTCACTAAATAAAATTTCATTTTAGCTTGAATTTGGCTTAATTTTGGGACCATTCAACCAGCCAAGTTAAATTTGAAAAAAGAAACTCAAATACAAAGTAATTTGAATAACAACTTGATTACATACTCATTCAAGTATTAAAAGAAATCGGTGTTTGATTTTAGTATATTGTGACAAAGATTAATCTATATTGAATAAGTCAACACGCAATTGTCTTCTTTTATGGTCCTATTTAATTTGTTATCGTTGACTATGATTACCATATATTATCATGTTGTAGTTAATTATATATAACCATCGCCAGCTCATTCACATTGTTTAAGTTTTCAGTTATCGCAATCTCCTCATGATTTATTTAAATGATTTTTCTTTCTGATATATGCTTATGAATATATATATATATATATATATATATATATATATATATATATATATATATATATATATATATATATATTATTTTAACTTTATAAATTTAAAAGACTTTATATTATTTTATTAAAAGATTTTATTGAACAAAGCTTGTGTATGCATAATATTAAAAACTACTAGTAGTAAATTACATGCAAACGTTTTTATAATTACTCTTGAAAGGATGGTGCTTTACTTTACTTGTGTGTTTCATTACTTTCGCTTCATCCTGTTGTTCCAATAATATCACGTCTATGAACTAAACTTAATAATGTAAAATGGGTGTGAGCACTTTAGAGAGAGAGGAGAGAGAGAAGATAAGAGAAATAACACATGGTTTGGCAAAAGCACGCCGATCTTATGGAGGAAGAGCGCCGCTTACGGGCGTCATTGGTCAACAATGTACCTACGAGTCAACAGTGAAGTACGCCGGTTTTATACCTAAAGAGCGTCGGATACGAGAACTGAAGACCGCCGGTTCTGTGTTAATGTGTGGCGTACTTCCCCTGTCAGTTATACTTCGCCATTAATGAGATACATCAATGATGAGGCCGATCACTTGCCTATCGTTACTCACCAAGCACGTCTTAGGGTTGCTCCTACACCTATAAATAGTGGCCTAATTCAGAGCAATATGAGCACCTCACTTACCAATCATTAAATTCATAATAAAAGTTTAGGAATTGATTACACCTACACCACTTGATAAGAAGCTTGGAAGCATCAGTACTTTGGATAGAAGAAGTTGTGAATGTGGTTTAACACTTATAATCTCGGTATAATCTTTGTTACACTATGAGCTTGATAATCGTTTATTCATATGATACTTGTTACTTTACTTTGAATATGGAGTATTCAAAGTATGTTTATTTGAGGCATTATAGCCATGTGATATGAACTTGAGCTTGTAATATATGTCCTGAATCTATGAATTATGTATTTGATATGTCCTATTTTGGTTTACTATCTCTTGTTTGGATTGGTCATTACAATTGTCAAAAGGTTGAAAGATGCAACTGTACTGATTATATTATGAAACTTCTGTCTATAACGAGTCATTGCTATGCTTGTGAGAATTGGATAGTAAAACATTTGACAGTCCAGATTGTGACATGTTTAAGGACTAGTCTCATGTTTAACGACTTAATAAGAGGAAATACATTATTTATAATTCATACACAGATCGTACTTTATGCACTTTATACACTTTATGTATTAAGAATTAAAGGCAAAAAGGTTTCCTTCTTATATCAAGTAGATATAATAGTTCTCATGATTACCCGTCATGTGTTACTCTTATACATTTTTTTTTTTTTTTTTTTTGTGTGTAAAAGGGACGTTCCCCAGTAAAATATTCATATGCTTTGTCTGTGTACTCATTACATTACATTCTCTTGCTTATATCATGTTGCTCAGCCTTAGAAAAACATATCCTTAGTTTACTTGGTAAAACTTTCAAAAATCTTAAATCAAACAAAAATGGTTTTAGTGATAAGTGACAATCATTAAAATCTAATTTTGTTAACCAAAATTGATAAGAGAAACACTTTCCTCCCTTGGGACGACCTAGTCTTACCTAAACCTTTACTATAAACGAGAGTTATACTTTACCCGTGTGTTTTGTATATTAAGGAATCGGTAGAACTAGCATTACAAATTTAAAGCTTTCGAAACACATAAGTGGTCGTCCCCCAATTATAAGGACAAAAAACTCAATGAAATAATTGATTGGGAGTTCTTGAATCAAATGGACTCTCAATCATTTAACATTTTTGCGGAAATAGCATATGGCTGCTTGAATGAATAATGATCGCAACGCCCAAATATTGTTGAGATTGTAACAAGACTTGAGAAAATGTTGGAACTTCAATTGGAACATGTGTTTTGCAAAGGTTTAGGAATTTCATTAAACCCATTGTTGGCACTTCATCAAACTCTCTTATTGTGTTATCTTGTGTATTAATTCACATTTTTTACTTGATAAACACATAATCTCTGTGCTTAAAGACGAAAACTTTTTCTAATGAATAGCATATGAAAAGCATCTCCACCATACTTAATGATACGCATGAGGAATACCAGGGACAACTCTTGATACGTGGATTGCGGCCTCGCAAAATGTTTTACTTCTCAAGGGATCCTGAGAAGCTTGCAATCCTCTAGGCAGTGTACCTGATCGTTTTAGTGTAGTATAGGTATGTCTGGGGTATTGGTCGTTCTCTAGGGGAATAGAGTCGTTAGGTTGAAGTGTATGTCGAATATGCCTAAAGGTGAGGGATGATTCATTTTGTATTTTTTATATTTTGTAAAAGCAAATAAAAATCTCAGTTTTAAAGGAATGGGAGGAATTAGTTACTAGTAAACTAACCAAAAAACTAATTTAATAAATAGAAAATTAAATAACAAAAAAATAAAATTGGTAAACTTCTTATAGTGAGATAAACATGTTTACTTAGACTTAATTACTCCCTAGTTATCTTTTATTGATTCGTTGAATGTCACAGTGCAATTGTTTTAGTTGAAGCGATGTATTCCTTAATAACAGACGTGGGGCTGTGCTACCTTCCCCAAATCTATGAATATCAATTTCTCCTATGACCGCACGTTAAGTACACTATCATAGAATCACTAACATCAATTCATGCATTAAATACAACGAGAAAAAACCATAGTGCACATACGACTACGTTTTTTAAGACGTTCAAGCTAGTTACACAAAGGAGATCACCCAGTTTTCTTAACCTAAACGTGAATCAATCAACTAAACAATAGATAACTCATCAACAATCAATAACTAGGTTTCATTAGATCTAAGCAAACACTAGATAATTTAAGCTAACATGTTAAAAGAAAGAAAAGAAAAATAAATAATCAAACAACACATAGACATATTGAATGATTAAACGATTACTTTTCTTTAATTAAACATGGAGGATATGAGGTTGTAAAAGCCTTACAATGAGGTGCAAAATCGTCTTAGGGTTTTTGTCTCCCAAAAGTTGAATAAAAGTTTCACCCAATAAAAGAAAAATCAAATTCTATATATAGATTTACACTTGTGACTGCATCAGCTTATAGCTTTTGATGCCTTTAGCTCCCCGCCATTAGGGTTTCGTCTTGTGCAAGTCATTACTCTGACGCCATCACTCTTTGACCTCTAACGCCATCAGCTCAAGGCTGACGCCTTCACTCTTTACTTCATTTTGCCCATCACTTTTAACTTCCAGAGCGTAACGCCTATCTTTAATATAACCTGACGCCGTCAGGTGTTATTTTCACTTTGGTCTCTGAAGCGACGTGTGTTAATTCTTCTAGCTTCAAAATAGAAAGCGACAGTGTCACAAATCAGAATGTGACGCCGTCAGGTGTACCATTCTGACAGGATTTTCATGACTTTGCCATTTTCTTCACTTTTCCGCCCAAATATGTCCAAAAATCTCCAATTTCCAGAATTCACGTCCCAAGTACCTAAAATGCACAAAGAAATAATTTGAGGCAATATTTGATCATATAATAACGAATTTAGGCTTAAATGACCCCTTAAAAGCGTATCAAATAATTCCTTATCAACTCTCTCCGATGACTTGATTGATATTTATGCACGGAAGTTAAAAAGGGAAAAAGAACTAGAGTTTTGGCTTGAGGTTTTATTGCTTTCTAGTCTCAAGCATAAAAATCTAGTTTCGCTTGCTGGGTTTTGTGATGAGAATCATGAGAAAATCATCATCGCCAAGCGTGAGACCAGGGGAAGTCACAACAAATATCTAAGTAACTTGATGGTGTTATTGTTGACATGGGTGCGAAGATTGGAGATATCTGGTGCTGTTGCAGAAGCGTTGAGTTACATTTATTATGACGAGTCACGCAATTTCAACATAATACACCGCAACATTGGAAGTTCATCAATTCAACTAAATGATGACTGGGAACCCAAGTTATCTAAATTTGATTATTTCATGAAGATTCAAGCATCTCAACGACACCATTCATTTCATACTAATACACATAGGTATGGGGAGGGGTATGGGGACACAACATATATCGAAACTTACAGTGTGAACCACAAGTTGGATATGTGCTCATTTGGGATACTTTTGATTGAATTACTATGTGGAAAGAAATCCGTATATGATAATTCTGTTCCACCATTCATTACCCATTATCGAGAGGGAAAACTCGAGAATTAAATTAATCGGGATCCATGGGAATAAATGGACTTGCATTCATTCAACATGTTCGCGTGGATATAGCGTATGAGTGTTTGGACAAAGAACGTTCGCAACGCCCAAATATAGATGACATTGTCCTAATACTCGAGAAAGCTTTGAAACGTGAAAATAGGCAGGTAAGACCTTTACATTTTCTCTTTAAGGTGTGATTGTTTTTTGAAAAATGTCTTACTAGCCTCTTACTCTTAGCGAGTCAGAGGCGGTAAGAGGTGGTCAGATATTAGTGTTGTTGTTTTTTTTTTCTTTTGAGTTAGACCCAGTCAGACATATGACATCTCACTCAATAAGAGGGGGAGACTTGTCTTATTGCCTATTACTCTATAAGAAATTAAAGACTTGTGTTAATATAATATATTTTATGGTTTATTAACTATATTATATTTATTATAAAAAGTCTTGTTTCATATTAACATAAGTTACTTATTATCAAATTGCGTTGGTTTAATAAATAAATTGCAGAAACGAACACTTAAAATTATTCGGAAAATTAAACAAAAACAAACATCATTATTTCATTCAGATTTAGACTTTCTAGCCACGTTTGGGGTAGTCAGATTCAGACCTAAAACATCTTAATGAAACTAGCACACCCTTAATGTTTCCGCCATAATAGTTTTTTTTTTTTTCCTTTTTCCTTTTTATTAATTTTAACCAAATTTTAAATGAAACATTTTAAAATGAAAAAACATACCAATTTTAATGTTTCTAAGAGCAGGAGGTATGGTTGAGCCATGGGTAGTGCCATGGCCACCAGCCTAGTTTTCTCGATGGCACACCACACCGTGGGTGGCGCCATGGCTGCTCGCGCCGTGGTGGCCAGCCCACGCTGTGGGTTTTTTTTTTTCTTTTCTTTATTCTTTTTCTTTTTTTTTTTTTTTTAATTCTAACGTTGGGTAACGGCTAGTAGGCCAAAATAGTCATTTTTTTTTCAAATTTTTACTCCTTAAAAATCCTATAAATACTTCCTTATGCTACCATTTTTCACACACTCTTTCAATTTAATTTATACTTCAATAACACTATCCCAATGGTAGAAGCGGTTGCGGATCAAAAATTATGGATTTGGCATGCATATTTTGGTGTTCCAGGGTCAAATATAATGATCTTAATGTGTTATATGGTTCCCCGTTATTTGATGATGAACTTGCCGGTAAAGTTCGGAATGTCCACTTGTAGTAAACGGACATACATATAAGAAAGGTTAATATTTAGCTGATGACATTTATCCAACATGGTCCGTATTTGTCAAAACGTTTAGTGTTGCAAGGTCTGAAAAAATTTGAAATTCAAAAGAATTCAAGAAAGTTCTAGAAAAGATATTGAACGAGCTTTCGGAGTCCTACAAGGTCGTTCAGGAATTATACGACAACCCGCACGTGCTTTGGAAATCAACGCCTTGAAAAGAATCATGTATTGTTGTATAATGTTACACAACATGATATTGGAAGACGAATGATTCGAAGTGAATTTAAGAGATATATTCGTTGATCCAAGTCTGAACATTCCAGATACTTGGATTGAGAGATGTGATTTACATGTTAGAAAAAATAAAGAACTTCGAGATAAAAAAGTGCACGACGATTTTCGACAAGACCTTGTGAAGCATTTATGGAACATTGACTATAATAAACATTTAATAATTCAGGATTTTCCATTAAAAGGTAGTAGCCCTTTTGATCCTGGCTAGACACCAATTGGCAAAAACATAACAATCTTTAAGAAGCTCTTGATGCATTAACGTATGTTAAACATGTTTTTATTATGTCTACACTTTTGGTGGCGTTGATCAATTATCATGTGTATTGTTCAAATGCATACACAATATGAAATTTTAGTCATCTTACTTTGTTAAACACCATATAATGTGACCACTACAAGTATGGTACCTTAAGTTCTTATTATAATTCACGTGCAAATTCAGATGGCTTTAACGGTGTGATGACATGGATTTTGATAATAATGCTCTTTTGACAAAAAAAATGTCATTGGCGTAGATGAAGTCATTATTGTCGTATTGTGCAATGTTTGGTTAAGCAAATTAGGGACCCGTTTTAAAAAATACCGCATTGCTTTGAAATTAACCTATGTTAAATATTTGAGAATTTTCTTTGGAATTGTGTTGAAATTGATTCGAGTTATGGAATTTTGATTTGGTAGATCGTGTTATTGAATCTTTCTGTTGCGTTATTTAGGCACTACTTCGACTCTGGAACTAGGAAATCTAATAAGTCAGGATTTATTGAGAATGGTTGCGTCTTAATTTTTATAAACGTATTTATTATCAAAGTTATTGGATTGATCGGTGACGAGTATGAGTATCGTTGACGACGCGTGATATTTTTCGTGAATTAATATTCGAGTTATCGGGAAAGTTTAATAAATATTGCACCGACGGTCCTTGTTTTGGGTCCTTGAGGAGAAAATTATATGTTTTAGGGACTAATATGCAATTTTCTGGTATATACCCAAAACCTAAACCACCCTTTTCATTTTCATCATCACCAACACATATACTCCCTCCAAAAACCCTAGCCTCCGCGTTCCCATCTCCGGCGCCGCTCCACCGCCGACCTCCCGACTACACCGCCACCTCGGTCGAGCTAAGCCGTGACCTCTTGGGTCCTTTAAGTTGGATTCGGCTCGATTGAAACTAGCCGATACCCTTTTGGTCTCGTGCTTGTCGGTTTTGGCTTGATCCAAGAGCTAGCCGAGACCCTTTGGGTCTGGCGATGTCTTGAGTATTTTAATTGCTTGTGTTTATTGTTTTTGTGTTGTTATTGTTGTCATTGTCTTGTTGTTGGTTTTGTTTGCTCGGCCGGATGGGTAAAAAGGGAAGCTGAGACCGTGATAGTCTCGGCGAGGCATTATTGGTTTGAAGTGGATATTTGGCGAAGTGTTTAAGGGGAGCCGAGACCGTTTCGGTGTCGACCACATTGTATTTTGGAGAAGTAATTAAATGGGAAACGGTTGTGATATGATTTTAGATTGACGGAGATAGGTTAGACGAGTGCCGTAGTCGGCCTCGATTGTTGAAGTTGTTGATAAAGAGGCATGGGTTTTGGACTTGGTCGACCTGTAGTCGATTATTGAGTATTGATTATGACGATGTTGATACATATTATGACTTGTGCGAAGTCGAGGTAGTCTTGACTTAATAGTCAACGGTCGGCTTCGACAAACACCGTGACATTGGACTTAGTTTGGTAAGCCGAGACGTGAATACTCGGACTTGTGACTCGAATAAATAATAACTCAATATATATATATATATATATATGATTAAAAACCACTAACTATTAAGTTGTGCGACAATTAATAAAGTGGACGATAAATGTTAACTATTAAGTTAGAGTAATATTTGTCGAGACTTTATTAAAATATGGAAACGGAACGGTTTTTGAGATAAACGAGATGTTTTAGTAATAAAACATCTAAAAAGGTTTTCAAAAAAGAGTAAATAAATGAAATGAGTTATTAAATGTTCGAGGGCACGGAAAACTAAGCTTTGCCATTAATGCCAATCATTGTGTTTATTTGCTAGTCACGGATAACGGACATTAATATATCCAACCTAGTTAACTAACAAACTTATTTTGTTGACAAACGAAATAAGATCTCGTTAGGTATCTCGGAAAGATTTATTAGCGAATAAATTATCCTACGACGCCTTAGGTCGTGGCATAGTTTTAGAATAATGAGTACGACGGATAATTGTTAAGTTTATCGCGTTGACGAACCCAATAAGCTTCGACAATCTATTTGGGATGACTTATTAACTATGAAACTTAGCACATAGATCGAGTGCTTGTTTGATTGAGTTCTTTTGAGCATGAGTTCACTTGAGTCATGTTGAGTCGACACCGCATGCACGGATACCAAACATTAAAACGGATACGAGAATAAGTTTAAAAAAAATGGAAATGGAATACCTTCGGGATTGGGAATTAATTATTCGAAATATGTACTGAGGCGTATTGATATTATTAGATAGTGCCGAGTCAGTAGTCACCGTTGCCCGATAGTCGATATTCATTTGCTTCTGTTGATTCTTTTGGTGTTTGCTGGACTTGAGGTGAGTTTATAGCCCCACTTTTCTGCTATTTTACTATTTTAAGCATTGGGGTGAGAAAACATGCAAAACTGTTTTGTGTGGACCATATATTGTGTTTTAATTGAAAACTTGCTATATATTTCCTGGCTATGTTATGTGTAAAGCTTGTCACCATTGGGTGAGCTATTATTTGAGTATGTCACAATTGTGTGAACTCCTATTTGATTTTATGGTCGCAATTGTGCGAGGCTATAGTGTGCACCTATAGGATTATATGTGGTATGACGTGTGCTTAGCCCAGATTAGCAAGAGTTTTATGCTTCGGTCCACTAGTGTATTTTGTGTCCAGACCTATGGACTAACCAACATTAGCTGACTTTGGCATGTTTTCTCAGGTGATTAGAGAAATGGTTTGGATTGGTATTCTGAGTGGCTTGGCATTGAGGCATGGTTGAAGGATCATTTGGAAAACTCTGATAATGTTTTCTTAATTCTTTTGGGCCGTACTTTCAGTAATTTGGTTTAATGTAAACTTTATGATTTGAAGTTTGATCAGTTTTATATAATGAATTACGTCTATCTTGTTCCTTATGCTTGCGATGTATACTAATCCTAGTAGCACCCCGAAAGCTTGATAAGTATTCCGCTGTACCAAATTTTGGGGGTGTTACAATTTGGGACCTCAAGATAATTCTAATCATTATAAGGAGTTAAAAAAAAAATTACAAAAGTCTATACAATATAAATAAATTAGAAATCAATTCTTAAAAATATAAAACATTTGAATCCTTTTGGAACTGACAAACAATTTGATACCTCAAATTGACAAATTTTGCATCTTATATTGTTGTTTCCTTTGGTTATTCTGTTTATTAAGTCCCACATATACAACTATAACTTAAAAAGTGAATGAAAAGCTCTTATACTATTACTAGTTACGTATAGAAATAATATGTATTGTTCATACACATACAAAATGGGGAATATAAAAGTGTAGTATGCATTGTTCATAAGATAGTCACGTGATGGCCGGTATGTTTATTGGTCAAGTGTCGTCTAGAGATGCACGTTAAATTACTTCTATAATAAGTTTTCATTGGAGGACAGCTGCATGGGCCATAAAAGAGTAAAAACATCACTGAATAATAAAGTCGATACAAACACCATTGCACCACCGCATCCTCTTTCTACTCTTCTTGTATTCGTCCTTCCGAATATCTTTTTGCATCCTTTTTCTAACCCAAACGCTCCTTAATAATCCAGAATTAGTATATAATGTCTTCCCTTGATGGCATTGCTCACCTAAGAATCCCTCTTGAAACTATACTATCAGCCACCAACAACTTTTCTGACGAATTTCTCGTCGGAGAAGATGCAGCTGAAATGTATTACGTGGGACAGCTCCTATGGTCCGGTGAGTTGATTGATATCTTAGCTCGGAGGTTAAATAAAGAATGGTTTGATGGAGACCAACAGTACTTTTGGATGGAGGTTTCCATGCTTTCTAGTCTTAAGCACAAGAATCTGGTTTCTCTTGTTGGGTTTTGTGATGTTAATGACGAGAAGGTCATCATTTACAAGGATGAGACCAGAGGAAGTCTTTGCTACTATCTAAGAGACCCGATGTTGTTGACATGGGAGCGAAGATTGGAGATATCTGTCGGTATTGCGCAAGCGTTGAGTTACATACATTATGACGAGTCACGCGATTTTAGCATAATACACTGCAACATCGACAGTGTATCGATTCAACTAAATGATGAGTGGGAACCCAAGTTAGGTGATTTTATAATTTCCATGAAGATCAAAGCATTTGAAAGGCACAATTCTTTCTATACTGATAAAGTGTGGAGTAGGGATGGGTATACAGACCCAACATATATAGAGACTAAAAGTTCACACCACAAGTCGGATATGTACTCCTTTGGGATAGTAATGTTTGAACTACTGTGTGGTAGGAAAGCAGTAATCGAAGGCGACCAGGATAATAAGTATTTGGCTTCAGTGGCCGTTACTCATTATAGGGAGAAAAAACTCAATGAAATAATTGATTGGGATTTATGGAATCAAATGGACTCTCAATCATTTGATGTTTTTTCGGAAATAGCATATGACTGCTTGAATGAAGAACGATCAGAACGCCCACATATTGATGAGATTGTCACGAGACTTGAGAAAGCGTTGAAACTTCAACTTGTATATCGTAATGCGGTAAGAGGGTTTTCCTCTTTCATATTTCTATTATAAAAAGTACAACTCTGTATTTGTTTGAGTATATAGACCTTCACCTCCATCACTTTATTAAATTATTAAAGTAGAGAATATATACAGGTTTAATTAGACTTAAATTCAAGAACAATATAACATGTGTTTGAAAAGGTTCAGGAATTTCATCAAACTCTCTTATTGTGTTATCTTGTGTATTAATTCACGTTTTTACTTGATAAACAGATATCTTCGCTTAAAGATGATCTCGCTCACCTCAAAATCCCCCTTGAAAACATACTATCTGCCACCAACAACTTTGGCACATATGGAGAACATTATCAGGAATACAAGGGACAACTTTCGTGGTCCGGTGACTTGATTGATATTAACGTACGGAGGTTCAAAAATTTAGAACGAGAGTTTTGGATGCAGGTTTCATTGCTTTCTAGTCTCAAGCATAAAAATGTGGTTTCGTTTGTTGGGTTTTGTGAAGAGAATGATGAGAACATCGTCATTACCAAGTATGATGAAACCAGGGGAAGTCTTAGCAAATATCTACGTATCCCGATGATGTTGACATGGGTGCGAAGATTGAAGGTATCTTTCGGTGTGGCGCAAGCATTGAGTTACATTCATTATGACGACTCACGCGATTTTAGCGTAATACACAGGAACATCAGCAGTAAAGCAGTTCGACTAAATAATGACTGGGAACCCAAGTTATGTGAATTTCAGCATTCCATTAAGATTAAAGCATCTGAAAGACACCAGTCTTTCCATACTGATTCTGTTTGGTCTATGAAGGGTTATACAGACCCAACATATGAAAAGACTAAAATTGTGAACCACAAGTCAAATATCTACTCCTTTGGGATAGTATTGTTTGAACTACTTTGTGGTAGGGAATCAGTAATTGATGATCAGGATAATAAGTATTTGGCTCCGGTGGCAATTTTTCATTATAGAGAGAAAATACTCTATGAGATAATCGATCCAGATCTGTTGAAACAAATGGATCCACGATCATTAAACATTTTCGCGGAAACAGCGTATGAGTGCTTGAGTGAAAAGCAATTGCAGCGCCCAAATATGGATCAGATTGTCACAAGACTTGAGAAAGCATTAGAACTTCAAATGGAATGGAAAAATGCTGTAAGATGGTTTTTTCTCTTTATCTTTCTAGCACAATAACTACTCTATAATACGAGAACGTTTATTTACTTTTTGTTATTAATGTATTTGTTGCCATTGATGTTAAAGGAACACTCATCAGTTGTGGACGAAGTTGGAGAGACATCATCCAGTCATGAGAAGGTAATTACTACTGTAATATTCTTTTTAGCTCTTGTTGTAAGCCACTGAAATTTTAAAAAAGAGGAAAATGTCAAAAATAAGAGAATGAATAAAGAAAGATGCGAACAGATAAGGGGTAGAATTATTTGTACACAGAAAAAGAATTTTAAATAAACTATAAACAATTTTTAGCTTCAAAGTTTTGTTATGGACTGTGAGTGTATGAATAATAAGAACGCACGGGGTGGAGTCAGTCAACAAAGAAGCTCAAAGCTATTATTTTTAACAATACGTTATAGATTGCTTAAAATAAATAGTGACTGGAAACGGTTGTCATTGTTGTTGGGTACTTTTAAAAAATATATCGGAAATTTTGAGGTTCAAAAGAAAAGAAAACAAAACAAAGATGGGTACTACGACCAGACAAGGATATATGTCTTTTCTAGTTAATATTTTGAGTACAAAAAAATACGCTCCATTCACATGTCACTTCCCTAAACTATCATGTTTGTCTTAAAGGTGGTGGTTTGTGAGTTATGGTTAAATTGAGGTTCAAGTTATATATGCAAACTCTTTTGACTTTTCCATGTTGATCGAAAATCACATTTGCCAACATTTTTTGCAAAATCTAATTATTCTTCAGAATGATATACAAGATCCCCACTTAGGCTTACTTAGCTCTTCACCATATTTTCTTTTTGATAAATGCTAAAAATGAATGATTAACCTCACTGGAAGTGTTCCACCCTCTGACTCTGCACACTTCTTAATGTTGTCTTTTTTGGTACATATAGGGATCAAAGAGTCACTTTATACCCACAGGCGTTCAACCCCATTTAAGCAAAAAGACCATGTCTTCTTACGAATACCGTTCTTACGCACTCACCTTTAAACAAATAGAACGGGCAACCAAAAACTTTGCTCCTGAAAATATCATAAAGAAAAAACCAGTTGAATCGGTTTACCAAGGCCGTATTTGGCTTACTAGACCAACATTTGAGCGGATCAATATTGTTGCACGGAGGATTTATCGTAAATATCAAAAAGATGAGAGCGAGAAGTTTGAGATGAAGGTGCAGATGCTTTATACTCTCAAACATAAGAATTTAGTGTCTTTTATTGGATTTTGTTATAATGAGGACGAACAGATTTTCATATACAAGAAGGAGGCCAACGGATGTCTCAACAAATATCTAAGTGACCAGACCCTCACATGGACGAAAAGGTTGAAGATATGTCTCGGCGTGGCAAATGCATTAAGTTACATCCATTATGATGTTGCACGCGATTTTAGTGTCATACATTGCAACATCAGGAGCTCGAAAATTTTACTAGATGACAAATGGGAACCCAAGTTATCTGGTCTTGAACATTCGTTGAAAAATGCAGTAGCTCGGAGGCACCATCTTGCTCTTACTCGTGATATTATTGAGAATGTATATCTGGACCCAAAATATAAAAAGATTGGCGGTATGACCCACAAGTCAGATGTGTATTCCTTCGGTGTTGTATTATTCGAAGTCTTGTGCGGGAGGAGTGCAGTTATCCGAGATGAAGAGTTGGAAGAGGGTTTATTAAGTCAACTCACCAAATCTCATTTGGATGATATGATCGATCCACATCTACGAAAACAAATGGACCCAGAAGCATTCAAAATCTTCTCAGAAACAACATATTACTGCGTACAAGAGGAACGGGCGAAGCGTCCACATATAGATCAGGTTGTCAAAAGACTCGAGAAAGCTTTGGAACATCAGTGGAGACATGAAAATCCAGTTCAGCGTACATCATTCAATCGCTTGAAGGTACGTAATTTATTTACTTAAACTATTAATTTAAGGCCGATTATCCTTATTAATAAACAAGAGTTATCCTATGTTACCAATTGTTATCTTCTAGTTTAACATATAACCACTACTCTACTATATCTATCCTCACTACAAATGCCAGTACATTTCTTGGCAAGTATCAAAAAATTATTACCATACTAAACTAAAACGTGTATGTGATTTTGATTTTACATTATTATATAAAACAAAGAATTTTATGATAAATGTGGTGAACGAGAGTTACGTGGCCGCACTTCGCCATGGAACATGATTGCATGACAATTTTATGAGAAAAGATATATTATTATGGTCTCATAACTTTATAATTTTGGTTTATTAATGATTCAATGTTGAAATTTTTTAAAATTTTAGCTAAGCTTGTGATAAAAATATGTAGTACGTACACTTTCAAAATATACACAAAAAATAATTGATTATCTCTACAAATGTTAACCATGATGGCACGATCTTCACTTTATTAAACTAAGGTTGTATTTGAATTCGACTTGATTGAATTAATATGAAAAAAAAAAAAGTAAAGCCATTAAGTAATATGAATATTGTTTGTTTGTAACTTAATAGAGAAAGATAATTGAAAATATTAAATAATAAAACTGAATGTATATGCATTAAATTATCTTTTAACTAAACATTAGTTAATAAAAAAGATTAACAAAAAAGCCTTAAGGTAGTTTGAAAACTTATTGATATTATTTTATAGCTTCATACTTGTAAATGATTGTTTTATATAAGTTAATAACGTGAGAAAAGAAGTTAATATGGTAAATCCTTTTAAAGAGGCTAATTTCTCAAGATGTACTCGTAAATATTTTAAATAAGTTAATATTAATATTTTCAAAGAAGTGATTGTCAGAATCTTATATAAATATACACATACATACATCTTATTAACTTTATTTTGTCTAATAATTGGAAAACATAAAGTCATAAACGATTAATAGTAAAAGAGTATTAAAAAAAGACTAAAAAAAAGATAGATTTGAGGGTATAATTGTTGACCGCCTAAGCTACAACAACTGATTATGTACTCCATAATTAAATTGTATATCCTTAGCTTAATGGCTTAGCTTATGAATAGCAAAACTTGGTCAGATCAAAAGTCTGAAGTTAATTAAAATTATGTTGAAGAGATTTGAACTAATGACCTTAAGCATGAAATAGATCAAAGTTATGTTCGATGACCACTTTGTTCCGGTGCGTGATGGCATGTCATTGTGGCAACGCTTGTGAGTTCGGTATACTTTTTCATTACCCTTTCCCGAGTTTTTAAATAAAAGAAAAGCAGAGAAGTGACAAAAACGGGCAGAAAAGAAGAGGAGAGTAATAAAGTTTAACTTTTTATTTCGTGTTCCCGAGTTAGTTCCTAAGTTAGAGAGAAAAGAAAGAAAAATTAATTATTTTACAAGTATAACCATTGTTGTATATGTTATAAATAATAAACAACATGAATACAAGAATGAGAGGAGGGAGAATTATTATTAAGTGGTCATCCAAGAGATTACATTAAAAGGAGGGAGAATTATTATTAAGTGGTCATCCAAGAGGTTACATCAAGGGTGTATTTATAAGATACAAACCCTAATAAGATATGATGAATAGACATCACCTATAAGCCCATAAGCCCATATTTACAATACTCCTCCTTGGATATTCATCGTTTATTATACTTCATATACTGCCTCATCAAAAACCTTATCAAGAAAAACCCAATGGGATACAAAAACTTTGTTTTTGATGAAGGAAAAGAGTGCAGTGCGTATAATGCTCCTCCACCTCAATTTAATGTATGTATTTCAAGCATCGCATGCTAATCTTCTAAACGAGTTTTAAAAAGTACTATAATGTGTCAAATATGTCTCATAAACTAATTCAAGCAAATAACTTTTAGCCATTACGCACATTTTAGTTCATCAAGACGCAAATCACATGCGTCTTATTCATATAGCAAACAAGTAGCAAATGGACAAACATGTTATATTGTAACCGTAAACAAACTTGATACTAAAAACATATGTATCAACTAGCTAGATAGTCACATTCGACACAAATCACTAATCATTATTAATTCTCGTAACTTTCATTTATTATGTCACATACAATAAATCATGGTCACAATTTATACCAACTTATATCAAGCATGTATTTTAAAAAAATCTTAAAACATCCGAAAATCACTAATATGCACATATATTTCCAATTTATTAATAGAATTCTGATCACTAAAGTTGTTTATAAAGAACATATATGTTTTGCAAAACTTATGCACAAATACATTCGAGCTGTAATAATACTATGCAAATAAAATTGCAAATAGATAAGATAAACATAAAACAAGCAATTAATTATATGAGTAACAATAAAAGAACTCGAGGTTCGATATAATGATAACATGAGATTGTGTTATTTGATTCTCTTGAGGGAATCATAATAAAACTTGAGGTTGTTTTTTTTTTCTTCTTCTAACATAACATGATGTTATGTTATTGATTCTATTAATTGAATCAAATTAGAACATGAGGTTCTATTTTTTTTCTTGGAGAGATCATAGTAGAACTTGAGGTTCTATCTTTTTTTCTTTTTTTTTCAATTGATCAAACAATATTAGAACTTGAGGTTCTAATTTTTTTTTTTTTTTTTTTTTTTTTTTTTTTTTTTTTTTTAGAATTGTGATTGAACATGAAAACAATAACTTGAGGTTATTGTATTTTGATTATGTTCATCGTAGTAGAACTTGAGGTTCATACTATTTTTTTTCTAAACATAACGTGAGGTTATGATATTGTGATTCTTTTAAAAGAATAATAACTGAACTTAAGGTTCATTAAAAGAGATACAATAACTTGAGACTATTGTATTTTTAATTTATTCATTGTAATAAAAATTTAGGTTTTATTATGAATAAATATAATCATAACATGAGGTTATGATATTGATTCATGAAAGAATCATATTAGAACTTGAGGTTCTAATATATATATATATATATATATATATATATATATATATATATATATATATATATATATATATATATATATATATATATATATATATATATATATATTTTTAACCATAACATGATGGCTATGTTGTTTTGATTCTTTCCTTGTAGTCACGATAAAACATCTATTGTTTTTGTAAATTACATGAGAGTTTGAAAAATTAACAATAAAATATAACATAATTCTCGTTATATAATCACAATAGAACATTTGTTGTTCTTGTAAATCACAATAGAGTTTAAAAAAAAATACTACACAACTTTTAAGTAAAGCAACAAATTAACGTTACAATGTTAATTGGAGACAAAATTAATAACAACATATAGCAAAGTTAATAAGCAATTGGTAATTGCAGTTGTTATGGAACTAATAATTTACTGCCTGTTTATGTTACAAACAGACTAAAGCACCATATCATGTTTTGTAACAAAAATACCAAAAACATGTTCAATAGTGATGATTAATTAACCTTTTTGTAAAAATCTCGTTTATTTACATAAGATTGGTTATACCATGTAAATCAATACAGTAACTTTTAAGGTCATATTTAACGCCTTCACAAAAGATTAGTTATCATGAAAAGATTAAAATAGTTAAGCCATGATTCTTACAAAAGAGACATACACGTAATTATATATTATTAAATCAATGTTCATAGATAATACATTAATTAATGGATCCACCACGTCAGTTTATTGTTTTGATTTTAATGCTCAATAACCTCACTAAACTTGTTTAAAAATTCGATGATGAAACTATCACAAAAAGCATATTATAATACTACACATGGGTTAAAAGATTTACCTCACTAACTCAAATAGAAGATGGAACTGTGAACCGTAATATATATCATATTAGTTTCCTCCTTCTTCCTCGTTGTTAACATATTTATTTTTCAAAAAATATTTGCAATTAATGTATTAGAGCGTGCTGATAACGTGTTATAAATAATAAACAACATGAATACAAGAATGAGAGGAGGGAGAATTATTATTAAGTGGTCATCCAAGAGGTTACATTAAGGGTGTATTTATAAGATACAAACCCTAATAAGATATGATGAATAGACATCACCTATAAGCCCATATTTACGATAGTATAAAAAATTATAGTATATTTTGGGGCATTCAAGTCATTTTATTAATTCAAAGTTTCCATGTTTACTTTCTCTCCAAATCATCTCATTTCTGTGAAGAAGATTTTGGAAAGAAAGTGAATTAAATTTCCTCTTCATCTCTTTTCTCTTCTCTCCTAAAAAATACTCGGGAACATAAATTTATTTTTATTTCTTCCCACTTCTTTTCTCTTCTTTCAAAAAATAACTTGGGAACGCAAGAGTTTGTCATCAAAAAAAAAAAAAAAAAAAAAAAAAAAAACTTTAACTAATAGCATAACAAGATCCCCACCCGGTCCTTTTTAACCAATACATGATAATTTATCTGAAAATAAAATTTGTTCTCCCCGATTATACCTAAATTTATACAACTTACAACAAAAGAATGCCCAATAAAAAGAATATTGTTTTTTAATTATAGTCTAAATTTTAATTTTGGGATGCCCGAAAATAGTTTTTCACTTCTATTAACAAATCGGAAAAGATCTTAATTGGTAAAAAAAATATTTGATTGGTTGAAATTTGTATTAATCGTATTTTTGTTAAACTGTGTATTTTTTTCTGATGACAATAATTTTGAGATGAAGAGAGTGATATTGTTAAAATAATTAAGTAACGATAGTTAGATATAACTTATATGCTTCAACTAATTCCCACATCATTTATCACTTTAATTAAACGCTGCATATGTATTTTTTTTCTTAATCTCCATTTTCAGTCTTGTCACATGTCTTCATCTTATTGTTAGATGTACTTTTAAGTGTTATTTTAAGGATGGAAATCATCTTCTTAGGCGTTTATTTTAAGGATGAAAATCATTTTCTTGATAGTTAACTTAAAACAAATCATCTGATCACTTTTGCACGTTCTCATATTTTATAATTATAAAGGGTGAAGTTATTATTATTATTTTTATTATTTTTTTTATAGAAAGGTAAAATATTATAACGAGACCCCAAAAAAGGGAAGAACAAAAGATATAATACATGGAACCCCACCTCAAATAATCAAGAGGATTAAAAAAGAATGAGGCCCAAAAAACATAATATAAACTTCTATAAATACTAAACACATCTACACTTCTCCTCACTACATCTCAACCTAAAATAAAAACTTCTATATCTCCTCTTCAAATAAACACAAAAATGTCTCAAAACCCGAACGAAGGAGGCTATTTCACGAACCTCCTAACGTAAAACCAACGTCAATACGGGGGATCCTCAAGCTCTTCTACTCCCTCGTCGCAAATCCAAGCCCTTCACAGCCATACGGTTCGCAACCATTTAATCTGAATGAAATTTACCGTAACCAACAATATGCGTTTCAACCAAGATTTGCAAATCAAACCCATTTCAATCCCACACCACAATTTTTTAACCCGAATCAACCATCCACGTTTCCTACTCCTCCTTCACAACCACCAATCGAATCACAACCATCTCAACAAGGTTTTAAAGTACCTAAGGATCGATCACCGGCCAAAGGTAGAGGAAAAAAATGAAAGCCAAAGCAAAAAGAGTAGTAAATTTAGACGCTGACGATGACGAAGATGTTGAAGAAATGGGTCAAACGCGTGCTCGAAAATTATGGAGCAAGGCTGAAGAAAAGCTTCTTGCGTAAACGTGGATAGAAGTTTCCCAAGACCAAGAGATGGGGAACGACAAAGATACTGACTATTTTTGGAACGAAATTTATGAATCGTTTAACGATCGGACTACCGGTGACCATCGCACCAAAAATACGCTAACCGGTAAATGGTCAAGACTTAATAGCGACTGCCAAAAATTCCACTGTATTTGTAAGCATATTGGCCGTCGTAGTGGTGAAAATGAGCATGATCAGAGCAAGAATGCGGAAGGGAACTTCGAACAACGCTTTGGTTCGAAGAATTTCACTTGTCACCACGTTTGGGAGGTCTTGAAACAGTACCCGAAATGGGATGCTGAAGATCCTCTAGAAATTACATGTCTTGAGGATATATTCGGACCGGACAAACGAGCTCGTCCCGAAAGAACCAATAAAAGAGGTGGAAAGAAACAAAAGTCAATTGAAACGTCTAGTGCGGCGAGCTTCGGTGGGAGTCAAACGAGTACTTTTTCAGGACATTTATCCGAAAAGTATTTGCAAGCGAAAGACGTTCAGATGTCTATGTATGAGGTGAAGAAGGCAAGGGAACAAAAGGCGTTGGAGGCACAAGAGAGGTTGTTGGAGATGCAGGAAATGCAGATGCTCATGTTAGAGCCCAACATGGTTACTGACCCGGTAAGAGCCGAGATTATTTAAAGACAAGCATTGATAACAAAGAAATACTAACAACTTAACCCTCCCCCTGGTGACGACAGCGAATAAAATGTTTATTTTTCATATTAGTATGTGTTGTATTTTTTTATTTTCGCATCGTGTTTTTTTTTCCGTATTGTAACCTTTTTATTTGGATGAAATAAAATTAGTTTGTTGTATTATTTTGTATAATTAGTGAAATGAATAAAAAAATAAAGGTGTAAGTGGTGGAGCATTAATTAAGAAGTTGAGGTTAGTTGTTGAGTGGGGTGTTAGTTGTGAAGAGATGTTGGGTGATATGACACACGTGGGGCCCGAATAAAGAGGAAATTCTCTTCAACCACACCTAATGCTCTAACAACTATATGAGGGCCCATGACTTACACTAGTCACTGATGTCAACTATCCGGGTGTTTATTTTTTTGTTAGCTAAAAGATGAGTGGGGTCCATATGGGACCCATAGCTCTTAGTGTGTCTTAATAGGGAGAGGAAGACATTTTATGACTTGTAGATATAGATGTATTAGTGGAAATAAGTGGGTTCCACACAAAAAAGAAATATTATTAAATACTTGTGTAGACCCATGTGGACCCATTCCCTTAGCTAAGAGAAAAAAGAAACACCCCCTATATGTCCCTTTATATGATGCCACCACAGCGTAAAACATTGCTCAGAAAAAAACCAATCCCACGCTGTTGCAATATCCCAAACACACTGCTGCAAATCTGCTGCAATATCCCAAACACATTGCTGCAAATCTGCATTATCCTAAACACACTGCTGCAACATCCCAAACAGAGCATTATCCCAAACACACTGCTGCAATATCCTAAACACATTGCTGCAAGCACTGGGGCGACAGCAAGAAACAAAAGCAATCTAAACAATGACGGACACACCCACTAACATTATTTAATTACTCTTGAACCCCACTGACCCCAACACAAACTTTAAAGTATAAACCTGATCCATACTAGAAATCTGACACTACATATCCTCAAAATTGTTGCAATGATAGTATCCCAAAATATATCCATCACATATATTCACAACCTGATGCTTGCACTCAAACAGATAACCATATGCAGTGAATCCAATCATGAGGTCAATAAGGAAAAAAGAAAATCACACTTGGTCGGACAAAACCCGCTAACCAAGTTAACCCCACTAAAAACCATGATCTGTCATATAACCTTAAAACTAAAACTCAGAAAGTGTCACACAACTGACCACTTCTACCATTATATCCATTATTTTGAGCTAATTTATAGTTTAACCATTTGACTATTTTGGACAATGGTTTTGTTTTCAACTTTGATTAACCATTTGATTAAACCATTTATTCCTTGACTTTACATGTTTCTTTATTTAATATTCTTACGTTCGAATTTTCATTTGATTTTTAATTTATATGACAATGAACAATTGTGCCACAATATTGCATCTCATAAGCATCATTTTATTTTGTAAGATTATATCACGTCCATTTATAGTTAAGCTCTCCGGCTCTCTAGTCATACTGCATGGATTGATTATCAAATAGTATTGAGTGGACAATGACCTCTCTGCTTTTTTAGGCATGTACAATTAGCATCACTGGAATTATGATTTTTTTTTAGATTATACTGATCACACATTGCATCATCTTAATATTGGTTTTGCATCTATGCTATGCATCGTTAAACTTGATAACTTTGCATCTTAAAACTGGATAATCTTGCATCATCTTGAACGTGATCTGCATCATCATCCTGCATCTAAAAAACTGGATGTTTGAACTTTTCTCTTTGTAGAAAAAATATCACTCCAATCCTTACTAGCATTAATGTGGTGTTGCACAACTTCATAATGTCACAGGGGAAGAACTTGGATCACTTGAGGATTGGACTAAATGATATAAACAAGGCTACCGACAATTTTGATGACGCATACTGCATCGGGTCTGGTGGATTCGGTAAAGTATACAAAGCAGATCTTGAACATTTTGTTAGCAGTAACTCCTCGTCGATAGAAGGGGTGGATGAATGTGATTTACCAAGAAAACGAAGCACAGTAGCCATAAAGCGCATTCACAATCAACGAGGAGAACAAGGGTTCATTGCAGAGATTGAAACTCTAACTACTTGTAAGCATGATAATATAATCTCTCTTCTTGGTTTTTGTGATGAAGGTAATGGTGCAATGATCCTGGTTTATGAGCATGCTTC
This sequence comes from Artemisia argyi, assembly GCA_030686995.1. Taxonomy (NCBI): domain Eukaryota; kingdom Viridiplantae; phylum Streptophyta; class Magnoliopsida; order Asterales; family Asteraceae; genus Artemisia; species Artemisia argyi. Next base: position 214,488,652 of record CM060685.1, on the reverse strand, counting down.
GAAAGGAAGTCTTGAAAACTATTTGAGAAGCGGTGATAAGATGACATTTCTTTCTTGGGTGCAACGTCTGCATATATGTCTTGATATTGCACATGGTTTGAATTACATTCACAGCAACACAGATCATGGCAAACAAAAGATGATACATCGTGACATCAAGAGCGATAATATTCTATTAGGAGATAATTTGGAGGCAAAGATTGCGGATTTTGGGCTCTCCAAATTCCACCCTGCAAATCAAGTGGATAGCACTATCTATACAAATATCATTGCAGGTACACCTTTGTATTGGGATCCAGAATATAAAAAGACTGGTAGATTAAATACGAAATCGGACATTTACTCGTTTGGAGTAGTATTGCTTGAGGTCTTGACTGGGAGATTGGCCTATGATTCTGTATACACCGAGGTGAATGAGAATGGAATTGCACCCATTGCAAGAGATCATTTTGAAAAGGGAACAATAATGGAAATTGTTGATCACCAGATAAAGGAGGAGACCGATGAACATGTCTTTTGTAAAGGTCCCAACAAAGAGTCTTTGGACATCTTTTTAGAAATCACATCTCGATGTGTGGCAGAAACTCAAGAGCAACGTCCAACAATAGAAGTTGTCATCAAAGAACTCAAAAAAGCGTTAAACTGTCAGGTAATTCACAATGAAAATTTTACATAGCATGTAGTAGTTTGAGTTTCTTTTTTACTTATCAAATCAACTTACTGGCCCATGATTCACAGGAGAACCATAAGGACAACCTTAAACTCTCACTTGAAGACGTAAAGTTAGCCACACAAGACTTCAATAAAGACAATATCATTGGAGATGGAGATTTTGGGGACATTTACAGAGGAGTAGTTACTCACGCTCATGGACATAATATCATTGCGGCAAAGCGGCTAAATAGGAATTCTGTTGCAAAAGATGCTGAATTTATGACAGAGCTGGAAATCCTTATGGAGTATAAACATGAAAATGTCATTGGTCTTGTAGGCTACTGTGATGAAGAGGATGAAAAAGTAATTATATATGAGTATGCATCCAGAGGTAGTCTTGATAAGTACTTGAGCGATGATAGTCTTACGTGGGTGATGCGGCTCAAAATATGCATCGATATTGCAATTGGGTTGGAGTTTCTTCATGGAACTGTTTCAAGTCCAGAAATAGTAATACATAGGGACATCAGCAGCAGCAACATTCTACTATCTGATGACTGGAAAGCAAAAATTAGTGGCTTTGTGATTTCCTTAGTATGTTCAGTTACAAATCTAAATGTAGACTATTTCATCGACAATGTTACAGGCACAATCGGCTATCGTGACCCACTACACTCAAAAACAGGCTTCTTAACCGAAGAGTCTGATATATTCTCATTGGGTGCAGTCTTATTTGACATATTGTGCGGTAAACTGTCATCCGTAAAACTAGATGACGAGTATCTTTATTTACCATTTTTGGCTAAATGTCACTATCAAGAAGGAAAACTTGATGAGTTAGTGTTTGGGGGTATAGAAGAACAAATTGTGCCACAGTCGTTTGCTATATTTTCAAGGATTGCCTATCAATGCTTACATCACAGGAGAGAAAGACGGCCAACGGCAAGTGAAGTGGTCATACAGCTTAAGAAAGCATTGGAATTCCAGGTAAGTTTCTATATTTTGACAAAACTGACTAACCTTTTATTCATATAAACTGTAAGAAAGTAACTTTTGATTACTATATATACAGGAGGATTATGAGAAATGGGATCCCAAAATGCCTAAAGACTATAAAGAAATAATCCAAATGTCAAAGTGCCCTGAAATCTATTCTACCAAAAAGAAAGAGGAACTTTACAACATCTTTTCAAAGGGAATCCTCCTTCAACAGGACAAAGTGGTAACCCGTTCATTTTCATATATCTCCTTTATTGGGTGTTTCCCGTTTCTGATTTGTACATCATACATGCATTTATACATCATACATATTGAGTCTGATTTGTATTTTGGTTGTATAACAGTTGTTGTCATTCGTTGGTAATGGAGAAAGAAATGAAATGATTTCAGCCACAAAGTTTTCCTACATAAACAGTTGTCCACATGAGTGGAAACCTCTTTCAGAATCAAGGTTATTCTCTCTACACCTTTGTTAGTTTTAAATGATATGCTTTTTAATGTTAAAGTATAAGGTTATTCTCTTTACTGTTTAATGCATGACAAGTGGTTTACGGTAGCATAATATGATTATTGATCATTTAATTTTAATTATGATCAAATAGGACCAAACTTAAGAACCCCTTTGACTAAGTTCAAATTTTGCCCCTGTAATACACTTGCTTATCACAATGACTGCATGCACTCAAACAAAACGTATTTGAATCCCTTGGACTCGATTGTGCTAGAACTGCTAATCCTCTGCGCTAATCAACAAAGGAAAGTGCTTCATCTTTAGCTCTTTTACTCTTCAGACCCCATCACATCAGGTTAATAGGTAATAACAAGATTAGTCCTGCATACATACATATCAACAATGAGAACTGATGTTGTACTGGACAAAAGATTTTAATACTTACTATATGATTGGGAACAATAAACCTTCTAATAAGGTAGTTGAGGTTTGCCCCTGTTTTATAATATTCTTACCTTTATTCAAAAGTAAAAGTGTATGGGAATAAAGGCTATGACTGATTTAGACTTGGATGTATATAATATGCGCAGGTTTGGGACAGTGGCGGAGATGTTAGATATTTCCGACTTGAACATCGAAATCAAGACAAGAGCTCAATTTTTATCTCCTAATGTTATTTATGGGGTCTATTTAGTCTTCAAATTTTGTGATTCAAGAAACTTTTCAAGTAAACCTATGTATGTTAACCTAAATTATAGAAAGGGACATGAAAGTCTACATGCATATTTCGCAACATGGAAGGATGAGCAGTGGATGATGATTGAGCTTTACCGTTTCTTAAATCAAAACGAAGATGTCGTTTTTGAGTTTCTAGTTGAGCGTTTTTCATCATACTATTGTGGAGATGCTGGAGTTTATGTTGAAGGCATTGAATTTCGAGCCATTGACAAAGTAAGTTTGAAATATCCCTTGGTTCCATTATATGTTCTTCTATTTAAGTTGTATATAGGGGATATGAATGCACGGTGAAAAAAAAGAATCATGTTATAAGTTGCTTATCTAACATAACTGATAATTGTATACAGGTGAAACACGAAGAGATCGGAAATTTGAAGGAAGTCCAACAAATCTTGAATTCTGACTTTAATGCGGGTCAAGCGCAACAATTGCCCACTAACTTTGAAGAAATATTCAAGATATGTAGAAACTATGACGACTTGTTCTGGTTGGGCGAAATCGAAGGAAAGAAACTTCTTGTGCTTTCGGCAAAGGCAGCTTTATACCAATTTTCTAATGTGGATATTATTACTTCAAAACCACCAGCCCAATCCAGGTTTGCTTCTTTTTTATTGTTATATAACTAATTTGTTATAGTCACGAATAACTAGACTTGATTATTCAAGGTCCAAATCTTAATTGCTTTCTGGTTAAAGTTAAAATTCGTGAATTGATTGTTGATTAAATTTTCTCTTCTTGGATTTTGTTTACTGTTCTTGAGAAGTATGTAATCATAATATATATCTTACATGCAGATTTCAAGAGGTGATTGAGCTTTTATCACAGCAAGTATTTTATCTCAAATGCACAATCAAAAGCCAAATGTTGTCACCGGTTACGGAATATGTGTGTTACCTTGTGTTCAAGCTCTCAGAAAAATGCCAAGGGCTGCATTGTCCAGTGAAAGTACAAGATGTACTCCATAAAGAAAACAACGAGGCTGAATTTGTGTATTTTATAACCCCAAGCCCATTGAATACAAATGACATTACTCGAGTTCCTAAACAAAGGGAAGATGGATGGATGGAGATTCAAGTGTGGAAGTTTAACTCAGCTAACGAATTCAAGGATGGCTCTCTTTCTATGAATATGAGATTTACAAGCCACGAAGGAACTATGTCAGGCCTCATTGTATGTGGCCTCGAGTTTAGGCCACTGTGAAAGAACCATCTGCCATATTTAGTCTATTTGTTGCTCCGGATAATTATAAAAATTATGTTTGAAGCTAAGGTTCATCTCATTTATGCTTAAAATCATTTTATATATGTATGTTTATGTGACAACTAATATTTGGGTTGGCAATGGTATTGTAAGAGTTTAGACATCCGTGATATATCAATGCCGACCCCTTTCATTTCATACAATTGACTCGTACCGATTGTAGGATAGTTTCTGTATATGGAGGTCTTGATTCATGTACTAAATATGAGAAAGTTTAGTTCCCTCTTCAGTGATATATGCTGACAACAGCCATGGAAATATTTTTGTTTTGAATACCTAAGATTTCTGCTTTTCCCCTTCACATATCATGCCTCAAACTTGCCACCAATTGATTACAAATCAAACTCGTAACCATTGATCGAGCCACACGAAGACAGGAAAAACAATAATGGAAATTACAATGCACGTTAATAAGAAAACATGTTACTTACAAAACACAAACCTTTCAGCAGGCTGTTCAACGCTCGGGTGGCAATGGCTTCGTAAACAAGTACCCAATTTGTGGAATTAGACTCTTTAGTCCCAAACTTGGAATAAATTGGGTACTCGTTTACGAAGCCATTGCAAACATAGTAATGCAAACACTCTAATAGCAATAAATCGGTCAACCAAGACAACCTAACTTACAGGCATTGAAATGATACATGAGAGTAAAGGGTAGTCTTTAAAGAACCCGCTTGACATTTCTTGGTGCCTAGTAATACTAGGCTAGTATAATGTTACATGATGGATCACATTCCCAAACAGCTTAGACCATTTGTGTGTATCAAATGCATTTCGTCACCGAAAGGTCAATGAATTTGGACTCCGGAATCGTTTATCGGTTGTTGAATGAAATCCGACCCGCGTTCATCCAAAGAGGAAAGTTGTAAATCCTGTAATTTGAACAAAAGAGTCAAACTACCAAACAAGTGTTTATCATTTCTACAGGTAGGGTAGGCAATTGACTCATTTACTCGTGGCAGGGAATGGTCAATTAGGGTTAATGAATCAGAAGAGTAATATCAACAAGATTAACTAATAATAAAACACAAAAGTTGCTCAAAGCATGTTTTTAGTGCATATTGCATACTCAAAACTTTGTACTAAAGTGTTCCCGGTCAGCCCAAACAAACCCGGCTCATTTCTACACGTACCCAAAAGTTGTCCATTTGAACCTTAAACCCTTTTGACCCATTCCCAAACACGCACGACCTACCCATATTGCCACTTATTATCATTACACAACCAGTATCATCTCCTTCAAAATCAAGGACAAGGCAAAACTTAACATTTTAGGTAACATTGTCCTACTTTGTACTCATTGTACTATACTTTCATTCGATTGCGTGTTATAAGAAAATGTAGATAGAATAAAAGACAATAAACTGCTGCAAGGTGTATTTTAAATCAATTGAAAACCAACTTTTAAGTTTCTACTTTCAAAAAAGCATGGTAGATTTCTATTCAGAACACTAAAGACTGAATACTACAAAAGTATTACGTGAACGTTGTCTAAGATACACTCTCTCAGTTAATTTAGAGGAATTCTAAAAGAGCTAATTATTTGTTATTTTATTCACAATCCAAAAAGGTAGTCTTCTTTTTATATTTAAACAAATACCTAAGTGGGTATCAGGTAATTTTTACTTAACTTTTTTTATGGTCATGGTCCACTTTTATATTCTAACCATCGAAACAGACAATTGTTGTAGGGTATAAAACTATTCCTTCATTTCAAATGACACAATTTATTTATTTATTTATTATTATTATTATTATTATTATTATTATTATTATTATTATTATTATTATTATTATTATTATTATTATTATTATATTTTTTTTTTCAAATGACACCTACCAAACAGCTCAGACAATTGTTGGGCTATCAACGTACTTGAGCTTATTAGCAAGTAACTCTTTTGTAATGATGGATCTCTAAAGTAAACTAGCCAGGTGTGTTATGCTAGTGTTGTTTAATAACCTCGTTTGATTTGCTTACTGAGAATGAGGTATGCACTATGCACAAACCATACAAACAAAATTATCTGATGTTCAGAATTGAGCTAAACTTCCCAAAAAAAAAAAAACATGCAAACAAAGCCCAAAATCAGAGGCATGAAACATATCAAACCAATTGTCATAAAACAAGTCATAAGGTAATTCATAATCCACTACTACTTTGTTAGCTTCACCTTTAAAGACGTAGTGGCGAGCACAAAACCAAACACATAAAAATACCCCACAATATACCTCACACATAGGGAAAAAAATCGTTACAAAAAAGTGACCTTGGCGAGCGCTGGTGTTCGGCCGTCATGGGCTTGGCTCGCGATGATGTTCGTTAGGTGGTCTGCACCATCCTCCGTAACGCCCGGTCTTATAAAGATGATTATTGTTAAATACTTGTCTTCATAGCAATAATACTGACAAAAATGGTTACTCCCAAATTGGAAAAACCACAGGTATTGTATTTGCAGTTTACTTTAAAATTTATCATTTAAACCCCACTCTAGACCTAATTCATATCTTACAATTATAAGGTATTAAGGTTTTTTTTTTTTTTTTTTTTTTTTTTTTTTTTTTTTTTTTATGAAAATGTGAATATATATATTACCACCAACACAACTATAATGTTTACAATGAGAATAAGGATCATAAACAGGCTTGAGATCCATAGAAATACAGAACTAACACAATACATTCTATCTGATTCTTTCTCTCTATCTATACTACTATATAATGTATTTAGGACTATTCTATAATTAGAAAGGCTTAAAAATTCAGACTTTTACTTACTAATTATGGAAACAACCACCCCTAACAATCACCCCAACAATTTATAACCACTTCAACAACCACCCCCAACAATTTATAACCACCTCAACAACCACCCCCAACAATTTATAACCACCTCAACAACCACCCCAACAACCACTTTCCACCACCCCACCTCCCTCCTCTTCACCCCAATAATCCGCCCCCGCATCGCGCGGGCACATTTCTAGTACCTCACAATATATCTAAAGATACACATCCATGCCAGTCATCATTCCAAACCTCTATGGCCCAACCATCTCTATAACTCCCTTTACCCTTATTATAGCATACCCATCCACCAATAATACTCACAACCAAGCACCCTTTAATCACTTCTTTTTCCAATTCATGTCCACATTCCATTCCCCTACCACTTTGCATACTTGATATTATTTGATTACACTCAAACTCTGCAACTGCAACCTGATGTTTTCAATTATCTTTTGCAGAACATTTTCTGAGTTCATCTTTTCATTAGCAAACAATCTAGCATTCCTTTCCTTCCATATATAGTACAAAGCAGTGGCTAGAATTATTCTGCTCAGCAAACTTCTAATGGCATTGTTACATGGCAAAGCTGCAAATTCCTCAATAATGTCCTTCCAATCATCAGGAATGACTTCAGATTCAATTTTCCTTTTAGCTTCTCCCATATCTTTTTAGAGAATTCACATTTGAAGAACAAATGAGAATGGGAATCATTTTCTTTGTTGCACAGAGGACATAACAGAACAGTTGACTTCCATTTCATTATTATATCTTGAGTGGACAATTTCCCATGAATGGCGATCCAAAGAATGAAGGCACATCTTGGGTTACACTGAGCAAACCATACCACCTTCCACCAATTCACAATGTTCATTTGCTCTCTTAGATCAAGCCATGCATTTTTAACAGTAAAATCCACCACTTTACCATCCTTATTCCTCCATTTCACACAATCCATAACATTCTCTTGTAATGTAGGTACATTGACAGTTTTAAGGATAGGTAATTGAGAATACCAGCAATCTGGCCATTTCCATTTGCCATCTTCAATCATATCAGCAACAGAGGAGTCTTCCATCAATCTTGCATCATATAACATTCAGTTAGAGATGAATTTCTTAAGATGACCAATGGGACTCCAGTTATCATTCCACATAGAAATGTCGGTACCCTTTCCCACAATGTGTACAATAAAAGGTCTCAACTTATTTCTCATTTCAAGAAGGGCCTTCCAAGTGCAGCTGTCATTCCTTTCCTCTTTCACATCCCAAAAACTTCTCTTTTTTAATTTCACTATATGTTTGCCAATGATATACCAAGAATGTTTGAAGAAAGCAGAAGTATATCCATCAGGCCCAGGTGATTTTTTTTCCCCAATATCAAACATAGAATCTTTGATTTCTTTATCAGTGATGTCTTTGACCATATCCAATGCCTCTTCATTAGTCAGCTTGTTCTTGAACAAATTGTATCATTTAACTCAGCCACTTCATAACTTGCTCCAAGAAAATTCTTAAAATGGTTGACAAACTGGGCTGCCACATCTTTTCCTTCAAATCTCTCTCCTTTTTCGTTGCAAATGCTAGTAATTCTACTAGTATTTGATCTGCTCTTCAGGATTTTGTGAAAATATTTGTTATTTCTGTCATCTTTACTAATCCAATCTATTTTTGCTTGTTGGAATAGTAAACTCTCTTCATCATTCAAGGCTTCAATGTAGAAAGCCAAACAATTCACTACAAGAAAATTGGCCTTTAGTGACGAAAACGGTTTCGTCACTAACAGTGTAAAAGGTGGTCACAAAACTGGTTAGTGACCAAACTCAAGTGGTCACCAGTCATCACTATAGCTCCGTCACTAAATCGATTAGAGACGAAAATATGTTTCGTCACTAATTTGTGACGAGATTAGTCGTCACCTTTTAATCCGGTTAGTGACGAAAATTTTCGTCACAGTGTTGATAGTGACGAAAAAATGGTCACTGATTTTTACTATTAGTGACGAGAAAGTCGTCACAGACTACCGAGTGTTAGAGACCAAATACATTGTTCACTAATCATGAGCATATAACAAAAAAAATGGACCTAGTTTTCGTTGTACTGCTTAAATGTTTATGCAAATCTTACATAATAAATTTCATTCACAAAAACTGATTTTACAAAAAGTACGGTGGAAACTCGACACAAACCTAACTAATAACCTATCAAATTCATCCAACACGATTTGTTCCCTAATCATTGCAAACATGTCTTTGACACCATCAAAGGACAGTTCCAGTAGAAGGTTTAAAAGCACTGCTTTTCTTCAAGGCCTTCAAGTTCCTGTCTGCATCTACATCATCTACAGATTTCCCAGGAAAGAAGGTTTTCAGGAAGCCTTCAACCAAAGTTTGGGAAAAGTCTTTATATCTTTTGGCGAAGCAACGAATAGACCTAATAGCATGAAAATTTATCAATAGAATCAAGCCTGTTATACAAGTGAAAATAAAGCAGGTCCTGGTACAAGTATGGGTACACAACTATGTGGTATTTACCTTACTGCAGCTATCTGAACTCGTTAACTTGGCGTCACAGATTGCAGCCACTGCTTCACTAACAAATTTACTTAAATCCATCAAGCTTTCTCGCTGCTCTTCATTGATCTGCTTAACTTTTTTTATGACTGCTATTACGCTTGGAGAACTAGCATCGGTGAAAAACATTATAAGAGTTTTAATCATCACTTCCAGACAATCCAGAAGTGGTCATTGTAAAGTAAATCATCCAATGTGGACTTTCCGCACAGAATATCATTGCAAGAGCAAGTACCGTAGATGGAATCGTGGATAACCAAAAGCATATACGCCACCTGAGCACATAGATCCGATGATAATTATAAAAATACAGTTTATAAAATAGAGAAAGGCTATAAAAATGCAGACATGGTAGATTCATAACTAACGGGTCAAGCAGGTATAATTAAAAATGCAGACCTGCAAAAATTCAAAGCAAAGATATTACAGCCCATTTACTTACAAATGGGTTGAGCGGTTCATGTTTCATAACCAACGGGTCAAGCGGGTATAATTAAAAAAATTTAAGGTTAGCTAAATAGGAAACGGGTCAAAGTGTTAAACTTGAAAGTCACCATAATGTAATTAAATGCGTAAAAAATCCTAAATCATCTTGTTAAGAAACAATTAAGAACTCTGCATTCATATTTAAGACTCTAATTATTTACTAAATTTTTTTTTGGACCAAAGTGTCTCAGGAAAATTCATCTCAAGATCGACCCATATTGACCCGTTTTCGACCCATTAGACCCATCCGAACTAGAAGTATTGCTACTTGACCTCTGTGATATAGAGAGAAGCGACATGAGGACCAATTGCTTTGCAGTCTCAACAGCTTCAACGCTAGAATCTGGAAGTTAAAGTTCAATTAGGACATGACTGCAAATTTATATGACAACTGCAAATTACTTACCTTAACGGAAAATGATGGCATAAAAGGCTCTATGGAACACGAAGGTAGGTTTCCCTGTAAAGGTTGCAGAATTTAGTTTCCTACATGCAATTAACACATCCGTTAATTCTTAAGCAAAGACAGAAGGACGGTCATCGTGGTATAATTTCGTCTATAAAACTGTAAACTTACTTGTAAATATCCATTTCCCTCGTGAGAGATATCCGTTGCAGCTTTCAGTCCTTGCTTTAGCTTGACCTATGTGAATCGTAAAACACGTACTTATTCCAATGAGAACTCGTTTAAGGGACCCTAGTGTACACCTTCCTTTATCGATACAATACTAGTATGTTTCAGTATCAAAAATTACCTTGTCCATCGCCTCCATGTATTCATCCACTTTAGTCCCAATGTTGTACCTCTGGTCTATTAACTAGCAAATAGTATCGCCATACTTCTACCGGTATATTTGTTTCCTTTGCATCATTACCAAAAACTCCTACACCTTTACTCTTTGAGAACTCACCTACACATGATATCCCAAAATGAAATTAATTGTAAGGTAATCCCACATGTCCCCAAAGTACACGAAAGTATAATCAGAAACTGTCTTGTAAATTGTAAAGTGAAAACCGCAACCCAACTTTTTCATACTTTAGGTAGTCCGTAACAATTATAGTCTTTAATAAAGTCCAGTTCTCATCAGTTCCTAGAAGCGTAGAGGTGAACATAATCTGAAAGAATCATTTCAAGCTCAATGAGGAAACAACGTCAAAGGTGTTGGCAGAACTTACGCTTTAAAAAACTCAGTATAATAAATACAAAAACAGCCCTGACAACAATAGCTAAGTAAAATCTTTAAAATTCTGCGATTATCGTACCAATGTTCACAGAAAAACAGTAAGTGAAAAGGTCCGAGAATAAGATGCACTTACAGTGTGAAAGGGTACATTATCCTTGCCCATACACTGATACAGCTCCACATCTTTAGGATTCTTCCGCCATTTCTCCCACTCAGGCGTGTAATAAGCCGTGATCGAGATATATCCAATCAGTGCATCAAACCAGACATAAAAAACCTTGTCTTTGAATCTCTCATGAGGGACATGTACACCCCACTTCAAATCTCTAGTAATACTGTACATCGTTGCCTTAGTCCTTTATCAAGCCATGCGTTTGTTTCATCTTTAGCATTCTTACTCCACGAACCTTCCACTGTGCTTTTGTACTTCTCCAGCTTATCTTTCAACAATGGGAGCTCAAAAAACAAGCGATTTGTGTCACGGACATGAGGACTGTTTCTGCAGACCTATTTGCAGAAAAAAATATAGTCGTAAACAGATATTAGAAAGAAAAAATATGCACCCATAGATAAGGATATGTATATCTAACTGTTTTCTTGTTGGATTTAGGCTAATATTTACCTTGCATTTAGGATCAATGAGTTCCGAAGGATTTAACAGTTTACAACATTTTTCACATTCATCTCCTCATGCAGAATTATAACCACAATCTGGGTACGGGCAGGTACCATCAACAAGCCGATCAGCTAAAATTCTGGCACACATCACAGTAAAGCTGCATCGTAAAACATATATGCATTACTTATTAGATATTTTTCACAAGATCGGAATCACGTTAAATACAAACAAAAATATATACATACTTGCTGCATCGTGTTCTCAGACTGCTTGTTATGGCATGATCCGGCGAAGATGAGTTAGTTGTGTTTACCTCCTGTGAGGAATAACCAATTGTGCATCCTATAAAAGGTAGACCAATTGTACACCAAATTAAGCATTTTCAATTAGTTAGCCGCTTTGAAATCACTATTTGTGAAGCAAACTATATGATATTATTCATCAATCATCAGAATCTATATACTCGACGAAACATAGTATGCATATTAAACGCTTAAGCATATAGAAATCTCGAAATAACTTGGATAAGTACCTGATTTATAATATTAAACGCTTAAGCATATAGAATCTATTCATAGCATTTTACCTTTTGCTATGAATAGAGTTACAGATATATATGAATAAAATGGTTATGAATTTTACATGAGCAAAGACACAAAAGGTCGAAATTCAAAAATTTAAGTATATAATAGCAAATAAAAAAGAAGATTACACATGATTAGATAGAGTTGACAATTATATTTCTAAGTAATTATCCCACTAAAAAGTGCTCAACTTCCACGATTACTTGAACATAAATCCTTCTTTGTTTATTATTATTATTACCTATATAGTGGTTGTTATGATGATAAAATTGAATGGTTTGGTGAAGTTCACTTATATGACGCATATAGGTAATTGTCTAAACATATTTTCTCGCTCATTTTGGTTGTGTCTATTTTGGTCGTTAACGACTTTTTTCCATTAACTAGCACATGCATATTTTTTTTAGTAATTCTGCTAATTAATCATTCTCATACAATACCTTTAAATAACACTTGGCATGACTTTGAAAACAAGGTTTTGTTGCCTGAAAAAATCATAAGAACCATTTAAGTTATGTCCATTAGTTACATTGGAAATTTGGAAGTTAAAAACTCCAATGTACACAACCATTAACAAGCCCCAATTACTTAACGGCGATGTTAGTTCCGAAAAAAAAACTCCGACCTAATTCCGCCTATAACCACATCTATTCCGACCTAATTTTCATTGAGGCATTTTATCAAACACTTTGTGTTCATGCTGAAAATGAAAACAAAGTAAACTAGCAATTATATAATAGATGAACACATCAATCATGATGATAAACATATTATAAAACGCAGCAACATACCTGAATTTGATAAACACTGATGAGGAAATCAAATCGACTTTGAATTCAATCAATTATGATAGAATTAATGATAACTATGCGGCGATTGGTGGTGGATGTTGCCGTGGTGGTTTACCGGTGGCGCGTGGATTAATGTGATTTAATCAGGGGAGATGTGGTGATTTAAGTTCACCATCGGTGAGATTAAAGATTTAAGCGGTACTTTGGGAGATAGTGGTGAGAATTGAGAGAGATACTGAGATATGACTAATTGACTACAAGTGAGTAATGTGATTTGTATATTAGTAAAAAAAATAAGAAATACTGTGACTTGTTTTAGTTTTCTTATCTATTTTTTTTCTTCTTCACAAGTTATACATATTATTTTTATATTCTTACATATAAATGAAAAATAATAATGTATTTGAAAGTTTATGTTTCAAATAATATGTTTAGTAATTTTGCATATTTTTCTATTGCAAATTTTGTATCCGTATGATGCGGGCGTCAAAAAAACCCGACCCGAACCCGACTAAGCTTATTCGGGTCGGGTTAGTCGGGTCAAAATTGAATTTGGGTTATTCGAGTCAACCTGAGTAACCCGAATACTAAATATGACCCGAACCCGACCAACCCGACCCGATTAACACCCCTACATATATCATCTGATAGTGTTTACAAATTTTTGGATAAATATATGAATATGCAATTTTGGTAAGTATATATATGTAATTGTCCTCTTAATCATTTTACAGAATTAGTCATAGCAATATGTGAAATAGTGACCAAGATTTCATCACTAATGTTTAATGACGAAATTTCTCGTCACTATTCATGTAATTTAGTGACTAAATAGTGACCACTTATAAGTTTCGTCACTGATTTTCCACCGATGACCAAAAATAATATCGTCACTATTTTCATATAAATAGTGACCAAAAAAAATTCTCGTCACTAAAGCTACTTTTTCTTGTAGTGTTAGCTTCATCAGCTTTCATGTGGTCATCATAAGGGTTCATCTCCATGTTCTTCTGGGCAGCTTTCAACTCACCTCTACATTTTTCAACTCTATCCTGTAGATTACCATTCTTCCATGCCATTTTCCTCATGTGATACTTTAGCTTTTTTAACTTCTTTTTCAACTTTAAACATATAGTATCCCTCAATCTCCATTTGCCATTCATTTTCTAAAGTGGAATGAAACTCTTTTTTCTCCACAATGAAATTAGAAAATCTAAAACTTTTCGTCATTTTCATCAAACAGTTAGAGATAGTTAAAACAGCTGTACTGTGATCAGATGTCATAAACTGACCCATAGCACTTTTAAACTCAGAAATAAAAGTCTGATTAACCATTATTCTATCCAGTTTTTTCATAATACTTATACTAGGATTTTTTGGAGATTTAAGCCAGGTGAAGAACATACCTGAGCTCTTAATATCTTCTACTTCAGCCTCATTTGTGCAGTCAATAAACTCTTGCATATCTCCATTAATATTTGATCCACCCATTGAGTGTTCCTCAGTCTTCATTGTGACATTGAAATCACCAAGAAGGCACCAAGGTTTATCTTTAGTTACCAGTTTAGCAGCTTTAATCTCATCCCATAACATTCTTCTGTCATTCCCACTGTTCGAGGCATATACAAAGGTAAAAAAAAAAATTGACTTTAGTTTCCACTGCCTCTAACAAACAGAACAAACTTTGTCTACACATATGAAGGACCATCTAGCAGTTTTTCATGCTTTTGTACCATTCACATTTACTGTATCCATTCCATTATTGACAGTAACATCATTAACATTCTCCTTTACAGTATCACAAACATCTTTAGCCCCAATCACACAACAATTAGTATTTGCATTTACAGTATTCACATTATTTTCAGTTACAGAGTTATCAACATTACATTCTTCAGAGACATTATTACAAACACTTACATTGCATTGTTTTCCCATACCCTTCTTTTGATTAGATTGTTTTCAGAATGAGCCTTGTGGTTTTATTACTTTTAAAAGCTTTGATTTTTTAATCCAAACAAGTATTTTATTTTTGGATTGAAATCCTCTTACGTTTAAAGTGAACATGAGATGTCATGTTAATAATATTGTGATTGTAAACAAAAAAGTTGGCTCTTAACTTTTACTAAAAAATGGACCCTAATTTCATTTATCTTATTTCTAATTGCCTAACATAACCTCTCATGTTAAATTGAACATGAGAGGATCTTAATCCTTTATTTTTGCAAGAGCTTGTTTTTCAAAACAAAAAATTACAGCTCAAAAAATCTTGAGAAAATTTCATACCAAACAGCAAAACCGTCTCAAAATTTTCGTCTGTCGTGGACGATAAACCAAATAGTAGTCCCTTTTAGAATGTAAAATTTGATATACATTGAAAGATTCATCATTACTACTAAACATGCTATAGAAGTCCAACAAGTAATCTATTGTTTAGATTTAGTAGCATTTTTCGAAGCAGAATTGTTGATCATCTCTATTACCGCAATTCATTTGGCCATCCATCTTATATTATTGACCACCAACTAAAAACTAATATAAATACATGCTAGTGTCCTAAAAAACCAATATATACACGTGTATACTAAGTCCAATATATCACGTTTTAACTATTATAATACAAACAAATATTTCTCACTGAAGATAGCTTGTTATCTTAAGTAATTAAGTATACAATTCGTGAGCAATTAAGAGATTACTAGTTCATAACATGCGATAAATCCTAACAAATTAAAAATTTCAATGAAACATGCAAAATTTGTTTTTGTTCTTTTATTTGTTTTGTTTTATGCTAACATGTGGTAATTGATGAATATAAGTGACCTCAAATTTGAATATAAACCATCCAAAGCTTATTATTGGGTTTTAAGGAAGGCTTCACATGAGCATATTTATATCGCATGCTCAGCCCAACGTGGCCCAAATCCAGCCCTACCAAACAGGCCCAAAAGGCATGTTTAGTGAAACGAGTTATAACTTTTATTTTAAGCCGAAAACATTAGTTTATTTTTTCAAAAAATTGTTTTGCGAATCAGTTGAAGTTTATTATCGTAAAATCACCTAAAAATAAATCAATTTAAAATTATATATATTTCAAGCTTTTATGTGTTAATGTATTATATTTTTAAGAGTATTTAAATAATTTGACTAATTATAAACCCTTATAAGAATGTTTTAGCTAACTTGTGCTTATGTAAGCTCATAGCTTATAAAATATTCATAAAATCGCGTAAACTTACTTTTAAAAACTTAAGCCTTTATAAGCCCATTATAACCGTTGACATCCTAATCATCCCAATAAAATATGAACGTGACATATCTCCTTTACTTAAGAAATATCTCCGCTTATTAAAATATGAACCCGGCTAACCACAAAAAAAAAAAAAAAAAAAAAAAAAAAAAAAAAAAAAAAGTCATAAAATGAAATAAAACTATTCGGACCGGTTAACCTTCAGGAGATATAACATAGCAAAGAAATGAGTTAATAGTGATAGGTGAATTGGACCAGTTTAATTATGAGTGGAGTGGACCGAAATGTTAAAATATGTTACACAAGGAATCGTCATTGTAGTCCTTTAACTTGTGATGCTGTTTCGAAATGAACCATATAGTTCAAAAAGTTTTAAAAGAACCTCTAGAGATAAAACAGAAGCTTTAAAAGGTTGACATAACTAGAGCCAAGAGTGACGTCATCCAAAGGTAGTAGCATCTACATGCGGAGTTTTTTTAGAAACGGTATTGTTTTCATTATAGTTTTAAAGTATGGATTCTATTTAATTTTCTTTGTAAACATGGGTTTTCACTCATTTTCATTACAGTTTTAGAGAAAAGTTCATTTAGGGACTAGTTTTTTTGTACATACCAAGGGACAAATTCCCACCATCCATTTAGTTTGATCTAATGGTGGGGATTAAACTAAGATTAAACATGAAAACCTAAGTCCATATCTTTTTCTTTCCTTATTCTTTGTCTTTTTTATTATTCACTTTCTTTATTTATTTATTTCCTTTTTTTTTCTTTTTTTTTTGGCTCTTTTTCCAATTAACGTTACACTTTTTTTTTTTTTTTTTCAATTCACGTTTTTTTTTTCTTTTTTTTAAATAAGTCAAGCTTTTCTTTTTTAAATAAATTCACGATTTTTTCTCATTTTTTTACGTTTTCGTCCGTTTTTGTCTGTTTTCACATGATTATATACGTTTTCAGACGTTTTTGTCCGTTTTCAGACGTTTTTTACTGTTTTTATACGTTTTCGTCCGTTTTTTTTTACGTTTTCGTCTATTTCAGACGTTTTTGTTCGTTATTATACGTTTTCGTCCGTTTTTTACGTTTTCGTCTGTTTTCAGACGTTTTTATCCGTTTTCGTCAGTTTTTATATGTTTGCAGACATTTTTGTCTATTTTCATACGTTTTCATCCGTTTTTATACGTTTTTTTTCCGTTTTTAGACGTTTTCGTCCGTTTTTATACGTTTTTGTCTGTTTTCATACGTTTTCGTCCGTTTTCATATGTTTTCATCCGTTTTTACACGATTTCATCCGTTTTTATACGTTTTAGTCCGGTTTCATATGTTTACATATGTTTCCGTCTGATTTCATACGTTTTCCTCTATTATTTTATGTTTTCGTCCGTTTTTAGACGTTTTCGTCCTTTTTCCTACATATTCGTCTGTTTTCTTACATTTTCGTTCATTTTCATAGGTTTTCGTCTGTTTTTCAATTTTTTTGCCAATTTTAGACGTTTTCATACATTTCAGAATATCACAAGTGATGTTCGGTGATACTCATACGTTTTTGTCTGTTTTCATCCATTTTTGTACATTTTTGTCTGTTTTCAAACATTTTCGTCTATTTTCATACGTTTCGGCAGTATTTATACGTTTTCAGACGTTTTTATCTGCTTTCAAACGTTTTCATCAATTTTTTACATTATCGTCTATTTTCAGACGTTTTCGTCTGTTTTTATATGCTTTCATCCATTTTTATCTGTTTTCATACGTTTATAAACATTTTCGTCCGTTTTTATGTATTTTTGTATGTTTTCATACTTTTCAGTAGTTTTTATACGTTTTCGTCCGTTTTCATCAATTTTTCATATGTTTTTGTCCCTTTCCAGGTGTGTTTTTACGCTTTCATACGTATTCGTTCGCTTTTCATATGTTTTTGTCCGTTTTCATACGTTTCTGAATATCACAATTGATATTCTTAATATCACAAGTGATTTTCTTTGATATTCAAAATATCACTTGTGATATTAATAATATCAATTGTGATATTCAGAAACGTATGAAAACGAAAGAAGACGTATGAAAACGAACAAAAACAGAAGAAAACGTAAGAAAGTGAAAAAAACGTGAATTAAAAAAATGTGAAAATCACTTATAATATTTTGAATAACATTTGTAATTATCTGAATATCACTTTTGATATTCGGAATATCACTTGTGATTTTCATGTTACAAAACATTAGTTGAACATCACTTGTGATTTTCTGAATATCACTTGTGATTTTCTGAATATCACATGTGATTTTCTGAATATCACAAGTGATTTTCAACTAATGTTTTGTAACATGAAAATCACAAGTGATAATCTGAATATCACAAGTGATATTCAGAAAATTACAAGTGATATTCATGTTACAAAACGTTAGTTGAAAATCACGTGTGATATTTAGAATATCACTTGTGATTTTCATGTTACAAAATATTAGTTGAAAATCACTTGTGATATTCGGAATATCACTTGTAATATTTAGAATATCAATTGTGATTTTCTGAATATCACTTGTGAATTTCATGTTACAGAACAATTGTTGAAAATCACTTGTGATATTCAGAGTGATATTCAAAATATCACTTTTGAAAAAATATGAATTAAAAAAAGCGTGAAATCACTTGTAATATTCTGAATATCACTTGTGATTTATATTCAGAATATCACTTTTGATATTCAGAATATCACTTACGATATTCTGAATATCACTTGCGATTTTCATGTCACAGAACATTTGTTGAAAATCACTTGTGATATTCAGAATATCACTTGCGATATTCAGATATCACTTGCAATATTTTGAATATCACTTGCGATATTATGAATATCACTTGTGATTTTCATGTTACAAAATTTTAAAAATCACTTGTGATATTCAGAATATCGTAATCACAGTATATCACTTGTTATATTCAGAAAGGTATGAAAACGTTTGAAAACATTTAAAAACGAACTAAAATGAATGAAAATGGACGAAAACGTATAAAAAAGGACGAAAATAATGAAAACAGATTGAAACCATATGAAAACGTATAAAAATGGACGAAAACGTATAAAAATGGACGAAAACGTATGAAAACGGACGAAAACATATGAAAACGTATGAAAATAGATAAAAACGTAAGAAAACGGACGAATATGTATGAAAACGGACGAAAACGTATGTAAACAGGCGAAAACGTATGAAAAAAATTCAAAAACAGATGAAAACGTAAGAAAATGGACGAATATATATATATATATATATATATATATATATATATATATATATATATATATATATATATATATATATATATATGAAAACAGACGAAAACGTATGAAAAAAATTCGAAAACAGATGAAAACGTAAGAAAACGGACGAAAACGTATAAAAACGGACGAAAACGTATTAAAATGGACGAAATGTATGAAAACGGGTGAAAACGTAAGAAAATAGACGAAAACGTATGAAAACAAGCGAAAACGTAAGAAAACAGACGAAAACGTATGAAAACAGACGAAAATGTAAGAAAACTGACGAAAACGTAAGAAAACTGACGAAAACGTAAAAAACCGACAAATATGTATGAAAAACGAAAAAAACGTAAAAAAACGCAAAAAAAAAAATGAATTATAGAAAAAACGTGAAGTTGGAAAAAAAAGAAAAAAAAAAAATAAAAAAAGAAAGAAAAGAAAAAAGGAAAAAAAATGAATAAATAAGATAGACAAAAAGGACAAAAAAAAAACATGGACTTAGGTTGTCTTATTAAATCTTAGGTTAATCCCCACCATTAGATCAAACTAGATGGATGGTGGGGATTTGTCCCTTAGTTTGTAACAAAAACTTAGTATGTAAAATAACTCACCTCTACAGTTTTAAACTTAAACTATTTAAAACGTGATATTGACCACCAACTAAAAACTAATATAAATGCATGCTAGTGTACTAAAAAACCAATATATACACGTATATACGTACTAAGTCCAATATATCACGTTTTAACTATTATAATACAAACAAATATTTCACACTGAAGATAGCTTGTTATCTTAAGTAATTAAGTATACAATTCGTGAGCAATTAAGTGATTACTAGTTTATAACATGCGATAAATCCTAGTAAATTGAAAATCTCAACGAAACATGCAAAAAAGAGAAAAACAAAGCTCAAGACTCAATCTCCATAAAAAAAAAAAAAAAAAAAAACAAAAATCATTGCAAAATTATATATCTATTCTATTCTCCAACGTCGGTGTGTAATAGAAAAAGAGTTCCTTCCTGGTCGGTGGCATTACAATATTGTTTGGGCTCACGGTCACACCTTCAGCCCAATACTATCTACAATTCAGCCCAGTACTCTAGCAATGTTACTAGGGGTGTTCATGGGTCGGGTAATAAACCGAATAAACCAAAAACCGAACTGAACCGAACCGAATATATAACGAACCGAACTTGTTAAAACCGAACCGAACCGAATTAAAAATTCGGTTTTCGGTTTGGAAATGGGTTTGGCTACCTGAACCGAAAATCGAATTTATATAAATATATATATTTTTTGTATATATTTATATTATTTTATATATAAAAAATATTCATTAAGATTTTATACTAATATAAAAAACACTTTTTTATGCTTAAATTTTTTTTTTGCCAAAAATATATATAATTAAATTTTAAAAAAAATATAAAAGTGTAATTCAAGTATAAATTTCGGTTTTCGGTTTTGACCCATAACCGAACTGAACTTCGGTTCGGTTCTCGGTTCGGTTCGGTTATCGGTTATGACCCAAAAAAAAATTTTAACCGAACAACTCAAACCGAATAAACCGATTAACCGAGAACCGAACCGATGAACACCCCTAAATGGTACTTCCCTTTTAACTTTTTAAGCATTATCCCGAAGTTTAGTTTGATAGACCTGCACCACCTCACTGTCCAGACGTTACCATCTCACCAAAAACATATCAAACCATTCAGATCAAACTTTACAGGTACTGTTTTTGAAAAAAACCATTTAGATCAAACCAATATCGATGTTCAAAGGTTTGTGGGATTTTGTTGTTTTAATATTATTTTTTCCGCCAATTAACTTTTGCGTTATTTTATATTATTCAAAATGAAACCTTAATATATATTTTTTTTGGGTTTTTTACAGGAATTGACTAGCTCAATGGCGGAAATGGTTGGCTGGATTATTAGTTGGGATTCTTTCGTTTTTCCGAGTATGGTTTTTTTTTTTTTTTTTTTTTTTTTTTTTTAATGATGTTTTAAGATTGTGTTGTTTATTGTTTAGGCTAACTAATAGTAAAAAAAATGATCAAAAATTGTTTCAGCATGATTGGAACGTGGCAGCAATGCCTGGACGACATACTATAAACGGTTAGTATGCGACTTTATTTGTTGGCGGCCAAACAAAGCCTACATAGTATAAACAGTTAGTATGCAACTTCATTTTATGTATAGGGGTTAGAAGTCGTTAAACAGCTATAAATCCAGTGTAAGCATAAGGCACAAAAGAATTTTAGAACTGTGAGCAGCTCAGGTAAAAAAAAATAAACCATTTATTTCCTTGGCACAGTGGAAGGTGGCGTTAGTAGCAGGAAGAGAATCAGGTGTTAGAAGGCCAGTTTTTAACCACTTTGCTGAGGAAGGTGCGACTTACGGAAGTGGATTGGTGCGGATGGTACTGATGACAGTCGAATATGTTTTTAATGATATGCTAGACACGTATTGTGTTTGTTAGATTTTATTTCAATTTAATTTTCTTATGTTTTTTTTCCCAGTTCACTTGACCTTACTGATTTGCTTATTTGGCATTGTTCAGGCGAGCGGGAAGAGGATATTGTTGCTGTAGGTTTTGTTGTTGATCAGAGTAACATATTTGTTAATGTTGTAAGTTAAGGGATATTTGAGTTTAACTTTCTTATTGTTATGTTTTAGATCAAGTAAAAAAAGGAAAAATAAATTAAAAATAGCGGGTTTAAGAAAATTCATGTTCACTGATTATTCCTATAAGGAAAACAGTGTCGTAAAGCCTACTGCAGCTAAACAGGCTGTCACTAATTTGCACATATTATTATTGTTCGTTTAGGATCCGCGCCCGTTGCGAGTTCTGTGTCAAATGTACACTTCTATTTGTATCTTAACATAGTGTTTTTATATTAAGTTGATTATTTAGTTTATGTGATGAATTGTGTAGGAAGTGTGCAACTATTTGTTACTAGAAGGCAGGTTATCGTCATCACAAACTTTGTTGGTTTCGCTTCAGCATTATTGTATTCAGCCTTTGACTCTCTCCTTTTTTTTAAGTTATCAGTGTGTGTACTCCGTTTATTTATATGAATTAAGAATGGTTGTTTCGTTTATGGCTGTTCTTTTCCTAAAATCTTTATGATAGATATTACGACATGCTGGAGGTAGCAAATATAAACCATTCTCAAATAATCGAAAAAACCCCTTCACCTAGTATAAACTAAATGCGATGATGTTGATCAATATTCAACTTACGAAGGCAAAGAGTTATTGTTCTTTTATTTGTTTTTGTTTTTTGCTAACAGGTGATAATTGATGAATTAATAACTGGCCTCAAATTTGAATATAACTATCCTATCCAACGCTTATTATTGGGTTTTAAGGAAGGCTTCGCAATTAGCATATATACATTTAGGCTTTTCATAAAATGGTGCCCTTATATCCCAGCTCAGCCCGGCCTGGCCCTACCAAACAGCCACAAAATGTAATGTTTAGTGAAACGAGTTATAACTTATACTTGAAGCCGAAAACATCATTTTTTTTCATAAAATTGTTATAAAATCACCTAAACATAAGTCTATTTAAAATTATATATATTTCAAGTTTTTATGTGTTAATCTATCATAGTTTTAAAAGTATTTAAGTAATTTGACTAATTATAAACAACCCTTATAAGCATGTTTTAGTTAACTTGTGCTTATGTAAGCTCATAGCTTATAAAAGATTCATAAAATTGCGTAAACTTATTTTAAAAAGCTTAAGCCTTCACAAGTCTATTATAACCATTGACATCCTAGTCATCCCATGATCGGTGTATTTTACATACACCTCATAGCATGCTAATTACGCATTATTGCTTTATTATTCGTTGTTATACATGTACCTTGAGGGTATTTGGTGATTATGTAGGTTATGCGTAAAAAGGAGCTAAAGTTGTGATATTAGAAGTTTAAAATGAAGACAAGAAAGATTTGGATATTGTCACATTGTCTTGGTCATAACTTGTTCATCCAAGCTCCGTTTTAGGCGATTCAAAAGGCCGCGGAAAGATAAAAGGGATAGCTGGACATTCAAAATATTATGATGCACGAAATTTGGAAGTTTGCTTGGGCATTTATCTGCTGGAAAAACCAACTCGTGGGTTGGACTTTTGAGCTATCAATATCATTGGACCCTATGCTACTAATTAATTGGACCCTATGCTACTAATTAATTACTTAAAGCCCATGGTGTTGGACTTGGTTTATTTGGACGAGTGCGGGTAATAAAGCCCAAGTTTTTTTTGGTTGGTTTGGACAGAAACGCAAAAAGGAGTTCAACCGGAAAGAAAAAAAATAAATAAATAAGGGTTTTGCTAAGGGCTGTGGTTAAGAAATAAATTTTTATTACATGATTACAATGAATGATTATGATTGGATGAAAATTCCAAAAAAAGCGGAAACAATCTTTAAATATATGGATTTACAACAAACACTTGATTTTGATTGGATGATTTAGTTTCCTACAACCAATTGTATTAGAAATTCACTTCTTAACCACAACCCTTCATTAGCAAAACCCAATAAATAAAGCTTGAATTTTGCACCTTATCTCTTCAATGATACACATCCGACACATCGATTATATTCCCTAACAACACCACTTGATGAGAGGATTGGAAACTTGGCCAATTATTGATTTGTAAGCAAGAAAAATACACGATTCGACCAATAGAAAAAGAGGAGCTCAGCCACCATTCTTTTTGGGTCATTCATTCGAAGACTACAAATATTTTCAGACTTTTTTTTTTTTTGTTTTTTTTTTAACAGCAATTTATTTACAAAAACTAGCAAAAAGCTAGAATTACACCGAAATCAAGTAAGGGTTTTTGAGCCAATTGTCCCAACTAAACGAGGCTTTACATCTATACTTATACCAATAAAATGCGTTGGAAACAACATTGTCAAAAATTAACGCCTTCTTAGGAGCTTTTAATGATTTTACTCCTAAAGGTAGAATTGTTTGGATCGAAGTTGAAGGTATTCCTTTCAAGCTTTGGTCGGAAAAGACTTTCAAGAGAATTGCTATCAAGTGGGGAGAATTATTGGACATTGACGATCAGGAAGACACGTGTTTTCATTCGAAGAGACTGTGTGTATACACGAAGACAAGTTTGAATATTTTATAACGATTCAAAATCATTTTCCGTGGTAAGGGGTTTTGGATTCGTACCAAAGAAGTCCCGGAATGGGTTCCGGAGTTTATGGAAGATTCTGATGATGATAATATATCTGAGGAGGGTATTAATGATGAGATTCCCATAGTTTATGATTCTCTTAGTTGTGGTGATGATAATGGCGTTGAAGACGTGCCTGAGACAGTGTTCGAAGAGGCTTCGGGACAGAAAGAGGTGCATTCAGAGGATCCTTTTGGCTTGTATTCTCTACTTAACAAAAATAAGGATGGTAATACGGAGAATGATCAAAGTCCCAAATACCCACCGGGATTTACACCTGATGAGGGATCGAAGGAGACAGAACCGAATAAGGTTAATGTTAGGAGTGATTACAACAACGGTGTTAATAATGGTAATGAGGACATTATGCAGAGTGGGCGGGACGGAACCAATGATAAGGAGGGCTCTACAAATAATGCTTCTGAATCTGTTAGATCTGGACGATTTAAGAAGTACGTGGCACCGAGAACCGGCGGATCGATATTAAGTTTGATAGATGAATTAGTGAAAGTGGGGCAGACTATGGGGTATAACATGGAGGGTTGTATGAATAATTTGACGAAGATTATTGAATCACAAGGAGCGTCAGTAGTTCATCGATGAACTTTCTTTCCTTGAACATCCAAGGCCTCGCCCAAAAGGCCAAAAAAGATTGGGTTAAGGAATTATGTGTTAAGAATAAAGTTAATTTTTTGGCGCTTCAATAAACCAAGATGGAAAAGATTGATGTGTTTAGACACCATGTATATGAACTCCCTCCTGACGAAACCTCTTCCAAACCCGCATTGGCAATGAAAGAATTAAACACATCCGTACCTAGAGCATTGAAGGTGGATCCGAACCTATCAGATTTAAATCTCACCTCGTTAAAGTCTCCCAACATAACCACCTCACCATCCCAATGGTTTGAAACATGTGCCAAGTAATCCTAAACCATCCGTTTATCTCGCAAATCATGAGGACCGTATACCACCACAATAAGAAGATTTATGTCGGACTTCAGCCACACCCCCCGAATAATAACAAAATAATCCGAAACGGTAATGTTACTTCTACTAAAAGAACTCGGGTCCCAAGCACACAGAATCCCTCCTGAATTCTGTGTGCTTGGGACCCGAGTTCTTTTAGTAGAAGTAACATTACCGTTTCGGATTATTTTGTTATTATTCGGGGGGTGTGGCTGAAGTCCGACATAAATCTTCTTATTGTGGTGGTATACGGTCCTCATGATTTGCGAGATAAACGGATGGTTTAGGATTACTTGGCACATGTTTCAAACCACTGGGATGGTGAGGTGGTTATGTTGGGAGACTTTAACGAGGTGAGATTTAAATCTGATAGGTTCGGATCCACCTTCAATGCTCTAGGTGCGGATGTGTTTAATTCTTTCATTGCCAATGCGGGTTTGGAAGAGGTTTCGTCAGGAGGGAGTTCATATACATGGTGTCATAAGTCTGCTAATAAAATGAATAAGCTTGATAGGTTCTTTATTTCTGAAAATCTTCTGAATATATGTCGTAACATTAGTGCCATTATGCTAGATAGATATTTGTCCGATCATAGACCTATTTTGCTTCATAAATGTTCTTATGTTTATGGGCCAATTCCTTTCCGATTTTATCATTACTGGCTGGAATTGGAGGATTTTGATCAATTTGTTATAGATACTTAGAAGTCTGCTCCAAGTGTGGGGAATAATGCTATGCGTAATATGATGTTTAAGTTAAAATTCCTCAAAGTTAAGATTCGGGAATGGATTAAAGCGTATAGATTTAGTAAGAAGGATTCGATCGACAGACATAGAGAGGAGCTTCGAAAGTTGGACGAGACTATGGACAAGGGCAACGGTTCGGATGAGTTTTTGATTAAAAGAAGTAAGATCATTGATTTGATGCAGCAAATCAATAAGATCCAATCTATGGATGTCGCCCAAAAGACAAAAATTAATTGGGCAGTGGAAGGGGACGAGAATGTTAGATTTTTTCATGGGATGTTAAATAAGAAGCGTAGCCAACAGAACATTCGGGGAATAATGGTTAACGGTATATGGAAAGATGATCCAGATAGTGTTAAAACTGAATTCTTTCAACACTTCAAGAGCAGATTCGATAATCCTAACGATGGTCGAGCTCGTATTGATATGTGTTATCCTCGTTCTCTTTCGACTGAACAACAGGTGGACTTGGAGTGTATGGTCACAAAAGAGGAGCTTAAGAGAGCGGTGTGGGACTGTGGGATGGAGAAGTCCCCTGGTCCGGATGGTTTTACTTTCGGTTTTTACCGACAGTTCTGGTTGACGATCGAAAATGATGTGTTTGAGGCGGTCAATTATTTTTTCACATATGATGATATTCCAATAGGATGCAATTCCACTTTCATTGCTTTGAGCCCTAAAATTCCGGACGTTAACATGGTCAAAGACTTCAGACCTATTAGCCTCATTGCCAGTATTTATAAAATTATTGCTAAAATCCTAGCAAATAGTCTCGTTGGTGTGTTAGAGAGCATTGTTAACGAGGTACAATCAGCTTTCATAGCGGAGCGTCAAATTCTTGATGGTCCGTTTATTCTTAATGAGGTTATGCAGTGGTGTAAAAATAAGAAGAAGAAGGCGCTATTTTTTAAAGTTGACTACGAGAAAGCGTATGATTCGGTTCGGTGGGATTTCTTGGACTACATTTTAAATAAGTTCGGGTTTAGCAATAAATGGCGTAAGTGGATCCAAAGTTGCCTAAGGTCGTCGAAAGGTTCCATTATTATTAACGGTAGCCCTACGGAGGAGTTTCAAATTTTCAAAGGGCTCAAGTAAGGTGACCCGCTATCTCCTTTTCTTTTTATCCTTATTTTGGAGAGCTTGCATTTATCTTTTCAACGAATTGTGGATGAAGGCCTGTTTAAGGGTATTAAGCTTAGCACCTCGTTAACTCTTTCTCACTTATTTTATGCGGACGATGCAATGTCCGTAGGTCAATGGTGTGATACTAATATCGATACCCTTTTGCATGTTTTGGAATGCTTTTATTACGCTTCTGGATTGAAAATTAACATGTGCAAAAGTAAGATAATGGGAGTTCATGTAGATGATACGAAGGTTAAGAATGCGGCATCTAAACTTGGGTGTCTTATCCTCAAAATTCCATTTCTTTACTTAGGTACGAAAGTTGGAAGGTCTATGTCGTGTGTTCATGAATGGAAAGAGGTTGTTGATAAGGTGAGGTCTAGATTATCGCGATGGAAAATGAATATGCTTTCTATTGGTGGTAGGTTGACACTTCTTAAGTCGGTTCTTGGATCGACGCCCATTTTTCACATGTCTATTTTTAAAGTTCGGCTGAGTGTACTTCAGGTGCTTGAGTCTATTAGAAGTCACTTTTTCAAAGGTAATGACATGAGAAGTAATAAAGCTTATGGGTTAAATGGAGTAACGTGTTAACAGCGAAAGAAAAAGGGGGACTTGGTGTTTCTAGCCTGTTTGCTCTTAATAGAGGTTTGATGCTAAAGTGGGTTTGGAGATTCTATTCGCAAAAAACATCTTTATGGGTTAGAATTATCAAAGCCATTCACGGGGAAGATGGGGAAATGGAAATGGATATTTATTCTGGAATTCGGTCATGTTGGTTGAACATTGTGCGTGAAGTTAAGAAGTTGCAAATTCAAGGGATTAATGTTTTCGACTATATCCTTCTCAAATTGGGAAATAGGGAGTCTATTCTGTTCTGGGAGGAGAAGTGGAGTAACGACAGTGTGCTGAAAGATCTTTTCCCTCGATTGTACGCGCTAGAAAGTAACAAATTGGGGACTGTTGGTGCGAAACTGAAGGATTCTAGCATGGATAACTCTTTTCGTCGCAAAGCTAGGGGAGGAGTCGAAATGTTACAATACGAGACTCTCAAGTGTAAGGGGAATGTACATTCCCTATGATGTATTATTTTGGATGGTAGGGTAAGAGTGTATGTAAAAAAAACAAAACAAAAAAAAAAAAAAAAAAAAAAAAAAAAAAAAAAAATTAAGAAAAAGAGAAAAACAATATAGAAAAAGAAAAAAAATATATAGAAAAAGAAATAGAAAAACATACGGACTACCATCCCGTTTCATTTTATGTTTGTTTTATGTTTATGTTATTTTTGATTCATTAGCTTAAGTCGAGTCTAGTCTTGGCTTAGCAACGCCATATTGTACATGTAATTAACCAAGATTATTAACTCGTCACCAGTAAATATTGCCTTTATCCAACAAAACCGTGTATTCCATATCCCTACACCTAACGTTTTAACCCTTTAAAAGACCTATTTGATAGTTTATTCTAGGTGCTTACGCCAAGTGGTGAAGGTTTGATCCTTTCCCAAGCCTATGGTAATCTATTTGCTATGACAGGTAGTGAGAGATGTTTTCCATTTCCATATTGTGATATTTACTTTATTACACCCCAGAGATGTGAGTATCTAAACACTATTTGTGAGGTGCTAGTGTATGACCTCCGTGGTTATTTTTGGTTTTTAGTGGAACGATTATTTGTTGTAATTACTTTTATATTAGTGTTAAATGACCCCTAACTTGTATTTTGATTAGAATAAAAGCGAATTTGCTTGAGGACAAGCAAATCTCAAGTGTAAGGGCATTTGATGAGGCGAAAATTTAAGCCCGAATTCGAATTTATTTGATCAAATGTTGCCCTAAAAGTGAAGAAAACGGCAAAGTCTCAATTTTCCTTGCTGCAACAGTACCTGACGGCGTCACAACTTCTTTAATGACGGCGTCAAGTGTCACAAAGGGGGTGGATGTAGAAGATATCCGAGACGGTCCAGTGTGTTTTTGGGCATAGGAGATGACGGCATCACCCAAGGCCGTCATGGTCCAAGTATTGGTGACGGCCCAGAACAATTTTACACATGACGGCGTCACAAGCAGATCTAGGCAAAACGATTTCATTATGGCGGCGAGTTGACGGCGTCACAAATTTCATCTTGACGTCGTCACCCTGTAAAATCTATATATATTTTTCCAAAATTTATTCATTAGTGTGCAACTTTGAGGGAAAAACCCTAGGCCAATTTTTACAGTTTTTTCAAGGGTTTCAACCCTTTGAATCTTTCATGTTCAATTTGAGATAAGTACTCTTTCAATTCAATCAATATGTCTATGTGTTGTTTGAATATATCTTACGCTTGTCTTCAATTTAACATGCTCGGCTAGATTTATTTTGTGTTTGCTTAGATATAGTGAAACCTAGATGTTAATTATGGGTTGATTGTTTGTTTATAGTTGTTACGGATGATTGTATTCGATGTTAGGCTTAAGAAAACTGGCAGACTTCCATTGGTAACTTGCTTGAACGTCTTAAGAAACATGATCGGAGGTGTACTACGATTTTTGGTTGTATTTAATGCGTAGGAGAATTATAATAATCCCATGTTAGGAGCTTCTAACGGCTCGACATAGGAGTGAAGTAGGATCCTATAGAGTTAGAGAATATTGTACATGGTCCTACGACTAGTATTAAGGAATATGACCCGTCATCCACGCAATTGTAACAAGCGATTAACCTGTAAAAGATATATAGGGAGTAATGAAATCTAAGTAAACACAACTTTTCCTATCATTGTTTACACCAAATTAGTATAATTAGTTTTATTTTC
This sequence comes from Artemisia argyi, assembly GCA_030686995.1. Taxonomy (NCBI): domain Eukaryota; kingdom Viridiplantae; phylum Streptophyta; class Magnoliopsida; order Asterales; family Asteraceae; genus Artemisia; species Artemisia argyi. The sequence continues at coordinate 214,458,165 of CM060685.1, read as the reverse complement.
ATTTCTGTTATTTTATTTTAATTGCATTAGTAGTTATTTGGGTTAGTTGGCTAGCAACTAATTCCGCCCATTCCTTCAAAACCCGAAATTTTACTTGCTTTCATAAAAATATAAAAATACAAAAAGAATCATCCCTCACCTCTAGACTTAGTTTAGTAGGCTTTCTAATCCTAGCGACACTATTCCTGAGTTAAACGATCAATCCCTCAGTACTTGTCACTATACTATACTACAACGATCAGGTATACTGCCTAGTGGGGGTTGTAAGCTTCTTAAGATCCCTTGAGAGGTAAAACCTTTTGCAAGGTTGCAAAACCACGCATCAACCCGAAAGAAGGGTGCCAACCGTGACCAACATAGTCGTGACCAACGAGCTCGAAGTGGTGGCCTATGGAGCGATGGTTTAGACCCAAGGAGGGGTGCCAACTGTAACCAACATAGCCATAACCAATAAGGACGTTGGTTCTTCAAAGGGTGGGGTATTGTTACGATCCCACATCGCCCAAGTATGGGATTGGGTGATGGTTTATAAGTTTAGGTGTCCTCTCCTCTTACAAGCTAGCTTTTTGAGTGAGTTCTACACTTGGACTTATGAACCGATACGAGCCTAGTATGGGATAGGTTCGTATCATAAACGTGCATTGATGTAAACAAAGAAACCAACATGATAAACTAACCAACCAAATTATTATAATAGATCAATACATAATCATAAGACTAAGGACTTAAATCTCTATGCTTATCTCTGCCAAAAACGCTTTTGTTTGATCAAATTAGAATTTGTGAGGATGTCACACGGGCTATTAGGAAACATAACTATCTCTGTTTTACATCCATCATCCCGACCATCGATGTGTGCTTCGTGTAAAATGCTATCTTTGTGATGACGTCTCCGGAAATATTGATTAATCATGGTCTTCGAAATCACAGTGTAGCACCCATTCTTTCTTGTGGTTCAATACCCAAACCTCCATTGTCCTATTACAATAATATATCCGAAAGGATGGTTAGATTTCCTTTTGGAAATCCTACTTATTGTCTTGGGAGGTTTAATCAACCCAAATTCCTCATTTTCAACATCAAACCATATTACTTGTCTTGCACCATCTTCGCCATTATAGCTAACCAACCAATGCAAACGACCATGATCAAATATATCTTTACTAGATATGTGATAAGATGGGACTTTGGCCTTTTGGTATACCTCGCCATGAGTTAGTGCCAAATACATACTGTTAAGAGAAAAGTTAAACTCTATCTGCAGTATTATTATTGTTGGTAAGTGGTAACTATAATATTTTGTTACAAGTATGATCACCAAAGTTGCAGAATGTGTTTTGGTATAATGCCTGTGGTAACAGGTTAACAATTTATACTTTTGCATAGAGAGAAACTCACTAACTGGGCCAACAAAAGCTTAATAATCCAGGCAAGTGTCATGCTAGGGCTGTTTAATAACCTCATACGATTTGCTTACTGAGAATGAAGTATGAACTATGCACAAATCATACAAACAAAATCATCTGATGTTCATAGTTGAGCTAAACTTCCAAAAAAAAAAAAAAAAAAGAAAGAAAAAATGCAGACGAAGCCCAAAATCTAAGTCATGAAACATATCAAACCAAGAGGTGAGATCAATATATAACTCATATTTGCCATATAACCAATGAACCAATCATAGCAATACATTTTTTTTAATCTAAATTAATAAAATAACAATTTTTTTTAAAACAACATATCTTGCAAACGGTAAATCTTCAAGCTACAAAAAATACATCATCGCGACGAGAATTAAATTATACATCTATAGATATGCAATTTTATTTACTTTCGACGAACTTTTTTTTTAAAAAAAATTTCCTCTCAGAAAAATCACACGTGATTCGTAAAAATCACATGTGATTTTTCTGGGCGGAAATTTTAAAAAAAGAAAAAGTTTGTCGAAAAAAAAAGTTCGTCAAAAGTATATAACAATGCATATCTATAGAATGATAATCTAATTTTCGTCGCGATGGTATGATTTTTTCGCGTAACGATTAACGGTTTACGAGATATTTAATTTTTAAAAAAAGGGTGAAAGTTTATTTTTTTTATTTTGATAAAAAAAAATGAATGGCTAAGATTGGTAATACTACTTTATTAGAGTCTTCACCATCGACCATCTACCATTAGAAACTTATCTAACCACACCAATATGCAAACAACTCTAAAACTAAGAAAAACATCTGAATGCTATTATTAGCAATGTCGTGAAAGTCGATGTTTAAAAAGAAATCAAAGGCCATGAGGAGTTTTGTAATTGTTTTCTTAGTTTTAATTTTTCGTTTTTCTAAGTTTTAGTAATACCCTACAAAAACCATCTTTCTCTCGCAGCAACCATCAGAAATAACCCTCCGCTACTCTGCAAATCAAAACATAACACAACCAATTATATCCTAAATGAATCAATTCAATTGCAAAATATAACACAACCAATTATAACCTATTCCTACCTTTTTTTTCATAGAAAATGTAAGGAATTGCCTACATAGTAATGTAGGTATGATTTCCCCATAACATATATATTCCTTTACTAGCTTATAGACCCGTTGACACCGGGTTATTTTTTAAAGAAATAGAGAAAATGAGATGATAAGAAAAGTAATAACGTGAACATGTTCCTTTTAAATTATGAAACAAAGAATGAGACAATGCGTCAATTATCAGATAATAAATTGCTTCTGTTACAATTACACTAACAAATGTCCAAGCTTGGGGTCTCCAAATTTTATTTTCTTGAGTGGCAAAAGATGTGTGTGAGCGCCTATCGATTTACAACCCAATATCCATGCCGTGCACACCTAATAGTCCATATATGAAGTGTGTATTTCACATACCTTTTGAAGTTTTGATCATAGATCTTCAAGTACTTCTCTATACATGACATTTGTTGTAGTTTTAGAGACATTACCATCCTGATCACAAACGACAACCTTCAAACCTTGCTTGCTTTTTACTCTTGAAACAATGTCCATTTTGTGCACACCTAATAATCCATAGAAAATGTAAGTAAAAGTAAGATGTGATTCATAATCCATTATAATTTAAAATATGGTAAAAAAACATGTGATATGTATATTGTACATACTTTTTAAACCTTGTTCATAAACCTTGAAGTACTTTTTTGTGGGCGACATTTGTATTAGTTTTAGAGATATTATCATCCTGGTCACAAACGACAACCTTCAAACCTCTTTTGCTTTTAACAGACAGTTGATCGATTGTTGAGAATATGTGCATAAATAATATATTAGATCAGGGGGTTATTAGATACCTACATTATGTGCTCCTAACACTTTATACTCGATACCTAAGCACGTATGAAGAAAAAAAGAGGGAGTCAAAAACTAAATTGAGTGTATTAAAAACATAGCTTATGAAGTGTAGATATTTAAAGTTTCGAAAATGCTCATAACACTTTATTACTCGATACTATATAAACTTCGATGTATATAAATTAACTTCTTTGTATACTAATGGGGTGCAGGCATTGAAAGTTTTGAAAAGTAAGTTTGATTGAAAAACAAATACTTCATTCGTTCCAAACTATAAGTTCATTTCCAATTTCCACAAAGTTTAATAAATTCTCACAAACTAATCTATTTACTAATTAAATATCTTATTTTATCCACTAAAGTGTATTTTGATTGGTTAAAAAAAAGGCAAGTACTTTGGGTTAACAAAAAAAATTGGAAAATGGACTTATAATTTAAAGACGATGAGAGTAATATAGTAGTCACATGTAGATCTAAAATTATTTCTGAAAAATTTACATGTCAAATACTTTTAACTCATTTTAAGCCTTAGTGTTTGACTATGCTTCTTGCAGAAAGCTTATCGTGTTTTCAAAACACTTGAAAACCATCTTGCAAAAACCTTTTTGTGTTTATAAACAAATATGACGTTAGCACTAATTGCCATGTCCACTTGTAGCGAAGTATCTAATCTAGCATGCTCAAAAAAATATAAAATCGTAGTTATATGTAAAAATTTACTGAAAAGTTTGAACTATATTAATACATTATCCACTAATTTAAAAATCCAAAAGACGAAAGTCACAAATTCAAAAGATAATATATAGTAACTTTGTAATATGTTTACTTACATAATATGTCTCAGAAATTGTGTGACACGACTTCCCTTATTACCTATAAATATTTTTAAAAGTTCACCCCAGCATACATCAAAATTCATACATGAAAAACGGAATTAACACTTGCATTGCCTCAGTGATTTTACATAATAAAATATAAAAGTATCACAATTATGCCATGAAAATGAAACATTTAATTACTTGTGAAACATAATAAGCATAACTAAACTTGAAAAATAAACAACACCACAAACTCGGTTTCAACACGGATTGTTGTGTTAGTAGTGACATACTTCAAGCGACTTTACCATGATCAAGTTAATCGTTATTTCTTCTTTGGGAGTTTTCATAGAGTATCTGAGAGTGAACTTGCCCATGAGTCACCAGAACTTAACCATGATCATTTAACACTTAGATCATATATATGTAAAAAGCATCTGAAAGCGAACTTGCCCCTGAGTCAATAAAACTTAACCATGATCATTTAACACTTCGATATAATATTACTCATTTTGAGCAGCATGCATAGGCATGAATTGGAACATGGTCAAACAGAAAAATTTTAAATATGTATTCATATACAAAAAGATAATTTACAATCTAATCTGCAAGTACTCACCTTGAGCATGGTTAATTATTGAATGGAAGATAAGCACTTACACCAACAACTATAGACTTTGGGTACTCACCTTGAGCATGGTTAATTATTGAATGGAAGATAAGCAATTACACCAACTATAGACTTTGGAGTAGTGTGTAGTCCTCCAATTGTAATTTAAAAAGCCGATATCTGAAAGGTAAGCTTAAGAGGTATATAATAGTCACTAACAACTCAATAGTCCAATTTAACAGCTAAAGAACACTACTTTGTATAATCTAAGTTAAAAATATGTGGGTTAGTGATCACAGTCTTATTTTATTTGTATGACATGGTATAATAACTGTCATCCGACATCCATGCATAAGTCTCGGCAAATATATATGTAGAGTAAATCACAAGAAGTAAGAATGATTAGTCCAACCACAAATTAAAATGTGATACTGTACTTATGATAGCAAAATTTGATAAACCACTGGTGTGAATGATTGCTTCTTTTTTAAATGTTAAGAAACTATTATTCATGTAATTCAAAACAAAAGCAAAAAGGCATAAATCAAATGAATTAACCATGCTATTAGCTCTTCAATCTCGATACCTTGTTCTTGATTTGTAAACACAAGCTCTTTTTCAAACACAGATTCAATTATACCTAACATAACGGATCATAAGATCACAACTACACCCTACAAAGATTCAATTATACCTAACATAACAGATCATAAGATCACTAAATTCAAATGCAAGAACATACAATATTGAGGACTGCTGCCACTAATTGAACTCTCAAAAGGGCTAATAAGATATTCTAAATATGTTGTAACCCAACGATACACCAAACATGAAATCTGTGCATAGTAGCCTTTTCCAGACATCAATTCTAGCATCTGATGCAATATCTTTGTAAGCAGTTGAATGTATCTTATTAGTATGACACTATGTAAATGATATATTGACGGACTGACCCATTCCAACCCATATATTATACCTAAGCTTACTGATTTTCTTTTAACATTAACATTTCATTTATAAACAAAATTTGACCCGTTTGCTTGCAAAAGTTTATTCCAGATACTACTAAACCTTAAATTGCGGCTTATAAAATTTGCTAACCACATGATCCATAATGATTTAGACGATAAAAAGTAACTATTAAAAGTTTAAAAACTTGTTAAATAAGAGTAAGAATTAAATAATCACAGGACAATGATTCGCTTCATACCTGTATTTGAGATCTTTTTGAAGAAGTTACCATCTATAAATGTGACCAATTGATCTAACCAAACAAATCAAACCAATCACTGAGCACTTTGAATAAATTAAAAGGTTGTTCAAAAATGATTTACGTTACATGGTATAACCTGTGTACACCTGTTTTGACCATCGTACCACATGCCAACGTACTATTAACTCACCATTGCACCATTGCACCACCTGCCAAAACTACCAAGTTTATGCACGTATGTACTATAACTGATATGACTTGCGTAACTTCGATGTAATATTTTTCATACCTTGTAGGTGACGTAAGTAAAAAGCTCGACAATGCTATAGGAAAGGACACGTACTATCTGCAATAGTTTGTGAGCCAGCAGCAAAAAGTATTTATATGAGAAACATGTAATGAAATATTCGAATGACGAAATATATGAAGTAAGTGGAGTAAGTACATAAGCAAAGTTACCCTTCCAAATAGCCTTTAATGCGTAAGCTTCCTCACAGATACAAAGGCCTGCAATTCATTTTCATATATCAAAGCTAAAGCATTATTAACCCTTGCAACCTGAATACCAAACAGCCCGCATAAGCAATTTCAATTGTCGATTCACAGTAGCCTCTATAAGCATTTTTCAATAAGCAATCCAAACAACCCTTATGAGTAGTTACAATAATAAGCAATCACATACAACCACTTTTAGCAGTTTGAATAAGCAATTTCAAATTTATCCTATAAAGAATACCTGAAAGCAATTTTAATAAGTGATTCCAAACAATCCCAAAAGTATTCATTTTAATAACCAATCAGTAACAGCCATTATATGAACATTCGATAAGAAGTATGAATACGAAACCTGGTGTTTTTACATTAAAGCTTATTCAATGTTTGTTAGAAAGTACACTTTGTGTTTAACATTAAAGCTTAATAAAAGTTCGACATACATGTGTGGGAATTAGTTGAAGCAACCGCTGCTGTAACAGTGTCTTTGTTGGTACAACCTTTTCGTTGGATTTCATAGCATTCCCACCATCTCAAAGAACCCTGTTTTGACAACTTAGATGCTACAATTTTAAGGGAAAAAAGAGCGTACACACCTGGATTAGTAAGCATTTTGACATTCACTAAACCATGGAAACTAATTAGAAAACAACAATAATCTAAAGCATAAAAACTAATGGAAGAACTCGCCTGAATTCTGGAAACAAAAGGTAAGAAAATTATGTTTGAGAGCAACGCCACCTTTCAGAAACATGCCCGAGAGTAGCTGTGACATACGTAATTTCCATGATTGCTTATTCCTTCTCCAAAAACAACCCTTACCCTAAATCGAATATTCAAATTCAGCTTTACAAACTTACGCATAAAATCTTATTTTTAGCTTAAGAATAATATAAGCTCATGGAAATAAGCTTATCCAAACACGCACAAGGATCTTAAAAACTTTTTGAAAACACACAAAATTATTAAGCCCTTCGTATACCCAAACGCCGCCTAAAGGTCATCAAAACTCTATTAACTAAATAATTAAACAACCATCTTTTAACATTTGAAACCTTTTTGAATGGGGCATTTCATCAAACTCAATAAAAACATTTTGTGAATGGGGCATTTCATCAAACAATTGGCATATGCTAAATGTCTATTTAAATTGATTATCATATGCATAGCAAATTAGCAATTATATGGATTGTAGAGAGTTGATCTAAATGAAAAGATTTAAGGGATTAAAATCTACATACCTTAAAACTGAATTGCGTATGCCCCTGCCCAATGAACAACAACAAAAATGCATATCTAAATCAAGAAAAATTCAAGGGATCAATATAACATTTGATTGCTACAACAGCAATCAAATGACTTGCGTATGTACTATAACTGATATGACTTGCGTAACTTCGATGTAATATTTTTCATACCTTGTAGGTGATGTAAGTAAAAAGCTCGACAATGCTATAGGAAAGGACACGTACTATCTGCAATAGTTTGTGAGCCAGCAGCAAAAAGTATTTATATGAGAAACATGTAATGAAATATTCGAATGACGAAATATATGAAGTAAGTGGAGTAAGCACATAAGCAAAGTTACCCTTCCAAATAGCCTTTAATGCGTAAGCTTCCTCACAGATACAAAGGCCTGCAATTCATTTTCATATATCAAAGCTAAAGCATTATTAACCCTTGCAACCTGAATACCAAACAGCCCGCATAAGCAATTTCAATTGTCGATTCACAGTAGCCTCTATAAGCATTTTTCAATAAGCAATCCAAACAACCCTTATGAGTAGTTACAATAATAAGCAATCACATACAACCACTTTTAGCAGTTTGAATAAGCAATTTCAAATTTATCCTATAAAGAATACCTGAAAGCAATTTTAATAAGTGATTCCAAACAATCCCAAAAGTATTCATTTTAATAACCAATCAGTAACAGCCATTATATGAACATTTGATAAGAAGTACGAATACGAAACCTGGTGTTTTTACATTAAAGCTTATTCAATGTTTGTTAGAAAGTACACTTTGTGTTTAACATTAAAGCTTAATAAAAGTTCGACATACATGTGTGGGAATTAGTTGAAGCAACCGCTGCTGTAACAGTGTCTTTGTTGGTACAACCTTTTCGTTGGATTTCATAGCATTCCCACCATCTCAAAGAACCCTGTTTTGACAACTTAGATGCTACAATTTTAAGGGAAAAAAGAGCGTACACACCGTGATTAGTAAGCATTTTGACATTCACTAAACCATGGAAACTAATTAGAAAACAACAATAATCTAAAGCATAAAAACTAATGGAAGAACTCGCCTGAATTCTGGAAACAAAAGGTAAGAAAATTATGTTTGAGAGCAACGCCACCTTTCAGAAACATGCCCGAGAGTAGCTGTGACATACGTAATTTCCATGATTGCTTATTCCTTCTCCAAAAACAACCCTTACCCTAAATCGAATATTCAAATTCAGCTTTACAAACTTACGCATAAAATCTTGTTTTTAGCTTAAAAATAATATAAGCTCATGGAAATAAGCTTATCCAAACACGCACAAGGATCTTAAAAACTTTTTGAAAACACACAAAATTATTAAGCCCTTCGTATACCCAAACGCCGCCTAAAGGTCATCAAAACTCTATTAACTAAATAATTAAACAACCATCTTTTAACATTTGAAACCTTTTTGAATGGGGCATTTCATCAAACTCAATAAAAACATTTTGTGAATGGGGCATTTCATCAAACAATTGGCATATGCTAAATGTCTATTTAAATTGATTATCATATGCATAGCAAATTAGCAATTATATGGATTGTAGAGAGTTGATCTAAATGAAAAGATTTAAGGGATTAAAATCTACATACCTTAAAACTGAATTGCGTATGCCCCTGCCCAATGAACAACAACAAAAATGCATATCTAAATCAAGAAAAATTCAAGGGATCAATATAACATTTGATTGCTACAACAGCAATCAAATGACTTGCGTATGTACTATAACTGATATGACTTGCGTAACTTCGATGTAATATTTTTCATACCTTGTAGGTGATGTAAGTAAAAAGCTCGACAATGCTATAGGAAAGGACACGTACTATCTGCAATAGTTTGTGAGCCAGCAGCAAAAAGTATTTATATGAGAAACATGTAATGAAATATTCGAATGACGAAATATATGAAGTAAGTGGAGTAAGCACATAAGCAAAGTTACCCTTCCAAATAGCCTTTAATGCGTAAGCTTCCTCACAGATACAAAGGCCTGCAATTCATTTTCATATATCAAAGCTAAAGCATTATTAACCCTTGCAACCTGAATACCAAACAGCCCGCATAAGCAATTTCAATTGTCGATTCACAGTAGCCTCTATAAGCATTTTTCAATAAGCAATCCAAACAACCCTTATGAGTAGTTACAATAATAAGCAATCACATACAACCACTTTTAGCAGTTTGAATAAGCAATTTCAAATTTATCCTATAAAGAATACCTGAAAGCAATTTTAATAAGTGATTCCAAACAATCCCAAAAGTATTCATTTTAATAACCAATCAGTAACAGCCATTATATGAACATTTGATAAGAAGTACGAATACGAAACCTGGTGTTTTTACATTAAAGCTTATTCAATGTTTGTTAGAAAGTACACTTTGTGTTTAACATTAAAGCTTAATAAAAGTTCGACATACATGTGTGGGAATTAGTTGAAGCAACCGCTGCTGTAACAGTGTCTTTGTTGGTACAACCTTTTCGTTGGATTTCATAGCATTCCCACCATCTCAAAGAACCCTGTTTTGACAACTTAGATGCTACAATTTTAAGGGAAAAAAGAGCGTACACACCGTGATTAGTAAGCATTTTGACATTCACTAAACCATGGAAACTAATTAGAAAACAACAATAATCTAAAGCATAAAAACTAATGGAAGAACTCGCCTGAATTCTGGAAACAAAAGGTAAGAAAATTATGTTTGAGAGCAACGCCACCTTTCAGAAACATGCCCGAGAGTAGCTGTGACATACGTAATTTCCATGATTGCTTATTCCTTCTCCAAAAACAACCCTTACCCTAAATCGAATATTCAAATTCAGCTTTACAAACTTACGCATAAAATCTTGTTTTTAGCTTAAAAATAATATAAGCTCATGGAAATAAGCTTATCCAAACACGCACAAGGATCTTAAAAACTTTTTGAAAACACACAAAATTATTAAGCCCTTCGTATACCCAAACGCCGCCTAAAGGTCATCAAAACTCTATTAACTAAATAATTAAACAACCATCTTTTAACATTTGAAACCTTTTTGAATGGGGCATTTCATCAAACTCAATAAAAACATTTTGTGAATGGGGCATTTCATCAAACAATTGGCATATGCTAAATGTCTATTTAAATTGATTATCATATGCATAGCAAATTAGCAATTATATGGATTGTAGAGAGTTGATCTAAATGAAAAGATTTAAGGGATTAAAATCTACATACCTTAAAACTGAATTGCGTATGCCCCTGCCCAATGAACAACAACAAAAATGCATATCTAAATCAAGAAAAATTCAAGGGATCAATATAACATTTGATTGCTACAACAGCAATCAAATGACTTGCGTATGTACTATAACTGATATGACTTGCGTAACTTCGATGTAATATTTTTCATACCTTGTAGGTGATGTAAGTAAAAAGCTCGACAATGCTATAGGAAAGGACACGTACTATCTGCAATAGTTTGTGAGCCAGCAGCAAAAAGTATTTATATGAGAAACATGTAATGAAATATTCGAATGACGAAATATATGAAGTAAGTGGAGTAAGCACATAAGCAAAGTTACCCTTCCAAATAGCCTTTAATGCGTAAGCTTCCTCACAGATACAAAGGCCTGCAATTCATTTTCATATATCAAAGCTAAAGCATTATTAACCCTTGCAACCTGAATACCAAACAGCCCGCATAAGCAATTTCAATTGTCGATTCACAGTAGCCTCTATAAGCATTTTTCAATAAGCAATCCAAACAACCCTTATGAGTAGTTACAATAATAAGCAATCACATACAACCACTTTTAGCAGTTTGAATAAGCAATTTCAAATTTATCCTATAAAGAATACCTGAAAGCAATTTTAATAAGTGATTCCAAACAATCCCAAAAGTATTCATTTTAATAACCAATCAGTAACAGCCATTATATGAACATTTGATAAGAAGTACGAATACGAAACCTGGTGTTTTTACATTAAAGCTTATTCAATGTTTGTTAGAAAGTACACTTTGTGTTTAACATTAAAGCTTAATAAAAGTTCGACATACATGTGTGGGAATTAGTTGAAGCAACCGCTGCTGTAACAGTGTCTTTGTTGGTACAACCTTTTCGTTGGATTTCATAGCATTCCCACCATCTCAAAGAACCCTGTTTTGACAACTTAGATGCTACAATTTTAAGGGAAAAAAGAGCGTACACACCGTGATTAGTAAGCATTTTGACATTCACTAAACCATGGAAACTAATTAGAAAACAACAATAATCTAAAGCATAAAAACTAATGGAAGAACTCGCCTGAATTCTGGAAACAAAAGGTAAGAAAATTATGTTTGAGAGCAACGCCACCTTTCAGAAACATGCCCGAGAGTAGCTGTGACATACGTAATTTCCATGATTGCTTATTCCTTCTCCAAAAACAACCCTTACCCTAAATCGAATATTCAAATTCAGCTTTACAAACTTACGCATAAAATCTTGTTTTTAGCTTAAAAATAATATAAGCTCATGGAAATAAGCTTATCCAAACACGCACAAGGATCTTAAAAACTTTTTGAAAACACACAAAATTATTAAGCCCTTCGTATACCCAAACGCCGCCTAAAGGTCATCAAAACTCTATTAACTAAATAATTAAACAACCATCTTTTAACATTTGAAACCTTTTTGAATGGGGCATTTCATCAAACTCAATAAAAACATTTTGTGAATGGGGCATTTCATCAAACAATTGGCATATGCTAAATGTCTATTTAAATTGATTATCATATGCATAGCAAATTAGCAATTATATGGATTGTAGAGAGTTGATCTAAATGAAAAGATTTAAGGGATTAAAATCTACATACCTTAAAACTGAATTGCGTATGCCCCTGCCCAATGAACAACAACAAAAATGCATATCTAAATCAAGAAAAATTCAAGGGATCAATATAACATTTGATTGCTACAACAATTGATGGTGGAAACATAAACAATGAAGAAAGACACATACCTTTGACTTCTTGATTGTCCATCTATCTATCTTCTCCAAACATATAAAAAGATGAAATAACAATACCAATTTTACCAATAAAAAGCTGGCATTGAGTACAATTGGTAGGGTTTATGATGAAGACGGAATTGATTAAAAAATAACTCATGAATGCTATTAATGAGTTTACAAAAATAACTCAAATTGAAACGTAGAGAAGAAGTGATTGAATGGTTTGTTGAAACGTTTTACTACTTTACAAAAATGTAGCTCATAGATAGGATTGTACGCTTGGAGCTAAAAATGGTAATCCACATCAGAATATTAAAACGATTTTTAATGCTTTGCGCTTAGGGGGACTTGTACAAAACTATCGTTTATTAGACAGTATAGATTATTTTTCACTTATTAAACCGACTCATATATAGCTGGGACAATTGGACAGGATACCAAAAACATATACCTTCCCAACTCCCAACACACCTCACCATACACATCCAAACACGAACATTTATTAATCCCCAATAACACAACCCGAACCGCCTCAAACCGGGTCCACCCCCAAAAACACAAAACACACACAAAAACAGAAACCCTCACGATCCAAAAATGGCATCACATCTCCTCGCTTCCCACACACGCGCCGCCGCCTCACTCCACACCCCCAACCCCTACTCCCCCCCCACCCCCACCCTCACCAGATGTTGCTGGTTTATAAAAAACGGCTGAGTTTGTGATCTCGAAAGTAGACGACCTGATGAACTGGGCCAGGAGGGGGTCCATCTGGCCCATGACGTTCGGACTCGCGTGTTGCGCTGTGGAAATGATGCATACGGGTGCTGCGCGATATGATTTGGATTGGTTTGGGATTATTTTTAGGCCGAGTCCTAGACAGAGTGATTGTATGATTGTGGCTGGGACTCTGACTAATAAGATGGCCCCTGCGCTGAGAAAGTATAGTTTCTGTTTTACTCGCGCTTTTTGTTTCGCTTATTCATATGTTTTATTAGTTGGCGGGTTAGTTTGCTTGTTTGAATTAGGGCTTGCAACACGCGTATAGAATATAATATAGTGTCTCTATTTGAAGTGATAATGTAACAATTAGGCCTAGCTGTTTGTTTTAGGGGGTGTTTGTTTAAGCTTGTATGTGGGCTTATGAACTTATTTGATTTCGCCTTATATTTCATAAGCCCAAATTTTCCGGCTTATTTTAGGATTTTTGGGCTTTTATAAGTTTATTATGTTATAATGAACTTATATAAGTCTCAAGATAAGCTGGAAAATTGGTGCTTATGAAATATAAGCCGAAAAACAAATAAGCTCATAAGCCCACATAGGGTGTTTGTTTAAGCTTGTATGTGGGCTCACGAGCTTATTTGATTTCGGTTTATATTTCATTAGCCTCAATTTTCAAGCTTATTTTGTGACTTATATGAGTTTATTATATATAATAAACTTATATAAATTCACAAGTCTCAAAATAAGCTGGAAAATTGAAGCTTATGAAATATAAGCCGAAATCAAATAAGCTCATAAGCTCACATATAAGCTTAAACAAACACCCCCTTAGTTTTGCTAAACACCCCCTTACTTCTATTTTACTCGCGCTTATCCTTTCATTTATTTATTTAATAGTTTAGCAGTATCACTGTTTATTTATTTTATAATAGTGTTTGCGAATAGTTAGTTAGAGATAGAGGTGTGTTACCAATCGCTTTTATATATGACTAACTAATAAGATGGCCCCCGCTCTCAGAAAGTAATTTAGCGGTATCAGCGGTAGCTGTTTATTTATTTATTTTATAATAGTTTGTTAGAGATAGAGGTATGTTAGATAAAACTAAACTAACAACTAGGCTTTTACAAAAACACACTCCTCATTTGGCAACCACACGCGCCACCTTAATCTAATCCTTTCTCATCACCGCAGTTACGTTACCAACGTAGGTTTATCTTCTGTAATTATAAAGTGTTCTAGGGGGTGCTTGTTTAAGCTTATATGAGGGCTTATGAGCTTATTTGATTTCGGCTTATATTTCATAAGCCCAAATTTTCCGGCTTATTGGGGACTTATGGGCTTATATGAGTTTATCATATCACAATAAACTATATAAGCCTACAAGTCTAAAAATAAGCCGAAAAATTGGAGCTTATGAAATATAAGCCGAAAAACAAATAGGCTCATAAGCTACATTTAAGATTAAAGTTAAACAAACACCCCCTCAAGACTAACTAACAACTAGGCTTTTACAAAAACCCTCACAATCCTTTAAAAAATGTCAGTCCTCATCCAGCAACCATACGCGCCACCTTAATCTCATCACCATCCCTTACTCAAGTGTAAAATGATGAAAAACTAAACACTTATTCAAGTAAATAAAACAACAAAATAAAATGGTTACACTTTATAATTCCAGATATAGCTATGTGTTTGCCAAAAATAGCGGTTAGTTAGCAGTAGTTTGTTTTATAAAAGTGTTTTGGTAACGTAGCTGTACTTCTAATTATAGAGTGTTGAATGAAACGTTAATGTTAAATGCTTTTTTTTATTAGTGTTTCAAATAGGAGCGTAAATGCTCCTATTTGAAACGTTAGTAAAAGAAGTGCTTATTGTTACTGTCATTTTACACTTTATGATTACAGATACGGCTACATTACCACACGCTTTTATAAAACAAACAACCTGCTAACTGCTAAGTTTGTCAAACATATTATCTGATATGTTTGATTGTGACTTGAAACAGTAGATTGTATAAATTAGCGCGATGTACGTTCTGTGATGAGCTTTTGCGGTGTTTAGAATACAATGCTTGTTTGGTAACGAGTGTTTAGTTTTTTGTTTTTGTATATTTGCTCCTCTTTGAAGCGTTGATAAAAGAAGTGGTTAGCGTCTAGCTTTTATGGATATAGCTATGTTAACGCCCGCTTTTAAAACTAACTGCTATTTGAGAGGGTGAGCTTATAATGACTGACAAATTGGTAGCTTATTGAGAGGGTGAACTTATTTGGTCAAACATTATTGATATCTACTTTTTTATTGATATGTTTTAGTTGTTAACAATTAATTGTTGATATTAGAGCTATGTTTAGTGGCGATCATTTGAAAAGTTAAAAAAATAAGTGCTTTATATCATTTTACACTTTAATGTTACCAAGCGCTCTTATAAAACCAATAGCTAACTGCTACTGCTAGTTTTGCCATAGCATAGATCTTATGTGATGTAATTCTGCTTAGTTCTTTTAAAAATTTTAATCAAATCCTTTCAGAAAAGGTTTAGTGACAACTGACAAGCTTTTAACTCTCTTATATTATGTTAGTTGAGATATTAATTTGTGATATTAGGGCTATGTTTGGGGACAACTTTTTGTGTGTTTAGAATATAATGTTTATTTGGCAACTAGTGTTTAGCTTCTTGATTTTGTCTAAACACGATCATTTGAAAGAAGCGTTTAGAGTTGGCGTCATTTACACTATAATTACAAATAGTTACTACATCTGTTTATAAAACAAACAGCTGAGCTTATCTGATTGTATATATCTTAGGGTGTTAGGGATTGCTTTTAGTTTGTGCTTCTACTTCTGCTTATAGATAAGTACGCATAAGCTGTTTAAAAGTTCTCATTTAAATCCATTAATGAATGGTTTTCGGGTTCCCCATTATTCTGCTTATCTGCCTACTTTTAAACAAATAGATGTTTTTGTGTCACCCAAACTGCTTCGGCTTATTTTGAAGTGTTGATTGAGATGAAATATGTATTTGTTTACTTTTACATTTGATATTTTTATAGATGGATTTTGATTAAAATTTTTTACTGAGTTAATTTTTCTGACTTTCTTTTTCTTTAATTTTTTTTTTCTTTTTTTTATTTTTTTTTATTTATTATTATTATTATTATTATTATTATTATTATTATTTATTTATTATATATATATTTTTTTACAAAATAAGCAAATCCAAACACTATATTCTATATTACCTTCATTTGAGGAGGAAAAATAACCAATCCTAGACACCCTTAGTTTAAGGTTATTAAGGTTTCATTAGTGTGGATTGTATTCTGTATGCTGGTGTGCATATATCTAAGGTACAAGGAATCACCACCTCTTTTTTGTTCAAGAGGTTTGATAGGAACTTATTTGGTCAAAGGCCGTTGGTAGCTAGTTTAATATTTATGTTGGATGTAGATAGCTTAGCTTCTAAAAAAATGCTTAGGTCTATGGTTGACAATTATTACAAGCATATAATCAGCCGTGAAAAAATCGATGCAGCTGCAGCTGCAGCTGATAGTGTTTGAATTTGCTAATGCTGTAAGCAGAGAATAGTTAATCGTTGCTTTTCTTTGAAAACCAAAAGTGCTTATTATTTGGCTTTTAGGAGATATTTAGTCTATATAAGCAACCCCCCCCCCCCCCCCCCCCTCCCCTCCCCCCTCCAAGCATCAGTACTGTATATTTTTCAATCAGGATCTCTAAGGGTTTCATGACTATGGAATATTATCTTGGGTTTCGTTATCACTTTATTGAAGAGGCTTGACTTGATAGGACCAAAGGCTATTGGTAGTTAGATAGAAACTTTCGAATTGCTGGTTTTTTTGTGCTTATTATATACTTGATTTTCGAGTTATTTGGAAGACCATATTAGTGCTTTTCTTTGTGATTAAAAAAGCTTACAGAACTTTAGGCAACATGACATATTATAGGTGTTTCACATTTGTGGAATTTGGGTCATTAGATAGTAATAGCAAAGTTGCTACCTTCTTCTTGCTTTCGTTTCTGCTGTTAGTTTTAAAGAGAGGGTTTAAGAGACATAGAATGATGTTGAATTGTTAATGTGAAATTTTAATGCTTTATTATACCTTGAGCGTGAGTGGCAATATTTTGGAGCTTCTTGTTTAAGCATATGTAGCAAAATACAATGTATCTAGAACCTAAGTATATAGGAGTTGCTGCTTCGTTTTTCATTGATGTTAGAGACTTGGTGATTCTTAAGTGTGGAGCACCATGCACTATGGATGGGATGATTGTTGGAGAGAGGGGGGGGGGGGGGGGGGAAGGTTGTCGAACTTGAATCTAACAATGCTGCATTTATGTATGTGTCACTTTAAGATATTGATTGCCTGTGATCAGACATGAGATAGCTGTCTTTAATGTGTAATTCTGATCCAATGTTCTATGTCATATGTTTCATCCTTGGGTTGTATCTTTCTTAGTAAGGTTTCCAAATTTTGTTTAAATTATTGAGTAGTATTAATGATTTTATGAATGGCTTCTGTTACTTCATTTGTGGTTCGTTTCCCATATCTTGTGGCCTTGAATGCGTTATTTACTAGTATACTAGTATTGTTATCACTTTTATTTTAAGAAGTCTTTTGAAATTTGTAAGATGCAACTCATCTAGGTGAAAATAGATATGGTCAAGTTGAAAGTTAATATACTACTATCTGATAATGTGTCACAATGGCTGTTTGAAAGTTGTAACCACACTCACCCGCATTCATTTCTCTACAGTCCAGTTTGACTTTCAAAAGTTTTACCTTTCTGTGTTGAAAATATTTTTCTATAAGATATCTGGTGAATGTGGCAAATGGTAAGACTATGTTGACCCCTAAAAGCCTTTCTTCATTCTTTTTAGGTTTTCAATAGATAGTTAATGAGTAACATACGTCTATAGAAACAAAAAGATAACAGTAAGGATCTGGCGTATGAATTAATTTAGTAGGTCTAATGCATAAAAGATACATCTTGGGCCACTTTTGGTACGTTTGACCCATTCTTAATTGCTAACCTTTTACGTCGATGTATACTAGATCGATCATGACCCATATTAGTATATTCATAAGTAATCAGTTCTGATTGTGTGCATCTTGTTTGCTATTTGTTTTCTTAACTCACATGACATGCTAAACTCATTTTTTTCTTGTTGCAGGGTGTACGATCAGATGCCTGAGCCAAGGTGGGTGATTTCAATGGGAAGCTGTGCAAACGGAGGTGGTCACTATCACTACTCATACTCTGTAGTTAGGGGTTGTGATAGGATTGTCCCAGTTGACATCTATGTTCCTGGTTGCCCACCAACAGCCGAAGCTCTCTTATACGGTCTTCTTCAGCTACAAAAGAAGATCAACAGGCGTAAGGACTTTCTTCACTGGTGGACCAAGTGAGGTGCATTCTGCTTATGGGAATTGAATAAGTTCTGTATTTGCTGTTCCTGCTTATGTTGGGAGAGTTGTTGTAAGACTTGCATAATTTGTGCTGAATGATTTTTGTATGTTTACGTTATGTGCTATAATGGCTTATTGTTGTTTTTGTTAAAAGATGGGATTGAATAAAATGCCCAAAAATGCTTTATATATGTAGAGATTGGAACAAAATCTCTTCAAAAGTTGTTGTCGATACTCTTATTTGTGTTATTTAGTATCGTCCGTATAATGTATAAGTGTATAACGGGTGCTTTCCCAGTGTTTTTCTGGATGCAGTTTCCCAATTGTATTTAAACCGAGTGGCCTGTTTTGGGAAAAATCAATGCCGAGTCATGTCGTTGACTATTAGGCTATCATTTAGAGTAAACTCCTTAAGGTAAAACGAGGACTAACGGTGCAAATAATTTCTCCATTATCTCTTAGCGAGATATAAAATATTTACATAGTTAGTCTTTAAGACTAACGATATTTGCACCGTTAGTCCTCTATCGTATATAAACTAAAAAGGGGGCAAGCTGAACCCGTGTTTGGGGGCGTCCAATGGTAAAATAATACTAAGGTGTATTTCTTTTAACCATTTTTTTTTTCTGAATTTATACGTTGTCTTACGTTTTAATCCATTTTCTTTACGTTTTTATCTCTTTTGTCCATTTTTATCCATTTCCCCCCGTTTTTATCCGGTTTTGTACGTTTAATCCATTTTTATTCCTTTTTTTTAACGTTTTTCTAAGAGAAAAGAATAATAACTATATTTTCCTTTAATTGTGTGTTTTTTTGCCGAAAAAGTGTTTTTTGTCGAAAAACAATTATTTTATGAATGAGTGAGTATTATTTCTTTGAGGAACCGCTATATGTTAGTTTTGTTATTTATTATTGGGTAAAAGTCAGAAAATAACAACTTACTATAAAAAATGTACCGTCTTGAAGCACTTACTTTTTTATTATTAAATACACTAATGTAGTTTCAAATTTTATCTTGACTTGAAACACTTTATATACCGTTAGTCATCATGTGGCAATATTAGTCCATTTAGTCAACGAACGTTTGCAAAGTTAGTCATTTTATACTAACGGTTATTTTTAATTAACCAAAAATTTGGTTTTTCTTACGTTTTTATACTTATTCATCCGTTTTTATACGTTTTAGTTTGTTTTTACATAAATTCGTCCGATTTTTTACGTTTTCGTCCATTTTTACGCGAATTCTTGTTTGGTTATTTATGATTTTCAAATTTTGAACATTCAATGAAAGCGAAGTTTGTCTATACGCTGGAGATAATTTGTCAAATCTTAATGGTCAAAAGTCAATAGTCTTTGCAATAATGCAAAAACCAGACCACCATGGCTCCATACATTAAACATAACACAAGAACACCACACACATCCACATCTATCTATGCAAGGACATTAGATAGAACAAGTAATCTTTATAAATATCCCACGACATAAATATAAATATACTGATATATAAAAAGACACAATTGATTTCAATACAACAAAAACGACCATCTTTTGGATTTATACAATAATATTCCAGCCATAATGTACCTAATTTCACTTATAAGCTTAAAAGCAATATGTAATATCACCGATATATGCAGCTTTACAATCATTATCATCATATATTAAGATTTTCCTTATAAGATATTAACCCGATCTGCACACTTCTATATTGAAGTAAACACCAGACTAATCAATAATATAAGAAAACTTTGTAAAATAGCTAGTACATATAATACCGTGTACATACAAATAAATAAATAAAAAAAATCATAAATAATGATGTAATTAGGGATGAGCATAGGTCCGGAACCGGAACCGATGGATCCGACAGCCGAATTTTGTGAAAAGTAGGAATCGAGAACCAAACCGAGTATAATTTTTGGCTCCGATTCTTTGGGTCTACCCGGATACCGATTTTTATTTATTTATTTATTTATTTATTTTTTTAAGTAAATAAAAAAAATAAAATCACGCACTAATGAATTAAGCCTTTAAAATAACAAAAAATAAATGATTTTTTTTAAGCATTTACAACCATTTACGTTTAAACAAATAACATTTAAAAACTAAATTATAAGCTCTAATAAACAATCATTATATAGTTTTACATATTCATATTTTAACAAAATAATAAAAGGTTTTCCTTCTCATTTCTTTTCACAAATCGTCCCTTTAGCGCTACGGCTAAGAATGTTGGAACCTCTGTCCAAGTAAAATCCAAACCAATGTCAAAAAGTAACATTACTAGATACTGATCGAGATCCTCACTTGTTCAAATGGAATTTGTATCATATGCCACTATTTTGGGTGTACATGTTACCTCTTTACCTCGTTTATGTGTATTACTACTTTGCTCTCAAAATTGAAACCAACACTTTAACACTTAATATCGATCAACGTGTTATTTCGTGTTTGGTCTTGTAACATCTACTTGCATCTAATGCGCTTGACATGCATTGAAACTTCAAATTTAATCCACAACATTGTTTTTTATTCATGAACTCAACTTGTTATCGAGTAATAATGTACAATTATATAGTTAAGTTTCACTATTAACTTAAGCAGTTTACTTTTACTAGACAACAAAGTTGTCACTCAAAAGTTCCCTTTAATAATGCACATATTTTGTCACAAGTAAAAGCCATGTGAATATGAAATTAGTGCTATCTTATTGGGTCCGCCTTTGATTCGTATATTATTTTTTGAATTCTGATGTTACTTTTGTTTTTGTGGTAGGTCAGTTACTTTCTTAGTGAGGTTTGCTTTATCACTTTATAAAAAATGACTTTTTTTTTACTAACAGGAAAAAAAGATGGTTTAATTTTGGTCACATGTCTTTTGCTATCACTATATTTTATTGCATTGCAAAAAAAAAAAAAAAAAAAAAAAAAAAAAAAAAAAATTACTACTAGAATTGGGATTTTAATAGTCAAGAAACACATTTAGCCACGATCAAAGTCGTGGTTAAAAGTCTACTAAATGACAAAATAAACGATTTTCAACATTTGACTATGGGAACCACTTTTAACGACGACAATGTCATCGCTAAAACTTTTCCAAACTTTGACAATGACTTTTAACGCAAAATTTGGTAAAAAAAAAATGAAGTGGAACTTTCTCAGCCCTGGCACTGGGGACGAAGCATAGAGGTCACTTTAGCTTGTTGTACCAGAGTGGTTCATCTTCAAAAGAACAAAAATAGCATGTAGAATTTCCTATTGATTTGTCTAAGGGATGGGATGTAAAAATGACATGTAGAATTTCCTATTCATTTTTTAGGTTAGTTTCTTTATTTTACAGCTTGGGGAGTGTCTTGAGTTCTTTGTTTGGATGTGTTGGGGTTTAATGGTCTTAGAAAACGTTTTTCATATAAAGTAAATATAAGACAAGCACATATATTTACTCAAAGATAAGCAGAGGCATACGAAAAACCACCAAACCGGATCCTTATGTTTATATTATTTATCTACGGATAATAAAAATACATGTACCTTATTAGCTCGGTATGATCAAGAAACCTTTATAATTAAAAGGTGATTATACTCTATAGTTGATCCACACTACACACACGCAATACCTAAGGAATGGTGGTCCTAACACTAATTGAGTAAATGCATTTTCGTCCTTGATCAAAGCAAGATAAAAGTCAAAATCCGAAAACCCTAAGAGGGTGTTTGTTTCGATTAGCCACAAGAGAGGGAGAGGAGAAGAGAGATTTGTTATTGTGTGTTATTCGATTCTAGGATTAGGCATTTGTATTTATACTAAATCCTAATATCCTAGAATCTTCTTAACTTGATCAGCAAGTTAAGCAAAAGCTTATTTTTCCCTCCCTTGGTCGACTACCTTAAGGGGTAGATTAGGACTTTCCTAATCATTGATTTGTTAGTTTATTTATCAATTTAATACTAATAAACGACTAATAATTTTTCTAACCTATTATTTATTTATACTTAATATAATAAATACTTAAGTTAAAATGACTTATAAATCATTTTAGGTGTTAATATAATATAAATATATTTTTTATATTATAACTTTAGGTATCTAAGTGTATTTGTGTATTGCCTTATAGGCCCACATATACTTAGCCATATAATTATGTAATCTGTCTTGAGCATATTCCATCAGGTTGTCTGGGGTGGGGTATGCCCCTTCATTTATGTTTACTTCAGGGCTTCTCCTCGATCGATGATTTCCATAATTTTTTGAGAAAGAAAAACCAGTTTGGTAGAGCTGGGGTAGAGAAGCAATCAACAGAATGGCTCCCTATTGTTCACATGTGAAGGCACTAGCTACATGTTGGTATATTTTGCGCTTTCCTAGGTGCGCATCTCCATCTACTAAAAGTAGGGGTGGTAGCAGATTAGGTCATTCGTAACCAGAGCAATAAATGATGCTACGACATAAACTAAAGTTATACGTGGCAGCCCCTAAAGGCGTAATTGATAGGTTTCTTTTTATTTGCCCATCTGAGTCGTCCCGTACTCCAAAAAGAAGAGGTGAGGTCCGGAAAATGGATAGATCTACCTGGGCAAGGAGGCAATGTAAATTAGTTATTGAAAGTGTTGTAATGTGCTTTACCTATGGTACCTAACAAGTCTTTCTTTTCGATAAGTAAGAATATATTGCATTAATTTCTTCTTCCTTCTTACAATAAAATATACCAAGGTAAGCTAGGAAATCCCCCTTCGATAGACAGGTGGCAACTTGACCTCTAAGTAAGGACAGGAACACTCATGCTCAATCAAACACTACAATCACGAAAAGACAGTCTTTGCTAAAAGTGTAAAATCATTAATTTTTTTTTGAAAGGTGAATTTCAACTTAGAAACGACCACCTTCGCGGAAAGCGAAGGCCCCATCGCCACCCCGCCAGACTATGTTGTCTGAACCGGGTCCACGCTGATCTCAGGTGGTAACGGGTTTCCCCCGGAAACCGTACTGCCTCCACACAAGTTTACCTTGCTGGAGAAACAGCCGGATGAAAACCGGGCCATGCTCAAGATTTGAACCCCGCAACATGTTGCTCAAGGGTTCAAATCCATCATTGCAATATATCTCCGGAACAATATGGTCTACAAGTGGACCACAAGTGAGGACTTCCCGGGTGGTCACCCACCCAGTACTACTCTCACTTGTGGCTCGCTTAACAAGTTAAGCCCCACCCACTAGACCGTAAGTCCTTTGATGTAAAATCATTAATTTAGTATGATGATTGGGAGGGAAATAAATAAAAAATGTTAAAATCTTTAGCCATGAAATAAGTACTGGCTAAAAGAAAATATATATATATATATATATATATATATATATATATATATATATATATATATATATATATATATA
This sequence comes from Artemisia argyi, assembly GCA_030686995.1. Taxonomy (NCBI): domain Eukaryota; kingdom Viridiplantae; phylum Streptophyta; class Magnoliopsida; order Asterales; family Asteraceae; genus Artemisia; species Artemisia argyi. The sequence goes on along the minus strand of CM060685.1, from coordinate 214,433,936 downwards.
TATATATATATATATATATATATATATATATATATCATTCTATTGTTAATTCGTTAAAGGTTACAAAATATTATAAAACTAAAATTATCTTTAGTGTAAACAAAATCGTCGCAAAAATTAAAAATATAATATTTTTGGCAAAACTAAATTTGCATCCAAAATTTTGGCTCGAAAATGTTTTCCCGCTCAACCGTTAGCGACTACACATCATGGCTAAAGGTTTAATACAAAATAACATATTCAATTAATATTTAAAATGAAATATAATTAGTTACTATATATACATTTTAAATAAAAAACACATTTTTGGTATACGCAAACTAAATTTATTTATTTTAAAAATTCTATTAATATTTTTCTCGGATTAAATCGTTGAAAAGTTAATAACAAGTTTAACTTGTATTCGTCATGTTTGTTACAAAATAATGCGAGTCATATAAATCTTGTTAACGATAATCCGGATTATATGTATGGTATACGGAACAATATACATACTATGAGATTATACATGTGATCTTGCATAATATCAAACGGTAATTGAGTGGTAGCTGATTACCGGGATTATACCTTTTGATCACGTAAGTCAGGTTAATGAAAATCAGGATATAAAGACAGTTGCTTAATACGCTTAGCTTGAATAGTATCGGATGTGATAAACATGTTTACTAGGATGATTTTTTTTAGAGTATACTTCACTTTTTATTTGTATCATCAATATACTTTGAACGCTTGCTCAAGGCATGCAATCAATGAAATGTAATGATTCCTTTACAAAAAACTTTAAGCGATAATGAATATGTGATCTTCAATAATACATGATGGTGATTAATTAGCTAGTAAGAGAACCGTGAACACATAGGATGTTCACGCAAGTAGTGATAATGATTGAATGGTAATGATGCTTGATTCTATACAACAATAAACCACACTCTATATTGTAATAACGAGAACCATGATCGCAAAGGATGTTCACACAAGTCATGTTAATAATGCTTAATCTATATAATAATAAACTATATTCGATATTGTGATATTATGAATAATAAACCACAGTATATATTATAATACATGCCCTCTATAGGTTTTACATAAATAGTTTCGGAAGTGATAACACTTGCTCAAATGACTTAAAATAGAATATAGTCTTAGGATGTCACCTTGTATATGGGTTGTCAATACAATCGATTTAATAGAAAGACACCGTGATAGGTCGGGGTTACTTGATCAATGGTCTCGAATAATCAACACTTGCATAGTGTCATACTATTTGATATAGAGGAATCATTGCATTTCGTAGGTGATGTTCACACAAGTTAAGTTATTAATGATTGATGTTAATACTATACTATACACTAAATTGTGATAAACATGAATAGCCACGACTTTCTGGCTTCTAGCCATGACTTCGGGTTGTGTCTAAAAGGCCTGATTATTGTAGTACGTTGTGTTCTTTTTGGGAAATGTAAATGAGGATGAGTAAAAGATACTAGGAATGGGTTCAAAGCCACCTCCCTAGCTTGGTTGCGAAAAACCAATATATTGGGATTTGATACCGCTATTTGATTGTCGTGTCAATGTACTAGACGTTCTTATCATTCCAATCACAATTCCCCTAGACCAAAGTACCAAACATGCCTTAAGTGTATGTACTTTGGCTTCTATCGTAATAACTTTTTAGATTCGAGGAATGCTCTATATACATAAACTTAATAAAAAAACATTTTAATCAAACGATGTGTCATTGTAACTATTACATCTATTGGGAAATTAAAAGAAGAGAAGTAATCATCAAAGTTAAATTTATCATGCCACGTCATTTTGTGATAAACTTTTTGTAAAATTTATGTGAATAACATTTCTTCATAAAATCATATTCATATTTTCAATACTAATTTTCTCCAAGTGTTTTTTCTTAGCTTCTAGAACTTTGGACACAACCATCTTTTATGGTCAACTATACTCGCTTTGCCAGTCTCTTTTGTCTAAAACACATGCCATCCCCTTTCATAGTTCATACCACATATCTCATTTACGCATTTTTTTTGTTGTGTTCGAGATTGTTCATATGTATTATTTAAAGGAATATTATAGTTTTTTTGTCATTTATCTTTCAGTTTTATTTTGTATGTTTTGTTGTAATTAAGCCTTGATGGGTTTTTATTTTCTTGAGTCCCGTTTTTTTAATCGTCTCAATTAAAGAAGTTGAATGTTTTTGTTTGTATTATTTATTTTTTGTTGTGGTAATATATTGCTTGCTTTCTAAAAAAAGAATAATGTAAGCGTCTTTCATAAAATTTTGTCTAGATGTTGATACTCGCTAATACTAGTATTAGTGATGTTTCATTTATAAAACAATACATACGCAAGTTACCAAATTTCTTTTTACCTTTTATGGAAGTTTCATTGCACAAGTCTTTTAATGTTAAACACGTTTTTAGTATAATGATTATTCATGAATAGTTGAATACAGAAACATGAGGTCCCACTTTGCTCAGCTTTAAGTCAAAAAGCAGTTGTCGTCTTTACAATAATGCAAAAAGTAGAGCTCCATCATTAAAGATAACAAGGAACCCCACACGCTTATTCACATTTTCTATATATACTTTTATGTATATCACCCAAACACTCCTTCACTTATTTTTTGTAACAACCTACACACCCTTTTTTGTTCAGATAAACAAACATACATACATGTTGTCTTCAGTCAATCATGATGACCTTGCTCACTTAAAAATCCCCCTTGAAAATGTTTATATAATAATGCAAAAACTTAGACAGCACAACCACATATACAAAACACACTAAACACGTTTATATGATTACCAGTTCACCACCAACCTACCTCCACTTCTTCTCTCAGTATATCTCGTGATAAGTACTCCTTGGTATCATGTTGCAACCCAAGCGCCCTTTTTAGTATAATGACTTTTCATGAATACAGATACATGAGGTTCCCACTTTGCTCAGCTTTAAGTCAAAAAGCAATTGTCTTTACAATAATGCAAAAAGTAGAGCTCCATTATTAAAGATAACAAGGAACCCACACGCTTATTCACATCTTCTATATATACAAACACAAACCTAACAGATTTTATGTATATCACCCAAATACTCCTTCACTTCTTTTTTTATCAACCCACACGCCCTTTTTTGTTCAGATAAACAAACAGATACATACATGATGTCTTCAGTCAATCATGATGACTTTGCTCACCTAAAAATCCCCCTTGAAGATATACTAGAAGCCACCAACAACTTTTCTGACATAAACCTCGTCAGAGAAGATGCATTTGAAAAGTTTTACGAAGGACGGCTCTTCTGGTCCGGTGAGTGGATTCATATATTTGCTCGGAGGTTAAATAAAGAATGGTTTGATGGAGACCAACAGTTTTGGATGGAGGTTTCCATGCTTTCTATTCTCAAGCACAAGAATCTGGTTTCTCTTGTTGGGTTTTGTGATGAGAATGACGAGAAGGTCATCATTTACAAGCGTGAGATCTACGGAGGTCTTTACTGGTATCTAAGTGACCCGAAGTTGTTGACATGGGTGCGAAGATTGGAAATATCTGTCGGTATTGCGCAAGCATTGAGCTACATTCATTATGATGAGTCACGTGATTTTAGCGTAATACACAGCAACATCGACAGTCTATCGATTCAACTAAATAAAGACTGGGAACCCAAGTTAGGTGATTTTATACGTTCCATGAAGATCAAAGCATCTGAAAGGCACAATTCTTTCAATATTGATGAAGTGTGGAGTACGGATGGGTATACAGACCCGACATATATAGAGACAAAAAGTGCAAACCACAAGTCGGATATGTACTCCTTTGGGATAGTAATGTTTGAACTACTGTGTGGTAGGAGAGCAGTAATCGACTACGACCAAGATAATAAGTACTTGGCTTCGGTGGCCGTTGCCCATTATACGGAGAAAAAACTCAATGAAATAATTGATTCGTATTTATGGAATCAAATGGACTCTCAATCATTCAACATTTACGCTGAAATAGCGTATGACTGCTTGAATGAAGAACGATCGAAACGCCCAGATATAGATGAGATTGTCCCAAGACTTGTGAAAGCGTTGGAACTCGCACGTGAAAACATGCCTGTAAGACCTCTTCTTTATACACCTTCACTACATCAGTTTGCATCTTAGATAGACCCCATAAACCTGATTATAGATAATTAATTGCCACTTGATATGATGACTTCCCAATATATGCAATGCTAATATAAAGCAAGTTAAGATTTTTCAAAATGACCAAAGTGACCATATCTGCTCAGTTCTTATATCCCTCTTCTACTTACATGCATGTAGTATAAGGTTAATAAGTTAATATTTTATCAACAATTAGTCACATACTGATCAATAAATAAATGATAGCGAGAATTTTATATATATCCAAATTTTGTAATATTTTTGACACATTAAGTATGTGACAGAAACGTTTTACATATTTTGTCGGTTATTAACGTAATTGAAATTCACGTTATTCGATCTGCCACCCGTACAAAGCTTTTAATTTATTTAAATAAACAATGAATTATATAAAAACAAAGGGACAAAAAACGCAGGTGATTGGAACTTGGGTGAAAAGCTTTCAGAAACTTTGATAAAAACAAATTTGCCACTCGGCCACTAGATTGTTAGCTTTTACACTTAAGGGCAAACCGATAAAAGTAAGACATTTTAGTACTTGCTTACCTGTATCTTTATAAAAAAGAATAAAAGTTTGTACAAAATTTGATATATAAACTAAATGTTGTTGGCCATAAAATTTCGAATTTTCATCTATTGCTCATGTTTTTCTATTATTTCAATTTCTACATCATGTTTTTCTATTATTTTTTTTTATACCAATATAGCTGTACATACTTGATATATTGACCAAATTGTACTTAAATCATATGCGCAAGGGCAATCAATATTTTCTAAAAAGGTATAGTAGGAGCGAATTGGAGATATTATTGTCTTACTTTTGACAAAATCGTAGCGAAGGGGTGTATCATGTATGATGTGCGACTATTTTCACTTCAAAATTCCCTTTTAATAAAAATTGCACGTTCGAGATTTCAACTTATTTTTTTATGGATAAAAGGATATTTACCACGGTATATTTTTAAAAACATGTAATTGGGAGTTTTGAATGAGCTATAATGGTGTTCCCAGTAAAAGAAAAATAACCAAATTAGCCTACATATAATAATACCATACCGAATGGGCTTGCAGGTAGACCAATAGAAACCCAAAAGAAACTCATAAAATGACCACAAAGTAAAACTATCATGAGCCAAGAGCCCAAGTAGCACTTTGATATGCCAAAAATGTCTCATGCAATCTTCATATACAAAATGCAATGTAACAACAACAACACAAGGCATAAAGACAAAATACAATGTAGCACAAACCAAACTATTAAGAAACTCAAATGTCATTATATGAATTATAAGATAGTAAAATTTATACAAGTGTCGCATAGTGAAAATAACGAACCTATTACCGTTTAGTTTAAAATTGACTTTTGGGTCCATTCAACCCCTAAATTCGAATTTTGCAATTTGTTGATTGTAGAAGGAAATATTGCTCATCTGAAACCATTAACGAAAAGGAGAAACTCAAACACAAATCCATTTGATATTAGAATTTAGTTACAGATAATAAATGTAATTAAATTAACTCACTAAAACTTAAGAACAAACGTCGCAGGTTAATTTTATTATCGATCAGTAGTTGTTAAGGATTTCGAATTCTGATATTTGAAATAGAGGAGTACAGAGCTCGGGCCGAAAAAAGCCCGGGCTTTTATAATTCAAAAAGCTCGGGCCTTAAAAAACTGGGCCGAGTTAAGCCCGACCCTAGCCAAAATATTAGGTCTAAATAATAATGTTGTTATAATTTAATCATTCATTTCTAAATAATAATTTTGTTGTATGTTATTATATAAAAATAACACATAATTTAGGGCTTTTTTTTTTGGGAAAACACTAGGGCATTTTTCTATAAAAAGTTCGGGCTTTTGGCTTTTTAACGGGTTTTTCAAAAGCCCCCGCTTTTGAAGGGCTATGGGCTTAGCCCGAGCTGTTGATGGGCTTTAGGCTTAGCCCGGGCCGGATGACCGGGCTTTGGTGGAAAATATAAGGACCATTTAGGCCTATTGGGTCATATCGGGCTTCGGGTCGCACTACAAATAAAAGCACCTTTCGTGACGACTAAGTCGTCACCAATTTACACTAAGTATCGTCACCAAGTGTGTTTGTGACGATATGTCGTCACGGATTTTGCGTCACCAAACCTTTGTCACAAAACACCTTCGTGACGACAAAGACAATGTAATTCGTGACGACATTTGGGGCCCACTTTTTCAACGCTAAGACTTTATCAGATGTGGGCCATCGTAAATTAGTGACGACATTGTCGTCATAAATAATTTTCGATATTTAATTTTTTTAATATTGTGCGATTTAAATCTTTAATAAAATGGGAAAAAAATAAGCTAAATCATTTAATTTGGTGACGACATTGTCGTCACTAATCCTTTTTTATTTTATTCATTCTTCAATTTAATTTAAATCATTTACAAAATGGAAAAAACATATTAAATCATTTACTTTGTGACGTCACTATTCTTTTTTTATTTTTATTTATATTCCAATTTAAATCATTTATAAAATAGGACAAAAAATAAAGCGCTTTAAATAGTGACGACTTTGTCGTCACTAAGTATGCCTACATATTAAAAAAAAAAACAGCAGCAATTACTGCATTTCTAGATTTTTTTGGCAAAAACCTACAAAAACTGAACCTGTAAATGACCTAGAAATAGGTCGCTACTCGACCCGGCTATCCCGGTAGTCCGGAGACGGTGATGGTGGTGCTAACCAAACACAAACACAACAAAAAAAACAACCTAAATTAAACAACCAAATTTAAATTAACTAAATTATAACATAAACACAATATACACGATAAAAAAAATACCTTTAAACAAAACAAACACAAACACAACAAAAGTGTTCACGGTGGTGGTGGTGGTGCAGCTTCGGTGTTGCTACCAGTGGTGGTTCACGATGGTGGTGTTGCTGCCGGCGGTGCCATCTAACCAACACAAACACAACAAACGAACAAATCAAGATTAATAAACAAAAGTTATAAGAAAAAACATACCTTTAAACAAAACAAATAAACAAATCAAAGTTCAACTATAATAACAAAAGAAAAATACCAAAACATATCATTAAATGAGGGTGGTTCACGGCTGTGGTGGTGGTGGTACGCGTCGGTAATGTTAAGAAATAAAACTAAAAGTGCCCAGTGGTGCAAGTGAAGATATTGGTGGTGAAAGTGGTGGATGTGGTGGTAAAAATGGTGGTGAAATGGTGGATTTAGTAGTGAAAGTAGTGGATTTAGTGTGTAAAAAATGAGAGAGTTATAGGTGTGAAAATGTTTGTGTTTGGTGAAAAAGTGTTAGCAGTAATGGATATATAGATCTGGTATATTTAGTGACGACATTGTCGTCACTATTTTCTCCCAAAATTTAAATTTTTTTGTGTGGCGGTAAACTTTCTATCGGGCGGGGCAATCAAAAATTTCGCGAAATTTTTGGTGACGACAATGTCGACACTAAACTAAATATTTATTTTAAAAATTAGTATTTATTCTTATCAAAACATTTTACTAATAAAATATAGAATGATTAAATTAGGAAAAATATTTGGTGACGACAATGTCGTCACTAAATTTAATATTTATTTGAAAAATGATTTAAATTACTTATAAATGTTTAAAAAAAATATTTAGATTAATTATAAATGATTAAAAATTTATTTTATAAATTATGTAATTAAATAGAAATACTTTAGGTATACAAGACATGTTAAACGGATGAGTCGAGATGATATCGTTATACATGAGATGTAAAACGGATGAGTGGAGATGATATCATTATACAAGCAGACATGTTAAACGGATGAGTCGAGATGATATCTTTATACATAATATGTTCAACAGATGATTCGAGATGATATCGTTATACATAAGATGTTAAATGGAAGAGTTGAGATGATATCGTTATACATAAGAAGTTAAATAGACGAGTGTAGATGTTAAATGGATGAGTTGAGATGATATCGTTATACATATTATGTTAAACGAATGAGTCAAGATGATATCGTTTACAAGACATGTTAAATGGATGAGTCAATATGATATCCTTATACATGAGATGTTAAACGGATGAGTCGAGTTGATATCGTTATACAAGACATATTAAACGGATGAGTTGAGATGATATTATTATACATAAGATGTTATACAGACTAGTTGAGATGTTAAATGGAGGATAAGAGATGATATCGTTATACATGAGATGTTTAACGAATGAGTCGAGATGATATCGTTACACAAGAGATGTTAAAGGAATAAGTCGAGATGATATCGTTATACATGAGATGTTTAACGAATGAGTCGAGATGATATCGTTAAACAAGAGATGTTAAAGGAATGAGTCGAGATGATATCGTTAAACGGATTATTGAGATGTTATCGTTATACATGATATGTTAAACGGATGAGTCGAGATGAAATCGCTATACATGAAATCATAGTTGTTAAGATCTTGATCTAGCTCTTAAAATCTTCCGATCTTACGATCCCGTTAAGAAAAAACGAGTCGATCCTTCGTAGGATCTTAAAAAGCATAGGATCTTAAGTATGATCTCGATCTTACCATAGGATCGTAAGATCTCGATCCGATTCGATCCTACTTCCCTTAATTTAACTAACTAATAAACTATAAATGAATGAATTTTGTTAAATTAAAACAATATAGCAAGTGTTGATTACTGTAAATGTTTAATAAGAGCAAGATATATAGATTTTTTTATTAAAAGATTCAACGTCCTTAGTTACCGATTAGATATTATTTTATTTTACAGCATTACGCGTCGCATTCTCATATTGCTATAACTTTCAAAACTCATTTTTCTTATCTAATTTTTTTATACAATCATCTTTGAATACGAATTACTAGAAAATAAGATTTTTAGACATTTAAATAGGATCTTCCGATCTCGATCTGATCTTACGTTATACAAGACATGTTAAACGGATGAGTCAAAATGATATATTTATAATGAGATGTTAAACAGATTAGTGGATACTGATACGTGGGAATCGCACCAGGCTTTACCTCCCGAGGGATCTCGAGAAGCTTACAACCCCCACCAGGCAGTGTACCTGATCGTTGTAGTATAGTATAGTGACAAGTACCGGGGGATTGATCGTTCAACTCAGGAATAGTGTCGCTAGGATTAGAAAGTCTCCTAAACTAAGTCTAGCGGTGATGGATGATTCTTTTTGTATTTTTATATTTTATAAAAGCAATTAAAATCTCGGGTTTTGAAAGAGTGGGTGGAATTAGTTGCTAGCCAACTAACCCAAATAACTAAAGATGCAATCAAAATAAAACCAAAAATCGTAGTACACCTCCGATCATGTTTCTTAAGACGTTCAAGCAAGTTACCAATGGAAGTCTGCCAGTTTTCTTAAGCCTAACATCGAATACAATCATCCGTAACAACTATAAACAAACAATCAACCCATAATTAACATCTAGGTTTCACTACATCTAAGCAAACACAAAAGAAATCTAGGCGAGCATGTTAAATTGAAGACAAGCGTAAGATATATTCAAACAACACATAGACATATTGAATGAATTGAAAGAGTACTTATCTTTAATAGAACATGAAAGATTCAAAGGGTTGAAACCCTTGAAAAAGCTGGAAATTTCGACCTAGGGTTTTTCCCTCAAAGTTGCACACTAATGAATGAAATTTGGAAAACTATATATAGATTCTACAGGGTGACGGCGTCAAGAAGGAATTTGTCACGCCGTCAACTCGCCGTCTTAATAAAAATCGTATTGCCTAGATCTGATTTTGACGCCGTCATGTAGGAATTTCGTTTGGGCCGTCACTAACAAATGGACCATGACGGCCTAGGTGACGCCGTCATGTCCTATGTTTGAAAACACTCTGGACCGTCACGTGTATCTTCCACTTCCACCTCTTTTGTTAATCTTTACGCCGTCACTTGGAGACTCTTGACGCCTTCAGGTACTTTTACAGCAAGAAAAATTGATACTTTGCCGTTTTCTTCACTTTTATGCTCCAAAAATATCCAAAATGATTCCTTTTATAGATTTCTCTCCAAAAGTACCCAAAATGACAAAAGGAACGATTTAGAGCAATATTTGATCAAATAATCTCGAATCCGGGCTTAAATGACCCCTTAAAAGTGGTTCATTTTTCGCCTCATTAGATACGATATCGTTATACAAGACATGTTAAACGGATGAGTCGAGATGATATTGTTATACATGATATGTTAAACGCATGTGCCGAGATGATAACTACACCATATCGAGAGGTCCATTTAACATCTCATGTATAACTATATCATCTCGACTCACCCGTTTAACATGTCTTGTATAACGATGTCATCTCGAGAGGTCCATTTAACATCTCATGTATAACGATATCTTCTCGACTCATCCGTTTAACATCTCATGTATAACGATATAATATCGAGAGGTCCATTTAACATCTCATGTATATGTTTGACTTGTTTTGTATAATGATATCATTTTGACTCATCTGTTTAACATCTCATGTATAATGATATCATATTGACTCATCTGTTTAACATCTCATCCATGTCGGGCCCATCACAATTTAGTGACGACTAATTCATAAGCTTTAATGTTGGACGTTTATCCATTTGTAATGTAATTCTATATGCTTCAATGGCTAAATTTCTATCAATTTTTGATGGTAAGCTCGGTTAACACAATGTCATCGGTAAAACGTTCGTCACCAGTTCTCCTATTTCTAGTAGTATACGTTTAACATATCATGTATTTTTTGAGTATTTGTTTTACGACGATACAATTTAGTTATAGTAAATTGTGACGACTTTGTCGTCACTAGGTAATTTCCCAAGAAAACTTAATGTAAATTATAATTTTTAAAGTCTTTTTTATTATAAAAAAGAAAGTAATTTAGTTATAATAAATTTTTTGTGACGATTTTGTCGTCACTATTTACTTTACTAAGTAAACGTAAAAAAAAAAAAAAAAAAAAAAAAAAAAAAAAATCTTTATATGGACTTTTTAAAACCTTTTTATTATAAAATATAAAATAATTTAGTTATAATAATTATAATTTCGTGACGACAATGTCGTCACAATTTATTTAACCATGAACACTTGCTTTGAAAAAACATTATTTATAATTTTTAAAGTCTTTTTATTATAAAAAAGAAAGTAATTTAGTTAAATAAAAGATTTGAGACGACTTTGTCGTCACTATTTACTTTACTAAGAAAACTTTTTAAAAAAAATATTTATTCAGAATTTTTAAAACTCTTTTATTATAAAATATAAAATAATTTAGTTATAATAATAGTTTCGTGACGACAATGTCGTCACAATTTATTTTACCATGAAAACTTGTTTTGAAAAATCGTTATTTATAATTTTAAAAACTTTTTATTACAAAAAAGAAAATAATTACGTTATAATAAAAATTTGGTGACGACAATGTCGTCACAAAGTAAAAAAAAACCATTATTTTTTGTTTTATTTATTCAAAAGATATTATGTATATATAAAAAAATATGGTGACGACATAGGCGTCGCTAAGTTGTGTGGGCCTCCGATTTATGTTTGACTAAGCAATTGGTGGTGGAAAAGGTTGAAAGTGGTGGGCCCCTCTAAATTTTGTGACGACATTGTCGTCACCAATAAAAATGGCGTCCCTAAAAGTGTTATCCCTTGTAGTGTCGGGCTTTTCGGGCGTTTTTTGGGTCGGGCCTAAGCCTGAGCTCGGGCTTTCTAATTCGAAATATTAATAAGCATAGCAGATCTTGTAGATCTATATTTTAGAAATGAAGATGGTTGGCTGAAGTTGACTATATTTTTACACAGGATGGAAATAATTAAATAGTAACCAAGACTTTATCACTAATACCTGTACCGCAAGATAGTTTCCAACATCTTCATGTGTTTCATTCACAAGTTGGACAATCATCTTGATATTCAACCCTTGCATACATCTCAAACTTCAGAATACTATCAACATCTCTACTAGTTTTGTTTTTTTTATACTAGTATCAACCATGAGCTTTTTTTAGTAAGGCAACATTTATTAAGGACCAACCAAAAACAAGATACAAAAGAAATGACAACCCACCTTCTTAACAAGAAAATTAAAAAGGACGATCCCCAAACGAAAGAAAACAAGAAAAAGCAAAACCACAAGGAAATACATAACAGAAACTAAAACATAAAGCCTATCAAAACAAGGACCTGCACTAAGACTATCCCTCTAGGCCTGCACTATAAAACCTACGAAAACCATAACACAACTGAATCTAAATTGGGTCGCATAACATTGACCACAAGAGAATGACAGCAAGGAGCAAAAAGATACACATCAGTTGTCGGACACACCCACTAACAACCACTGTGCACTAATCATCCCTTAGCATTCCACAAAGACTGCCCACTGTCAAACAAATACACAAGAAGCTGATGTAGCAGCAGACACATAAACCTCGTATATAGACAAGAAGCTGATGTAGCAGCACACACATAAACCTCATAACTTTCGCTGAAGCAGACCTGCACCACATTTCTGAACAACCAGAACACACTCGGAAAAATCAAGCTTTACCACATGGTAACGCACTGTAGCATTCAAAAATTACATATTATAAGTCCTTACTGTAACCGAATATTTTGCGGATCCCTTAACCAAAGTTGCCAATCAATCAGTTTATATTTGTATGATCTTCTCACCATCCATTCGTAACGTTTGAGTTGTATATCAACCATGAGCTGATACAACGTATTTCTGAAACTTTTTAACACAAAAGGATAGTTCTTCACTTTCATAGTCAACAGTTTGGCTTTTAAACTATACAATACAACATTAAACAATGTCTCTCCATTCCTTTGAACATTCTCAAAAATCCTCCAATTCTTGTTTTGCCAAATACCAAATAAAGTATCCCGCAGTAGCTACAAAAACATGTCTTTGGAAACAATTTCAAACTTCAGATGACCAAATATCAACATCAAACAATAAAGTATAATGCCAAATTAAACAATTTGGTATTACACAAAGCACATGCCATAGTTTTTTTCTGGATACCACTTTATGAACATATCTATATAGGCAACCTGCCCTTAATTGTCATCTGCAAGACAAAAACATGTCTTTGAATGCAATAAGGGAACGAAACAAGACAATTCCAATCTGTAGTATCCATTCAAAACTACATTGGTAGACAAAGAACATGTAATAACCTAAAATGGACGAACTCCACTCACCACTATGCAAAGTGTCTATCACCTATGTAGTAACATACTTACACCGTCTGATTATGGACCAAAATATGCTTTAAAAACACCACAGGAGCAAATTTAACTGCACTATCCAAGACTAGTATAACATACAAGTAAAGTATATATCAGCAACATGAGTTTGAAAAGGATCAGGAATTTCATCAAACACGTTGTAGGCACTTCATCAAACTCTCTTATTGTGTATTAATTCACGTTTTTACTTGATAAACAGATAATGTCTTCACCAAAGGACGATCTTGCTCACCTCAAAATCCCCCTTGAAACCATACTATCCGCCACCAACAACTTTGATCCGAATAATCGCATCAGGTCAAGGAGAATTTCAGTGGAATACAAGGGTCAGCTCTTGTGGTCCGGTGAGTTGATTAATATCAATGCACGGAGGTTATATAAAGGAAGGGATGACGAAGATGAACAAGTGTTTTGGACGGAGATATCCATGCTTTCTAGTCTCAAGCACAAGAATCTGGTTTCTCTTGTTGGGTTTTGTGATGATAATGACGAGAAGGTCATCATTTACAAGCGTGAGACCAGGGGAAGTCTTTTCAGATATCTAAGTGACCCGATGTCGTTGACATGGGTGCGAAGATTGGAGATATCTGTGGGTGTTGCCCAAGCGTTGAGTTACATTCATTATGACGAGTCACGTGATTTTAGCATAATACACCGCAACATCGACAGTCCATCGATTTTTTTAAATGATGACTGGGAACCCAAGTTAGTTGATTTTATACGTTCCATGAAGATCAAAGCATCTGAAAGGCACCAGTCTTTCAATACTGATAAAGTGTGGAGTACCGATGGGTATACAGACCCAACATATATCCAGACAAAAGTTGCGAACCACAAGTCGGATATGTACTCCTTTGGGGTAGTAATGTTTGAACTACTCTGCGGTAGGAAAGCAGTAATCAAAGACGACCTAGATAATAAGTACTTGGCTTCGGTGGCCGTTACCCATTATAGAGAGAAAAGACTTAGTGAAATAATTATTCCAAAACTATGGAAACAGATGGACTCGCATTCATTCAACATGCTCGCGGAAATAGCGTATGAGTGTTTGGACGAAGAACGATCGCGACGCCCAAATATAGATGACATTGTCCCAAGGCTAGAGAAAGCTTTGGAACTAGCACGTGAAAACAGGCCTGTAAGACCTCTAAATTTTCTCTTCTGCCATAATATATATATTTTTTCCTTTTTCATTTATATTAATTTCAATCAATTTTAAATAAAACATTGTGAGATGAGAAAACAAAACGATTTTAACATATTGAGTCACACACTTTTGATAAAACAAAGACATGTCTAAATGCGTGGTATAAACGGTTTTATTCATATTATCTATTACTGGTACTTTTATAATGATTTTTTTGTTGGTTTGTTAACCACTCTTTATTATAAATGATTCATTCTCTCATCTCTTTATTACAAAAATATTACCAACTGCAAATATTCCATGATTCATGCATAGAAAAGGGATATATTAAAGTTGTGCATTATATCGGCTGTGCATCGAGCATTTTATAAATGAGCTGTTATAAACCGAAATATAATAAAAGCTGAAATTTTGAAGTAAGTATAGTTAAGGCAAAGTTTTTATTTATGTCATATCTTTTATCTCACAAGCAAATATAAATGAGACCGTCTAAGTTTTCCTCAAAAAGTTATGTAATTAAAATAAAATTTTTAAATGTCTATTCAATACATGTAAAAAAATGTTGGTAATACGAAGACGAAACAAGCAAACAAAATCGAACAAATAAAGTGGAGCTTTATTCAAATTACCAAGCCAAATACAAAACCGAATTAAAGACAAATTATAATTCAAACGGTACCAACAATAATTCAAACGGTACAAATTATTCTAATGCTAATAATATCTCTTTGTAGGCAAACTAACCGTCATATGATACTTTCCTAATTCCAAACAAACTTATGGAACAAGTCAAACAAATTACAAAAGTTACCAAACAACCCTTAGAGTTTAAGTCACTGTTCTAACAATTTCTACCGTGACTTAAACTCCATCACCTGTTTCAAATCAAATTCAAAGTTTCAAACACTAGAGATATTAGCCAAATACACATCAAATGAATTCAAATTTTCCAAACAAATCAAACTGTCAATTACCAAAAGCAATCGATAACAAATGTTGACGACTTCGAAACGAACAATAAAACGTTAACCGAAAAATTCAAAACGATCAACCAAACAAAACAAATCGGCTCAAACGATATTCCACAAATACAATCAAATTCGGGCAACCAACTTTAAAAGCCCGACAAACGAAGATCCCAAATTTTCCAGATTAACAAATTCCAAGCGATCGATCAAAATTTCAAACGACCTAATAATAGTTAAGTCTTCGAACACAAAATCAATCTTCAAACTTCAAATACCAAATTCAAATTCAAATGACCCACTTATATTAATAAGTATTACGGTCAATTTTCAAACTTATTATCCAAGTATCAAAAAAATTCAAGTTAATAAATAACTTGACGAACGAGCTTTAATAATTCAAACGCCCCAAATATTGATACAAATAATAATTTTAATGACCCACTTATTATGATATATATTACGGTCCAAATTCAAATACAATTATCAAAGTAATACAAATATCACGAAACAAATACCAAAGATACGGTATGCTCAAGACTAATTCCAAAATCCCAACTTACTAATATCCACCAATCATCAAAAACAAAATTTTCAAAAGAGCCTAAAATGGCAAAACTATTCCAAAACAAGTAGTACCTCAGTGGCCAAATTTTTTAACAATACAACTTGTGGCCCAAATCAAACTATTAGCCCAATTCCAAACAAAATACCACTAACGATTGATTAGATCCCAAAACTCAAAAACTATTATTCCAAATTCCAAACCCTTAAAAAAAATCTCGACATAAACATCTGTCCTAATCCAGATCTAAACCAAAAAAACTTCAAATTAGAAATTCCATTACAAAATCCAAAAACGAACGAGCCTTTTTTCTTTTCTTTTACTTCATAGCTAAACGAACCTAGCTTGAGTACCACTTGTTGATATTACGAAGACGAAACAAACAAACAAAATTGAACAAACGAAGCGGAAGCTTTATTCAAATTACCAAACCAAATTCAAAGACAAAGACAAATTCTAATTCAAACGGTACCAACCACAAATTCAAAAGTCACCAAACACTAATTCAAACGGTATAAATATTCTAATGCTAATAATCTCTATTTATTGGCAAACTAACCGTCATATGATAGTTTTTTAATTCTAAAAAAACTTGTGGAACAAGTCAAGCAAATTACCAAAATTAACAAACAGCCCTTAGAGTTTAAGTTACTATTATAACAAAAAAGTATGCGATAAAAATTAGATTTAGGAGTTTGATCGAATTTATCATATTACTCGTAAAGTTGTTATTAAACAATTAAAAAAATGATTATTAATCAATTATGGAATGAAAAATAAAACAATAAGAAATGTATTTTAACTTGACGAGTACAATAAGAAATGTAATGTAGGAGAGATATGACGTTGACATACACAATAAAATCTTGAGAGGCAATAAATAGAAAAGAAATAAAGCCAACTTTATGGATATCACTTATGGCATGTTTGGTAGGGTGAAATTCAGAGAAATGAAATGAAGCTCAGAAATCAAATTCACATAAATGAATTCCACGGAAATTCAGTAAAAATTCTAGTGTTTGGTAACACCAGAGAATTGACTTAAGAAATCAGTAAAAAAAATCATTATTATTATTATTATTATTATTATTATTATTATTCTTATTATTTATTATTATTATTATTTATTATTATTATTATTATTATTATTATTATTTTATTATTATTTATTTATTATTATTATTATTATTATTATTATTTATTTTTATTTATTATTATTATTATTATTATTATTATTATTATTATTATTTTATTTATTATTATTATTATTATTATTATTATTATTATTATTATTATTATTTATTATTATTATTTATTATAATTATTATTATTATTATTATAATTATTATTATTTTATTTATTAAATTATTTTTATTTATTATTATTATTATTATTATTATTATTATTTCATTTCCCTTTTTTGAGGAAGAAAGAGTTCATTTCTTTAGTATATGGATGGGAAACCAACTCCCTATAAAATACAAAGGAGCCAATTCCTAGGAGTTATAACTCTCCACTTTTTTATTTCTATTATGTACCAAACACAAGAAATGAATTAAGTTTCATTTCCCTACCTTCAATTCTTTGTACCAAACATGCCCTTAGGATTGAAAATAATGATTACAAAAGGGACCTTTTGAGGAGATCCCAATATATACGGATGATGCATCACTTGATGTTAATTTGTGAATTAAATGAATATGTTCTGATCACATCCTTTTGTACTGAGAAACATGCCACGTAAATCATTAATTTAAAGTAAGAGTGAAAAGTCAGACTTGTCACTTATATATGGGTAACTTTAGTGGAATTATGGTCATTCTGCCTATATATTAAAATAGATCTTGAATTAAGGTTACAAATAAAAAATCCTAATAAATACAGGTAAGAACCACATAAGTAGGTGCTGGCTCAAAATAATTAAAATACATGTATTAGTTTTAGGAAAATGATATTCGTGAATAAAACCCGTCTAACCTTTAGATGAAGACACGTGACAATTTATAAAGATATGCTTAACTTGTTGTCGTTGAGTCATCGCCTTGCGTTTTTATCTCACCATGATGAAAATTAAGTTGACTAATATCAACTATTGTCACATATAGTCCTTATATGAAACGAACACCCAACTGCAACTGCATGTCAAGAGACTTCCCATACGTTTCACGGAGTGAAGACCAAATACATTTTTTATTTAGTTCTCCCACCTATACAATAGGTGTGTACGTACGCATGCATAATTTTAGTTTAGAAGTGGTCCACGTTACCACGTACCACCCATGCATAGTTTCTCATGTTTAGTTAATTTCTAGTCTTTGATTTATTCCTTTAAGTTTAGAAGATCATTCATTTGTTCTTTTGTTATTTAATCGTAATTACCTTGCATTTTGAAAAGGGAAAAAATGATCTAAAGTTTAGCTTCTATCACTATATTTCAACAATCTTCACCCAAGCTAAACATGATTATCTTTTATATCTATCGTGTTTACACTTACTGTACCAGCTTTAATTATCTTGAGAGTGATACACAAGATCCCATATTATATGTACTTAGCTTCTCACCATTTCGTCTCTTTAATAAATATTTTTATTGATCGATCAACCTAACTGAAGTGTTACATCCTGTTAATCAACACATATAGGGATCAGTGACCTTCGCATCTATAGGCAATGAACAGGGCCGGCTTTAAGGGAGTGCAAGAGGTGCCATTGCACAGGGCCACCGCTTAACGAGGGCCACAAAATTCCATGCACTTTATTATATGTATATACACAACATGAGGCTTGAGTTTAATTAGTTCACACACTAGTAATACGTGTGTATTTTGTATGTGTGTTTAAGAGCCTCTTTGTGGTGATGGCACGGGGCCACTGAAATCCATGAGACGGCCTTGGCAATGAACCCCAAGTCAGCAAAAACACAAAGTCTTTCCTCAATGATCTATCTCACTAAAAGTCTTTTTATCCGTTCATATATTTTGTATCAAGTATTATGTAATATAAATAAAAATACTTAATGTCAAAGTTGAAAAGTAAAAACCGAAAAAGTTAAAAGGAGACAATAATTTTAGGACGGGGGGAGTATATGTCTAAAGATATGCCTAAGTATAAGATTATAACATGTGAAAGATTTAGAAGTGAGGATAAAAAGAGAGAAAATGTGGAAGAAATATGTAAGTTGGTGATATATTTGCCATGTTTTAAGGTATATTATTTAGTCATCCATATAAGATTGTTCTTTTTTTGACTGCTTTGTTAGTTGTTAGTAGTTCAAGTCTAGCAGTGACATCCAATTAGGCAATATGCTGACCCCTCTAAGACCCGCATGTTCCTCCTTTACCGCCTGTAAGGGTAAAAGTCCCGAGTGGAACTCTAACTTGAGATCTCGCCTAACCAAACATTCTTTCCACAAAGTATATTAAGGAAACCTTGGTAACCAACTGAGCTAGCCCAATTGGTTATATCACCTCTCTTTAGTTATTAGGTTATCATTCTTTCTTGTGTTTAAATCAACGGGTGGTATGTTTGTTTCGACCATAGTGACTTCTTATTCCTTTAAACGGGTAACATGTATACCTGACATTCAACATCATAACTAATAACAAAAAAAAAATAAAAGTAAAAATAAAAAATAATAGTAATTGCAAATTTGAAGAACCATATCAATCCTCTTAGTCCAAACACAAAACAATAATTGAAAACTTAAGCACCACAATCTTACTTATCATGGGTGGTGATTAGTAATAGGTCATTTAATTTTATAGAGGAAAACATTGTCAATAACACTAGTTATATTGTCTGTGCATGCACGGGGTTTTTCCAGAAAAATTTAATTATATAGTATTATCGTTTAAAAACAAAAAATCTTATGTATATTTTAAAAAGTTAGAGCATCAACATGTGCGAAAGTTAGAAAAATAGTTAGCAGTAATTGTAAATTTAACCGTGGCATCAACCTTGTATTGGGTCAAAGGTTCTTTGATCACATGGGTTTACACATAAATCAAATTTATTTTAAAATTTTAGTTTACTATATGAACATATAAGAATTAACCCGTGAAAATTGTGATATAAGTACAACAAATAAATATGCATGAGTTTGTCATTATATATGTATTAATATCTTGTATAAAATTTTATTTGATAAAAGATTTAACTTTGTTTAGCTAACATAGATATTGAGGTTATGTGTCATAATCGAGCTTTGCTATTAGTTCAATTTTTTTCCACTAAAATTGATTTTGCAAAAAACACTCTGAAATCAGGGGCGGACCTATGTACAATGTAGGTGGTGCCCGGGAACCACCTTGGAATTTTTTTTTCTATTACAAGCAATGTAGCATTTTTGTAAGGAACTACCTTAGAAATATATAAGGAACCACCTTAAAAGCTTGGATCTGATAAAACACAAGAAGAATTAAGTGAGAAAAAAGAAAAAAAGATATGGCCGGATCAGAGATGTATTACTCTAAATCTGAAACCAGATGAAGAAGAAGACTACATGGGAGTTTGGTCCATTTTTTTTATTAGACAAAGTACAAAAAATATAAAATGCAGAAGTATGGTACTATCGTGGATATAGCAATATCTTATTCTGTATATAGCAATATTGAAAATAATTACCATTAGTTTGGATAAAATTTAAAAGTATCCTGTCAATAGCAATTTTTTTTTTTTTTTTTTTTTCATTTTTTTCCCTCAAGCATCATCTAGTGCATCTGTGTTCTTTGAGTTGTGTTTGCAATTTTGCAATTGTTTACAAGTAAATGTTAGAATACTAGTTTTCAAACGTTGATCAATAAAATATGTTCTCAGACCTTAGTAAATAGTATAAGAAATATTACAATTGAAGATTTGCTTGATTTATCTCAATTTTATCACTATGATAAAAAAAATTAAAAAAATAATAAATAAATAAAATATTTTTTAGACACACGTATACACATTGCATTGTCAATGAGTTATAGGGAAAAAAAATCAACTTTAATCACTGAACCATATGGCACATCTTAACCCTACTTATTGATCATTTGACTTGTTGACCCGCTAATTTATCGCATTGACTTAATAAAGGAACCACCTTAGATTTTCTTCTGGGTCCGCCACTGTCTGAAATGATGTAATTCTTTTATTATATAAAAGATTATCAATGTTGGTTGAAGGTTTATATTAAATTGTTATCCAAAATTAAGTGATTGAATTAAATTAAATGGTTAAGCCGTATTTATTTAAGGCCTTCTTTCTCTTTATATACACTGTATTTATTTATTAGTTATACTTTACTAATTAGCGTATTTATTGCAATTGATGTTACAGGAAAACTCAGTAGTTGAAGATACATCATCATTCATACATAAGAAGGTAACTAAATTCTCCTATATTTAGGCCATTGTGATAAAATCGTTGGCAACTAAAAACCGGAAAAAAATAAGAATAACACAAACATCATGGGTTGATTAATCTTATTTGTAGGTTTATGAGTTTATTTGAATTCGGTTTATATTTATGGGCTTTAATTTTTATTCTTTTTTTAATTTATTTTAAGACTTATGAGCTTGTATAGACTTATGTATCTTTAATAAACTCACAATTATGAAAAGGCACCTGTAAATCCCTCAACTAATCCCTCATGTTTTTAGAATTGTTGTTTTAACTGTTTTCATAACAAGTCAATATGCCCCGTGCGATGCATGGATCTTTTTCTTTTTATAATATATGTACATCATGTCAATTTTACATGTCGTTCCAAATGCGATTAAAAACAACCGTTTTAAAAAAAGATCTTGAAGATGCGAAGGTGCCCACGATTAGGGGTGTTCATGGTTCGGGTAATAAACCGAAAACCGAACCGAACCAAAAATAACCTGAACTGAACTTATAACCGAACCGAACCGAATTAAAAATTCGGTTTTCAGGATATAGGTTTGGCTATATGAACCAAAAACCGAATTTATATAAATATATGTATTTTTTATATATTTATATTATTTTATATATAAAAAATGTCTATTAAAATTATATACTAATATAAAAAACACTTTTTAAGCTTGAAATATATTTTTTTTCCAAAAATATATATAATTAAATTAATATATATATATATATATATATATATATATATATATATATATATATATATATATATATATATATATATATAAACAGTGTAATTCAAGTACAAAATTCAGTTTTCGGTTTTGACCCATAACCGAACCGAACTTCAGTTCGGTTCTTGGTTCTCGGTTCGGTTCGGTTCAGTTTTCGGTTATGACCCAAAAAATTTTTTTAGTCGAACAACCCGAACCGAATAAACCGATGAACACCCCTACCCACGATGTCGAAAATTGTTTCCAATCACAAATTAATTAAGCTAAAGGGTTTCAAACAAATATCAATATGTTTTGATAGTAACACGTAAACATTGAATATCAATTTAAGTTGAGACATTATTGTACCAACTATCATTTTTTGGATTATTAAGTATCACAAATCAAAGTTTAAGCGAAAAGAAAAGAGTAAAACAAATCAAGAATCGTCGTGCAACTTGTGTAAGTATTGACACCATTTTAAGACATGAAACTTAATTTCAAAATTATTTCTTGCAGCATCAAACAATTATATAGCTTACGTGACCCTATAAACATGATTAAATAAGGTTAATTTTGAATAGTAGAGTTACTCAATAATAGAATATTCATTATGTGTACTAATACATGAACTCTAAAGTTTCATTCACGTCATTAAATACTTATGATGCACAAAATATTAGATACATGCTTTAAATAGTTTCAATACTTCTAAGTTGATTTAAGACTAATACATGTGCTTCATAACAAATTCTTTACATCGGACCTTTAGTGGCAAATATTTATCTTGTGATTATTAATGCGGAAAAGTGTCTACTCCTGCGATAGGAGAAAAGAACCTATAAATGTTAAGCATTTGTCAAAGCAAAATAAATAAATAAATAAATCTTTTATAATAAAATAAAACCCCTATTGAAAATTTTGCATTTCAAAAAAATCAATTCATACCTGATTTAATAAAAATTTTATTAAAAAAATATTATTTTCTTATTAGGTAATATTTTATATCTATTCATAACACAAGTACAAGATAAATACAAAAAAAAATAGATAAGATATTTAAAAAAAAATTATTTATTTTGTATTTATCCACGACACATGTAGAAGATAAATACAAAAAATATAGATAAGATATTTAAAAAGAAGATTATTTATTTTATATTTATCCACAACACAAGTAGAAGATAAATACAAAAAAATAGATAGGATGCAATTAACGATAGGATTAAAATTTTTAAATAATTATTTCAAAAAATAAAAAAAAAATTATTTTCTTATAAGTAATATTTTATATTTATCCATAACACAAGTAGAAGATAAATACAAAAAAAAAATAGATAAGATATTTAAAAAAAAGATTATTTATTTTATATTTATCCACAACACAAGTAGAAGATAAATACAAAAAATATAGATAAGATGCAATAAACAATAGGATTAAAAATTTTAAATAATTATTTCAAAAAATTTTTAAAAAACCGCGCGTGCACGGGCATTATAACTAGTAAATAAATAAATAATAGGTGAGCTTTTTACGAGAATTATCCAATGCATTTCATTGCCACTTTCAATTTTTCATCTAATTGCAAAAGAAATTAACAAAAGAAGTGTTACATGCTCTAGACTAAACTGTCTTACAAGCTCGGCACATAAGACTGACATGTTGGCAATAACACCAAAAGGGTGTTTGTTTATGCTTATTTGTGTGCTTACAAGCTTATGTGATTTCCGCTCATGTTGCATAACCCTGAATTTTCTAGCATATTTTAAGACTTATGCGTTTATATAAGTTTATTACTCCTTTCGTCCTAAAATAATTGCCCACTCACAAAAAACATATAGCTTTCTTTTTCTTACTTTTTGCAAAATGATAGTTTTACCCTTAGCTAATTAATTTATAATTTCTTTAAAGTTGTAATAACAACTTATTAGTAAGGGTAATGTGTTAAACTTGATCTAAGTTATTTATCTATTTTTTAAAGTGGACAATTAATTTTGGACAACCTATACTATAAAAAAGAAAGAGAGAATTGCAAAAATCATCCCTAAAGTTTGGTCAAATTGCACGTTTCATCCCCTATGTTTGGAAAGTGAAAGGATCGTCCCTGTGGAGAAAACTTTAGTGCAAATATCGTCCCCACAGGGATGATACTTGCACCAAAGGTTTCCCCAAAAAGGACGATTTTTGCACCAAAGTTTTCTCCACAGGGACGATCCTTGCACTTTCTAAACATCGGGGATGAAACGTGCAATTTGGCCAAACTTCAAGGATGATTTTTGCAATTCTCTTAAAAAGAAAGGTAAACAATAAATTTGGGACAAGAGAGTATATCATAATAAGCTTGAGCTTATGGCACAAGGATAAATGTAACGTTGGGGATGAACTTGGTGTGAAAGTACTGTTTTAGGGGTGGTTGGTGAAATTATTTGGTGGGAGGTACAGAATGTGATATACTAATATAAACCTACGGACACGAAGTTTGACATCTCGTCTAAATTAAATAAGAGCCAAAAAGAAAAAAATTTGCAACTAAAGTCACTTAGCTTCTTTTATGTTTATATTGACAATGAGCCACCAAATCGTGTTTGTTCTCAAATCAACACTTTACCAAAGACATCTTTGTGGTCAAGTTTTAGGTTAATAGGAAATCTTATTGTCAACTATAAATGTACACCGTAATAGGATATCTTTGGTCAACTCTTATTTTACTTGGAGCTTTTTGCCTTTTATCACATATCTTTTTAAATACATTTCCCTTTAATTTATTGTCATACTCTTCAATGTTAGTGTGTTTGGAGGTCAAAGATTTTGTTTCCAATCTTTGATCAATCATTAATATAATATCTGTTAAATAACAGTTCCAACACCTCAAAATAGAACTGCAAGCTATAAAATCAGCAACCAACGAGTTTGATGATTCCCATTGCATCGGAAGAGGAGGATTCGGAAAAGTATACAAGGGAGAACTCATCAATTCGAAGGGGCAGTCAGTTGTGGCTCTAAAGCGTCTGGATCGTGCATTTGGACAAGGGGATCCTGAGTTTTGGAAAGAGATCATTATGCTTTCTCAGTACAGGCATGACAACATTGTCTCTCTTTTAGGGTTTTGTGATGATTGTGACGAGAAGATCCTTATATACGACTATGCATCAAGGAGAAGCCTCGACTTGTATCTTAATGACAAAAATCTAAGGTGGGTACAACGCCTTAAGATATGCATTGGGGCGGCACGAGGGCTTGCGCACCTTCATAATCCTGGTCAAACCCAACAAAGAGTTTTGCATCGCGACATTAAAAGTTCCAATATTTTATTGGATGAAAATTGGAATGCAAGGATCGCAGATTTAGGTCTATCAAAGTTTGGTCCCGCAAACCAGCAATTCACTTTTCTTGTCTCCCATGGTGTAGGGACAATTGGGTATTGTGATCCATTATATGTACAGACAGGTTTGCTAACTAAAGAGTCAGATGTCTACTCCTTCGGGGTAGTGTTATTTGAGATGTTGTGTGGGAGATTGTGTATCAGCAATAACCACGATCAGCACAAACCTTTAACCGCATTGGTTCATAAATGCTACGAAGAAAAGACCATAGCCGACATCGTATATGGTCATATAAAGGATGAGATAAATCCTGATTCTTTGAAGGCGTTCACAACTATTGCTTATCAGTGTTTACATAGAGATCAAGAACAACGTCCATTAATGACTGAGGTCGTGAATGCACTTGAAAGTGCACTTATATATCAAGTAAGTTTTATCCGCGACTTTCTAGCCATTCAATTTGAGAATAATGTTTACTGCTTTCGTTTTAATCCGAATAGCACGCAGACTTGAAACCACGTTTGGTTACCGTGATTTGAATCATTTTAACTACTCTTGATTAGGAATCAGTAAATCACGTTAAATTGGCTAGATTTCAATGTCTTAAATATAATACCAGGTATACACGCTTTTAAGTATGAATATAAATAAACATGTAGGTTTTATCATTTTCATAAATAATAACTGAGCTGTGTTTACGTACATATGGCTAACTAATTACGCCTCTTGTTAGGTCCCAAATGAGCCACCGACTTCCAGCTTGTCTCAGAAACTACGAATAAGTTGACTGGAATAACGTATCAGCAGAAGAGGATACCTGCCACGGTACGTGGATTCTTTTACTGGCAAGTAGTAATTGCATTTTTATTGTTCCTTTACATCGTTCTTTCCAATAGAGCTTACAATTTTATTTTCAAGTCTTTTGTATCATGGTCATATATAAATTGGAAAATGATATTTGTTGCTCGGGGCAATTACATTTCTACCTACTAAAACTTGCATATTTGCATATTTCACCAAAACATGCGTAAACAACATTATACATTATCCATTAAAAACTAATATTTTAAGAAAATATGCAAATATAAATGTTTAATTGGTTATACATGCAATTCCCTTTTGTTCCTAATATTTGTGCATGCAAATACTCCTAATTATGCGATCATGATACTTGGAGAATTGGATTAAGGGATGATAAGTGATGGATAGTGGAATCCAATTAGTGGCATGTATGTTATGGTTAGGAAATGAATTAGGAAGAAAACTTAAGAGGATATAAATGTTGAAATTCTTTGTATATGCCAATGACCACTCATACACTACAAAAGAAATGTCATTTTACCACAATAATTTGTACACACTTTTAAAAAGTGCGTAAAATATTTTGAGCTTATAACAGTAACATTTATAAATGTGTAAAAATTGATTACATAAATAAGTGTGAACAAATTTTGAAAAGCAAGTGTTTTCGTACTTATATTGGTTTTCTGAACTAACTTTGTTACGACTTTCTTCAACCTAAAACTTATCCAAATTAAATTAGGCTGTGCTCATATATGCTTATTCAAATATTTAAGGTCCTAATTTTCTTTATTTCCGAGTAAGATATTGAAGTATAATGTATAGATGGTTGACAAAAGTGTCACTTAGCTTCTTGGATTTGGTTCTATCTTCAATTTCGGCTTTGTCGAGTAACTGTATAATCTATAACGTACATGCAGATTTCAAGAGGTGATTGAGCTTTTGCCGCAACAAGTATTTCATATCAAGTGTACGATCAAAAGTCAAATGCTGTCACCAGATACGGAATACGTGTGCTACCTACTGTTCATGCTTTCAGAAAACTGCCAAGGAATGCATTGTCCAGTGAAAGTACGAGATGTACTCCACCAAGAGAACAAAGAGGCTGAATTTGTCTATTTTATAACCCCAGAGCCATCGAATATACATGATATTACTCGGGTTCCAAAACAAAGGGAAGATGGATGGATGGAGATTCAACTGTGGAAATTTAACTCAGCTCATGAATTCAAGGATGACTCTCTTTCTATGAATATGAAATTTACAAGTATTGAAGGTCCCGTATCCGGTCTCATTGTTTGCGGCCTTGAGTTTCGGCCACTGTAAAAGAACTATTTGCGATACTTCATGAGAATACTTTATTGTTTGATAGTTGTTAAACATTAACAACGGCTGTTTTAGATAATATCATTTTCTATTGGGTAAATTTTGCATAAAGACAACAACAAAAAACCCATCTTCAATGGCTATCCAATCTTCTCACACTGTAAGTATTTCTTAAAACTAGACGAATACCCGTGCATAGCAACGGTTCCTAGCGGCAGATAATTAACGATTTATGATATTGTGGTGAGTGTTTTGTGTAGCGTTCAAAATAGAACGTGAACATATCATAATTTAATTGCAAACGGTTGTACTACACGATAACTAAAGTCTAAGAAAAATTCTTAACATCTATCAAACAACATATAAAAACATTTATAGTTGCGATATTGTGATAAGTGTTTCGTGTAATGTTTAACATGAACATGAAAATATCAAAATAAACTAAAACAATAATAAAAAAAAAAAAAAAAAAAAAAAAAAAAAAAAAAAGTTGTAACATATTGTCTAATCATAGCTTAATCATGATACTTTTATAGTTTGAATGAGTGGTTCGCCCGCGCGTTGCCGCGGAAGCATTGTGTACTTGCAACATATATGACCATTACATCCCGTGAACCCATCCCCTTTACATACTTCAAACTCAGTAAGTATCCTATAGTGGACATACAAAGTCCATAGGAAAAGGGCTACATGAATTAAATTCCGGTGACTAATTTTGTGGCGATAAAATATTTTTCATGTATACGTTTTTTTCTAAAAGTACCCGCGATTAGCGGCAGCGGTGTATGTTTGTGATTTATATAGTAAATTTGTAAGTAACTTTTATTATTGTTGTTTTGTTAAATGGTGGTTTATAGTCTTTGACTTAATTCCATTGAGTCATTTTGTGTGTGTTTTTTATATAGCAAAGTTTGTGGCATGACGACGATGTTGTAGAGTTTTTGACTGTATTTGATTGTAACCGTCGGTTACAAATGGGAAAAATCATACGCTATCATAGGCGCTTTTAATCTCTTTGGAGATTCTAAATGCAGCATGCGTTGAAACCCGCCTATCGTGAATTCTACTCCCACTTTTACCGATGAGGGATTCCGCCTCAAGTTCGGATTTTGATTTGTTTGCCTTTTTATATCCTTTTGTACCTTTTTAGTTCAATCGTTTTTGCGTCTCTTCTCTTTATTTTGCGAAGAAACAATTATTTATATGTGTCAAATATGGATTTAAATGGAGGGTGGTGTTTCTTAGCTTTCCGATTACTTGCGGCCTTCATTACAATCAATCAAAATGAATTTTAGCGGTAAAGATGATATTTGTGAGTGAAAACATTTAATTAATCAGGTTTTTTCATAACTTTTTACGTTAAGAGTGAACACTTATTATTGATAGGGGTATGCTACATCCACAAAAAATCCTCACCCACTCGCTGATAAGATTTCATTTCCTTGTTTCGCTTGTTTATCTCAAAAAAAAACATGCTGGTTGCAAAAGTTCATTTATGTTATTCGTTGTTTGCATAACGGCAGCGGTATCCAGTGTTCGACAGTATTTGCAGCGAGCAATTGTCTTTCGACAAACATTATGTTGGCGGCAGCGGTATACGGCCTTCTTTGATTTTTTTAGTTAAGCATTACACTAAATCGGAAGCGATTTCTTTAGGGCTGAGCAAACGACCCGAACGGACCTGACCGAGACCAGACCGACCACATTCGGTCCGGTCCTCGGTCTTGTATTTTTGCTAATTCGGCCCTCGGTCCGGTCCGGACCACAAACCGAGTATTTGGCCTTGTTACCGAGACTGGACCGGACCGACCACATTCGGTCCGGTCCTCGATCTTGGCTTTTTGGCTAATTCGGTCCTCGGTCTTGTCGGTCCGGTCCAGTCCTGAACCGATGCTCACCCCTAGATAGATCTTTATTCAAATTTTGAATGATACTCACTTAAAATGATTGATCTTTATGTTTAAAAAATGATTGATCTTTATTCAAATTTTGAATGATACTCACGTAAAATATTACCGTATCTAAAAAAAAACCTTCTTACTTACATAGGCCTAACATCATATTCAAGGTTGTAAGGTCCTTGTAGAATTAACGTGCACACTTCTCTATTCTCGTTCTCTCTTTTACATTTGCATAGACTATTGCATTGGTTCACTTTTGTTTTTGTTGGGTTTTATATTAGTCGATGTCTCTCATGCGCATAGTCGTTGTCAAGTCTATCTAGAGTCTAGACATGGGTAAAAGAAAATTTATACATTTTTCAAAAACTATTGTGCGGCTCAATAAAGTTTCAATTTCAAAAAGTTGAATTTTTTTAAAAGTTCTACTTTCAAAAGTGTAATTCAAAAAAGGTACCCTCATTTACCCATGAACATTTTTATTAACAAAATTTACTACAAAATTACACAACTTACATAGTATAATTTACTAACAAAATTACTACCAAATTAAATCTAATATACAATAAATTCTCAAAAAAGTTGTAACAAACTTTAGCAAAATTTATAAACACAAAATAAAATTCAGCTAGAACATATGCAACCCTTCAAATAACCCCAAATAACCCGACCCGACAACAAACCGAACTCGACAACCCGCCTCTTAATCAGGCCGGGTTGAGGGTCACTTTTTAAAATTCAAAACCCGACTCAACCCGACCCGATAAACCCTACAATCCGACCCGATAACACCCCCAATTGTACTATGACATGAGGTGATTTGATAAAGAAATTGAGCTACGGAGTACTTTATCTCTTTTTACCTTTGACTACATTCAAATCTAAATCGGTTGATTTTCTTTTCAAAATAAATTTTCATCTATTCAATAAAAACTTAAACCAAAAAAACTTTTAATGGAGTAATTTTAACATTGTTCCAAAGATTTCTACTTTATACATGTTCGCCACAAAAATTACAACAATGAGTGACTATTTCAAATTTCAATCAAGTCTTGAACCCATGAGTAAGTGATTTTATTTGAGACCATTTTTTTTTTTTTTTTTTTTTTTTGTGTTATTTCCACATGCCAACTCAAACTTCTCATTCATTTGGTCAAGTCACAAGACACTTCTACGAGTCCACATGCCTCGAGTCCATCAAAAGTGACACTTTCACAAGTCTACGTGTCTCGAGCCCATCAAAAGTCACAATTTTTTAAAGATATGTTAGGTCCATAACCCAAGCCACACTTTATCAGAAATTCTAAATTTTCTCTTTTGAATATTTTTATAAAATTTCAAACTTTAAAATTTTGAAAACCTTCAAACTTTAAAAAAAAAATGTATTCAACTTTTAAATTAAAAAAAAAAAAAAGTAAGTTAACAATCTACATAGCAAATTTACCAACTATATAACTTAAAACAAAATTTAAGTATACACCTACAATTTACACAACAGATTAAATTAAACTAATAAATTGTTTTTATCTTGCAAAATGTACTAAGACATAAACTGATTAGATCGGCGTCAAGACTATTCCCTAATATTTTTATACCAAGTTTGCACCAATCTTTATACGACTATTACATACTTATACGTATGTTACAAATTAAAACAAATTTCTTTAAATTACTAACAAACTACTAACCAGATTTTAAAAGAAAAACCAACAGATTATAATAAAATTTACTAACAAATTAAAATAAAGTTACAACAATATTAGATATACTCAGATCGCAAGGGGCTAAGTATACTCAAAAACATATATCACTTCACTTCAATCATCAATCACAAGGCTAAGTATACTTAGATATGTGAAAGCCCAACAATACTACACATTAGTTTCATCAAAGTAGTTTTAAAAAAAAAATAAGAACACAAAAAATCTTAGAACCACCGAACATATCAAAACCAACATAACATACTCAAAAATTCGAGATAGATCTGTGACCCCGATTCATTTCCTCAGATCCGGTTAAAACAACAAAAAAAACCAACTCAAAACATCATAGTAACCACCAAACACACCGAAAACTACTAATCAAACCAAAATAATCCAAAGACACCAAACCCACAGAGAGATGGTATCACCAGAGGGTGGCGTGGCGTGTGAGTTGATTACAAATCTCAAAGCATCTAAAACCACCAAACCCACCGCGAGGGTGGCTATGAAAAACCGAAACTGACAACAACATCCAATAACCAAGCCCGGACTACCTGAAACCACCTAAACCATCGAAAGATGGTGGCAATTTCGGCAGATGGTGGCGGTCGTTAGGTTATGTTGGCAGCGGAGGCTGTTGATTTTTAGTGAGAGAGAGATTTGTGTTTTAGGTAAGATAATAAAAGTGGAGAGAGAAGTAAAATAGAAAATATGTGTGTATAACTGTGTGAGTGTTTGTTTTTTATATATAAATTAGTATTTTTATTAAAGATAGTCAAGGGCAATTTCGGTATTATTGAAAGTTCAGTTTTCACATCTTGACTTGTTGACCAAATCTCCATTATAAGTAGTATAGATGGGTCTTTTTAGTCGAACACCAATTGTTTGATGCAATGCCTGATTGAAAAATGGTGTAAATTTTTTTGGGTTTTTATAAATGCGTTTGGTGGTTTTTTGTTTGATGAATTTGCTGGGTTAGTGTGACCCATTTTAGTTTTTGCTGGTTAGATTGTTTTTGTGAAGCGGAATCAGATAAATTAGTAGTATTAGATGTTGCTTAGGATACTAGTGGTGATTAAGAAGGTAGTAATTCTTGATGGTGACATAGTTTAAGGTTTATGTGTGTTGTTAGATGTGACACGTCAGAAAAATGTATCATATCAGGAGGAAATTGAAAGTTTGTTGTTCATAACAGTAACGAAAAAATACGGTTTTCTCTTTGATACAGATTTGGAGTAAGTTGCCAACACTTGATATATGAAGTGTCTCACTGAAAAGTGATGCAAATTTGTTATGTAAGTGAGACCCATTTGAGTTCTTGTAGTTTACAATTGTTTTGTGGAGTTTTTTTTTTTTTTTTTTGGGTTCTTGTACACGGGTTAATTGGTTTTTTGTTAGTTGATTTAAGGTGCGAACCAAATGTTTGATGAAATGTGTGAATAGAAATGGGGTGAATTTGGAATATAAGTGTGATCCATTTGAGTTCTTCTTGGTTAGGCTGTTTTTTATGAAGCAAATTTGGATAAATTGTAGTGTTAGATATTATGATAATGGGGACGTTTTTTTCAAGAGTGTTTAAGGCTTAAGGCGGAGGTAGGAAGCGGTCTCTATACTTATGATAATGAGGCCTTTTAAAAGACCATTTTGCTGGACTTCAGCTTATTTCTGGATTCTTCAAAGACTGAAAGTGACAAGCTGAGGAAGTCTGGATGGCTTCAGAATCATTTTCTAATCTGTCCAAGTATATATACATTGTATATACGTGTGTGTTTATTTTGTCTTAAGTGCAATTGTTCTGTCTTTTGTTTAAAAAATGGTCATAAATAATGGTTTCATAGTCATTATTTTCACAATGTGAGACCTGGATAGTTATAAACTAATTATGTACATGTGGAAGGTTTATGTTCTCTGTCACGTGTGTACAGCGTGAGGTTTGTACAAAAGCCCAAATGAACCTATTCTTTTTATCTATGTATGTTTAATGTGACAAGTAAATGGGATCTGCATAAATTTACTTTATCAATGTATATTTTTGTGAGAACTACAGTGTTATTTGGAAAGAAGTTGTACAAAACATGAGCTTTATATGACAGGTGAACTTGATTTTAGAGATATAGTTCGAAATGAACCTATTCTCAGGTTAGAATTGCCAATTGAAGAATCGGTGCAACCAATTGAAAGATTGTGTTTAAAATTATTGTTTCAAAGATGTTGATGGTTTTTTTCTTAATTAAAATGACTTGCAATTTAACAATAATATTGTCAGATATTTTTTCAAATTTTGGTTATCGCTTTGTAAAATCAGGTTTTTGAATCACAAACCAAAAAGAAGTTTCGTATGTTGTAAAATTTGAAACTTCTAATTAGCATCTCTAAGACAGTTTCGTTTAAACATAAAACCAAGAAAGCAAATAAGAATTGTACCTCTACAGTGACTAAAAACTAGTCTTTGAAGACCTGGTTTGATAGTAGCAACAGCTGATCACAACAAGTCTCAACTCACCTAGATCAGTGGTAACCACAGTCGATAATTTTCCCAACTGGTCCTTTTTATTTATTTATTTATTTATTTCAACAATACTCCAATCACAATGATCAAAAAGGATATTCAAATCACTAAAAGGGAACATCAAATAGTTAAAAGATTTCACTGGCACGAAAGTCAACTTTCTGTCGGGCTAAAAACTAATTATTAGTCAACTTTTATAACATAGTAATGCAAACACTCTAATTTACAGGCATTGAAATGATACACCAAAGTAAAGAGCAGTCTTTAAGTACATTTCTTGGTGCCTAGACGTTTTGTGACATCACAATGTTACATGATGGATCACGTTTCCAGCAAGCTTAGACGTTTTGTGTTTATCAGATGCATCTCGTCACTGATAGTTCATTGGATTTGGACACTGGAATCATTTGTAGCTAAAAGCATTTTCTGAGTAACTGTTATAAATGGCACCATATTTCTCGATGAAAATACGTGATAACATGTGGGTGTTTGGATGCGGGTCTTGTAAGTGATTATGCGATAATCAATAGTGCTGTAAATTGGTCATGTTAATTATCGAGATCTTTGAGACTTGTTGCGGCTTAGAATTGTTCTACATGTGCTAATGGCTTTATTTTTATGACATCACAATGTGAGTACGTGATAGTGTCCGGTTGTTTGGCTGTGGGTTTGCTACGAATTATGTGCTAATAATTTGAAACAATTTGCACACTACCTGTTTGATAATATGTCTGCTTGTAAATTGATCATATCAGTGAGACAAGGGAACCTCCACTAAATGAACAGATTGTTGCTCCTATCATCGTGTAATCATCTTTAAAAACGGCAGCAATCATTTTCGAAAAGGGCAGCGATGCAGGGTGGTACATGTCAGTAGATGAATTGGTTCTTGAAAATTATTGTGATAAAGCATCAGATTTTGTGAGGGGAAGCGAAACGATGGATGTTGGTTCGATTTCAGGTCAGTTAATTATTGTGAAAATTATTTTCCAATGTTCTCTCTTGGAAGAACCTTCCTATTGAGCGGGTTTCCTTAAACTTTGGTTAGAAAACGAGGAACTTTGCTGTTTCTTTTGGGGAAATCTTCATGATTGGAAAGTATGTTTTTTCATATATCATGTTTTTTTGTAGACTGAAAATGCAATTTCATATGACGAGCTTCCTGAGATCAATCAGCATGCTCTGCTTCAGTTGAATACATTGTGAAAAGCATCAAAGAAAGCTATAAAAGCTATTAGTTCTCTAAAATATCCCAGGTGAAATCACGCACCCGCATGACCACAATAATGTCTTGCTGCTGCTACCTTTGATATGTTAATAGTTACATCTACAGTTTATGGCTAGATAACTTTATGACAGTGCGCCGGCATCTAATTTGTATGAATTTGCTTGTTGATAACGGAGGTAATAAAGCTTCGGAGACTGCTCACTTTAGCAAACTCATTGGTTCCGGTCTGAAGGTTAAGGTGTACCTCCATTCCTTTGACGATAACCTTGCTGCAAGAATAAGGAATATCTGTGAAGCTAAAGTTGATGCTGACTCACTGAATTGCATATTCGTAACATCTCAGGTATTCCCGAATTATACTGTAGATGTGGCAAGATATATATATATATGAGCATGTATCAACAACAACAACAACATACCCAATCCCGCAAGAGCGAGGTATGGGGGAGGTAGAAGTGTAGACAGATCCTACCCCTACCCCAGGCAAAGCCTAGGAGTAGAGAGACTGCTTCCAGGGAGACCTCCGGCACGTGCACATGTGTGAGTGATATAGAAACCCAAAGTGCAAGGAGCAAAAGAGCAACAAGACAACCAAAGCAAAGAGTACCAAACAAAGAACAAGGAGCAAAGCAAGTAAAGCAAGCAAGTAAAGCAAGCAAACAAAGCAAAGAAGGACGCAAGAGAAACAAGGAACGAAAAGGCAAAACAAACACAAGCAAGAACGCAAAGGCAAGCAGGCACCAGGCAAGAAGACAACACAAAAAACAAGCAAAGCAACACAAGGGGGCAAAAGCAAAGGCAAAGCAAAGGGCAAAAGCTAAGGCGAGGGGGCTAAAGCCAAGGCCAGAGGGGGAAAAGCTAAGGCAAAGGGAAAAGAAACACCACTAGCCTACTAAAAACCTAAAAGGGGACAAGCAAAGAGACCAAAACGCCTAAAGAGCAAAAGGGCCTACCAAACCTAAAACGCAAAGGGGCAAGGCAAAGACAACCTACCACACGACCTAAACTACCCGCAAGTTCTAATCCTAGCTCTCCACTCGTTCCTATCTGAGATCATGTCCTCGGACAAGAAAAGCTCCTTCATGTCTAGCCTAAGTCTATCCTCCCAGCTGAGCTTAGGTCTTCCCCTCCTTCTCAAACCGTCGACCCTAAGCTCTTCGACTCTCCTTACTGGCGCCGTCTGTGGCCTTCTCCTGACATGACCGAACCACCTCAACCTTCCTTCTCGCATCTTCGAGATTATAGTTTCAACTTCAAGTTCTGCTCTGAAAACTCCGTTCGGTATCATGTCAAGCATGGTCTTACCACAAATCCACCTTAGCATTCTCAGTTCTGCCACTTCCACTCTGTTAGCTTGGGCTTTCGTGATAGGCCAACACTCTGACCCGTACAAGATAGCTGGTCTGATCGCCACCCTATAAAATTTTCCCTTAAGCTTAAAGGGGACTTTCTTATCACAGAGCACACCTAACGACGCCCTCCATTTCGCCCATCCTGCTCTAATACGGTGGGTAACGTCATCGTCTATCCTTCCTGATTTGTGTATCACCGAACCTAGATATCTAAAAAACTCCTTAGGTTGAAGAATCTGGTCATGTATGAAAATTTTAAAAGATTTATGAGCAAAACTGTAAGAGGTATTAAAATGGGCGGGTACTGGTAAAAAAAAGCTAATGGCTGGCCCGAAACATTCTCTATCCACTTATTTAGTGTACGGTTAGTGTCTCTAATATTCTTACAAAAAATATATTCTTTCTATGCGACTTAAGAAATGTTATGCATTAAAAATACTCTTTGATTACTAGTTCTAATTCATATAATGCCTGTAGCTTACATCATCCACATCTAGAGATCACATAGAGTTGAACCACAGATATACAGTACATGTTGTTTTTATCACAACTTTAAGATTTGTTAGGGCAAAGCAGCTTCATCTTTCACATCTCACTAGCCCGGCCCCATCCAAATCAAAAGTTCTAACCTATACTTTTCTCTACTCTTTTGACTGCTAGAGATTGTTATACTTTTAGGCTTAGTAACTTCAGTCTGATATGTTCACACCAACTATTAACGTCTGCTGTAAATTTTTCATGTTAATGATACCCTTTATTACCACAGAATTCATATAAACTAAAAAGCCTGATATGTTCACAGCAACTATTAACGTCTGCTGTAAATTTTTCATGTTAATGATACCCTTTATTACCACAGAATTCATATAAACTAAAAAGCCTATGATTTTTTGGGCAACTGGACAATGGTTTGCTTCCGTTGAGAGATTCAGAGAGGCTGTAGTGAATGTGATTAGTAAACTCGTGCGGTCTGCATCTCAGGTATCCTGAACTCAAAATCTCTCACTTCCTTTACGTTAACAACATCAGAACGGTATTAAAAACCAAACAGGATACGAACAGGGAAAATCTAACTAACTTAGTCACGGCTACAGATTTTGTTTCTATACATGCTTGCCATTAACTTTTTATTTCTATAAATTAAATTGCCGTTGGATCAAACTTAATGGCCATTATGTATGTCGCAATTTAGAATATTAATTTTTATCTTATGTAAAGAACTTTTGGTCAATGTGCCAAGTATGAGGGCAATCATTTCCCAAAAGGGCAGTGTTACATGCCGGTATAAGAATTGTATCGTGATAAAGCATCATATTATGTCAATGGGACTGATACAATGAATGTCTGGTTCAACTCAGGTCTATCATTCGTTACATGTTATATATGGATAGTTCTTGTATAATGACATATTAAACAACATAAATTGCAGGATCTTCATGGACTGCTGTTTTAGAAAGTAGACATGGCCTCAATTATCCTGCAGATTATATATTGAAGGTATGGCTACCCATGGATTTAACTGAGTAAATCTTTAGGAAAAATGGGCGGATTCAGAATATATAAAGCTTTGGAGAATGCTCGCACTGGCGAAGGTGGATGATTGCTCAAATATAATATATAGTATAGAGTATTTATATTTCTCCAAAGGATTTGAAGGAAATACAAATCCCGAGATCGTAGTCCGTGTGAAGGTGTGATTGAAATTCCCGGTTCGTGAAAAGTGTCATGAATGTGAGAAAAAGTGATTTTGATGAGAATTAAACTAAAGAGTATGAAAATAAAGCACAATTAACCAATTAAGCAAGTTAATCAAATTACCAAACCTAAATCGTAGCGTAGAATTAAAACCGTAAGCTAAAACGTAAACGCGCGAAATAAAAAGTGAATTTGAAGCTAGACTAATCCTACGGGTATGAAAATAATTTTCCTAAGCTAAAAATGATAAAAGAAAATTTTGAGAAAAAGAAAAATATATATATATTTTTATACTTTTTATTTAATTATTATGAATTAAAAACTATTTTAACTAATTAAAATTCAAATAAAAGTGAAATTAAATGAGAAAATTGCAAAATTAATTTTGAAAAATCTAAAATAACTAAAAACAATTTTCTAAAATATTTTTGGATTTTTTTTTATGTTTTTTTCTTATTTTTATTTGATTTTCTTTAATAAAAGTAATTAAAAATTGATTAGAAACTAAAATAAAATAAGAAAAATAGCAAAAAAACTAAGAAAAATATGAAATTTTTATGGAAATTCTAAAATAAAGTTTGGAACCTAGGAAAAATAAAATGACTAAAAAAATTAAGTCCTAATAAGCTGTTTTGGGCTAATAAGCAGTTGGAATAAGCACTAATAAATAAGCAATGATCACCAAATCATACAATAAGCTTACAGAAGGTCTATAGTACTTATTTAAGCTCAATTCAACTTGAAATGATCTGATAATCTCACAGGATAAGCAAATAGGCTCAAAAACAGTTTCAATAAGCACTTAATGATAAGCAATTGCCACCCAGTAAGCACAAAATCCAATAAACAGCTTAAGTATACTATAATAAGCACAAAACAACTCAAATATTTCAATTAAGCACAAAGGATAAGCTGAATAAGCAGTATGCAGATTCACAATTTAGACAGAACAGGTACTTGAACGCCCCTACTTGCATCTTAATTATAAGTTATCTAATAAGCTGATTGATGTAATTAAAAGACAGATTCTTAAAGCTTGAATATGAATAATCTAAATAGACAAAAAGCCCTAAATATAAAGCTCAATTGATGACCTAAATTATCCCTAGATCAGGTATGTTTTGGACATGCCAACCTGCAGATTTGACTTTTTACTTGCACACTTAAGTTGACCAAATGGAACTTCTGATGATCCTAATCTATCCTAGATGTATTGCTAAACAGGTTCAAAGCTTGATTAACCTAAATGCAACTAATCTTTAACAGTAATAAAGGATTACAGGTTCAATAATACATTAAAACTAACAGTAATGAGAATTGAGACAAGCTTTGACTTTATATCTTAATGAACTATAAAATTTATGCCTAAACTAACCTAAGTTCACCTACTATGAGATATTTAAACTAAATTACGCCCTTGGAACCTACTGCAACACAGATATACTAGCTAATCCAAACACCCCTAAAACTATGAGATTACACTACTAAATGCAGAATAAGACCAATAACTACTGAACCAGTCATCAAAACAGATGCAGTATCAATATATGAAGCTATTTCAACAACTAAAACCAACAAATAACACGCAGAAAGCAAAAAGCCGATCCAAGCTATACTAGGCAGATTAAGATTAAACTAAGGCAGACACATTATAAAAACTCAGATTATGCAATAGACAACTACTTAGGATCATTAAACTATCAAATAAACAGAATAACAGGCAACACAAATCAAAGCTTCAAAAGCAGAATAGAACAGATCATATTAAAAGTAAAAGGAAACTTACAAACTGAGACCCTAACTGAAATAGGGAACAATCCCAACCCAAGCCTATCTTTGGATAGGCTTAAACATCACCATTAACCATGAATAATAACCAGAATCATCATACGGATACAATTTGACTTTCGTTGACTAATATCTCTTGAACTTAATTTGAGCAGAAATAACTCTTAACAAGCTGATGTTTAGCTTGAAAAAGCTTATGAAAACATAAAATGTAAACTAGAAGCAGTTTGAACATTAAATTGCACTAAAATTTAAATGACTAGATGTGAAACTTGAAACTTTATTAAAACTAGAAATGATTACAAAGCTTTAAATCTGAAATTCAATAAACTGTAACAATTACTCCTACTCCTAATATCTAACCGCCTTCAAGTGAATGAGGAGGGGGCTTTTTATAGCAGCTAGGAGAGCCAAGGGTTTGAGTAGAAGCCTCTGGAAACTCTGGAGTGTGCTTCTTCATAATCAATCTTGTCCCTTGATCTTAACGCGTTTTCTTTTTGGCCATCGGATCATGTGTGAGTGAGTTGTGAATCCCGTGCGTCTATCCTCATTGGTCCACGTGTCATTCTTCGTGTCAGGTGGCAGGCTCTTCTAGAAACCTCAATCATTTGGTAATTAATTGCTGTAGTAGGGTAATTTTATGGGATGATGATTTAGGGTTCGTGGAATAGTTATTTTATTCTGGGTTTGGTAAATATTTGGGGGCGGGTTATTTTGAAATGGTATTTATTGTTTTGGGTGTTGATCGGATACGAGTATTTGGTTTGACCAGGGTTTATTGGTGGGTCGGGTGAGGGATATTAAAGATGGTGGGCTGCTTTGTGTATTTGGGCTTGTAATAATTCTTGGACCAAATTCAGATTTTAGGATTAGTAGTAATTCAATTTTTGGACCAAATATGCAAACTTAAAAATCATAGGGACCAATGCTGTAATTCTGCAACTCCAGGGACCAATTCTGCTTTTCTTCCAAACTCTCTTCCAAGGGCCTAAATTGACATTCTTTGATTTATGAAGGACCAAGTTTGAATTTTTCTTCAATTGTTTCTTTAAGGGACCAATTTTGTCATTATCTGAAAGTACAAGGACTGAAGTTGTCAAACTCTTTGAACTTTGACAAGGGACTAATCATGGCACTTTATGAATCTCTAAGGACTTCCTTTGACATTTTGAGCTTCTTTTGATCATTAAGCTTCCCCGGCTCCGGCTTTTGACCTTTTTTCATTCTCGTGCTCGTTTTTGTCGGTTTTGGCTTTGTTTTTATCCATTTTTCTCATATCCGTACCTGCACATACACAAATACAAAAACATACATTTTCTTGGCATATTTGTTATTTTTGGTCTGATTTTAGGTCTAAAAAAGATGTGTGAATAAGCACACATCAGTGGACCTTGAAATTAGGGAATATGTGTGAAGCTAAAGTTGATGCTGACTCACCGAATATCATATACATAACATTTTAGGTATTCTCAATAAGTATTGTGTCGATGTGGCAAAATGAGTGTGTTTTGGTAAAAAGCTAATGGCTGACCTGAAACGTTTTTACTCCAATTTTTTAGTAAATAGTAACTGTCTCTAATAATAGTATTGCATAAAAGTATATATATCATTTTATCTGACTTAAAAAAATCTGATGCACTAAAAATACACTATGGGTGACCTTTGACCCATTTGATCTCTCTTTTTAAGACAATTTTTTTTTTTTTTTTTTATTATTGACCCGTTTTTTAACCTGAATACCCCATACATAAGTAAATAAGTTGGATTGCCACACTAGTATATGGTGTTGAATTACACATCATTGTACGCATTTATACGTTATATTTCAAAGATCAAATAAATATAAAGTGATAGATTTAGCAACATTAGTTGAAGGACCCGATAAACAATGAATTTTTTCATCAGTTTCTGTGCTGGTGTACAGCTGCAAGTTGGCAATAGCTATGTACTGCTGTTTGGTTTTGTGTCTGCAAGTTGGCTCATTTCGTCTACAAGTCCAAGTGGTCCAGATTTGTTAATGCATCCGTGATTGTTTTTTTGGCAGCAAGTGGGTATTGATGGCCATTACTTCCTATGGGAACTTTATATTCTCATGTGGGTAAGGGTTTTATATTGTGTTATTATTGTTCTAGTAGATGCCGAGAAGGCGCCCATCATATTGATGTTCATTGTTTTGTTATTACTATTCAAACTTTGAATTATTTAATAAAAGGGGAGTTTCCTATACGCTAGAGACAATTTGTGTGAACTTAATAGTAAGTCAAAAAGTCAATAGTCTACTAGAATAATAGTGCAAGTACCACACATGATGTGTGAATGTAAAGGTGGTTGAGAATATAAGACATATAAGAAACACACTTTTAACCTTTTTTTCTTAAAACTAAAATATCTTGCAAACGGTAACTCGTTAAGCGACAAAAAAATACACTATCGCAAATACTTTCGAAGAATCTTTTTTGACGTTACGCCTCGAATAAATCACATGTGATTTGTTCTTTTAAAAAATCACTTGTGATTTCATAAATAACATGTGATTTTCATAAATTACATGTGATTTTCATAAATTACATGCGATTTTTAAAAGGGATAATTATTGAAGTAGACTAGTTGCTTGAGACACATCACTTCCGAGACCATTTTTTTTGTTGATCCAAAATTAGACCGGTTGCCTTGGCAACATGACTGCTCTTAGCCCATCGACTCACAACAACCCATCGACTTACAACAACATCTAAACCTAATCCCATCTCATCACTATTCATACAACTATGTCAAGAACATTACAATCATCTGTCACGCAAACCAATACACGAACTTTAAAGGAAATAATACAAGATCTCAATTTGTTCTAATTAATTGAAGATCTATATAGATCTTGTATGTTAGAATCCTAACCATCATTGATCTATTTCGAAGACTTGCTTCTTATTTATATCCAAAAAATTTAAGAATGGGTTATAACAAGAGTGTTATACCCCTTTCTTTGTTTCGATTAGAAGACAAACACAAAACAAATATAACAACCTTACCCGAGACCCATCCTATGATCTTGAAGTTGTGAAAGAACAATATCTAGGGACTAGATTGATCATCACTAGTCATCAATACATGGCTTATGTTTGTTGATTATTTCATCTTTTGGCAAGAAAATGATTCATTATCATTACTAGATGTAATAATTATGCATGTAAAATGATTGCTAAAATGTGTCACTGAAATTGTTTTAAAGTTGGAAGTGACATGTTTTGAATCGCTTGCCGAAACATGTTACACAATCGCTTGATGCTTTGGCATGTTTATGTATTTAAACCTCAATAAAGAGATTTTATGTCGATTTTGGAATTGAGGTTTGTTTGTTTTAGCTCGTTCAAGTGATTAATAATGAAGCTCGTACGTTATGTTATATTTTTTTTATTAAACGGTCACCACGAAAATGTTTAAAATGCATAAGTACGCAGAGTATAGATTCAATATTTACGAATAGACCATGAGATTCTAGTGGAGCCATATTCTCCGCAACCCTTAAAGACCTATCTAGGCACTAGCAACATTAAAATAACACATATTCTCCGCAACCCTTAAAGACCTATCTAGGCACTAGAAACCCTTAAAGCATGAGTAGTGGTAACTTGAGTCAGTGGCGGAAACAGGAACTAATTTTAGGGGTAGCAAAAAAAAAAAAGAAAAAGTTAAGCATAATTTTTTTTTAATCGTACATTTAAATAATTAAAAAAACGCAATAATAGAATAAGTTAAACAAATACCTAATAGATCTCAGAACTCTCCTCTTCGGTCTTTCATAGCTAGAAAACGAACCATTACATCTTCATTCGTTACTTCGTCAAATGTCTCTCCTTCGAAAGCACATACCATAGCATTGTTCAAATATTCGTCCCCCATTCGATTCCGCAAATCCGTTTTAATATGCTTCATTTTAGAAAAGCATCTTTCAACAGTTGTGGTTGAAAGCGGTAAAACCAATGCAAGCTTCAAAATCCGATAAAATAAAGGAAATGATAGATTTTTTCCGGTCTCCACCATTACTTGAGCTAGGTGACAAATCCCATCCAAATTCAGAAATCTATCATCTTCCTTTACCGAGTGATAAAAGATTTTAAGCTCACCCAAAATACACCCGCTATCGTTCATATTAAAATCATCCGGATACATTTTAGAAAAGGCTACTATCTTAGATATGTCAAACTTATAAAACCCATTACAAGCATTCAAACCCGACATATTTTCTACCAATGTAGTTGATACCTCATTGAACCGGTTCCCAAATTCTTGAATTTGCATATCCAAAACTGTATTAAAAACCTCAACCTCAAAATGATGTCGATTACTAATGACATTATTCCGGCTCCTTGGGTTACCATAACTTCCCATCATATCCAACACCGTAATACCCTTTTTTTCACAAAAAGAAGTCACTTTTTTCAATATGTCATCAAACCCATTTTGTCTTAAATCATTCAATGCATGTTTTGTTGCTTGAATCAACTTACTCGATTCCAACAAGTCTTGACTTTTTTTTTGAAGATGTTTTGAGAGACAATTTGTGTGGCCTAAAATTTCTTCCATCAAGTGTGCATAAAAAACGAACTAAAATTTTTGAAAATAAGATAGAATACCTTTTGCACTAGTTCGTTGTTGAATGCTATCTCCTTCCTCTTTAACATAACAAAGGACGTCGACAACTTCCGGATATAATTTAATCACACCTATTATTGTTGCATGATGAGATCCCCATCTTGTATCACCGGCTCGCCTAAGGGAACTCTCTTGGTTTAATCCTTTTCCAGTCTTAATTTCACCTGAAATAATTCCTATTATTATTTTTTTTAAGTTGGTCCAAGCCCACTAGTCCACTACATGAGTTTTAATAATAAGGCCCAAGCTACTAGCCTACTATCAATTTGAGTCTAATTTTTTCTGTAACTATTTTTTCATTTGTATGTTTTTTTTATGTATGTTTTTGTATGGTTTTCTTTTTAATTTTTTATTATTTT
This sequence comes from Artemisia argyi, assembly GCA_030686995.1. Classification (NCBI taxonomy): domain Eukaryota; kingdom Viridiplantae; phylum Streptophyta; class Magnoliopsida; order Asterales; family Asteraceae; genus Artemisia; species Artemisia argyi. Next base: position 214,389,086 of record CM060685.1, on the reverse strand, counting down.
TTTTTTAACATTTAGTGGGCTAGCGAAATACGAAAGATAGTATGAAAATTTGTTTAGGGGTAGCGAAAATTTGTTTCAGTGGTCGCGAAATATGAAAGATAGTACGAAAAACATAAAACTAAAAAAAAAATTCCACTGACCAATGAATAGTTCCGCCCCTGCTTGAGTTATAACATAACTCAATGCCACGTCAGTGGCACATCAGCGCCACATCAGCTTTAACACTTTAACCTTAACTCACAAAAAAACACCCTCAACAATAACTCAGCTTTAACTCAGCTTTAACTCAAATATTTTCAAATTCAACCCTCAACTAAAACTAATATTTCATTTAATAAATAATAAAACACAACTTACATTAATACTTAAACTTTAAACATACATTAAACTTAAAAGTTGCTTAAAATTTAAACACACATTAAACTTAAGACCCTTGTCGTCTCAGCAATGCAAACCGAATTTATCATGAACGCCATGGGAGAGGGATTAAAAATCAACATGTGTGGTTCGTTCTGAGAAACACGTTGGCATGGGACAGAGACCATGAGTAATGGTGTTTTATGTTAAGTATTACCATATCGTGTTTATTTCTTTTCAATATCGTGTTTATTTGTTTCCTGTATCGTTCGTATCGTTATTGTACGTATCGTATGTTTTCGCTTTCGTGTATTTTATTTGAAATTTAATGAATCATATCGTTATTTTACTATACCATTTAAGAACTAAGGGGGGTGTTTTGTAATTTTAAATATCTTGCTTTCGAAATATAAAAAAGTTCATAGGGGTGAAAAGTGTAAAAAAAAAAATTTTTTTTTCACAAAAAACTGCCTTAACGTGGCGTTAAGGCTTAACGTCACACGTTAACGCCTCCTTAACGCCACATGATGCAGCGCATAACGCACCCTAACGTGCGTTAAACACCCCATAACGCAAGGCTCCAAGTTACCACTGCACAGCTCTTAAAGACCTATCTAAGCACTAGCAACATTAAAGACCTATCTAGGCACTAGCAACATTAAAGACCTGTCTCCGCAACCCTTATAAAATCACAAGTGATTTTTTAAAAGAAAAAATCACATGTGATTTATTCAGGGCGTAACGTCAAAAAAGGTTCTTCGAAAGTATTTTGCGATAGTGTATTTTTTGTCGCTTAACGAGTTACCGTTTGCAAGATATTTTAGTTTTAAGAAAAAGGTTAAAAATGTGTTTTTTTATGAAAAATTGAATTTCTAAAATTTGTTTATAGGATATTTAGATAATTTGTGACTTTTTTTTTCCCAATGCACAATTATTTTTTAAGGAGACAAAAAAAAAAAATACAAATAAAATCAGTCAATTTGTGGAAATTAAATGAACTAATTTTAAGAAAAAGTCACAATATGCGTGTTTAACTTTTATTTCTATTTATTGGATTAGTATTTGGTTGTAGGACATTTTCTTCAAATAGTGATGTCCAATTACATATTTTGGACCACCGTGGGCTTTTTTTTTTCCTTCAAAATATCTAAAATTTTTCACATCTAATGATCTATACTTGTTTGAAAAATGTTAATAGTCTTGATTCATCAAATGGTTCTTTTAACCCCCATAGTTTCTATATCTATACTATCTATAAAGAGAAAATGGTCAAAAAGTCAAGAAGTGAAAAGTGAAAAGTGAAAAACTTAAATTAATGTTTTGCCTAAATTACCCTTAATTAATGCATTTACCACTCTTTAATACATCTAATTTAAAACTTAATCAAAACTTAATGAAAACATGGAAACTTACATTATATGTTCAATTTTTTTTGTCAACTTAAAAACATGAAAAGTTCAATAAATAATTAATAATTGAAAACATGAAAATGTAAAATTGTTTTGTCAACTTAATAATGAATACACACGTATATAAAAACAAACTTTTAAATACTAGACGAGTACCTGTATATAGAAACGGAATTTTATAGCGGCAGATAGTTATAATGATATTTGGTTATACAAAACGTTACACAAACCACTTAACCAAAATATTATTATAATTAAAATGCTGCTATGAAATCCCGTTGCTATGCACGGGTACTCGTCTAGTTTTCTTAAAAGAATTAAAACATACACAGAGTTGTATAATAAACAAAACCAATTACACCGTTTTTTTTTAACGGCGGGTTAGTTGTTAGAGGTTAGTCGTTAGTTGTTGGCTCGAGTTAGCGTCACATCCTCGGGCAGAGATACCAACCGCGAGCCTCTCCTTAGGGGATAACCCCACTCCTATTCCCGATTCGCTTCATTTCCCAAGTGAGGACTTCCCGGTCGGTCACCCAAACCGGTACTACTCTCACTTGGGCTTGCCAATTACTCCGTATAAGTTGAGTGTGTGACGAATTTGAAGAAAATTGAGTAGAAGCTAAATTTGGTGGTTGGAGTGTATCGTCTAAGCAGTGATATTTATAAGGGTTCGATATTCATTCTCTGCAAAAAGACCGAAGGTTCTCTGGAAACAATCTCTCTACTTTCTTGTAAGGGTATGATTGTCTAAACCTCACTTACTCCATACATCATGGAAGACATGATTTGGTTAATGTTGCATTGCTAATTTACGAATAAACCATGAGATTCAAATGGAGTCAAAATTTTGAATATTCAATAAAATAATACCACTAGGCACTAGCAGCCCTTAAAGACCTATCTAACAGTTACGATTTTTCAAAGTCATATTTTATATTGTATTATTGTTCATACTAATAGTAGTTGTACATAGGGGTACAAACAAACCAAGCTTTTATCAAGCAATTCGAGCTTGAGGTTGACTCGATCGAGTCAAGCTTTTATCGAGCTCAAGCACGGGTCTAAAACCCACCAATAAGACCATTACTATGGACTTCAATTATTTGTTAGACATTGGTGGAAAGTCCTTATAAAGATATATTGGTTTCATTGTGGCTCCTATGTGAGATTAGTTCTTCCATGTTCCAACATCGTACTCACATGAAGTGGATCACACTGATTTTCGTTTTCACTGTAGTGTGTGCTCTCATGTACTTTGGTTTTAGAACTATAATTTGCCATGAAAGACACCTATAATGTAATTAACTATATCTTGCACAAAATTCTTAATTAACTAGGATTAATAAAAACCCACACGTTAGACTAGGTGTAATGGTGAGCGGTTGTCACCACCCGCATGATCCCCGTTACACCCGTCTCAATCGTGCGCCAACTCCCATTTTTGCATTGGTATAGTGGTGCATCCTTTTTTTTTGTTTTATTTGTGTGTGTTTGTGGAGTATATTGTGAGGTATTTTTGTGTAAAGATACTTTTATGTGATTGATTTGATGGTAACTACTACAACTGTTTGGTGGTGTATTGAATAGTCATGTGACCCTAACGTTAATGTGAGGTGTTTGGTGACCATTACACCCGGTCTTACAGTGAGTGTATTGGAATGTAGTTTTTATGTTGTAATGTAACTCTTCAAATCGTTTCTAATTTATTTGATTTGTTTGTACCCAAAATTTTGTTGCATTTTCTTGAAGCTTTTCACAATAGGTGTTGTAGATGAAAATTTATCCCTGGACCACACAATATGGTGTACATGTGATTGCATAACTCCATTACCACTTTGCTACAGCACATGTATCAACAATCGTACATTTTAATTTGTTGAAGCTATTTTGGTGTTTACAAAATTATTAAAAAACCCAAGATTTAGGCTATTCAAATTTATGTTGTATCAAATACTAGTATATATTTTTAAGATCCAGCCGTAACATGCAGTCCCTGGCCGATATCTCTCGTTAGTAATATTTAACAGTGCTATTAAAATAAGTGAACCTATAGCAAGTTCCTATAGGTTCGATCAATAAACTTGTGACTGAAGAATCGAAACAACAATCTCAACACAATACCATCATTCGATAAGTTCTTTTCTCTCTTGTTAGGTAAAACTCATTCCACAAAGGTTCATTATCATCATCAGAGGTAAATAAATATGCTTGTAATGTGTCTGATGCAATACGTCACTGAAATTGTTCTAAAAATTACAAGCCACATGTTTTGGATGGCTTTATGAAACATGTTACTATATCACTTTACGTATCATCTGCTTTTGAGTTGGTGTTTTGGCATGATTATCGTGTTTAAACCTCGAATAGATTTTATGTTAAATTTGGAATTGAGGTTTGTCTATTTCAGCTCGTTCAAGTGATTAATAATGAATTTTGTGCGTTATGTTAACTTTTTTATTTAACAGTTCACTGCAAAAATGGTTAAAACGCATAAGTACGTAGAGTATAGATTCAAGTTTACGCATAGTACAAGTGATCACCATTTTGACCATGAGATGCAATTTTTGTATATTCAATTGAAAAAGACCAAGTGGCAGTAGCAGCCCTTAATGACTGTTTCATAAATGATTTTTCAAAGTGAGGCTTCGCAGTAGTTGCCAAGAAGCTAGGTGCACATCATTGATGTTTGTTGTTTTGTCATTTATTTATTATTTTCATACTTAATAGTAGGTCAAAAAGTCAATAGTCTACTACAACGGATGTGGACACAAGAATCGTTTATAGGTTGTTGAATGAAATCGACCCGTCTTCATCTAGAGAAGAAAGTTGCAAGTCTTGTAATTAAATTGAGTTGCACACAACTGTTTGATATAATGTGTGCTTTAGTAGTGCATCAAACACTCTATAAAACCCAACTCTGATAGCAATCTCAAACTGTATGAGCAATTAAAAATTACCATCTTCTTGGTTACTCGTAATGTTGATTAAACAATAAACACTAAAAAAAAAAAAAAAAAAAAAAAGGATGCATTATCACAACAATTTATGCTCCCTTTTATAACTAATATAGCTAGTTTATCCAATTTCGCTCAATAAAAACTGAACCCCCACTAAAATAAGGCCATTTTCTTAAAGATCGATGAGACATGATTATATCAAACAATCTCAAAGCTAATAGTATTGCATAAAAATATATATCATTTTATGTGACTTAGGAAATTTGATGCACTAAAAATACACTATGGGTGACCTTTGACCCGTTTGATCTCTCCTTTTAAGACAATTTATTTTATTTTATTATACCATTGACCCGTGTTTTTAACCTGAACACCCCATGTATAAGTAAATAAGTCGGATTGGCATACTAGTGTATGTTGCTGAATTACACATCGTTGCACGCATTTATACGTTATATTTCAAAGATCAAATAAATATAAAGTGATAGATTGGCAATATTGGTTGAGGGTCGAGGGACCCCTATAAACATTCGGCTATAGTGAATTTTTTCATCAAGTTCTGTGCTGGTGTTCAGCTGCAAGTTGGCTATATTTTTGTGCTGTGTAGTGCTGTTTGGTTTTGTGTCTGCAAGTTGGCTCATTTCGTCTACAACTCCAAGTGGTCCAGAGTTGTTAATGCATCTGTGATTGTTTTTTTGCAGCAAGTGGGTATTGATGGCCTTTACTTCCTATTGGAACTTTATATTCTCATGTGGTAATGGTTTTATATTGTATTATTATTGTTCTAGTAGTTGCCGAGAAGGTGCACTTGACGTTCGTTGTTTTGTTATTTACTACTATTCAAACTTTGAATTATTCAATGAAAGGGGAGTGTCCTTTACGCTAGAGAAAATTTGTGTGAACTTAATAGTAGGTCAAAAATTCAATAGTCTACTAGAATAATAATGTAAATACCACACTTGATGTGTGGACGTAAAGATGGTTGAGAATATAAGAAATATAAGTTGAAGAAAAAATCAAACACACTTGATGGGCTGACCGAATATGATATTAGAGCTTCATTTTTATATCTTATGGTTACGCTAGAAAACTTAAACATTATCTCTTGAGTCAAGTTTTGATAGAATATAAAAATCAAGAAAGCATACAATTGATTTTCCAATAGTTAAAAGATTATCACTAACAGCAATCTAAGAGCAATAAACCAGTCAACCATGGCAATCTATTTGATTACTAGTCTTTAAAGAACATTTCTTGGTGCCTTGTATAATAATGTTACATGATGTATCACGTTTCCAGAAAGCTTAGACTATTTGTGTATATCAAATGCATTTCGTACCTGAAAGGTCGATGAATTTAGACTCTGGAATCATGTAGCTGTTGTTGAATGAAATCCGACCCGTCTTCACCGAGAGTGGAAAGTTGTAAATCCTGTAATTTGAAGCAATTGACTCATTTTCGGTTTAGGTTTTATCTCTAACGAGTCAAACGGGTAAATTAAAATCGACAAGTTTAACTACTAAGACAATAATAGAAAGTAAGTTGCAAGTGTAATAACAACACACTCCATGTTCAAAACTTTGCCACAAAAAGTTTATAAAGTAACATTATCTCTTGAGTCAAGTTTTGATAGCTAGAATATAAAACCAAGAAATATTCCAAATGATTTTCCAATAGTTAAAAGATTATCTCTAAGAGCAACTTCCTCTCAAAGCTTAAAATTACGTAGTAATTGTTAATTAATCAACTTTTTAACAAAGTTATGCAAACCAGTCAACAATGGCAACCTATTTCATTTCTAGTCTTTAAACAACATTTCTTGGTGCCTTGTATAATAATGTTACATGAAGTATCACGTATCCCGAAAGTTTAGACCGTTTGTAATTATCATTTCCAAAAGGTAGGCAATTGACTAATTTATTCGGGTTAGGTTTTATCACTAACAAGTCAAACAGTTAAAATCAACAAGATTAACTACTAAGACAAAAATAGAAAGTAAGTTGCAAGTGTAGTACTCCGTATCAACACGTTGCATGTTCAAAACTTTGCCACTAAAAGTGTTCCGTGCCTACCCGACCAAACTCTCAGCATGTGCCATAAACTCTCGGACTTGGGGGCAAAGACAACTTAATGTTTGAGGCAACATGGTATAACTTGTAGTTATTAAAGTATGCTTTAACATGGTTGGACTTTTTATTATGAAAACGAATGTAAATGATGTCAAAGTAACAATATGAATAAATTAGTCCTAGAAACAGAGGTTCAAGAATGTAGCTAGAAGCATAGACTATATTTTGATAACAAAATACCATAAATAGGTGTGATAAATGGCACAATTGACACAATTAGACCGCATGGTGTATATAAACTAATCAAGTTGGCTCTTTTCTAGAGAAGGAAATGTAGGTTGTATTGGCAGAGCCCCTCATGGATGGGTTATGGGTTCCTAGTGAAGCCACACACCATTCCTGTCTCTACCATTGTGGCTGCAGGTTGAATGGTTTTGACGAAAAGGTGATATGGAAATGTAGCTAGATGGTAGGTGCATGTATTGGTGAATTCAGAAGTCAAGTTGGCATGGTTCATGTTATAGTGCAACTTTGACTAATTGGAATATCTCTGTGTTGACAAAGATGTGGACTAGTTATGTATGATATCGGATGGCTGTGTCTGTCATTGGATAGGCTAGATAGTCTGAAATGTACTCTAGTGGAATGTATGGGATGACTAATCAATGAATACATTTTATTGTTAGTTGGCCAATTTAATAACAAAGAACATGGACAGGTTTACATTGAAAAATTCCTATTATGTGTTTGTTGATTATTTCATGTGTTGGTAACTCATAAGGATTCATTATCATCATTACATGTATATACAGGGGTGGAGCCATGTTGAGAGTACCGGGGGGAGTTGCCCCCAACAAACCTCTCGTAGACACATAAAATCATGCATGGAAAATATCAAAATTGTAGAAAATAAAGTCGGTGCCCTCAGCTTGATTATCCTAGTGCCCTCATCATTCGAAGTGTCAACTAAGCTCTAATGCCTCAAAACCATTTTACCGGTGGTTTTGTTTCGTCGGAAAACATGGAAAAGGACGGTTGGAAATATACAATGGGAAGACAAAAGGTGGGAATATGTAGAGGGAAGCTAGACTTTAGTTGGTAGGTGACTAGGTGGTATTGGAAGTAGAGAAAAAAATCAAAAAGGTTATATACTGCGTTTGATGATCTAGTACTTCGTATAATGTATTAACTTTAGATTTCTTTTATACAAATTCTTTTTTTGTATTTCGGTTTAAAAATTTACAATGAATAGATAAGTTTAATATAACCATTGAAATCAAGGTTATCAATCATATATTTGTTTTTGTAAATGATGAGACTATTTAAAAAAAATTAAAGTTTTCTTAAAGGTAATATGTTGTACGAGAATTGGTTAAAAGACTTAAAACTACACGAATACTCGTGCATACAAACAAGATTTTATAGCGACAAACTTTTATTGATATGTGATTATTCATTTTCATCAATTAATAAACTAACAGAATAATAAAAAAAAGTGTAATATGTTGTCTTTTATAATATAGTTTGTGGATGAATTTTTAGAATTTATTTAGTTTGATTCAATGCTATTTAAGATCTGAAATTGTTATTGATTAAAGTGATATAGAGATATCTGATTATTAGTATTATTATTTTGACACAGGTTAATTACTTTGAGCTTGTTTTACTTTTATTTATAGTTGGTATACGTAAAATTAGATTACGAGTTGGTTGATCTTATTTACGATGAACTTGATAAACTTACGTTATTGGTTGATTTTCTTTATAAAAATCATTAGTTTAGTTACTATTAGTTGCCTAAAAAAAGTTGTCTTTGCATTTAATTACGACCGACCCGATCCGACCCATTTTGAAATTTACCTAAAAAGAAACCAGATCCGTTATCATATCTATCTTATTGCTCGTTGCCCGCTTCGATAAAATTTCCTGGCTCCGCCACTGTGTATATAAATCTGTATGTAACGTTTTTGATGAAATGGTTTAGCGAAATGGTTTTAAAAATTGGAAGCCACATGTTTTGGATCGCTTGAATAATCATGTTACCCTGTCACTTTATATATCATCAATTCTTGAGATGTTTTCACATGGTTATCTTTTTAAACCTCAAATAAAAGTTATATTACTTTTGGAATTGTGGTGCTTGTTCAAGTGGTTAATAAAATTTTGATTTTACATTCACTACGAAAATGGTCATTTAGTTGCACAAAACTCTATTGGCAAAAGTATGTAGAGTATCACCAAATAATCCTAACCACAAAACATCCAGATCCCTTATCTGTCAAAGTTTTGGAATTGTATCATTGTTCTAGTAGTTGATGTTTGTTGTTTTGTTAATGGTCAAAAGTCAATAGTCTTCACCCAATCACGACGTTCATTAAAGATAACAAGGAACCCACACGCTTATCCACATCTTCTATATGTACAAATACAAACCGAACAGTTTTTTATGTATATCACCTAAACACTCCTTCGCTTCCTTTTGTAACAACCCACACGCCCTGTTTTGTTCAGATAAGCAAACAGAACATGATGTCTTCAGTCAATCATGAAGACTTTGCTCACCTAAGAATCCCCCTTAAACGTGTACTATCTGCCACCATCTACTTTTCTGACACATATCTCCTCAGAAAAGATGCATTTGAAAAGGTATATTGGGGAAAGCTCCAGCGGTCCAACAAGATGATTTATCGTAACTCAATTAATATCTTAGCTCGGAGATTAAATAAAGAATGGTTTGATGGAGACCAACAGTTTTGGATGGAGGTTTCCATGCTTTCTAGTCTCAAGCATAAAAATCTGGCTTCTCTTGTTGGGTTTTGTGATGATAATGACGAGAAGGTCATCATTTACAAGCATGATACCAGGGGAAGTCTCGGCAACTATCTAAGTGACCCGATGTTGTTGACATGGGTGCGAAGATTAAAGATATGTGTCGGTATTGCGCAAGCGTTGAGTTACATTCATTATGACAACTCACGCGATTTTAGCGTAATACACCGCAACATCAACAGTCCATCGATTTATTTAAATGATGACTGGGAACCCAAGTTAGGTGATTTTATACGTTCCATGAAGATCAAAGCATCTGAAAGGCACAATTCTTTCAATACTGATAAAGTGTGGAGTACGGATGGGTATACAGACCCAACATATATCGAGACAAAAACTGCAAACCACAAGTCGGACATCTACTCCTTTGGGATAGTAATGTTTGAACTAATGTGTGGTAAGAAAGCAGTAATCCACTACGACCAAGAAAATGAGTACTTGGCTTCAGTGGCCGTTACCCATTACCGGGAGAAGAAACTCAATGAAATAATTCATTGGCGTTTATGGAATCAAATGGACTCTCAATCATTTAACATTTTTGTGGAAATAGCATATGAGTGTTTGAATGAAGATCGATCACAACGCCCAAATATTGATGAGATTGTCACACGACTTAAGAAAGCGTTGGAACTTCAACTTGAACATCAAAATGCGGTAAGACGGTCTTTCTTCTTTTCCTTCTTTCTATTATAATAAGTACAACTCTGTATTTATTTCACCTCCTTTTACTTTATTAAATTATTAGTTAATAGGACCATGCACTTCCTAAATTATAATAATATGATAATAGCTATAAAGTAGAAAATATATACAGATTTTACTAGACTTAAATTCAAGTTCATTATAAGATACAAGGCAAGTATATACCGCAACATGTGTTTGAAAAGGTTCAGAAATTTTATCAACATGTGTTATCTTTGTTAGAATATGGACATTATTTTAGTAGACGTATGTTAGGATCGAACTCGAGATCACGGGATTGCACACAATACGTATGAAGAGAAAAGGTAATAATTATTTATAAATGTTATAATTAATTATTAAACACAAAATAAATAATAATAATTAGTATTATTGATTAATGACTAATTATTTATTAAACGAAGATTAGGAAAGTAATACTAGACAAAACATGGAAACAAGAGAAGGTTCCGGAAACCCTTGTGGGCTTCAAAACCGATCGGCAAGGGGGTGAACCCACCTCCTTATGTGCCTTGAGCTCCAAGTTTTGAATAGTATATAAGCAAACCCAAGATGCATGTTTTTCTCATAACTTGTACACACACATCTTGGTGTTTTTTCTCTCCTTCTTTTTCTTAGTCGATTCTTATCAAACAAAACCTTAGGGTTTCGATTTTCATAAGATCAAAACTAATTTGTGTTTATTACTTGCATAAACTTTTTCTTGAATTAGTACGTGTGTACAAGAACGTGAATCAAACACACTATTGTTTGATTCTTGGATTGAATTACAAAAAGGTAAGGGGTAATTCTTATAATCCTTATAAACCCTAATTAGGGTTCTTGGTTCCGGAAGATTGCATTGATTCTTGTTCGGGCTAGAATCACAAAGGTACGTTTACAATTTAAATAATTGATTAATTAATTACATGTTATTCGATCTATTATAATTGCTTCCGCTCATGCTCACTTTGATGTACTTGGTTTATTTATATGAAGGTCATGATATAATAATTCCAACAGTGGCATCTAGAGCCGTTATAATGTGTAATTAATTATCGAAACGCATAAAAATTGGATCTTGATTCGTTTAGTTACATGTTTTTTTTAGGGTTTATGTTTTTTATCCCTAACCCTAATTTTGGGTCGAATGACCTAAGGGTTTTTAGGGTTTTGCTTTTATTTTTTTTCTATAAAAATTAATTAGAAACCCTAAGATGTCATGTAATTGTTATGCGTTTTAGTAAACGATCTTGGTGCAATGTGTTAATTGTTAAGCTAAATCCATGAAAAGTGCATGTTTGCATTGATTTTTATTGTTATAATTTAAATGGTTTAAATTGTTTATATGAATTAATGGTTAAGTTATATTGGAACATGTAAATTTATTAATAGATGTCAAATTGGAGAAGACTCCAATATTAAGTAATCAATTATGTGCTATGTGGTATTTATTTAATTTTGGCTTACGCAATCGATTTATCGATGTATGTGGCTCTTTTTTCTAGAAGAAGAAAGCCTCAATTGAATTAATACGTTATACACCTAGATTTGATTATTAATAGGACTATTGAATAAGATTTGCATGTGGCTACATGTTTTATACATATTTAATTGTTATGATTATGTATATTTGTTTATTTAGTTGTTTTATTTTTTATTGTATATTACTTGTTTTTGTTTATTTATTGTGTTAGACATGTTTATATAAACGAAAAGGGTAATTTTTTGAATAGAAAAATAATACGGACTAAATTATGGCGAAATTGTTTTTGTTTTTAAGAGTTAAAATTTCAAAGGATTGGTTGATTGATGTTTTTGTACGTAATGGTTAAATAGGCTCGACCGAAGTTTACACACTACAAGATGGGTATAAGGATGGCAACGCATTAAATTGTGGCCTTAGATAGACAACATTCATGTCTTAACGCTCGTTTGTGTGTAAATTAGACTTACCGAACAACCATTACATGTACATTGTCATCTTAAGGGTGAATAATCCACAATTCCACAATGATTATCCGAAACACTAAGCCTTCGGGCTTAAGCAAAAGTACGATATAGTGGACGATAATTGATGGTTATTCTTTAATTGGTGAACCTGATACCTCAATCAAAACTTTGTTATTTTACTCTTTAGCTAATTGGTAATAAAATTGTTTTGTAAAACCAATGTTATGAAGTTGTATGCATGCTCCTTCATACATTATTTTGATCACATCAAAATAGTTATACCCTTATAAAATTAAGTTGAATGCCATCTAATTAAGAACACTTGAAGTTGTAATTTACGTCATAGTGAGACTTGGCGAGATTGCAATGGAAAGGTAAATTTCATAAATTCATTGCTAGCAGATCAACTGATGTGATGGATTTGTGAGTTTGCAGTTTTTAAGTTAGAAGACTTAAATTGAGTAGGAAGTGAGACTTGGACTCAAGGCATTAAGATGGGGACTAAACATGCTTACAATACAAATGTTTTGTGATTGTAAATCCCATAAATCTAGGAATTGCAATATGATATTGGCAATTATTGTACGACAATTACCTTGTTGAATACTATCATTACTAGCAGATCAACTGATGTAATGGTACTATGTCAATTTAGGATCCTAGCTTTAAGAAAATACTATGGTTTATATGAATATTTGCCAATGGGTATTTTATTTTCTTAAAGATCTAATTATCGAAAATACTGAAATTGAATTTTGTAATTCGTTTTAATGTATTAATGCAACGTTCAAACCGTAAACGCACTTTGGGCTTTGGTAAATTGATCTAGTTCTGTTTTCAAACTAATGTTTGATTAAGAAATATTTACTTGAAAGACAAAAGAAGTCTCCTTTCTATGAAGGAAGAGTGAGACACAATCCTATTCCTTTTCATGAATGAGAAAGAAAAATAGGAATATTAGATATGTCTAAATTCTAATATAACTCATAGCAAATTTTTTAATAGTTAAGAAAATTGCGAATATTTTCCATAGGGATTTTATCATCCTCATTCGGTGATCAAATTCTTAGTAACAAATATGATATTTGGTTAACAGAAAATTATGTATGACATTTTATGAGTTATTAGAAGCTAGACTAATTACTGCAAAATGGTTAAAGACAAACTAGTTGTTTTGACTATTTTAAAGGTGCTACATACATTGAAGGATGGTAGACCTATTAAGGAAGAAAATGCATGCCCAATTTTCAAGTTAATAGCATTTGGTGGATAGTCCATCATTTACGTAGTAGAATACACTTTTAGTACATAAGTAATTGTTACGCATGGACATTAAAGGTGTAGGAAAGTTAAAAGTACACTATTTTCTTTCACTAGATATGAAACATTTTAAATGTTGTCAAATTCAGTGGGAGTATTGTGTACTTATTACTGAATAAGAAATTATTGTAATGATCTTTAATTCAGTTGGAGTTACAAGCTTTGATATCTTGGTAGCTAAAGATAATTACTTTCCAAATGTAGACACTCATACTTTTAAGGATAGTCTTGTACGTTTCCTTACTAGACATTGTTGTTTTACATATACTTGTTATGCTAAAATCTATGACACAATCATATTGAACATATAAACAAATGCATGGCATGTTGTTTATCAACTATATGAGGTTGTTCCATGCACAAGTGGGAGAAATGTTATCTTTATTGTGTGCAAGAAACAACTCATAACGATATGATTCAATGGATTCTCTTGACTACAAGGTAAGAGAATAATGTTCTAATATTAATTCAAGAAACACTAGGTGTTACAATTTATGTTATGTGAGAGCTTAACTAGATTGCAACAACAAGGTGAATTTCATATTTTCATTACTAGCAGATCAACTGATGTAATTGAACTATGAGAATTTGCAGTTTCTAAATTAGATACCTATTAGAACATGTGTCAATATGATATCAAGACTACTTTAATTAGTATCTTTATGAATTCAAGGAATGACATAAATTAATTAAGTAATCTAATGCTACTTCAATCTGAATATTTATGTGTTCTTGGAATGACATAAATAAAGAAATAATATTATTTACATTATTGTGAAGTAATAATTTAACTTGAAATTACTATTGAAACCAAAAGATGGTGTTCATAATTACTTTAGTTAAACATGTTTATGTTTTATTGTAAAGATATAAACACAAAGTCTTTTAATTGTTACAAGACTTATAATAAAGTAAGACGTTATCTTGTTATGTTTTTTAATTAAGACATATACATGAAGTTATTAAATTGTTAAATGACTTATAACGTATAGTGGGAATATAACAGTTTATGTTTTCTTGTAAAGACATGAACATGAAGTAACTTTGTAAAAAGTACTTGTGTTATAAAGCATGTAATAGGCTTGAAAATTATTATACCATTAAAATGTATTAGTTGGTAAATAGACAAGTCAAAACGAATATGGTTATCTTTAATATTGTTAGATTGTCTTACAATATTAATACTAATGAAATATCAAATGTTTATGATATGTTCATTTAGGAAAATCAAACTCTTGTTATATTGTTTGATTAAAGATAACTATGACTTCTTTTCTTCCAAAAGTTATCAAGGTTAGAATGTTGAGTATGACTTGGACATATTTAATAAAACTCCAATATAGAAGATTAATAAGACATTATCATATGATGGAATGTGATGAATCACATTAAGTCTTAAATTGAAGTTCTAAATTTGTTTAACTGCTTATGAAGAGGTTGTTAACAAAGTTAAGTCAGGAACCATCAATAAGTATTTGTAATATCTCAAAAGAGAACATTGTATTGTTTCTTTATTTGCTAAGTATTTAAAGATAGTCTTTAAATTGCTAAAAGCAAGTGGGAGTTTTGATCTTTAAAAGATAAAATTATAAGATACATAATCTTCTAAAATACACTAGTAAATATCATGATGAAGTTTGACATTTGAATGTTAAATCTCAACATGATAATAAAGTTTGACATTTAAATGTTAAATGTTAAATCTCAAAATGATGGAATTATCATTCATAGAATAGTAATATATCTCAGATATTTGATTAATATGTTGAGGGCTATGATTTACAGGATTATTGTAAACCTGATAATCATTACGATACATTACCAAATATGAAATTGGGTAAAGTATACATGATATGAATGATTAAGATGCTGTCCATAAAGATAATCAATTTTAAAAACTTGGTTTATCTTAATAGTTAGACTAAAAAATGAAGATGAGTTTCTTCAAAGATAAGGTAACCCTTGTGGTTTAGATCTTTGTATAGAAATCATATGGACAAAATTGTGCACGTATTTAATGTATGTTTTATGACAAGATTATTAATCACACTTAAGCAATTAACTGTGATTGAATATTCTTTTCTAAACACATTAAATACATAAAGATTATGATTGTCATATTTATGAAATTGACAATAGAATATCAAAACTCTTTCTTGAGTAATTACTTGAGCGAGGACGATAAGTAATCAAAAGGAGTTTATGAATTCAAATAAATCTTTGAAAGTGTACATAGTGCAATAATCCATGGATGGATAAATGCATGCATCTAGAAGATTACTCTTATGTTTAATTATTAAATTCATGTTTTGATTTATAATTGAAATAAGATAATTTTTAAGTATTCCTAAAAGCTAGTGGGAGTATTATGTTTAATTTCTTAAATCATATATGTTGTAAAACATATGAAAAGTAACATTCCATATAAGTAAATGTTAAGTCTTAGAATGGAATGAAATTTTACTTGTAAGATTTGGAAATAAGACATATAACCTTGGAATGAATGTTTATTATTTAAGAAACATGTGCGGTAAATGAATCTAATATAACATGATATATTATTTAGAAATTCTAAATAGATATGTATGACATGAATAAAATCTAAGTATGACTCAAAGATTTTTTCATGCATATCATGTTTTGTTTTATCATGCTTGATTACAAGATGATTTGACAATATTAATATCTAATTGAAAGTTATTAGATAACTTGTGTAATATTCTTAAAAGAATATGTTTGATTATAGAATTACATCCTAAATCTGGAACAGCTTCCAAATTCTATAGATGAACAATTTTCAATGGTTGTGAAAATTGTCATAGCTAACAAACTTGAAAGTTTGAAGGGCATCAAACATTACACATTAGATATTATGGTTTACGGGAAGTTTTTAAGAGCATGTTGTTGTTTGCATACAATGATGCTTAATGAAATTGAGATGACACTCAATACTAGTTATGGTAAGGATTTCATCTTTAGCTATTACTAGTTATGCTTACTAAAAGCATAAGTTGCATTATACATTAAGAGAATAAGAATACTTTAAACTTTAAAATGTTTGGAAGTTTAATTATCATAAATTGGTGGTTAAGGATGTATCACATTTTTATGAAATATGGCATTATCAAAATAGTTGACTATGCACATATAAGAATTTCAATAGTTGAATTCTTGAAATAAGTATTCTTAAAATTCCGATAGATCAAAGTTGGATGATTTATGTCTTGTCAACAAGTATAAATGTCATTGCTTGAGACATAATTCATCAACAAGAGTTATCATGCATTGATCTATTTAGTATTTGGATAAGGGATGTTAAACAATTATTATAATAAATTGAAATACATGGTATGTTTAATTTATAATATATTGTATCCTATATTTGTATGTTTAAATCCATGAATAAAGGCTATTCTTAAATTGTCCGTTGTCAGTTAATAATATGGGAATATTATTAAATCAAGACAAATCTGAAGGTTGGTATAATATACTTAAAGTATATTGATGCGTAGTCATGTCATTTCAGATGATATTCGATGATACTGAATATAGGACTTATCCCAACTACATGATGTTACTTTATGGATTTTGTTATTAAGTAAATCATGAGAAGTTATCCTCAGACTTGAGATGCAAGATAAGTGTCATGAATGTAGTACATTTTTGTGGAACAACTTAACGCTATACGTAACTGGTAGTCATAAGGGTTGTTTTCGGAAGTGTTACAAAGTTTGTGGGTTTTGCTTGTAGTCAAGATAGAATTTGTTCCTTCAAATTTATTTTTGAAGTTTAATACTGCTGGGCCCCTCGTAGGGTTGGTAAGATGCATGTGCGGCCGCACCCAATATCTCACCTGAATATGTTCAGAAGATTTGGTAATCTTGATCAATCATAAACAACGAGAAACAGAATGGTTAATTAAGGAATAACTTTAATCCATATCCTTATTAACGTGGTATTAGAAACAAAAGGATAATAATAATGAGAAATCATTAAAAGGTTTTCCAGGAGCCTTACTCAAGATCGTACTAGAGGCATCGGCGTGTTGCAAGACGCTAACCGATGTGATTACACTATTAAAATATGTCCAAGTGGGAGCTGTTAGAATATGGACATTATTTTAGTAGACGTATGTTAGGATCGAACTCGAGATCACAGGATTGCACACAATACGTATGAAGAGAAAAGGTAATAATTATTTATAAATGTTATAATTAATTATTAAACACAAAATAAATAATAATAATTAGTATTATTGATTAATGACTAATTATTTATTAAACGAAGATTAGGAAAGTAATACTAGACAAAACATGGAAACAAGAGAAGGTTCCGGAAACCCTTGTGGGCTTCAAAACCGATCGGCAAGGGGGTGAACCCACCTCCTTATGTGCCTTGAGCTCCAAGTTTTGAATAGTATATAAGCAAACCCAAGATGCATGTTTTTCTCATAACTTGTACACACACATCTTGGTGTTTTTTCTCTCCTTCTTTTTCTTAGTCGATTCTTATCAAACAAAACCTTAGGGTTTCGATTTTCATAAGATCAAAACTAATTTGTGTTTATTACTTGCATAAACTTTTTCTTGAATTAGTACGTGTGTACAAGAACGTGAATCAAACACACTATTGTTTGATTCTTGGATTGAATTACAAAAAGGTAAGGGGTAATTCTTATAATCCTTATAAACCCTAATTAGGGTTCTTGGTTCCGGAAGATTGCATTGATTCTTGTTCGGGCTAGAATCACAAAGGTACGTTTACAATTTAAATAATTGATTAATTAATTACATGTTATTTGATCTATTATAATTGCTTCCGCTCATGCTCACTTTGATGTACTTGGTTTATTTATATGAAGGTCATGATATAATAATTCCAACAATCTTTGTGTATTAATTCACGTTTTTTACTTGATAAACAGTTATCTTTGCTTAAACACGATCTCGCTCACCTCAAAATCCCCTTTCAAAAAATACGATCTGCCACCAACAACTTTTCTTACCAAAATCGCATCTATACATTAAATTATACTTATGTGGAATACAAGGGACAACTCTCGTGGTCCGGTGACAAGATTGATATTTATGCACGGAGGTTTAAAAGGGAAAAAGAACGAGAGTTTTGGATGGAGGTTTCATTGCTTTCTAGTCTCAAGCATAAAAATTTGGTTTCATTAGTTGGGTTTTGTGATGAGAAAATCATCATTACTGGCCGTGAGACCAGGGCAACTCTCAACGAATATCTAGATAACCCAATGTTGTTGACATGGGTGAAAAGATTGGAGGTATCTGTGGACGTTGCACATGCATTGAATTACATTCATTATGACGAGTCACGAGATTTTAGCGTTATACATCGGAACGTCAGCAGTAAAGCAGTTCTATTAAATGATGACTGGGAACCAAAGTTATCTGAATTTCAGGATTCCATGAAAATTAAAGTATCTGAAAGACACCATTCTTTCCATACTTATTCAGTTTGGTCTAGGAAGAGGTATACAGACCCAACATGTGAAAAGACTAACATTGTGAACCAAAAGTCAGATATCTACTCCTTTGGGATAGTATTGTTTGAACTACTTTGTGGTAGGGAATCAATAATTAAAGATGAGGATAATAAGTATTTGGCTCCGGTGGCAATTTTTCATTATAGAGAGAAAATACTCGATGATATAATTGATCCAGAACTACGGAAACAAATGGATCCACGATCATTGAACATTTTCGCGGAAACAGCGTGCGCGTGCTTGTGTGAAGAACAGTCGCAACGCCCAAATATGGATCAGATTGTCACAAAACTTGAGAAAGCGTTGGAACTTCAACTGAAATGGAAAAATGCTGTAAGTTGGTTTTTTCTCTTTATCTTTCAATCACAATAACTACTCTATAATACGAGCAACATTTATTTACTTATTATTGTATTTGTTTCCATTGATGTTAATTAAAGGAGGACTCATCAGTTGTGGACGAAGTTGGAGGGACCTCATCCAGTCATCATCAGGAGGTAATTAAGATTTTTTTTAAGTCTTGTTGTAAGCCACTGAAATCTTATAAAAAAGAGGAAAATGTTAAAACAAGAGAAACGATAAAGAAAGATCCGACTAGAGAGGGGGCAGAATATAATACCATGTGTTATTAAGAATGGAAATGATGTTTAATTAATGATCTTTATATAATGCCCAGTAGGTATCTAAAGCAATTCCCTTATTATATTTAAAATCTTATCGTAACTTATAACTTGTGCGTCACTGAAGTTTTTAAGAGAGAGGAAAACAGATAATGATATATTTTCTAGTTAAATCTTATCTGCTCATTATACTCAAATCATATTTATCAAAACACGAGAAAAGTAAAGGATAAAGAAATATATATGTTCAGATTTGAAAGCCATTGAAATGAAAAACATGCCACATAAGTCATTTAAAGTGGTTGTTTGCTCCTTTTATAACGTGATGACCGGGCAAGAATAGAGTTGGCAAAAAAAAAATCCGTGCCCGATGGGGACCCAATCCCTAAACCCGATTTAACTGGGGAATCACCGAGTTGACCGAGGATAGGGACGGGGATGGGGAATCCCCGAATTCAGTATTTGTGATGCTTTAAATTCAATAGACATTGTAATTAATCTAACGATGTACGATTTACGTTTTTTGAGGCATTATATGCGTCAAATTGTTCATATTTTTGATGAGTTTGTTCAAATTTCATTTTGCTTTTTGGGTAAAGGTGCAAATTTCATGTTTATTTCTTTAAGGATAGAAAATCCCCGAATCCCCTCGGGGATCCCCGATCCCCGTTTGGGATGGAGACGGGGATTTAAAACAATTCCCCAACAGGGATGGAGAGTAAGAAAACGGGGATGGGAATGAGAAATGCAATCCCCGACATTTCTCGCCCCGTTGCCATCCCTAGGCAAGAGTGAAAAATTGGACATGTGTCACTCTGCCTATATTAATGTAGACAATCATGAATTTTGGTTACAAATCAAAAGTCGTATTAAATACTACTGGTAAGATATAGGTGCGAGATAAGAACCACATAAGTAGGTGCTGGCTCATAATAATTAAAATACATGTCGTATTAGTTTTAGAAAAATGATGCGTGAATGAAACCCTTAACTTAGCTTTAGGTGAAGACACGTGACAATTTATAAAGGTATGCTTAACTTGTAGTCGTTGAGACATCGCCTTGCGTTTTTATCTCGAAAGCAATCCACCAAGATGAAAATGAAGTTGACTAGTATCAACTATTGCGTTTTTTTAGTCCTTATATGAAAAGAACCATGAGACCTAAGACCACGTCTCAACCGAACCCAACCATGTCAAGAGACTTCCCATACGTTTCAGGGAGTAAAGACCAAATAGGTGTGTTCGCATGCATAATTTTAGTTTAGAAGTGGTCCACGTTACCACGTAATTGCCTTCAAAAAACTTATTTACTATTGTATCGTATGTTTAAAAATATTGCCAACTCTATGGTATTTGTGTCTCATCTTGAATACATAAACTTTTTTTTTTATGTCAATTACTGAAGATATGCATAACGATTTCATTTTCATAAAAGTCCCATTAGTTTTGCATCTTCGCATAGAATCAACATCTATGATTACTTGCGGTGGGTATATTAGTTATAAAATCTTCGTCGGGTTATTCTATAATTCATGATTAAATTAGTTTTGCATGATTAAATAGTGTTTGGTTTAAATTTGATTCTTATTGGCTTTCGATTATTCAAAACACTATTATATACACATCAAGGTCATATTTTAGAAACGAGAGGAGGACTATTTAGAAACGAGAGCGGAACGCTAGACTATTTAGAAACGAGAGGACGACCAAAGACCAAGTTAGTTTTCTCAAGTTTGCATGTCAACTTGTTTTTAGTCGTTGGAAGCACAAAGAGTGCTTTTGTCTGTTATAGTCGATATGGTATTTTGTCATATTACCAGAACCTCAGCTCATTGTTCTTGGTTAATATATTCACCGGGGTGATAACCATTTACCTAAGAAAAAGGTCGTATGTTAGTGTTTTTTCCGTTATCCTTATTTTATAAGTTGACATGAATGTTAAAGATTATGTTGATTCACTTTGATATGTTATTTATTTATTTATTTTATTTATTTATTTATTTATTTTTGTTTTTTTCAATAGGGTTCATTACTCTAATGTTGTTGCCACGTTATAGTTGATAAGAAAAATGAAAACGAAATGTGCCACCATAAAATGAGACATAAATACTATAGAGTAGACAATATTTTTAAACATACTATACAATGGCAATTAAGTTTTTTAAAGACCATTACTTGGTCAAAAACTCAAAGAAATTTGGCTGAAAACCTGATTGAAACATCATGAAATATTACCGTCTTTATTTAATCTAGAATTTTGAAATACCAGTAAAATCAACCCAATATTGGAATAATTCTTATTTTTGGAAGAATTGCAAGATTTTTAATACTTGGCAATTTTTATATTTTGGTTTCGTAATTTCTTATTTATTAATTAAATGCAATATTATTACGTTATGTTATAATTTTTTTTTATAATGATGATCATATTAAATTAAGATTATTAAATACATGTTTATAAACTTTGTATAATGATTCCATTCCCGCATGAATAGTACATTAGTAATTAACCTGAAATAAATCAATTGAGGCTTTTAACGTTTTCATATTCTATTAATTTCATTAGGTTATAGAAACAATTTTTTATAATTTCATTCGGTTGCATAACTCCACGACGTTGCAGGGAAAGAGTTTGGAACACTTGAAGATTGGATTTAAAGATATAGAGTTGGCTACCGAGAATTTTTCCGAAAAATATTGCATTGGGTTAGGCGGATATGGTAAGGTATACAAGGCACAACTCGAACATTTTGATAGCAGTAATTGGTCTTCGATAGAAGGGGTTAATAAGTGTGATCTTCCCATGAGACGAAGCACGGTAGCCATAAAACACATTTTCAATCTAGAAGGAAAGCAAGGGTTCATTACAGAGATTGAAACTTTGAGTAGCTGTAAACATGACAATATAATCTCCCTTCTTGGCTATTGTGATGAAGGTCCTCATCACATGATCCTTATATACGAGCTTGCATCTAGAGGAAGTCTGGAAGATTATATTGAAAGAAATGATAAAATGACAAATCTTACGTGGCTGCAACGTATAAAAGTATGTCTTGATATAGCACATGGCTTGAAATACATTCACACCAACACGGATCAGGACAAGCAAAAGATAATACACCGTGACATCAAGAGCGCGAATATTCTATTGGGTGATAATTGGGAGGCAAAGATTGCTGATTTTGGGCTCTCCAAAATCCACCCAGTAGATCAAGAGGCCAGCACTCTCAATACCGATACGATTGCAGGTACAAATGTGTATTTGGATCCAGAATATAAGAAGTATGGTAGATTAAATAAGAAATCAGACATTTACTCTTTTGGAGTAGTGTTATTCGAGATCTTAACCGGCAGGTTGGCCTACGATCGTATTTACACCAAGGTCAATGAGAAGGGGATTGCACCCATTGCACGACATCATTTTGAAAATGGAACACTAGTCAAAATTATTGATCAGAAGATAAAAGAAGAAGCTGATGGACATGTGTTTGCTCTAAGCAAAGGACCCAACAAAGATTCTTTGGACATATTTTCAGAAATTGCATATCGATGTCTGGTAGAAACTCAAGCCCAACGTCCAACAATAGACGACGTCATCCATGAACTAAAAAAAGCGTTACTAGCACAGGTAATTCATATTCTTCTCCCATGGTAATATGTGACACTTCATGCATTAATTCTCGTACGTTAAGCTTTTTTGTTTATGTGAAACTGCATAAACATAATATAAACGCTTTTTGATTGCTGAATGATTCTCACTTAGAAACAATAACATAAAATCATCTATCACAAGCCCTCATTTATTCACTTTAATAACATGAATCCGAAGTCTTTCATCTTAGCGGAAGAATTAGTCTTCGAGCTTTTGATCCTTACAACTGGAACAACAATCTAAAGTCTGCAACAGCATTAACCCAAAGAAGCATGTTCAATATGCAAATTGTATTGCAGGCTTATTATCATATTATAAAGAAGCATTCACTAAGTTATCTTCTCATTCGTTAAAAATAAGAAATTTTGCCCAATCAACTTCAACAAAACATAATAAGCTAAATATTTGAGTTTTAAGGATATAAATACCTAACCCAGAAGAACCTTTTAAATACCTT
The DNA here is from genome assembly GCA_030686995.1 of Artemisia argyi. Taxonomy (NCBI): domain Eukaryota; kingdom Viridiplantae; phylum Streptophyta; class Magnoliopsida; order Asterales; family Asteraceae; genus Artemisia; species Artemisia argyi. Next base: position 214,365,272 of record CM060685.1, on the reverse strand, counting down.
AGAACTCATAAATCTGCTTTCAAGTGATATTGCAGAGGAGAATGCATATGTTGACTCAGAAAGTGTAAGGTTTAGTTAAAGTCAGATAGATTATTTTACCACTAATTTATTGATATTCTGTTATATAACTTGACCCGTGTGCCAATTTGTCTGTTATTTGTAATTAAGCAGTATTTACTTCTATAGGAGTAGTAGCAAGTTTAAAACCTAACAGACACTGAAACTAATAAATAAAAATAACAATTTAAAAGAATTTTTCTATTTTCGTTTTTACTTATCAAATTGATCGACTGTCCAATGATTCACAGGAAAAAAGCGAGAAGGAAAACTTCAAAATGTCACTTGAAGACATTAAATCAGCCACACAAAACTTTAGTGATGACAATATTGTTGGAAGAGGAGGTTTTGGGAATGTCTACAAAGGAGTAGCTTCTCATGCTATTGGAAATACCATTATTGCTGCAAAGCGGTTGGATAGGAGGTTATTTGGTCACGGAGAAACTGGATTTTTTCGAGAGCTAGATATCCCTTTGAAGTATAAACATGAGAATGTCATTGGTCTTGTAGGCTATTGTGATGATGAGATTGAAAAAATCATTTTACATGAGTTTGCACCAAGCGGAAGACTTGACGGGTACTTGAGCGACACTAGTCTTACCTGGGTGACGCGGCTTAAAATATGTATCGATATTGCAAGTGGGTTGAATTTTCTACATGCAACTGATGTAAATCAAGAAGTGGTGATACACAGGGACATCAAAAGTAGCAACATTCTACTATTTGAAGACTGGAAAGCAAAAATTGCAGGTTTTGGGCATTCCTTGGTATGTCCAATAAATCAGGATATAGAATATGTCATCGACGATGCAGCAGGAACAATTGGATATAGTGATCCACTATATTCGAAAACACACTTCTTAACTAAAGAATCCGATATATTTTCATTGGGTGCTGTTTTATTTGACATATTGTGTGGGAAACGATCGTCTATAAAACTAGATGATGAGTTTCTATTTTTGCCCTTTTTGGCTAAAAATCGCTACCTAATAGGAACACTTGATCAGTTAGTGTTTGAGGGTATAAAGGAACAAGTTGATCCACAATCATTTGCAACATTTGCAAGGATTGCATATCAGTGCTTACATCACAAGAGAGAAAGACGGCCAAAAGCAGGTGAAGTTGTGATACAACTCAAGCGAGCTCTGGAATTCCAAGTAAGTTTCTATAATTTCATAAAACTTCGAAACCTTATGATTCATATATATCTGTATTATTACATGTAAATTCTGTGATATCCAGATTTTATTTCAAAACAACTAATTTTACGATTTTACCACTTTTTACCTCATTTTCTTGTCAAATTTTTTCAGAATTTTTTTTAACAAAATTCACAGTTAAATGTAACTTCATAGTTCATTTAAAATGTGAAGTTAATTTTTTTTTTTATAGTTTTTCCAGTGATGTTACTTCTTCTTACCTTAAGTTTCTTGTAAAGAAATTCATATTTTTCCAAGTAAATTCAATGTTTAAAGTTAACTTCACAATTTATTTTTTCTATGAAGTTTATAAAAATTCAAAAAAAATTCATCAATTTTGCTTCTTATTATTTATAGGTTCACGTTAACTTTTTAAATTCTTATAAGTACTTCACAATATAATTTTAATATGAAGAGAGTTCTTTTCAATAAATTTGTAAGTTATAATCTCTATTTTGTTGCCAAAATATTTTTTAGGTATTTTCAAGTACATTTAATTTTTAACGATAACTTCATACTTCAATTTACCTTTGAAGAATAATCGTTTTCACTTCAGTTTATAAAATTTACATGAAAAAAGAGTGCAGGTTGCAAATTTAGTATAAAATTTAATTTGTTGTTTTGAATTTAATTGTGACTTTAAGCGGGTCTAGGGTGACCTAGTGGAAAAAGACTTGTGACTGTCATAACTAAAATGTGAGGTCTCAACCTCGATTCTAGCAAGATGAATACAACTCTAAAGTGCATCTTAACCCCGTTGATTATTCGGTTAAAAGTTCATAAACCATGGTTACCTAAAAAAACTGTTAATTTAAGGTAAAGTAACCGAAAGTTTACATAAAATCTAAAAAAATTCGACAAGATAAAAAAGATTATGAAAGAACAAGTCTTTGTAAAAAAATTCTAAAGAAAAAGAAAAGCTAGTTTTCGAGATATATTCTATAAAAATAATTGTGCGTTGTGTTGCTTTACGATGGGTTGAAATGGGTTGAAATGGATTGACAATATTACGATGGGTCAAGGTTAATATGAATCATGCAATCTTATTACTTTTTTTTTTTCAATCCATCATTAGCATTATCAATATGTACAACACCAACTTAAGTATATTATTCATGAAGACTTTTTTTTGACTTTTTTCATATCAATGTTGTAAAACTTGCATTAGTTCCAATTTATAGCACAAAGTGAAGTTACCCGTTATGTCCAATTTTACTAAATCAAGAGACCCGAATTCAAGTCTCCTTCATCACTCATTTTAAATATTTTTCTCATTTTTTTAAATATTCAAATTTTACACTTTAACCCCTAAAAGTTTTATGATTTACATTGTTGACGAATTATTTTATTCATATTTTTACATTGGGTGTTTTTGATATTCATGCTTAATTTCTTTATTCGTGCAGTTTGATATTACACTTTCACCCTTAGAGCTTTTATAATTTACATTTGTTCCCCAATAATAAATAATTGATTCATAGCTAAAAATTGTTTGTTATACTTTTTTATGGTGATATAAATTTAAACCTTATGCATTTGGTGTTACTTTGATATATATATTTTTCATATCTTTCATAACACTAACAAAATACTGAAAATTAAAATTAAACTAATCTTGCAAAACAATAAAAGAGCTAAAAAAACTAATCATGCATATAAACTAAATAAACTAATCATGCTTAATAGTAACAAAATAGAAAAAACAAAAATTAAACTAATCATGCTAAACAATAAAAGAGATAAATGAATAAGTATTAGAAGTCACCAAGTTGAAAATCGCAGACACTACGAACTCTAGATAACCTAATTTTAGCCAATCGACAAGCTCAATACACATAATCATCTCTTGATTGCTCCATAATCACCCTTTAATCATCACCATCAAACCTATACATTTTTGTGGTTCTTGAATATTTTTGAAAGTTAAAAATACTAATTTTATAAAATAATGACACAAAAGAAATAATTTTAAAAACTATTCAAGCTAAATATGCAAAAAAAAAGTTTAAAACTATAATCAAAAGACGTAATAGAGATAATTCTTTTAATAAAAAGATGCAAAGTTTATGAGTTTAAAATACTAAAGATGATGACTTATAAGAAAATATTTGAATTTTATATGATTTAAAATTTTAAACCATAAAAATGCTAAAAACACTAACTTTTATAAAATTAAACCAATGACAAGCAACTATCAAGCTAATGACTAAAATGATTAAGCTAAAACATTAACTTGATAAAACTTCAATCTTAAACACATATTTCACACACCAACACCAATTTGTGTGTTTTATACAAAAGAATATTAAATTTTGCATTTTAATATAAATTTATAATACGGAAAAAAAAATCTATTGAAAAGCTACTCATTAAATACACACTCGGACAACAAGGAATGTTGGGAAATAGAGTCGTTCCAGGCGGGTCCCACACGAAATTCTAATGTTCGAACATTTCTGCTTGCACGTTTGGCGGCTGGCCATTCCTGGGATGACACGTGGTTGTTGTGGGATGAAATTGCAAAAATTATGGCTATGCAGGGACTCGAACTCGAGACCTCTCATACGCAAAGCTGGTATTTAACCACTAGACAACAGAAATAAATAAAAATATTTGTCACCCACAATATTTAACCACTTGACAACAGAAATAAATAAAAATATTTGTCACCCACCAGGTTTGAACCCGAACATCTACCCTAAAAAAACTACCCTTCTTCCACTAGGCCAACCCAGTTTTGATTCGAAAGGATGAGATTGAAATGTTTTTATCCTTTTCTTTTGTTGGGCCAAAATTTCCTTTTAAGATTGGCTCGGGATCAGGGCTTCAACAATCCTCGTATGGCTTCTTAAATCCTGCTCTTTTGCTCCATGAATTCTCGAATGTACCTTAAAAATAAAACAATAATTTGACCTAATATTTTCATTTAAACGTTAAATTTTTTATTCATTCTATATATACTAAAGCAGGACAGGCGTGCCGACTATTTCGGTTATAATATTGCAAAAAACTGCTAGCAATGTATTATAATATTGAAATAAATGTTAGCCCATTAGCGGGCTCTGTTTGGTCCAACAAAAGTTTCGATGGCCTGCTTTTATTTTTTTGTTGATAGTTACATAAGTAAAATACAAGATTAGTCTACCACTAGAAACATCTTAAATGATTTCTACAAACCAAACCCAACATTGGTTCCCAAAAGACAGTCGTTGATTCAAGAGTAGAAACAACGTGTGGCAACCAGTTCTATTAACCGTCTACACATGCAAGACAACAACAAACTGCATAATTATATTCGCGTGGCTAGCTAGCTTCCAGAGCACTATGTGTGTACAGACGAACTCTTAGCTCTTCTCCAACCAGAACGGACCGTAACACGGCAAGTGCATGCGCAACGCCGGACCTTCCTCTAACTCTCTAATCTAATCAGTCAGCTGCTCCATATGTTGGCGTGCACGAACGATGTCACGGCTTAATCGATGATCTTCCCATAAATTGATGGCCCTTAGTCTCTCAAAAAACACAAACAAATGACGCCTCCTGTTTTGCGAGTGCGACAACCGTGCAAGTCATTTGTGGAACCAAAAAGATAGCAACGTAAAAAAGAACCATAGTATGTACCAAAAATTCAGTTACAACCCAAATGTTTTAAACAGCTTATGCTTACTCTAATAACCAAATTATTGAGGCAAAAAAAAATACACCAACATTGCATGTATACTTTAATTTAGACATGTTAGTCATTTGTTACACTCTAAAATAATGCTATTCTTATATTAAAACATGTATAAACGTGATTTCAATCAAGTGACCTTTTAGTGTAGTTGTAAATGTATTACTATATTTTTGTTATCTTTGTTTCTTTATTGTTTTTTGTTATTGCTTAAATTTGTTGCAATATTATCTTTATCTGATTAAGCTCATATACCGTATAAAAGAAAAAATTTGTGACTTCTTATAATCTAAATTTGGTGTATCATGTGACGAATATACTAATTAATTTTTTTGCGAAATCTTTTAAAATCTTATACGTTTTATAACTTAAGGGACGAGAAATGGAAGTTTCATACAACTGCACTGAAGTGCGGTACTTTACGATACTCGTTCTAGACATATATAAAACCATCTATTAATAAACTTTGTTGAAATGTAAACTATTCTAAGGATGCTATTAAGGTTTAATTCTAGAAAATGAATTAGAAAATAGAAATTAGAAAAGAAATAAAGCTTCGGAATTTGTGTAAGTTGTTTTATAAATATAAGCTGGTTTTAAATAAATTTAAAAAGCCATAATATTTTATTGATTGTAACAAAGAGACCCACTTTACTACTTTAGTAGGAGTATTTGATTAGAGAGTAAAAGTCATGCCTAAATTTGGGTATTACTATTTCATCCAATGTAACAAAGAGAACCACTTTAATATAGAACATTAAGATAATGCCACCCAGATTTAAGCACAATTTGTCATGAGTTCAGCTGTTCAGTCGATCATTTCTCTATTCATTTAGCTTACAAATGAAAATGAAGTTTTAGGCCTGTGGGGCCTGACTGGCCTAGAACTTGCGACCCATGGCTTAGATGTCCAGTTTGGTGTAAAGCTCCGAAATTTAAAACAAAAAATAATTATAGTTGTTTATTAGGCAAACTTTTTACTTTAATGGAAGGACATTATATTATTCTAAAGTATAACAATTGAAGGAATAACGTGTAAAGATAGACTAGCAATTTTACAATTCTATTTTTGAGAGTTTTTTAAACAAATGAGTTTTATCTTAATATATATTATAGACTAGTTGTTGGTTGATACAAAAGTAGATAGAACAATTAGAGATTGAGATTAATTTAAAAAAAAAAAAAAAACAAAACAAAAAAAAAAACAAAAAGAAAAAAGCCCTTCTTACACCTGGCCTGATTTGAACCCAGGCAATTTATATGGGAGTGAACATGTTATGCAACTTGGTATAGCACTACATATTTGTTAATTGCTTGAATTTTTATCATAATTGGTTACTCCGTATTATATTAAGGATTTTGTTAATCAATGCCCATTGGGCAAGGGTTAAGGTGTAGTTAATGAACACAAACTTTCTTAATTAATCAAAAAATGCGTTAATACACATTAAATGAACTTGTAAATTATGATATTTGAATATGATTTTCACTAGTTTAATTAATTTGCCATTGAATTAAAAGGACGTCACTAGCTTCTCCTAATACATCTATACTACATATATATCTATATAACATATAAAGAAAACACATTTGTTTAAAAATTAAAAAACTCAAAAAATTAATAATATTGTTAGACTAAAATACCTTACATGTAAAAGGAAACACAATCTATTAAATATTTAAATACTTAATTACAATTTAAACAACATTTTCTCTACTCTCAATTACTCCACACCTATATATAAAAAAAATTGCACACACAAATTAACGTTACTTTACACCATCTCCTTTATGTACGGCCGTATGGGTAATTGTATAGTATATAATAGAGTGTGTTAAAAAGAAACTTATTTGAACATGAGTTAATTGTTTGTCTAAAATAAATATAAAGGAGGATCATGATCGATGGGAGTCCAAATTGCCCACAGACTATAAAGATATAATCCAGATGTCAAAGTGCCCAGAAATCTATTCTACATTAAAGAAAGAGGAACTTTGCAGCAATTTTTCTAAGGGAATCCTCCTTAACCAAGACAAAGTGGTAATGAGTTCATTCTCGTATCTCAGTTGTTTTGTGTTTCGTGTGTTCTATCTATCTTATATCTTTTGGGGAATAGTTCAACATACACTTGAATTTAAAGCATTCTCAAATTTGAGTCTGATTTGTTTTTTTTTTTTTTTTTTTTTTTTTTTGGGTTTTTTGTGTAATAGTGGCTATCATGCGGCAGTAATGGAGAAAGAAATGAAATGGTATCGGCGACAATATTTTCGTACATAGACAGTTCTCCACATAAGTGGAAATCTCTTCCAGAATCAAGGTTAGCCTCTCTTTCTTTCCACCATTTTTGATAAGTGATATCATATCCAGCGTTAATTATTAGTTCACAGCATACCTATGTATTTTTATGAAGTGGTAAATTCAAGAGTAATGCTAATGTGGTTCATTTATTTACTTGAGGGAAATAAAATAAAGGGCTAAAGGGTGTATTGGTTCCGGTCGGGTCAATTTAACACAAGTTTGTTCGTTTGGGTTGGGATGACGATTATCGCTTGGTACATACAACCAAATCATTTTTCATATACTAGTGTTGCTTGATATCTCCATGTATTGGTTCCTCCTCATCCTCAACGTTTGTTGCTTGATGATCATATGTAAAGTAACTAGATGATTGTATCTTTTGTAAGTACAATAACATATGGAGAAAAAGTTAAATTAATAAGATTTAAATGGTTAGAATTATAACATTTCTACTTCATAATTACATAATTTGGGCCCTAGAGAGTAAGTTTTGAAACTTAAAAAACAAATTGGAGCATATATTCGCCCATGTATTCCCTAAAGGATTTCTATTTTGAAGAGGTTCCTGGGAATGACACACCAAAAGCATGGATTCGCCCTTGCGCTTATAGTGCTATGAATGATATAATTGGTAAAATTATTGGAAGGTACTTTTTTGCACATCAAAAGGAGAGGAGTAGATGTTCAGTTTTCACAAAAGAGTCTCTTTTTGTTTTGAATTGGATTATCATAGGCTTTTGATTAGCAAGAAATTAGTCGATACACACATTGGCAAATTTGGTATTTTTGTTTCCTTTCTTGGCAACTCTCCCCATATAATAACACTAATTAATGGGTAATAACCTGAGTGGGCCAACTCAAATTCTGCGTCCATTAGGTTCATATACGAAGATGGTAGAATTTGAATATAACGTGTCTCAGGTTCTAATTTTCTTGTCCAGTTGTCCTTTGTTCTCACAACGATAATGATTATGTTCTCACGGCCATAATCATTTATATGAGTATTGACACAATAAATCTTAATTTTAAAATGTGACTCTTGTCCAAGAACATTGAATTTATGTCAATTTTTGTGTCGAAAATAATTGTAAATCCAAAAGTAGTAATGCATATTTAGGAAATAAAAGCTATGATGATTGAAACCATAGTAATATGTGCAGGTTTGAGACATCAGTGGAAGTGTTCGATATTTCCAACTTGAACATTGAAATCAAGACAAAACCTCAATTTTCGTCTCCTAATGTTGATTACGGGGTCTTTTTAGTCTTCAAATTTTCTGATTCACGGAATTTTTCAAGTAAACCTATGTATGTTAACCTTAAGTATAAAAAGGGGAACGAAAGTCAACATGCATATTTTGCAACATGGAGAGACAAAGAGTGGATGACGATTGAGTTGGACCGATACTCGAACGAGAAAGAGGATGTCGTGTTTAAGTTTCTACTGGAGAGCTTTTCAACCTACCAGTATAGAGATGGTGCAATTTATGTTGAAGGCATTGAATTTCGAGCCATTGAGAAGGTAAATTTAAATACATTCCTTTGTTGTGTTCTAGTATTGTTTACAATATAGAGTAAATTGAAAAAACCGTCCTTATGGTTTGTCCAACTCACGGGCGCAATCACTGTAACTTCGAAGGTGCATGCCCAATTTGTTTTTGGGAACTTTCAGTTCACTTTTTGTCCTGGGCAAAAGTGGGTATAACATGATTTCTATACAGGTGAAACTTGAAGACATTGGAAAGATGGAGGAAGTCCCGCAAGTCTTGAAATCAAACTTCAGTGTGGATCAACCGCAACATTTGCCAACTATGTTTAAAAATTTATTTACGAAGTCCACAAACTCTGAGGACATCATCTGGTTGGGCAAAGTAAATGAGAAGAAACTTCTCATGCTTTCTGCAAAAGCAGCTATATTCAAATTTTCTGACGTGAATCTTTATAGTTCAAGAAGATCAACTAACTGCAGGTTTGATTTTCTCAACAAACTTTAAAGCAATATTAATTAACAACTAAAGCTAACCTAAATGTACATTATCAAATATAATATTATAGATTTTGTGAATAAATGGTTGAAAAGCTTTACCATATGGATTTAGTATTCTGTGTCTCCAAATGACTTTTTTAAAGACGTATGTGACCATATTATATATTTTGCACATGCAGATTTCGGAATGTGTGCGAGCTTTTACCACAACAAGTATTTCATATCAAATGCACAATTGAAAGTCAAATGTTATCACCCGATACAGAGTACATGTGTTACTTTGTGTTCAAGATTTCAAAAAATTGCCAAGGGCTGCATTCTCCAGTGAAAGTACGAGATTTAATCCACCAAGAAAATAACATGGCCGATTTTTTCTATTTTATTACCCCAACCCCATTGAATATAAATGATTTTACTCGGGTTCCAAAACAAAGGGAAGATGGATGGATGGAGATTCAACTGTTGAAATTTAACTCAACTCGTGACCTTGAGAATGACTCTTTTCCGATTAATATGCGATTTACAAGTCTTGAAGGACTTTTATCTGGCCTCATTGTATGTGGCCTCGAGTTTTGGCCACTGTAAAAGGACTATCTGCGGTATCCAGCTAGTATTTTATGATTTTACTTCGTGTAACAAAAAAAGGTCCTTATTGTCGCACCCAGATAATTTTAAAAATTATGTGTGAAGGTTTTTCTTATGCATGTTTTATGTGAAAAGCAAATTGGCTTGTTTTTGACAGACAATTACAAGGATTGTGCTGGACTCATACCTCCAGCTTTCAAACAGCTACCCAAGTTGCTCTACAGGTGCAAAATATATATGCGCAAATTTTATTTTGAAGATAGTTTGAAAAGGTTTATGTTTTGGTAAGAATGGTTCATAGGGAAACATCAGGTATTCTTTGTGTCACCCTAAGCTAACAAACTATGTTAACATCAGTCAAATCGCTCTTACTTTTTCAGATATTAATGAAATATGTTACCAATCATTGAATCAGGTTGTACTATTACGATTGTCTTGTGGGAAAAAATTGATGTCTTAAAGATATTCATGGTTTCTTTCATTAAAACAGTTTCATGTAATCTACTTGCAACATTAACAATAATTTCATCTGATATTTTGTTAAATCTGGGCTGTAGTTTTGTAACACCAGATTCTTGGATCACAAACTAAGACTTCTGACAACTTTATATCTTATGGTTACGTTATAAGATCTCAAGGATCAACGGATTTGAACAGCAGAATCATTAATTTATAGGTTGTGTTGAATTAAATCCAACCCGTCTTCATCGAGAGAAGAAAGTTGCAAATCCTGTAATTTGAACAGAAACGGTCAACTTACCAAATAAAGTGATAATCATTTCTAAAGGGTGGGCAATTGACTCATTTATTCGGGTTAGGTTTTATCTCTAGCTCAAACAAGTGAAATCAACAAGATTAACTACAAAGAGAATAGAAAAAGTTGCGAGTGTAAATATCAACACACTGCAATTTAAAACTGTCACAAAAAGTGTTCCGCGCCTACCCCAACCAAACTCTCAGCATGTGCCATAAAGTTGTCCAATATGACCTTAACCCTTTTCTACTCATTACGAAGCACACACCATCCACCCATATCATCTCCTTCACAATCATTATCATCCTTCGGATTCGGGCAAGGAAAACTTAACATTCGAGCTAACATGGATTAACTTGGTAGTTACTAGAGTATATTTAACTCGATTGCATGTTTTAAAATGAAAAGAAATGTTTATGAAGTCAAAGTAACAATATGAATACGGTATTCCTATTCCTAGAAACAGAGAAATGTATGTTTCAATAGTTCTGTAAATTGGTCATGTTAATTAGCGTGACCATTGAGACTTCATGTTGTTTAGAATTATTGGCATATGCTAATGGCCTTATATTTATGGAGATGAATTGTGTTATTAGTCGTTACATGTGAGTATGTGACATCATAATGTGAGTATGTGAAAGTGTCTGGTTGTTTGGCTGTGGGTTTTGTTACAGATTATGTGCTAATAATCAGTTGTTAACCGCTAAATTGAAGAGACTGTTGATCATATCAAGTGTAAATTTGAACTTACATTTATGAACTGTACATTTTTCAATCATTGTGTTTGGCAGCAATCATTTCCCAAAAGGGCAACGATGCATGGTGGTACATTTTAAAAGAATTTACACGTAATAGAGAGGAACGAAATATCATAACTTTGCATTTAAAACCTAACCGGGTAACCCTGTAAATTAATATGCCTTTCCTATAAACATCTCCACCCCTGTACAATTATGGTTCCACATTCTCCAGCTTCCCGAAGTAATCTTGTGATTTTTGGTGTGTACACAGCATCAAATACCAGTGCATACAACTTCAAAGCTTCCTGCCACAATAGAAAATAGAAACTTTATCTCATGCACATATTTACCTCATATTACATTTCTAACTGCAAACCACCATTTCTAAAACATATGACCAGAGAAAGGTAGATAGCCGTACCTTAGAAATAGGAGTATCGTCTATATTTGGCTGCGTATCAATTGATGTAGTGTTTGCAAGTATCATACCACCTTCTGGACTGTAAGTGCTCAAATTGGCAAGAGATACAGCCTCTCCATCAATTATGTCAGCAAGTTCTCTAGCACGATCCGTGCAGTATCATCAGTAAGAGAACTTTAGTTGGTGTATTAACTATGCATGTAAGAGGGTGATTGGATTTCAATTTTGCAACTGGTTAATTATTTGATTACTGTGACTTGAAGTCGAAATGATCAAATTTTTATGTTTTGATAAACAACTCACATCCAAATACCCTCTAAATATGACGAGAACCGTGCAGTTGGCTTTCACCCATACTGAACTGATAAGAATGCAATAAAACTAGTGTAATGTTTTATTTGCGATCAAGTACGAGTACTAGGAATGGTAATGTGAGCGCTAGTAGAATCTAACCATAAGTCCGATTGGCTATCACAATCCTTGCACCCTTCGCTTTTGCTCCATAAGCAAGATCTTTTCCAGCACCGCCAGCAAAAATAACCACAAATAGTCTACCAGCCAAGGGTGATCCTGTTGCACCATTTTGAACGCCTGAACCTTGAACCTGTAAACAGTTGCAACAATTTAGGATTCATGTAAACCTCAAACGGGTCAAATGGGTTAAATGGGTTGAAAGTCACACGTGAAATATAATATGAAACTTTTATAAGTGGACAAAAGGCACGGTTTTGACCCAACAGCCCAAATTACCACTTCTAATAGAAAGTACAGAAAGAAACCTCGATAGCAGAAACAACGCCTACATAGTATGTATTACACCCATATAATGTCCCATCTTTTGGTCTCCTGATAGCGCAGTTGACTGCTCCTATTGACTGTAGCATACAATCAATAACAGAATACATAAAAGCTGTAATTTAATAATCTTCTACATCAGCCTCAACGCTTAAGGTTTCTATAAAAATGAAACTTACCTTTGCAACCGGATCAACCTCATCACAACATTGAAGTAAAGATTCTTTGTGAGGAATGGTACAACTGCATCAAAAAATGATACATTTTTCTAATCTGAATAAGTAGAAATACCGGTTTTTTTCCATAAAATATCAACGTACTTTCACATGTGTGCCCTTTGAGTCATTGTACTTTTATATAACATTTGAGTCAATAAAAGATGGCTTTGTATAACATTAGGCATTCGGTACTAGGTTACCTAACAGTCAAATATGATTACTTTCAATCAAAAATGTCAACTTTATTTATATAAATATCAAATATATATATACCAGTTATTAAATGACCTAACAGGTACAACAAAGCCACGCCACCTTTCAATGACAAAGGCACATATATGAGAGGATGTAGACATTTTACGGGAAAAAAGACCCTAGAAACTGAAATACTAGCTCTAATAAACATAGATTAAAACTCAACCTGAACCCCGCCAAATCTGTCAATATCCACCAATAAATGTACATAAACTCCGTTAAATCCAACTTATCGGAAAGCTTTATTGTATAACAAAGGTGATTTGCTATGTCCAACTGGCTTCCCAATAATACCTGTTGGAAAATACCTCAACAACAAACCCGAAGCTCGATCGCGGAACGCTAGATCGCGAGTTGTATCGAGCTCAAGTAGCAAACACGAGAGACTACAATATACTACAAAGAACCGATCGAATATTGCACACGATATACCCTCGTACCAAACCTTTATTAAAACACCTAATAAAGCTATTACAACGAGGAAGAAGAATGAATAACTAGCATCCCCTCATCTCTATTTATAGAGTTGAGGAGGTGGAAACCTAAGCTTGCCTTGCACTCCAAGCTACCTAATCCTAATTCTAGTCTACTACCTAATCTAATTACAAAAGTACACTTAAGTCCCTAATCTATATTTAAGTTTACTACTAAATATATAACAATTTCCACCTTAGGAGTAACACTTAAACATAACCGATACTCAGCACCTTTTCCTTGTGCTGGAACCTCGGACCAGGGACCACCTTGTTGACCAGGCATTGTACTTCAGTAATTTTCCAAGATTAGCTTCCGTAGACTCCTTCACTTTCTTCTTTTCAGCAACATTACCCTCTGCACCTTCTTGACCAGGTACTCCGGTTACCGTAATGTAATACCCCAGTCAAAACCCACATTGGCTGTGACTTGGAGTGATGCTGGGACATATATGTTAACATTCGCCTTATATGACAACAACGCGTTTTGTGGTGGAACGGTTAATCGGCCATACGGTTAAGCGTGCTCATGTGAGAGTAGTACTGGCATGGGTGACCTGCCGGGAAGTCTTCACATGAGGGCCACAAGAACAAATGTCTATAAGGCGGGGTGTTACAGATGGTATCAGAGCCACTCCAAGCCGTTCGGGATGTGGGGCAAACTTCATCGGGGACGATGAGTCCCTACGGGGGGTGAATGTAATACCCCAGTCAAAACCCACATTGGCTGTGACTTGGAGTGATGCTGGGACATATATGTTAACATTCGCCTTATATGACAACAACGCGTTTTGTGGTGGAACGGTTAATCGGCCATACGGTTAAGCGTGCTCATGTGAGAGTAGTACTGGCATGGGTGACCTGCCGGGAAGTCTTCACATGAGGGCCACAAGAACAAAGCCGTGAGCCTTCGGGCAAAGCGGACAATATTGTGGTCTATAAGGCGGGGTGTTACACGTAATGTCCGCCCCCACCTTTATACCAAGGTGTATATTTTCCTGCTCCTTTACCAAGCAGCCCGTGTTTGTCTTTTCTTCAAGTTGCTTGTCCTTCAACCTTCTTTGAGCCACTGCAGCATCATCGTTACTATCCTGAACAACCTCAGCTTCACGATTTTCCTGAGCTCCCTGCAGTTCCACCTCAAACCAAACACGTTCATCAACCTGTACTCCATGGACTCCTGTTTTAACACCAGGACCAAGTTGTTTGAACCCAACTTGTTTATGACCAAGTTGTTTGAACCTAACTTGTTTTGAACCTCCATGCTTTTGTATACAAAAAGTCTTCACTTTTGCTTCTAAAGTATACACACAGTTATTTCTCCTGATCCCAGTCATCATAACCCGACAACCTTTGATCACCTTGACTTTACCCATCTGCATCTTCACAGTATAACCCTCTTTTTCAAGAGTACCCAATGAAATCAAGCTTTTTCTTAACCCTAGAACATACCTGACATCTTCCAGCATAAAGCTTGAACCATCATGCAACTGCATCTTCACTTTTCCTGTCCCTCTGATAGTGCATGTCCTGTTATCACCTAACTGAACCGAACCACCATCAAAATCCTTGAAGTCAGACAAGAAATCCCTCCTAGGTGTCACATGATAAGACCCACCTGAATCCATTACCAATTCAGTCATCTCATCATTCCCGACCACCGCCAAGGCTTCTCCAAAGTAGGCGTTACCCTCATCATCAGAAGAATCAGAATCCTGATCATGCTTACCCTTCTTGACGAACCCACTTGACTTCTTCTTTGGACAGTCTCTCTTCAAATGACCCTCTAAATGACATATGAAGCACTTGAGTTTAAAAGTTCAACCCCTTGACTTGAACCGCGAACTTCCACCAGAATGAGCTTTCCTTGAATGATCTGACCTTCCCCTTACATATAACCCATCACCATTTTCTTCCTTTGTGTCTTCAGTTCTTTTCTTCAACTCTCTTGAATTCAGAGTCGCCAGAACATCCTCCATTGTCAAGGATTCCCTCCCATACAACAATGTCTCCACAAAGTTTTCGTAAGACGATGGCAACGACGTAAGTAACATAAGTGCCTGATCTTCATCCTCAATCTCGAAATCAATATTTGCCAAGTCAAGTATCAACTTATTAAACTCATCTATATGATCACCCAGTTTTGTACCTGGACTCATATAGAACGTGTACAGCTTCTTCTTCAGATACAGTCTGTTTGCTAAAGACTTAGTCATATAAAGACTACTCAACTTCACCCAAATTCCTGCGGCAGATGTTTCCTTGGTAACTTCCCGTAAAACCCGGTCTCCCAAGCATTGAATCAAGGTATTGTATGCCTTCTTCATCAAAGCAGCTTTTTTACTTGCTTCCATGTCCGCGGGTAATGTCTCTAATGCAGCATCACATCCCAGCTGTACCATTAAAGCACGCACCTTTATTTGCCATAACCCGAAGTCATTCTTCCCATCGAATTTTTCGATGTCAAACCTAGTTATCGAACTGGCCATTCTTCTTTAACCTTGCTAAAAACCTTGTCAAGTTGTTTCTTAACCAACTTTACCGACAAGCCTCACAAGCCGTGTGCAATATTCCCCTTGTTGCTATAAACCCTTCTTGCAAATCGAATTAATTAGAATAACCCTAAACCCTCGATTTCGAACAAGCAACCCGATCGCTAACTTGAAACCCAAGCAAACCACGATCAAACTTGAACCAAAAGAAAAAAATAGCAGACAAGAACCTTCGATGTAATCAACTTTTAAAATCCTAAAAGACGATAACCCGAAGTCGTTTTCTAAATATTAAAAACGTTAAAATTATAGATCTTTTTTTTTTTAACTAAAAAGACCACACCTTGTCAAGTTTCTTTATAGTATTTTTTTTTTCTTACCTTAGCATGTGCAATTTGAATAGACCATCAAATTAACAAACCGCCTATAACCAGTTCACGTGGGTTTAGAAGAAAAAAAAAACACTTCGTCTTAAATATTGCTACGATCGACGGAATCGAAAACCGATCGAACCTCGAAACCTCAAACAAACTCGGAACCTCGAACTAGTACTCGAACTTCGATGACCACAATAACCGTGGCTCTTGATACCACTTGTTGAACTTATGTCAACAACCCGGAAGCGAACTATGCGGAATACCAAACTCGTAAAGTAAATCGACACACCCGTGCACACCTGAAACCCGACTAAAGAAGAACCCACACGTATGATCCAAACGGTTATGTTTATTGATCAAACGAAAAGAATGAACGGTACAAGTTATGCCTCCCCCCTCACCTCCTTTTATAGAGAGTGAGGGGGAATTCGGTTCCTAATACACTTAGGAAACCGACTCTAGTCCTGGATATAAGGAAACAGTCGACAGCTTGATTTGTAAGCCAAGCCCAAACTGATTACAAGTCCTATTTGGCTAACACTATGCTAAACAAACACTTAACCCCCTAAACTATCTAATATGCATACTAATATACAACAATTTCCACCTTAGTATCATATTAGCCATCTCCGATACGTAGCAGCTTCAACCAGCACTAGAACCTCGGATAGAGGTGTGCCTTCATTCACGCACTAGTAGCAATAACCGCTACTAGCATTAGCTTAGCTCCTGACTCTATCGAGAGTCCCTTTAGCCAAATAGCCTCCTTTGCAGCCTCCGTAAGTTTCCGAGCTTCCTACACATCCTTGTATCATAAACCCGTACCTTGTGATTGATCTACCCATGACAGTGATTGATCTAACCATAGCGTAGTCAAAATCTACAAAAACCGGTACGTCTGTCTGTAATCCACGATCGAACCTATCCAACATACCCACATCTACAGATGCTATGTCAGGTCTCGTGCAGACCATCTGATACTCCCGGCTTCCAACCGCATATGTACATGACAACTTACCATTCTTTTCCACATCACAGTCCCCTGATAGACTACCCTCCAACGACAGTATGGAGTGTCCCTCTAACAAAGTCTGTACCAACTTTCTGTTGTAAACCCTGGACTGTAACCCCCTCAGAGTATTACCACTCTGATCCCTGATGATCTCCATACCAAGTATATTTCCTTTTGCTTTGTCCAGCAAACCCTTGGTAACCCAGATCTCAGCCTTGCATCCGCAAGAAAAAACCATACCATCTATATAGAGAAATAGATGTATGAACATACCTGGTGTATACTCACAGTAATAGTCGTCGCTGTCGTCACTGCTTTTCTGCACCCGTTGCTAAGCACATACACATCTGACCGAGTATCCATATCTTCTTTCAATCCAGCCTTCCCCTTGGAAATCACCTCACAAGCAACTGTATTATTGAAAAAATACCTCAACAACAAACCCGAAGCTCGATCGCGGAACGCTAGATCGCGAGTTGTATCGAGCTCAAGTAGCAAACACGAGAGACTACAATATACTACAAAGAACCGACCGAATATTGCACACGATATACCCTCGTACCAAACCTTTATTAAAACACCTAATAAAGCTATTACAACGAGGAAGAAGAATGAATAACTAGCATCCCCTCATCTCTATTTATAGAGTTGAGGAGGTGGAAACCTAAGCTTGCCTTGCACTCCAAGCTACCTAATCCTAGTTCTAGTCTACTACCTAATCTAATTACAAAAGTACACTTAAGCCCCTAATCTATATTTAAGTTTACTACTAAATATATAACAATACCGAATACTTTTGTGTCAGGACTTAATTATCTGAAATTAAACAAGTCCAAAAGATCCCTAATTGTGGGCTGTCCGGGTGCCGATACCTTTCCGTGCTCAAGGGTGCCAAATGTCAAATATCCACCGAATTTGGGGCAGAGTACCCGAGACATCAAACCCTTCTCACCCATCACCATTGCTATTATTGGAACCTAAATTTTATGTACTTAGAGATTTTGTTATATGCAAACGAAAATATATCTTTGGAATCTATGATGCATGACTTACGGCGTTTACTTGAGAATTAGCAGTAATGTGAAAAACTTGTGCTACATCAGTTATATCTACAGCCGTTGTTGCAAACTTGACAATGTCAGCTCCTATTGATTGTATTTTGCCCACAAGGTTCCAAAGCTCTTCTATCGACGGAGTATTTTGATAATGTGGGAAGAAACTATGAGTTTACACTTTGTAGGCTTGTCTCCATGAATTAAATTGTTGAAATTGTCAACGGCCTGCATTTGAGTTACGAATAACAGTATAGTACTTTAGACGAGCCTATGAGCACGAATAGACTCATTTAATGTCAAGAAGAAAAGAACCTTAAGCTCAACATTGATGTGATCAGCTCCTAATTCCATTTCTAATCGAAAAGCAGCCAATCGACTCTGTTCATCTCCGTTGTACTGACCACCTTCCCAGTTGGTCTAGAAAATAACATAGAATCAGAAACCTTTTTGGGAAAGATAAAGTGTTACGACATCATGTAATATGGACTAGATTAATCAAGAAACTAATAGCCCTGGTTGTCCTAAAGAAAAATATAAATGTCCCCTTTCTGTAAGAAGGATTCATAATACTAATATTGACGAAGTTGTCTGATGTAAATTCAGCATACAACATCAATACTTCTATGATTACATTGATTTCAGGGGATGTTTGGTAATGCTTATTAAAACTGCTTATGCTTTCATGAAATAAGCAATTGCTATAACAGAAGGCAATGCTGCAAAAAGTGTGTAGATAGGCTTCTACAGTAACGAAACCAGATAATCAGATATCGCATTTGTTTAAGTTATCGGCAATCAGCTAATTAGGGATTTAAGACGTAAAATACTCATAATCGGATATGTTGTTTGAATAGGCAACTCCGAAACTGTTACTTATAGCTGTTGTTTAGTACACGATCAAATGAACCTATAATCATATCCAAACACCTATTACTGCTGATATACCGTATCAAAACGCAACAAGGGGTGTTTGGCCTTACTAAGTTAAACAGCTTATGCTCATAACCAGAAGACCAACTTATCCAAAATAGCTTATTTCACCCCTAAGGTTAAACTTACGATACTAAATCCACTAACAACAACCAGTTCAACCAAACAATCTGAAACTTCATTCTGAATAGACCTTAATTCACCCCCAAACTAAGTAGATAAGCATAGTCAAATTTATGCGTCTGCTCAAAAAACACAATTAGCAGATAATCTGTTACAGAGTATAAAAACAATCCAAATTCAGAATACTCCCCATCACATGTCAGTATACCATCAGAAAAAAACTGCATTCGCATTACAACAGTATCAAGAAGATCATAAACATAAGCACAATTTTCATTCAGACACTCGAAAAACAATCAGTTATGCAATTATATGAGTTTGGCAATTCCGCTAAGAGTACTTCAAAGATACAGAAGCAATACATTGTCTGAATAAGCAACTCCCAAACTGCTTATTTCACTCTCAAATAAAGATACAATTACATACAAACACTCAACTATGCTTATCTACTACATTAAAACGTAATAAGAGGTGTTTAGGATTACTATTTTTAATAAATTATTCTCATAACCATATAATCAACTCATTTAAAACAGCTAATATCAACATAAGGGTAACCTTATAGTATCAAATCCATCACTATATTCAATTTGGAATAGACAATCTCAAAGTGCCCAAACACACATAAGTGCATACCTATTACCAAAAAAGCATTATGCCGATAAACTATGCGTTACTTCAAAATAATAGCAAATAAACAATCTGAACAAGCAACTGCCGGTCAGCTTATTTCACCCTCAAATAAGCATAGAAGCATGTCCAGAGCCCATACATTCAAAACTGCTTATCCACAATATCAAAGTGCAATAAAGGGTCAACAGCTTACGCAGCTACTAAGAAGCTTATTTCACCCTAACAGAAAATTTGTAATATACCAACTCCACACAAACATATCAGTTGATAATAAGCAATTTGGAATTACCCCTATCAGATAAATTGTTCCAATAAGTAATCCCAAACAATTCATTATCCTAAAAACATATAAAAAACGATTTTCGGATATCGAAAAAAAGAATCTACTCACCTGTAAGTAAAAAGGGTAGGCAAAAGGGTTAATTTAACAAGGGTCTGAATACTTTCTCTGACATTAAACCCCTCTAAAAAGGGTTTCAAACTATCCAATCTAATCTCAACAAGATCAGCACCATAAGACTTAGCCAAATTCATAAGAACCAACATCTGGTCAATATCATCAGCCATAATTGGTGCACATATCAATGTGCTATTATTCCTTCTTACTCCATTTTCATTTTCACCACCAATCTTCTCAACAGCAGCAGCAGGTGTCACCTAAAAACAACTAAAAAAAGTCAAAAACAATAAAAATAAGTAAATATATAAAGTTAATGAAAATGGGTCTTTTTTAAAGATTGGTTTCTTTTGACTTACCTGATGTGGGTTTCTGATTCATCATCCCCCATTATTATCAATCTCACCTGCACACAAGAAAACAATAAAAAACAATATTTTTTTTAATAAATTGATGAAATTGATGGAAATAAAAGATGGGTTTTGTGAAAAGACTAGAGATATTACATAAAAATGTGAACTTTCTATGGAATGAAGGATGATTTTGTGGGATTGAAAAGTTAGGGTTTGGGTTTTGATTTGGGGGAAATTGAATTTGGTTTTGGGATGGTGAAATTTTCGGAGGTTTTTTTAGAGGGGGGAAATTGATTTTGGTTTTGCACGTGTTTTTGGGGATTTATGTTTTTGAGTTAACTACATTTTTGGTCCTTGTGGTTTGGTGCTGATTTCACTTTTGGTCCATTTTTTCAAAAAGTTGCGATGTTGGTCCAAAATTGATAGTTTCATTCCACTTTCGGTCCAATTTTCTAATGAAGTTAGTTCAGTTAGTTAAGTCTAATTGTAAAGTGGCAATATTAGTCCTTTAACCTAATTGTCATTTGAAACGTTAGTGCTATATACCAAAGATCGTTTGCAACGTTAGTCCTTTAAAGAAAATTTTCTAAAAAAAAAATAACGAAAAAAATTCTAAACAAATGTTTTTTTTCGAAATTTTTTTTTCCAAAAAAAAAAAAAAAAAAAAATCGAAAAAAATTTTGAATTTTTTTTCGCATTTTTTAGAATTGCATTTTAGAAAAAAAATAGAAATTTTTTTTCCGAATTATTTTTTTATTTTTTTAGGAAAAAGAGTTTTTGGGCAAAAAACTTTTTTTTATAATTTTTTTCGGATTTTTATGAATTTTTTTATTAGAAAAAAAAATTTATAATTTTTTTTTCTTAAAAAATTAAATTCGAATTATTTTTTTTTGGAAAATTTTTTTTCAAAAAACAAAACATTTTTTTCGAAATTTTTTTTAATGGACTAACGTTGTAAACGATCTTTGGTATAAAGAACAAACGTTGCAAATAATCGTTAGGTTAAATGACTAATGTTGCCACTTTACAATTAGACTTAACTAATTGAACTAACTTCGTTAGAAAATTGGACCAAAAGTGAAATGAAACTATCGACTTTGGACTAAAACCACAACTTTTTGAAAAAATTGACCAAAAGTGAAATCCGCACCAAAACACAAGGACCAAAAATGTAGTTAACTCTATTTATTTTTATTTTTTTATTTATTTATTTATTTTTTTTTTTTACTATTTGTAGCTTTGTAAGTATAGTTTCTACCAAAGATTTCAACATTGGGGTTTTATTCATCACTTTTTTTGATTTTGCAATATTGAGATTGTAAGATTGGATTGGATTTTAAAATACTGCTATAATGTTTTTAATCATTTGCCCTTTTTTAAATAACCTCCTACTAGTATTATTTCGTTATCATTGTTGTGTAACGGACTGGCGACTGCAGATACAAGGACGATGAGTTATATTGCGAAAGATACAAAAACGTTAAGCTGATAAATATTGAGAAAGTTATGGTAATAAACAAATGAGAAGTTATGACTTTTATTTTTGTCAGATAATTTTGTTATAATGTTAGAATATTAGTCTGACTTTATCAAATATAAGTAGATTTAATGGAAATAACTCTTGTTACTCGAATCAAGCATCATTTTGGTTCGGGAATGCTTTTGCATATTTGTTTACATCATCGTTTTAAAAGTGAAACTAGCAAAAAATGGTAATTATTGGACAAATATGTATGTTTTTAATTTTTAATAAACAATATTTATTTTCTTCTCGTTTCCAAAGGAAGAAATATAAACCCGATATCCATTTATGATTTACCAACTTTTAAACCAAAAATGGTTATAATAGCTTAAGTTTGTTTTTAATATCGTTCATAAGAGTAAACTCCAAAAGCCGTTCATTTAGTTTTTCCGTTTTCAAATAAACCATGCATGTTAAAAGATATCACCATGACTCATCCATAAGAGACAAAAGTCTAAAGAAACTATCTTTTTAAAGGATGATTTATGCAAAAAGTCTTTCTTGGAGATGATTTTTGTGGAATTCTTTGCATCTTAAGGATAATTCAATACAATGTCACGGTTTCTTGCTCAAATAGTTCACAAAATAAACATACTAAAATACATGTCTTTGGTTATTGAACTAATCTACTGTACGTCCATCTTATTTGTACACAACTCAACTCATACAAACAGTTGCATAATACCATTACTAAACCAGAACTTGAAGTCACGCGATTCACAAAACATTAGTACAGTAACAACATAATGTTGCGCAAAAAAAAGAAAAAGAAAAAAACTATTTTCCTTAGGTTATGTAACCATTAGTTACCATTTGCGCCATACGAATATCTTTCCCTCATCGTCCAGCCATTCAAACATTAGGAAAAGTGGTGCACTCCTATCAACCACATACATCGCTAAAAGACTTTCATCAAGAGTAAGACCATGTAAATCTTTCATTTCAGTCGTTACTATGCCTATAATCTCATTCTCTGCATTGAGTCATTGCTTAGCCACTTTTGTTTCCACACAAGTTTCATATAGCTCACTTTTGGCACATTTTTAACTTGGTAACGCAAGTTGTGACCATTTCCTGAGTTCTCACGTTACTCCCATGTTACAACTCAAGTTGGTATATCAACTCAAGTTATAACTTGAGTTATGCCAAGTTATGACTCCCTTACCAAATTATAACTTGAGTTATACCAAGTTATTATGGTTTGCATTATTTTTTTAAGTGGGTCCAAAAATGTGGTGTTATTGGGTGTTATGATTTCCTGGTGTTATGTTATTTAGTGTTGCGCTAACGTGGCGCTGATGTGGCACTGAGTTATTTCATAACTCAAGTTATGATTCCTCATGGTCTTAGCTTCTAAACTCGTGTTTATATGGATTTCTTCAATGTTGTCTTCACCTTCAACAATGTCTTCTGCTTCAAAACTCGTGTTTATTTTGATATCCGACGTTCTCTTCACCTTCAACAATATCTTACGCATTTCTTAAAGAAAAAACACTAGTTACCTCATTATAGCCCATTTGCTATAAAATATCACATTATCACAAACTAATTGTAATATTTAACAATAAATCTTATGAAATTCCAACACTATAAAATTAATAATTTAACCAACATATGCTATAAAATATCATTATTTAGTAAACTGATAAAATAAGTTTTTTTTTTTTTTTTTTTTTTTTTTTTTTTTTTTTTTTTTTTTTTCTTGGTGTATTGAATCGGTGAATTAAAAATGAGTTTTTTTTTTTTAACTACAATATAAACATCTTTATTTTTTAATCTTTCATGAATAGTTTAATGGCAAAAAACTTGTGATCCTAGTCACTAAAATATGGGAAGTGTCATGTTCATTTTTTGCTAAGTACAAATACTTTAAAACCGGCTACGCCAAACTCATAAAAAACACAAAAACTTTAATGGCAACAATTAGATCATCTGCTTATTACCTAAACTAAGTAGAATAAGCATAGTCAAATTTATGCATTTGCTCAAAAAACACAATAAGCAGATAATCAAGTACGAGTACTAGGAATGGTAATATGAACGCCAGTAGAATCTAACCGTAGGTCCCATTGTTTATCAAAATCCTTGCAACCTTCGCTTTTGCTCCATATGCAAGAGCTTTTCCAGCATCGCCAGCACCAATAACCACAAATAGTCTACCAGCCAAGGGTGATCCTGTTGCACCATTTTGAACACCTGAACCTGTAAACAGTTGCAAATGTGTTGTAAGTAAATCTCAAACAGGTCAAATGGGTCGAACGGGTTGAAGTCACTCATGAAAGATGATATGAAACTTCTAATAGAAATTAAAATGTACGGAAAGAAACCTCGTAGACTATCATCGATAGCAGAAATAGCGCCAACATAGTCTGTATTGCAACCATATAACGTCCTGTCATTTGATCTCCTGATAGCGCAATCGACTGCTCCTATTAACTGTGGCATACAGTCAGTAACAGAATACTTAAAAGCGATACTTTCATCATTAAACAGGCTTTGATAGTTAAGCTTAATATAACAATACCTTTGCAACTGGATCAACCTCATCACAACATTGAAGTAAAGATTCTTTGTGAGGAATGGTATAACTGCAAACAATAATGATACATTTTTCTAATCTGAATAAGTAGAAAACGGGTTTTTTACCCATAAAATACCAACGTACTTTCACAATTTTACCCTTTTAGCCATTCTACTTTTTTTTCGAACATTTGACTCATTATAAGATTGCTCTGTAGACTGTTTGGGCATTCGGTAACACAAAAACTGACTGTCAAAAATGATCAATATTATAAAAAAAATGATAAGATGTTTATACGTGTGATTTATTTTGATAATGTTAAATTTTCCGGTTACCAAATGACCCAAACCGTACACTAAGACTTCCTTTAAAGACTCGTTTATATACAAAAATATAATAAATATGTCGGTTTGATGGCAAAACCCCTAGAAACTTACTCTAATAAAAATAGATCAAAACTCAACCTGAACCCCGCGAAATCTATAGATGATTATGTATCAAGAAAATTCTTTACATTATCCACCAACAAATGTACATAAACTCCATTAAAACCAATTGATCGGAAAGCTTTATTGTATAACAAAGGTGATTTGCTATGTCCAACTGGCTGTCAGGACCTAACTATGTGGAATTAAACAAGTCCAAAAGATCCCTAGTTGTAGGCTGTCCGGGTGCTGATACCTTTCCATGCTCAAGGGTGCCAAATGTCAAATATCCATCAAATTTCGGGCAGAGTACTCAAGACATCAAACCTTTTTCACCCATCACCATTGCTATTATTGGAACCTAAATGATTAATATATATATACTTAAATAACCAAGTAAATAAATAAAGCAGGAAATAATTCAGAGATGTTAACAACAAGTCAACAACAATACCCAATCTCGTATGCACGAGGTATGGGGGAGGTGGAGTGTTGACAAATCATACACTCACTTTAGGGTAAACCCGAAAGAGGGAGACTGCTTCCAAGAAGACCTCGGGAAAGTGTAAATGAAAGAGTGAAAGTACTCGAGAAAGTGTGAATGTTAGAGATGCAAGAATAGAAGAAGAATGAAAGCATATAAATCCAAGCAGGCTAACAAGGGGCACATTAAAACAAAGAAGCAAATAATCATACAACACATGGAAAGCATAGCATAAAAAATAAAGAACGAGAATAGGGGAAAAGGGGGAATTAAAATAAGAGCAGAAACGAACACATGCAACGAACAAAAGCATGGGGGATAAAAAGCATAACCACATACAAGCATGGGTTCATAGAGGCATAAACAAAAACCAAAGATGAAGCAAAGGGCTCTAAACCTAAGAGCAAAGGCAATTATGTACATGGGAGGATTAATACTGCTACTACCAAAAAAAATGCCTATGCAGCCTAAAGGGCACAAGCTAAGACTCTAAATACCTAAAACGCGAGGAAAAATCAGCAACAAACCACGTCGAAAGAGAAAAATGAATCAAGGACTAAAAGACACCTATAGATCAGACGCCAAACTAGCTCGAACCAGATACCGACTTAGACAATTTAGAGATGTTTACAAACTTATATATTTTTTTAGATGCAAACGAAATTCTATCTCTAGAATTTATGATGCATGACTTACGCCGCTTACTTGAGAATTAGCAGTAATATGAAAAACTCGTGCTACATCACTTATATCTACAGCGGTTGTTGCAAAC
Source organism: Artemisia argyi (assembly GCA_030686995.1). Lineage (NCBI taxonomy): Eukaryota > Viridiplantae > Streptophyta > Magnoliopsida > Asterales > Asteraceae > Artemisia > Artemisia argyi. Next base: position 214,338,721 of record CM060685.1, on the reverse strand, counting down.
TTTACAATGTCAGCTCCTATTTTGGCCACTGGTGTGAATTAAATTACACACCTTTTATTTGATCAAAACCGGACCAAAAAGACCAAAACCCGAGCTAATTATGCCAAATATATGTTGTTTTTGTGTTTTTGAATGTGCAGGTAACAGATATTAAAAATGGACAAAAAGAAAGACAAAACGAAACCGAGCACGAGAATTGGAAAAGAGCACGTGATTACGGGATCAAAGTTTATTTTATTTGGAACATCGAGGCATAAGAAGAAAAATTTTAATATTATTGAAGCCCGAAGAAAAGCCCAAGGAATTGAGCCGTACTTTAGTATTTCATTTATTTGGTCCAATTGCTAAATCTTGTGCTAGTCCAACACCCTTTTCTGATGAGCCCACTACTACCATGAGGTCCAAGATTATGAAAATAAAGAAGAAGACTATAAAGCCCAACGAAGGAGAAATAAAAGAAAAGCCCAATGAAGATAAAAGAGATGGTGCATTAAACTGTTGGGGTGACAAAAGAGTAAGAAAGAAACAATATATAGTACCAAAGTTGCATCCAATGTGGCCCCCTTTTCTCTAGCTCACGACAAAAACGAAAAAAAAAAAAAAAACAAAGATAAAAAGAAATACAAAGTCATGGCCACATGCATGATAGTTTACTACGCAGAGACAAACTCAAAAGAAAGAAGAAAAAAATATAGATGCAAATATGCAATCTATTCATTGCAAGTGAGGTGAAGAAACAATGAAATAAATAAAAGAAGCATGTTTGAGGCTTTGCACGTGAAGACACTATTCGACAAAGACAAATGAATGAAATAATGGTGGCTATTGTACTCTTGGCTGCCACGTGATTCTTGGGCAATACAATGAATGAAAAAATATTTCCATGGCCACATGCTTTCTACTCCTTTGGCTTTGCTCGAAAAGAAGAAAAAAATAATGAAAATGAAGCACGTGATGATCATTTGTTTTAAATAATAGGAAAAAGTGCGTGAGGCAGCCTTGCTCACCATAACTTTTGCAACCAATAAATCATCGCCAAGTACGCCTTGATGATCCACTGGGCATGTCTTATTCAGTTAAGCGTGCCTAGTGGAGAGTAGTACCGGTTTGGGTGACCAAACCGGGAAGTCCTCCCTTGTGAACCACTGCCCTGTCGGTACGATTTCAAAGTCCTTCAATGAAGGTTTTAACCCACAAGGGTTCGAATCTGGAGAAGGCAGGGTTTACTTCAATTTAAGTGTCGTGCCTTTGGACGGCTTAAGTTGAAGGTTTTCCCCTCATCGGGTTTCAAATTGGACTTGGATTTCCCCAATGAAAGTCAATTTTCAAAAAAAAAAAGTACGCCTTGATGATGCATTTATCAAAATTTCAGCCAACCAAAGCCCGCCACGTGGTCTGTGTGATGCATTTGTGATTCATGAATAAAGACGGTATAATGTCCAGATCCGGATAGATTTTTTTAGAGCTGTCATATGGTAGATGGAAGGATTGAGAATCATCAAGTACCTCATCATTAGCTATAAATAGTACAGATCCAAGAGCTCAAAATTCACATTCTCTCCTCACATCATTATTACACACTTTCTTTTGTATTTTTTTAATAATAGTTTTTATAGAATAGTTTTTAGTAGTAGTTTATTTTGAATAGTATTGTATTAGTTTATTTTCAATTAGCTTAATTCAAGTGTTTTTCTTGTATCAACTTTTGGCTTATTGTTTAATGAAGATATTTTTTTTAGTAATCCAACTTAGTTTACCTCTTCTTCTCATCTCTTTCTTTTATTTTTATTTTCTTTATTCTAAAATCTATTTTAGCTTAATAGCTTTTTGAAGCTTATTAGATTAGACTATTCAATAAGCATTTTTTTTATTTCTTAATCTCTTTTCATAACTTCTTTAGTATTATTAGATTTAATAATTTTTAGTTTATATCTCTCAATCTCTTTTCATTTTAAAAGTTGTTTTTCTTAAATAAATCAAATTAGCTTAATACTTTTCATCTCCTTAGTTTTTCTCTTATTTTCTTCTATTCAATCTAGCTTTTTAGTTTTGGTTGATTCATAATTAGTATAGATCTATTAGCTTTCTAGCTTTTTGGTTCTATTACTAGTTTTGCTAGATTAGATTAGCTTATCTATAGCTATTTTAATCTAGATTTAGTTTATTTGATAGCTTATTCGAACTAATATTGCATAAAGTTGTGATTTTTTCTTAGTTTCTCATCATTCTCTACATAAGGCGAGGAGCTGAAGGGTTTTATAAGCTTACTTATTAATAAAGCTTATAGCTTTTCTAGTTTTTATAAAGCTAATTAGTGATTAAAGTCAAAAACTTTATTTACTACTTGGTGATATTAAAACTATTAAAGAAATAAACTTTATAATTTGACAAGTTTATAAAATCGGGTGGTTTATTATTCTCGTCGCGTTATATCGGGTTCTACTTTCTATTCATTTTCACTTTTATATAATTAGTTTATTAATCATGTTTGTTGGAATATTTGTTTTTATTAGTTTGATTGGTATGTTTAGCGAGTAGTTTATTAGTGTTTGTTAAGCATATCTTTTTATCGTCTTATCTTCTAGGCCTTAATTTTATCTTGCTTTATTAACCTAGTTTTTTTTACCACTTATACTAGTTTTTAAAATCTTTTATAAAAACCAAAAATATTGGATATTCAAGCATTAATTAAAAACACAACGTAAATCTCAATTCAAATCTCGTTGGGAAAACGACCTCGGGAGATAGAATCGTTATTTGTTCACAAGTGACTATTTTATCTAACGGGAAAACTTTTATAAATATAAAACTGCTATGTTTACAATGAATCAGCCACAAGGTTCCCAAGCTCTTCTATCAAAGGAGTATTTTGATAATTATGGGAAGAAACTATGAGTTTGCACTTCGTAGGCTTGTCTCCATGGATTAAATTGTTGAAATCATCAACGACCTGCATTTGAGTTACGAATAACAGTATAGTACTTTAGACGAGCCTATGAGCACGAATAGACGCATTTAATGTCAAGAAGAAAGGAACCTAAAGCTCAACATCGATGTGATCAGCTCCTAATTCCATTGTTAATCGAAGAGCAGCCAATCGACTTTGTTCATCTCCGTCATACCGACCACCTTCCCATGTTGGTCTAGAAAATAACATAGAATCAGAAACCTTTTCGGGAAAGATAAAGTGGAACAACATCATGTAATATGGACTAGATTAAGGGGATGTTTGGTAATGCTTATTAAAACTGCCTATGCTTTCATGAAATAAGCAATTGCTATAACAGAAGGCAATGCTGCAAAAAGTGTGCAGATAGGCTTCTACAGTAACGAAACCAGATAATCAGATATCACATTTGTGCAAGTTTTCGGCAATCAGCTAATTAGGGATTTAAGACATAAAATAATCAACCTATAATCATATCCAAACACTTATTACTGCTCATCTACTGTATCAAAACGCAACAAGGGCTGTTTGGCATTACTAAGTTAAACAGCTTATGCTCATAACAAGAAGATCAACTTATCCGAAACAGCTTATTTCACCCCTAATGTTAAACTTACAATACTGAATCCACTAACAATAACCGGTTCAAACTAAACAATTTGAAACTTCTTACTGGAAATACCTTATTTCACCCCTAAACTAAGTAGATAAGCATAGTCAAATTTATGCATCTGCTCAAAAAACACAATAAGCAAATAATCTGTTATAAAAACAATCCAAATTCTGAAACATCCCCATCATATGTCAGATGATTCAGTATACCATCAGAAGAAAATGTAACAATTCGCAATTTCAGGTTAACTTTTATTCCTGAAAATTTTACTATTCACTTTTTACTATTCACTTTTCACTATTCATCTCAGAAATTTTTATTTCATATTCTCGTAAGTTAAACTATTTTAACGATAATCCGAGAATTTGACGCTCGTCGGATCATTTCTGCAAAAATCACAAAGCCGTGTCCGAGATTTACTTCTAGGTTTAAACGTCCTTCCAGCATCCCGATATATCCATAAAACGTCATAAACAATAGAAATATGATTTTCTACCATTTTATGACAATTCCAAAAGTTTTGGAATTTTACGTTTTTCAGTTCAGCGTTTTACGCGAATTACGCGTTTTAGACCCGTGTTTCCAGTTTTTAGCAGGGTTTTGGCACCCGATAGATCCTACCACTCATTTTATATTTTATTATGGACTATATGAACATTTCTAACAATACTTTAAAGTTTCATAATTTTACGACACCCGGTTTTACGTTTTGAGGCCTAATCATTTACGGTTGACATTTCCCGGAGTCAAAATGCATCTATTAACCAAGGATAATACCAAGCCAAGCCACCTCCCCCCCTTATCCTCTTTGAACCGCCAAAGGGAGGGGGAGTCACACCCTTGGTGGCTTGATCTCATGGCTTGTGGTCTTAGATGTGTTACATGTGTTTCTTGGCCAAAAATATCCTAAGAATACTAACCTCCTCATGGACCTATATATACTCCCTCCCCTCCCTTCCTTGGCCGGCCATCACAACCCACCAACACCTCTCACACTTAGTTTTATTTCTTTCAAATTGTTGCAAGGTTCAAGTGAAGTTCAAGTATAGAAACCCTAGATAGCTTATTTCTTACCAAAAATCTTCCAAACCCTAACATACTTGGTGTTTTCTCTTGAGTTTAAATCCACTCAATACACCTCAACTTTCATTACATATCATTCAAGAATACCAAGGGTAGAAAGGTTGCTTGAAGTGAAAAGGGTTGAAGCTTGTCTATCAAAGTCCATTTCCTTACTAGTTACTCCTTTCTTTCATTAGAAAGCCTAAAGTTGTAAGCCTAAACCTAACATGCTTCTTGTTTATTTATCATGTACATCTCATTTATTTGTTATCCTTGCTATATTATGTGTTGTAATTATGTCCATGATGAATCATGATGAGTAAAAGATGTTGTTATAATGACTTATTGAAACAAATTACTAAAACAACCAAACTAGTGAAAATCTTGGTATAACCTGATCAAAATGTTAAAAATTTTATATTGGATTATTACATATTACAGTAGAGGACTTAAAAAGAAAACCATAGCAATTTGAACCACCTAAAAAGAGTAAACGAGTCAAAAGTTATGGCGATTTGAAGTTACCAAAGATTTCCGGCAAATCTGCCTAAATGTTTCTGTGATTTCTGTGACAGAACCTAAAACACGCAAAAAGAGGCCTTTCTGGTCCGATTCATGAAAAAGTTAAAACACAAAAGTTGTCCGGAATCACGTTTTCATTCAGGAACAAAGAGGCTCAAGCCTTGAAAACGCCTTCTGAGTGAGATATTTCTCAGTTTTCTTAACAGCTATTTACATATTTTAAGTCACTAAGTTATTGTCATACTTTCAAAGGAATAAAAGGTATTATGACCTATAAACAAGACCACCATCATGGCTAGAACCAAAGTTGTGTCTCATGACCTTGAAACAAGGACCAAAGGTCATGGCTAGGCCATGACGAAATGACCAAACCAACTTACAAAGGCGTAAACATGAAACAATGAAATTGGCGATATATGGAACAAGCAATTTGGATCTACTTCACATAAAAGGAAACCATGAGATTTTACCAAGACATATGGTCATACAAAACTTATAAAACTACCCCTAATAACAATCTTCATGTACTATAAACTTTCCTAAGTTTATACAAATATCGGACATGTAACTTTTTCGGATCAAAACTTATATCTATATACTTTATCAACTACTACAATAGTAGGGAGCTTCATGTGAGGAGTTCATTACGTAAGCCGTCGAGATGAGTTGTGGATTTACGAATTAAAGTGTCCTGGCTCCTCGAACGCTTACTAACATGACTTCTGAAATATGTTAGCCCGAACGGTAGTAAACGATATACCAAAACATACATATTCATAAATCTTTCTTTCAAAGACTTACAAAAATACATCATAACTCATCATGGACTAAATGCAAGATATATATATTGGCACTACTTCGTATTCTTTACTCCGAACCTAAGTCGCAACATTCTATTATAGGTTGCTCGTAGAAACCATCGCGATTCGACCATCACATTCACTACTCACTACATAACTTAAGGTGAGTTCGTAGCCCCACTTTCTATTGTTTAACTAGTTTACAAACCCATGGGGGAAATACATGCTATTATTTTTCTACTCGAACACGATGCTTTCTAATGTATGCTTCACGACGATGTTTTATTATCACTAAGTAACGATTGCCATGTTCGAAGTCCCTATATCATGAACCATTAGTCACTACCTTTAGTGAGCGCGAATATTGTGAATAGATCTATTGGGATTGACGAATCCCATTTGTGTTGAGCAACGATGAGTTCACACAAATGCACTATATTTGAGATTTAGCGGTATAACGGCAAAAGTACCTTGATAGGGCTTCTATAATGCCAATTTTGTTGGTTCGATGTTAATGTTTTGGTTCCATGAGCTTAGTGAAATAAATAACGATTTTGTTTTCTAACTATGAGTGTGAGTCTATAGCTCACACTACGATTATTGTGTTCAAACGATTTAACTAAACTCTACGAATATCACTTAACCTTTGTGTTGACCTCTCAAGCATGTATTTCAGGTTCATGACGATCAAGGATGGCACGGAAGGACACGGATACTCAAGAGGGCTATAAACTTTATTATCATTCAAAAACTCACTTAATGTGATTTGTAAACATGGAACCAATTGGGACCTCATTTTTTGTAATCTCTGATATTTATATAATTTGAATGATAAATCTTTTAAAAACGACTCAATTGGAGTTCGTTTTCCATTATTGTGACTATTGTGCCGTCAAGTAACACCCAGTTCGAATTCCGCTGCGTCCATGAATTGGGGGTGTTACAGATTGGTACCAGAGCCATGGTTATAGAGAAACGGGTCTAATTGAGACCTAAACTATAACTACAATTACAAGCAAAACCATTTTTATAGCCTTCCGCTCTTCGTGCCTTCTATCCTCCAGACGATTATGGACTTATTATGCAAGTTAGGCTACATAAACATATTAGCATATTGCTATATATATGCTTGCCATATTTTGAGCACCCCCCATAAACGATAGAATTATATTAACATTGTAATTCTTCTTATAGAAATCATGTGCATATCCACTTCTCCCGATTATGTGCCCACTCTACCTAATAGCTTCCAAGTCTTACCACCCCCACCCGAGTTCGGATTCGACTTCGTAAATGCCTTCGTTTCTGATGACGAAGAAGAACCTTTCGAAGATTCAATCGACGAAGAAGAGGATAATGAATACGATTATGTACTAGAGCCATTACCACCACCACTATCACCTCTCTTCGATATCCCTACATGTGATGAATTGGATCACTCACTATGGATTGTACCTCGACCACCATTGATCGAACAAGAAAGTCAACATGAAAACTACAGCTTCTCAAATTTCATCGACTCGTACCTCTATGACACACTAAACCAAGAAGTTGCCGATCAATCAGAGCTGCTCGGACCTTCTAATCCACAATAGACTAGTATGATGATACTAGTTAACTTTTGTACTACTAAACTGAAAGTATCAGTTAGTAAATGTTGAAGAAGCTTGTAATAAGTTTCCATTTTGTAAATCAACCAACGTTGTACGAATAAAACTCTTGTTTTATACTATCATGTGTTATGCCTTTAAATCTTCAACACAATTATTCTATCATTTCCTATCAAAAATTGTGCTCATCTCACAACTCTCTAATTACAATGTATCTTTCGAACAATAGAATTATGGCGCCAAAGAAACAAACACCACCAACAATGACGCAAGCCGCCATCCGAAAACTGGTAAAGGACAGTATCAATGCAGCACTTATCACGGAACGAGCAGCCGTGGCTGCAGCAGCTGCAGCAGCTGCCGAAGCCACCACAGCTGCTGGTGCTGCTGATGCTGCAGCAGCTGCTGATGCTGCAGCAGCCGCAGAAGCCGCCACTGCTGTGGAAGCTGCTATAGCTGCAGAGGCTGCCAGAATTGCCAGTCTTAACCTTGGAGGAACTACCCCTCCTGTGACCAATGTTACTACAGTACCAATGGGTTGCTCGTTCATTTCCTACCTGAAATGTGAACCCCTCAAATTCAAGGGTACTGAAGGGGTTGTAGGTTTGACCCGTTGGTTCGAAAAGGCGGAGTCGGTGTTCTTGGTTAGTAAATGTACCGAGGACGATAAAGTTCAGTATGCCACGAGTACTCTGTTGAATGAGGCATTGTCCTGGTGGAACTCAATTGCTCAACCCATGGGCATTGAGAATGCCTACAAAATTACTTGGGCTAATTTGAAACAAATGATGATCAAGGAATACTGTCCTCGCAGTGAAATACAGAAGTTGGAGGTTGAATTCTGGGATCATACGGTTAAGGGAAATGATATCATAACCTACAATCGTCGATTTCAGGAATTAAGGATACTTTGTCCAACAATGGTTTCCACAAAGGAAAAATTGTTGGAAAGATATATCTGGGGACTTCCATCCAGCATACAAGGGCATGTAACTTCGGCAAATCCAACGGAACTAGATGAAGCTATGCGGATGTCCCGCAGCCTCATGGACCAAGTGGTACGAATGACAGAAACCCGAAAGCAAACCAATCTCAACACCAACAACAACACCAACAACGCCAGCAATACCAATAACCCCAACAACTCCAACAACAATAACAATAGGAACAACAACAACAAGCGACCATGGGATGGTAACCATGGAAGTAACAACAATAACAACAACAACCAAACTCAAAACAACAACCCGCAAAACAAAAGACAAGAGACCGCAAAGGCTTATATGGCTGCACCAACTAGAGGCGCAGGATATACCGGGAATGCTCCACTATGCAATAAGTGTAACTTCCACCACTCAGGTCCTTGCCCGGCTAAGTGTCGCAACTGTCAGAACACTGGACACCTTGCCAGAGATTGTAGAGTCAAGGATGCAGCTACCGGTAGCAACACACAACCGATAGTTATATGCTTCGGGTGTGGAGAAAGTGGACATTACAAGAACCAATGTCCCCAAAACCAAGGTCAACAAGTTGAAGACAACCAAGGGTGAGCATATATGATAAGAGGAGAAGGAGCTTATCAGAATCTCAACAACACTGCAGAACGATGAAGTTTAGAAATTAGCAGTCATGTTTATTTACGCACTATGTTGTACTACGTGTATCCCTAGTAATGGGAGTTTTTATGACTTAAGAATATTTAACGTTCAATAAACGACTCTTTGTGATAATTCTCATCTATTGTACTTTCTATCTCCAAACCAATTTGATTGTTTAGCAGACTATTACCATTCTTTGTGGCTTACTCAGTTATCTTATAAACCATTCAACAAATTTTACTTCAAGCTAATTTGTTATCACTTTATTGTTTCATATCATTTTACTCCAAGATATACTACCACATATTAGAAAAATCACTTCGTTGATACCACCCTATAAATCAATATCATGCCTTCATTTCCAACTTTCATCATAAACCACTAAATCTCAACATACCAAAATGAAGAACACAAACCTTCTTAACCTTATCACCATCATCATCTTCACAACCCTTAATTCCACAAGCTCACTTTCTGATCTTGATGCACTTTTAAAGCTCAAATCATCCTTAGTTACACCACAAGCGAACTCATCAGCCTTACAAGATTGAATACTACGTGACTAAACCGAACATCACATTATCGGTCCTAAATTATACATAGCCTGATCACCTATGTCTAATTCAGGAGGGATCATGTTATGCTGGGAGCAGTCACCTGTATGTTTTCTTAGAAACAAACTTCTCATAAGTAAACTCATCCTACACCATACAATGAAACGACAAAACAAACTACATCACTCTAATCCTCATAAGTAACCACACATCTTCATCGACACCACTCCAACATATGACACACACAGAACTTCGGGACGAAGTTCCCCGTAAGGGGTAGAGACTGTAACAATTCGCAATTTCAGGTTAACTTTTATTCCTGAAAATTTTACTATTCACTTTTTACTATTCACTTTTCACTATTCATCTCAGAAATTTTTATTTCATATTCTCGTAAGTTAAACTATTTTAACGATAATCCGAGAATTTGACGCTCGTCGGATCATTTCTGCAAAAATCACAAAGCCGTGTCCGATATTTACTTCCAGGTTTAAACGTCCTTCCAGCATCCCGATATATCCATAAAACGTCATAAACAATAGAAATATGATTTTCTACCATTTTATGACAATTCCAAAAGTTTTGGAATTTTACGTTTTTCAGTTCAGCGTTTTACGCGAATTACGCGTTTTAGACCCGTGTTTCCAGTTTTTAGCAGGGTTTTGGCACCCGATAGATCCTACCACTCATTTTATATTTTATTATGGACTATATGAACATTTCTAACAATACTTTAAAGTTTCATAATTTTACGACACCCGGTTTTACGTTTTGAGGCCTAATCATTTACGGTTGGCATTTCCCGGAGTCAAAATGTATCTATTAACCAAGGATAATACCAAGCCAAGCCACCTCCCCCCCTTATCCTCTTTGAACCGCCAAAGGGAGGGGGAGTCACACCCTTGGTGGCTTGATCTCATGGCTTGTGGTCTTAGATGTGTTACATGTGTTTCTTGGCCAAAAATATCCTAAGAATACTAACCTCCTCATGGACCTATATATACTCCCTCCCCTCCCTTCCTTGGCCGGCCATCACAACCCACCAACACCTCTCACACTTAGTTTTATTTCTTTCAAATTGTTGCAAGGTTCAAGTGAAGTTCAAGTATAGAAACCCTAGATAGCTTATTTCTTACCAAAAATCTTCCAAACCCTAACATACTTGGTGTTTTCTCTTGAGTTTAAATCCACTCAATACACCTCAACTTTCATTACATATCTTTCAAGAATACTAAGAGTAGAAAGGTTGCTTGAAGTGAAAAGGGTTGAAGCTTGTCTATCAAAGTCCATTTCCTTACTAGTTACTCCTTTCTTTCATTAGAAAGCCTAAAGTTGTAAGCCTAAACCTAACATGCTTCTTGTTTATTTATCATGTACATCTCATTTATTTGTTATCCTTGCTATATTATGTGTTGTAATTATGTCCATGATGAATCATGATGAGTAAAAGATGTTGTTATAATGACTTATTGAAACAAATTACTAAAACAACCAAACTAGTGAAAATCTTGGTATAACCTGATCAAAATGTTAAAAATTTTATATTGGATTATTACATATTACAGTAGAGGACTTAAAAAGAAAACCATAGCAATTTGAACCACCTAAAAAGAGTAAACGAGTCAAAAGTTATGGCGATTTGAAGTTACCAAAGATTTCCGGCAAATCTGCCTAAATGTTTCTGTGATTTCTGTGACAGAACCTAAAACACGCAAAAAGAGGCCTTTCTGGTCCGATTCATGAAAAAGTTAAAACACAAAAGTTGTCCGGAATCACGTTTTCATTCAGGAACAAAGAGGCTCAAGCCTTGAAAACGCCTTCTGAGTGAGATATTTCTCAGTTTTCTTAACAGCTATTTACATATTTTAAGTCACTAAGTTATTGTCATACTTTCAAAGGAATAAAAGGTATTATGACCTATAAACAAGACCACCATCATGGCTAGAACCAAAGTTGTGTCTCATGACCTTGAAACAAGGACCAAAGGTCATGGCTAGGCCATGACGAAATGACCAAACCAACTTACAAAGGCGTAAACATGAAACAATGAAATTGGCGATATATGGAACAAGCAATTTGGATCTACTTCACATAAAAGGAAACCATGAGATTTTACCAAGAAATATGGTCATACAAAACTTATAAAACTACCCCTAATAACAATCTTCATGTACTATAAACTTTCCTAAGTTTATACAAATATCGGACATGTAACTTTTTCGGATCAAAACTTATATCTATATACTTTATCAACTACTACAATAGTAGGGAGCTTCATGTGAGGAGTTCATTACGTAAGCCGTCGAGATGAGTTGTGGATTTACGAATTAAAGTGTCCTGGCTCCTCGAACGCTTACTAACATGACTTCTGAAATATGTTAGCCCGAACGGTAGTAAACGATATACCAAAACATACATATTCATAAATCTTTCTTTCAAAGACTTACAAAAATACATCATAACTCATCATGGACTAAATGCAAGATATATATATTGGCACTACTTCGTATTCTTTACTCCGAACCTAAGTCGCAACATTCTATTATAGGTTGCTCGTAGAAACCATCGCGATTCGACCATCACATTCACTACTCACTACATAACTTAAGGTGAGTTCGTAGCCCCACTTTCTATTGTTTAACTAGTTTACAAACCCATGGGGGAAATACATGCTATTATTTTTCTACTCGAACACGATGCTTTCTAATGTATGCTTCACGACGATGTTTTATTATCACTAAGTAACGATTGCCATGTTCGAAGTCCCTATATCATGAACCATTAGTCACTACCTTTAGTGAGCGCGAATATTGTGAATAGATCTATTGGGATTGACGAATCCCATTTGTGTTGAGCAACGATGAGTTCACACAAATGCACTATATTTGAGATTTAGCGGTATAACGGCAAAAGTACCTTGATAGGGCTTCTATAATGCCAATTTTGTTGGTTCGATGTTAATGTTTTGGTTCCATGAGCTTAGTGAAATAAATAACGATTTTGTTTTCTAACTATGAGTGTGAGTCTATAGCTCACACTACGATTATTGTGTTCAAACGATTTAACTAAACTCTACGAATATCACTCAACCTTTGTGTTGACCTCTCAAGCATGTATTTCAGGTTCATGACGATCAAGGATGGCACGGAAGGACACGGATACTCAAGAGGGCTATAAACTTTATTATCATTCAAAAACTCACTTAATGTGATTTGTAAACATGGAACCAATTGGGACCTCATTTTTTGTAATCTCTGATATTTATATAATTTGAATGATAAATCTTTTAAAAACGACTCAATTGGAGTTCGTTTTCTATTATTGTGACTATTGTGCCGTCAAGTAACACCCAGTTCGAATTCCGCTGCGTCCATGAATTGGGGGTGTTACAGAAAACTACATTCGCATCATAACAGTATCAACAAGATCATAAGCATAAGCACATTACTAATCTAGACACTCGAAAGACAATCAGATACCCAATTATATGGGTTTGGCAATTCTGCTAAGAGTACTACAAACTTCAAAGATACAGAAGCAAATACATTGTCTGAATAAGCAACTCCCAAACTGCTTATTTCACCCTTAAATAAAAGATACAATCACATACAAACACTCAACTCTGCTTATCTACTACATTAAAAGCAATAAGAGGTGTTTAGGATTATTAATTTTGAACTTAAACTCCCAAACTGCTTATTTCATCCTAAACTTAAACTTATAATTACAAATAGCTTATTTACCCTGTTAAATATTAGTAGTAAAATTAAACATAGTTTAGGGGCTTAAGTGTACTTTGTAATTAGATTAGGTGTTAGACATAAACTAGGATTAGGTAGTGTAACAATTCGCAATTTCAGGTTAACTTTTATTCCTGAAAATTTTACTATTCACTTTTTACTATTCACTTTTCACTATTCATCTCAGAAATTTTTATTTCATATTCTCGTAAGTTAAACTATTTTAACGATAATCCGAGAATTTGACGCTCGTCGGATCATTTCTGCAAAAATCACAAAGCCGTGTCCGAGATTTACTTCTAGGTTTAAACGTCCTTCCAGCATCCCGATATATCCATAAAACGTCATAAACAATAGAAATATGATTTTCTACCATTTTATGACAATTCCAAAAGTTTTGGAATTTTACGTTTTTCAGTTCAGCGTTTTACGCGAATTACGCGTTTTAGACCCGTGTTTCCAGTTTTTAGCAGGGTTTTGGCACCCGATAGATCCTACCACTCATTTTATATTTTATTATGGACTATATGAACATTTCTAACAATACTTTAAAGTTTCATAATTTTACGACACCCGGTTTTACGTTTTGAGGCCTAATCATTTACGGTTGACATTTCCCGGAGTCAAAATGCATCTATTAACCAAGGATAATACCAAGCCAAGCCACCTCCCCCCCTTATCCTCTTTGAACCGCCAAAGGGAGGGGGAGTCACACCCTTGGTGGCTTGATCTCATGGCTTGTGGTCTTAGATGTGTTACATGTGTTTCTTGGCCAAAAATATCCTAAGAATACTAACCTCCTCATGGACCTATATATACTCCCTCCCCTCCCTTCCTTGGCCGGCCATCACAACCCACCAACACCTCTCACACTTAGTTTTATTTCTTTCAAATTGTTGCAAGGTTCAAGTGAAGTTCAAGTATAGAAACCCTAGATAGCTTATTTCTTACCAAAAATCTTCCAAACCCTAACATACTTGGTGTTTTCTCTTGAGTTTAAATCCACTCAATACACCTCAACTTTCATTACATATCATTCAAGAATACCAAGGGTAGAAAGGTTGCTTGAAGTGAAAAGGGTTGAAGCTTGTCTATCAAAGTCCATTTCCTTACTAGTTACTCCTTTCTTTCATTAGAAAGCCTAAAGTTGTAAGCCTAAACCTAACATGCTTCTTGTTTATTTATCATGTACATCTCATTTATTTGTTATCCTTGCTATATTATGTGTTGTAATTATGTCCATGATGAATCATGATGAGTAAAAGATGTTGTTATAATGACTTATTGAAACAAATTACTAAAACAACCAAACTAGTGAAAATCTTGGTATAACCTGATCAAAATGTTAAAAATTTTATATTGGATTATTACATATTACAGTAGAGGACTTAAAAAGAAAACCATAGCAATTTGAACCACCTAAAAAGAGTAAACGAGTCAAAAGTTATGGCGATTTGAAGTTACCAAAGATTTCCGGCAAATCTGCCTAAATGTTTCTGTGATTTCTGTGACAGAACCTAAAACACGCAAAAAGAGGCCTTTCTGGTCCGATTCATGAAAAAGTTAAAACACAAAAGTTGTCCGGAATCACGTTTTCATTCAGGAACAAAGAGGCTCAAGCCTTGAAAACGCCTTCTGAGTGAGATATTTCTCAGTTTTCTTAACAGCTATTTACATATTTTAAGTCACTAAGTTATTGTCATACTTTCAAAGGAATAAAAGGTATTATGACCTATAAACAAGACCACCATCATGGCTAGAACCAAAGTTGTGTCTCATGACCTTGAAACAAGGACCAAAGGTCATGGCTAGGCCATGACGAAATGACCAAACCAACTTACAAAGGCGTAAACATGAAACAATGAAATTGGCGATATATGGAACAAGCAATTTGGATCTACTTCACATAAAAGGAAACCATGAGATTTTACCAAGAAATATGGTCATACAAAACTTATAAAACTACCCCTAATAACAATCTTCATGTACTATAAACTTTCCTAAGTTTATACAAATATCGGACATGTAACTTTTTCGGATCAAAACTTATATCTATATACTTTATCAACTACTACAATAGTAGGGAGCTTCATGTGAGGAGTTCATTACGTAAGCCGTCGAGATGAGTTGTGGATTTACGAATTAAAGTGTCCTGGCTCCTCGAACGCTTACTAACATGACTTCTGAAATATGTTAGCCCGAACGGTAGTAAACGATATACCAAAACATACATATTCATAAATCTTTCTTTCAAAGACTTACAAAAATACATCATAACTCATCATGGACTAAATGCAAGATATATATATTGGCACTACTTCGTATTCTTTACTCCGAACCTAAGTCGCAACATTCTATTATAGGTTGCTCGTAGAAACCATCGCGATTCGACCATCACATTCACTACTCACTACATAACTTAAGGTGAGTTCGTAGCCCCACTTTCTATTGTTTAACTAGTTTACAAACCCATGGGGGAAATACATGCTATTATTTTTCTACTCGAACACGATGCTTTCTAATGTATGCTTCACGACGATGTTTTATTATCACTAAGTAACGATTGCCATGTTCGAAGTCCCTATATCATGAACCATTAGTCACTACCTTTAGTGAGCGCGAATATTGTGAATAGATCTATTGGGATTGACGAATCCCATTTGTGTTGAGCAACGATGAGTTCACACAAATGCACTATATTTGAGATTTAGCGGTATAACGGCAAAAGTACCTTGATAGGGCTTCTATAATGCCAATTTTGTTGGTTCGATGTTAATGTTTTGGTTCCATGAGCTTAGTGAAATAAATAACGATTTTGTTTTCTAACTATGAGTGTGAGTCTATAGCTCACACTACGATTATTGTGTTCAAACGATTTAACTAAACTCTACGAATATCACTCAACCTTTGTGTTGACCTCTCAAGCATGTATTTCAGGTTCATGACGATCAAGGATGGCACGGAAGGACACGGATACTCAAGAGGGCTATAAACTTTATTATCATTCAAAAACTCACTTAATGTGATTTGTAAACATGGAACCAATTGGGACCTCATTTTTTGTAATCTCTGATATTTATATAATTTGAATGATAAATCTTTTAAAAACGACTCAATTGGAGTTCGTTTTCTATTATTGTGACTATTGTGCCGTCAAGTAACACCCAGTTCGAATTCCGCTGCGTCCATGAATTGGGGGTGTTACAGAAAACTACATTCGCATCATAACAGTATCAACAAGATCATAAGCATAAGCACATTACTAATCTAGACACTCGAAAGACAATCAGATACCCAATTATATGGGTTTGGCAATTCTGCTAAGAGTACTACAAACTTCAAAGATACAGAAGCAAATACATTGTCTGAATAAGCAACTCCCAAACTGCTTATTTCACCCTTAAATAAAAGATACAATCACATACAAACACTCAACTCTGCTTATCTACTACATTAAAAGCAATAAGAGGTGTTTAGGATTATTAATTTTGAACTTAAACTCCCAAACTGCTTATTTCATCCTAAACTTAAACTTATAATTACAAATAGCTTATTTACCCTGTTAAATATTAGTAGTAAAATTAAACATAGTTTAGGGGCTTAAGTGTACTTTGTAATTAGATTAGGTGTTAGACATAAACTAGGATTAGGTAGTGTAACAATTCGCAATTTCAGGTTAACTTTTATTCCTGAAAATTTTACTATTCACTTTTTACTATTCACTTTTCACTATTCATCTCAGAAATTTTTATTTCATATTCTCGTAAGTTAAACTATTTTAACGATAATCCGAGAATTTGACGCTCGTCGGATCATTTCTGCAAAAATCACAAAGCCGTGTCCGAGATTTACTTCTAGGTTTAAACGTCCTTCCAGCATCCCGATATATCCATAAAACGTCATAAACAATAGAAATATGATTTTCTACCATTTTATGACAATTCCAAAAGTTTTGGAATTTTACGTTTTTCAGTTCAGCGTTTTACGCGAATTACGCGTTTTAGACCCGTGTTTCCAGTTTTTAGCAGGGTTTTGGCACCCGATAGATCCTACCACTCATTTTATATTTTATTATGGACTATATGAACATTTCTAACAATACTTTAAAGTTTCATAATTTTACGACACCCGGTTTTACGTTTTGAGGCCTAATCATTTACGGTTGGCATTTCCCGGAGTCAAAATGCATCTAATATCTTAGGATAATATCAAGACCAAGCCAAGTCACCCCTTATCCATGGTGAACCGCCAAAGGGGGGGGGGGAGTCACACCCTTGGTGGCTTGATCTCATGTCTTGTTGGTCTAGATGTGTTACATGTGTTTTTTGGCAAAATATCCTAATGAAATGTAACCTCCTCATGAGACTATATATACCCCCTCCCCACCCTTCCTTGGCCGGCCATCACAACCCACCACAACACCTCACACTTAGCTTATTTCTTTCTAATTTCTAGCAAGGTTCAAGTGAAGTTCAAGTATAGAAACCCTAGATAGCTTATTTCTTACCAAAAATCTTCCAAACCCTAACATACTTGGTGTTTTCTCTTGAGTTTAAATCTACTCAATACACCTCAACCTTTATCATCCATCTTTCAAGAATACCAAGGGTAGAAAGGTTGCTTGAAGTGAAAAGGGTTGAAGCTTGTCTATCAAAGTCCATTTCCTTACTAGTTACTCCTTTCTTTAATTAGAAAGCCTAAAGTTGTAAGCTTAAACCTACCATGCTTCTTGTTTATTTCTCATGTTCATATCATTTACATGTTATCTTTGCTATATTATGTGTTGTAATTATGTCTATGATGTATCATGATGAGTAAAAGATGTTGTTGTAATGACTTATTGAAACAAATTACTAAAACAACCAAACTAGTGAAAATCTTGGTATAACCTGATCAAAATGGTAAAAATTTTATATTGGATTATTACATATTACAGTAGAGGACTTAAAAAGAAAATCATAGCAATTTGAACCACCTAAAAAGAGTAAACGAGTCAAAAGTTATGGCGATTTGAAGTTACCAAAGATTTCCAGCAAAACTGCCTAAATGTTTCTGTGATTTCTGTGACAGAACCTAAAACACGCAAAAAGAGGCCTTTCTGGTCCGATTCATGAAAAAGTTAAAACACGAAAGTTGTCCGGAATCACGTTTTCATTCAGGTACAAAGAGGCTCAAGCCTTGAAAACGCCTTCTGAGTGAGATATTTCTCAGTTTTCTTAACAGCTATTTACATATTTTAAGTCACTAAGTTATTGTCATACTTTCAAAGGAATAAAAGGTATTATGACCTATAACCAAGACCCCCACCATGGCTAGAGCCAAGGTTGTGTAACATGACCTTGGAACAAGGACCAAAGGTCATGGCTAGGCCATGACGAAATGACCAAACCAACTTACAAAGGCGTAAACATGAAACAATGAAATTGGCGATATATGGAACAAGCAATTTGGATCTACTTCACATAAAAGGAAACCATGAGATTTTACCAAGACATATGGTCATACAAAACTTATAAAACTACCCCTAATAACAATCTTCATGTACTATAAACTTTCCTAAGTTTATACAAATATCGGACATGTAACTTTTTCGGATCAAAACTTATATCTATATACTTTATCAACTACTACAATAGTAGGGAGCTTCATGTGAGGAGTTCATTACGTAAGCCGTCGAGATGAGTTGTGGATTTACGAATTAAAGTGTCCTGGCTCCTCGAACGCTTACTAACATGACTTCTGAATTATGTCGGCCCGAACGGTAGTAAACGATATACCAAAACATACATGTTTCATGAATCTTTCTTTCAAAGACTTACAATATACATCATACCACATCATGGACTAAATGCAAGATATATATATAGGCACTACTTCATATTCTTTACTCCGAATCTAAGTCGCAACATTCTATTATAGGTTGCTCGTAGAAACCTTCGCGATTCGACCATCACATTCACTACTCACTACATAACTTAAGGTGAGTTCGTAGCCCCACTTTCTATTGTTTAACTATTTTACAAACCCATGGGGGAAATACATGCTATTATTTTCTACTCGAACACGATGCTTTCTAATGTATGCTTCACGACGATGTTTTATTATCACTAAGTAACGATTGCCATGTTCGAAGTCCCTATATCATGAACCATTAGTCACTACCTTTAGTGAGCGCGAATATTGTGAATAGATCTATTGGGATTGACGGATCCCATTTGTGTTGAACAACGATGAGTTCACACAAATGCACTATATTTGAGATTTAGCGGTATAATGGCAAAAGTACCTCGATAGGGCTTCTATAATGCCAATTTTGTTGGTTCGATGTTAATGTTTTGGTTGCATGAGCTTAGTGAAATAAATAACGATTTTGTTTTCTAACTATGAGTGTGAGTCTATAGCTCACACTACGATTATTGTGTTCAAACGATTTAACTAAACTCTACGAATTCCACTCAACCTTTGTGTTGACCTCTCAAGCATGTATTTCAGGTTCATGACGATCAAGGATGGCACGGAAAGACACGGATACTCAAGAGGGCTATAAATTTTATTATCATTCAAAAACACATTTATTATACATTGTAAACATGGAACAATTTGGGACCTCATTTTGTAAATCTCTGATATTTATACAATTTGAATGATAAATCTTTTAAAACGACTCAATTGGAGTTCGTTTTCTATTATTGTGACTATTGTGCTGTCAAGTAACACCCAGTTCGAATTCCGCTGCATCCATGAATTGGGGGTGTTACAGATTGGTACCAGAGCCATGGTTATAGAGAAACGGGTCTAATTGAGACCTAAACTATAACTACAATTACAAGCAAAACCATTTTTATAGCCTTCCGCTCTTCGTGCCTTCCATCCTCCAGACGATTATGGACTTATTATGCAAGTTAGGCTACATAAACATATTAGCATATTGCTATATATATGCTTGTCATATTTCGAGCACTCCCCATAAACGATAGAATTATATTAACATTTTAATTCTTCTTATAGAAATCATGTGCATACCCACTTCTCCCGATTATGTGCCCACTCTACCTAATAACTTCCAAGTCTTACCACCCTCACCCGAGTTCGGATTTGACTTCGTAAATGCCTTCGCTTCTGATGACGAAGAAGAACTTTTCGAAGATTCAATCGACGAAGAAGAGGATAATGAATACGAATATGTACTAGAACCATTACCACCACCACTATCACTGCCCTTTGATATCCCTACATGTGATGAATTGGATCACTCACTATGGATTGTACCTCGACCACCATCGATCGAACAAGAAAGTCAACATGAAAACTACAGCTTCTCAAATTTCATCGACTCGTACCTCTATGACACACTAAACCAAGAAGTTGCCGATCAATCAGAGCTGCTCGGACCTTCTAAATCCACAATAGACTAGTATGATGATACTAGTTAACTTTTGTACTACTAACTGAAAGTATCAGTTAGTAAATTTTGATGAAGCTTGTAATAAGTTTCGATTTTTGTAAATCAACCAACGTTGTACGAATAAAACTCTTGTTTTATACTATCATGTGTTATGCCTTTAAATCTTCAACACAATTATTCTATCATTTCCTATCAAAAATTGTGCTCATCTCACAACTCTCTAATTACAATGTATCTTTCGAACAATAGAATTATGGCGCCAAAGAAACAAACACCACCAACAATGACGCAAGCCGCCATCCGCAAACTGGTAAAGGACAGTATCAATGCAGCACTTATCACGGAACGAGCAGCCGTAGCTGCAGCAGCTGCAGCAGCTGCCGAAGCCACCACAGCTGCTGGTGCTGCTGATGCTGCAGCAGCTGCTGATGCTGCAGCAGCCGCAGAAGCCGCCACTGCTGCGGAAGCTGCGATAGCTGCAGAGACTGCCAGAATTGCCAGTCTTAACCTTGGAGGACCTACCCCTCCTGTGACCAATGTTACTACAGTACCAATGGGTTGCTCGTTCATTTCCTACCTGAAATGTGAACCCCTCAAATTCAAGGGTACTGAAGGAGTTGTAGGTTTGACCCGTTGGTTCGAAAAGGCGGAGTCGGTGTTCTTGGTTAGTAAATGTACCGAGGACGATAAAGTTCAGTATGCCACGAGTACTCTGTTGAATGAGGCATTGTCCTGGTGGAACTCAATTGCTCAACCCATGGGCATTGAGAATGCCTACAAAATTACTTGGGCTAATTTGAAACAAATGATGATCAAGGAATACTGTCCTCGCAGTGAAATACAGAAGTTGGAGGTTGAATTCTGGGATCATACGGTTAAGGGAAATGATATCATAACCTACAATCGTCGATTTCAGGAATTAAGGATACTTTGTCCAACAATGGTTTCCACAAAGGAAAAATTGTTGGAAAGATATATCTGGGGACTTCCATCCAGCATACAAGGGCATGTAACTTCGGCAAATCCAACGGAACTAGATGAAGCTATGCGGATGTCCCGCAGCCTCATGGATCAAGTGGTACGAATGACAGAAACCCGAAAGCAAACCAACAACAACACCAACAATACCAATAACCTCAACAACTCCAACTACAGTAACAACAATAACAATAGGAACAACAACAAGCGACCATGGGATGGTAACCATGGAAGTAACAACAATAACAACAACAACCAAACTCAAAACAACAACCAGCAAAACAAAAGACAAGAGACCGCAAAGGCTTATGTGGCTGCACCAACTAGAGGCTCAGGATATACCGGGAATGCTCCACTATGCAATAAGTGTAACTTCCACCACTCAGGTCCTTGCCCGGCTAAGTGTCGCAACTGTCAGAACACTGGACACCTTGCCAGAGATTGTAGAGTCAAGGATGTAGCTACCGGTAGCAACACACAACCGATAGTTATATGCTTCGGGTGTGGAGAAAGTGGACATTACAAGAACCAATGTCCCCAAAACCAAGGTCAACAAGTTGAAGACAACCAAGGGTGAGCATATATGATAAGAGGAGAAGGAGCTTATCAGAATCTCAACAACACTGCATAACGATGAAGTTTAGAAATTAGCAGTCATGTTTATTTACGCACTATGTTGTAGTACGTGTATCCCTAGTAATGGGAGTTTTTATGACTTAAGAATACTTAATGTTCAATAAACGACTCTTTGTGATAATTCTCATCTATTGTACTTTCTATCTTCAAACCAAATTGATTGTTTAGCAGACTATTACCATTCTTTGTGACTTACTCAGTTATCTTATAAACCATTCAACAAATTTTATTTCAAGCTAATTTGTTATCACTTTATTGTTTCACATCATTTTTACTCCAAGATATTCTACCACCATCCTAGAAAAATCACTTCGTTGATACCACCCTATAAATCAATATCATGCCTTCATTTCCAACTTTCATCACAAACCACTAAATCTCAACATACCAAAATGAAGAACACAAACCTTCTTAACCTTATCACCATCATCATCTTCACAACCCTTAATTCCACAAGCTCACTTTCTGATCTTGATGCACTTTTAAAGCTCAAATCATCCTTAGTTACACCACAAGCAAACTCATCAGCCTTACAAGATTGAATACTACGTGACTAAACCGAACATCACATTATCGGTCCTAAATTATACATAGCCTGATCACCTATGTCTAATTCAGGAGGGATCATGTTATGCTGGGAGCAGTCACCTGTATGTTTTCTTAGAAACAAACTTCTCATAAGTAAACTCATCCTACACCATACAATGAAACGACAAAACAAACTACATCACTCTAATCCTCATAAGTAACCACATCTCTTCATCGGCACCACTCCAACATATGACACACACAGAACTTCGGGACGAAGTTCCCCGTAAGGGGTAGAGACTGTAACAATTCGCAATTTCAGGTTAACTTTTATTCCTGAAAATTTTACTATTCACTTTTTACTATTCACTTTTCACTATTCATCTCAGAAATTTTTATTTCATATTCTCGTAAGTTAAACTATTTTAACGATAATCCGAGAATTTGACGCTCGTCGGATCATTTCTGCGAAAATCACAAAGCCGTGTCCGAGATTTACTTCTAGGTTTAAACGTCCTTCCAGCATCCCGATATATCCATAAAACGTCATAAACAATAGAAATATGATTTTCTACCATTTTATGACAATTCCAAAAGTTTTGGAATTTTACGTTTTTCAGTTCAGCGTTTTACGCGAATTACGCGTTTTAGACCCGTATTTCCAGTTTTTAGCAGGGTTTTGGCACCCGATAGATCCTACCACTCATTTTATATTTTATTATGGACTATATGAACATTTCTAACAATACTTTAAAGTTTCATAATTTTACGACACCCAGTTTTACGTTTTGAGGCCTAATCATTTACGGTTGGCATTTCCCGGAGTCAAAATGCATCTAATATCTTAGGATAATATCAAGACCAAGCCAAGTCACCCCTTATCCATGGTGAACCGCCAAAGGGGGGGGGGGAGTCACACCCTTGGTGGCTTGATCTCATGTCTTGTTGGTCTAGATATGTGTTTTTTGGCAAAATATCCTAATGAAATGTAACCTCCTCATGAGACTATATATACCCCCTCCCCACCCTTCCTTGGCCGGCCATCACAACCCACCACAACACCTCACACTTAGCTTATTTCTTTCTAATTTCTAGCAAGGTTCAAGTGAAGTTCAAGTATAGAAACCCTAGATAGCTTATTTCTTACCAAAAATCTTCCAAACCCTAACATACTTGGTGTTTTCTCTTGAGTTTAAATCTACTCAATACACCTCAACCTTTATCATCCATCTTTCAAGAATACCAAGGGTAGAAAGGTTGCTTGAAGTGAAAAGGGTTGAAGCTTGTCTATCAAAGTCCATTTCCTTACTAGTTACTCCTTTCTTTAATTAGAAAGCCTAAAGTTGTAAGCTTAAACCTACCATGCTTCTTGTTTATTTCTCATGTTCATATCATTTACATGTTATCTTTGCTATATTATGTGTTGTAATTATGTCCATGATGTATCATGATGAGTAAAAGATGTTGTTGTAATGACTTATTGAAACAAATTACTAAAACAACCAAACTAGTGAAAATCTTGGTATAACCTGATCAAAATGGTAAAAATTTTATATTTGATTATTACATATTACAGTAGAGGACTTAAAAAGAAAACCATAGCAATTTGAACTACCTAAAAAGAGTAAACGAGTCAAAAGTTATGGCGATTTGAAGTTACCAAAGATTTCCAGCAAAACTGCCTAAATGTTTCTGTGATTTCTGTGACAGAACCTAAAACACGCAAAAAGAGGCCTTTCTGGTCCGATTCATGAAAAAGTTAAAACACGAAAGTTGTCCGGAATCACGTTTTCATTCAGGAACAAAGAGGCTCAAGCCTTGAAAACGCCTTCTGAGTGAGATATTTCTCAGTTTTCTTAACAGCTATTTACATATTTTAAGTCACTAAGTTATTGTCATACTTTCAAAGGAATAAAAGGTATTATGACCTATAACCAAGACCCCCACCATGGCTAGAGCCAAGGTTGTGTAACATGACCTTGGAACAAGGACCAAAGGTCATGGCTAGGCCATGACGAAATGACCAAACCAACTTACAAAGGCGTAAACATGAAACAATGAAATTGGCGATATATGGAACAAGCAATTTGGATCTACTTCACATAAAAGGAAACCATGAGATTTTACCAAGACATATGGTCATACAAAACTTATAAAACTACCCCTAATAACAATCTTCATGTACTATAAACTTTCCTAAGTTTATACAAATATCGGACATGTAACTTTTTCGGATCAAAACTTATATCTATATACTTTATCAACTACTACAATAGTAGGGAGCTTCATGTGAGGAGTTCATTACGTAAGCCGTCGAGATGAGTTGTGGATTTACGAATTAAAGTGTCCTGGCTCCTCGAACGCTTACTAACATGACTTCTGAATTATGTCGGCCCGAACGGTAGTGAACGATATACCAAAACATACATGTTTCATGAATCTTTCTTTCAAAGACTTACAATATACATCATACCACATCATGGACTAAATGCAAGATATATATATAGGCACTACTTCATATTCTTTACTCCGAATCTAAGTCGCAACATTCTATTATAGGTTGCTCGTAGAAACCTTCGCGATTCGACCATCACATTCACTACTCACTACATAACTTAAGGTGAGTTCGTAGCCCCACTTTCTATTGTTTAACTATTTTACAAACCCATGGGGGAAATACATGCTATTATTTTCTACTCGAACACGATGCTTTCTAATGTATGCTTCACGACGATGTTTTATTATCACTAAGTAACGATTGCCATGTTCGAAGTCCCTATATCATGAACCATTAGTCACTACCTTTAGTGAGCGCGAATATTGTGAATAGATCTATTGGGATTGACGGATCCCATTTGTGTTGAACAACGATGAGTTCACACAAATGCACTATATTTGAGATTTAGCGGTATAATGGCAAAAGTACCTCGATAGGGCTTCTATAATGCCAATTTTGTTGGTTCGATGTTAATGTTTTGGTTGCATGAGCTTAGTGAAATAAATAACGATTTTGTTTTCTAACTATGAGTGTGAGTCTATAGCTCACACTACGATTATTGTGTTCAAACGATTTAACTAAACTCTACGAATTCCACTCAACCTTTGTGTTGACCTCTCAAGCATGTATTTCAGGTTCATGACGATCAAGGATGGCACGGAAAGACACGGATACTCAAGAGGGCTATAAATTTTATTATCATTCAAAAACACATTTATTATACATTGTAAACATGGAACCATTTGGGACCTCATTTTGTAAATCTCTGATATTTATACAATTTGAATGATAAATCTTTTAAAACGACTCAATTGGAGTTCGTTTTCTATTATTGTGACTATTGTGCTGTCAAGTAACACCCAGTTCGAATTCCGCTGCATCCATGAATTGGGGGTGTTACAGGTAGCTTGGAGTGCAAGGCAAGCTAGGTTTCCACCCCCTCATCTCTATAAATAGAGATGATGGGGGATGCTAGTTATTCATTCTTCTTCCTCAATTGTAAAAGCTTTATTGGTTTTAATAAAGGGTTCGTTGAGGGTATATCG
Organism: Artemisia argyi; assembly: GCA_030686995.1. Classification (NCBI taxonomy): domain Eukaryota; kingdom Viridiplantae; phylum Streptophyta; class Magnoliopsida; order Asterales; family Asteraceae; genus Artemisia; species Artemisia argyi. The sequence continues at coordinate 214,312,185 of CM060685.1, read as the reverse complement.
TGTGCATATTCTTGTCGGTTCTTTGTAGTCTCTCATGTTTGCTACTTGTGCTCGATACAACTCGTGATCTAGCGTTCCGCGATTGAACTTCGCATTGTTGTCGAGGTATTGTCCAACAAGTGGTATCAGAGAGCCGAGGTTATTGTGGTCATCGAAGTTCAAGGTGCCGAGTTGGTTTTGAGGTCAAAACAAAGAAATCGATTTAAGGTTATCAAATCATTTTCGGAAAATAGCAGGTTAGCAAGACGAAGTAGAAAGAAGATAGTGACGTGAGGGTTGCTTTATTATTAAAAACTAAAGTAACTTATATTCTATATCTTTCATCACGTGAAGATGCTACAAAGTTAGACAAAAGTTATTTGTTATTCGTACAAAGAGTTTTGACTTTTAATAATTAAAAATCGACTTTGGGTTATTGACTTTTAAGTTTTAAAAGTTGATTAAAGCAAAGGTTCTTGTTGCGGTTTAAGTTTTGATCATGGTTTGCTTGGGTTTCAAGTTAACGATCGGGTTGCTTGTTCGTAATCGAGGGTTTAGGGTTATTCTAATTAATTCGATTTGCAAGAAGTGTTTATAGCAACAAGGGGGAATATTGCACACGACTTGTGAGGCTTGTTGGTAAAGTTGGTTAAGAAACAACTTGACAAGGTTTTTAGCAAGGTATAAGAAAAATGGCTAGTTCAATAACTAGGTTTGACATCGAAAAATTCGATAGGAAGAATGACTTCGGGTTATGGCAAATAAAGATGCGTGCTTTAATGGTACAGCAGGGATGTGATGCTGCATTAGAGACATTACCTGTGGATATGGAAGCAAGAGAAAAGGCTGCTTTGATGAAGAAGGCATACAGTACCTTGATTCTATGCTTGGGAGACCGGGTTTTATGGGAAGTTACCAAGGAAACATCTGCTGCAGGAATTTTGGCGAAGTTGACTAGTCTGTATATGACTGATTCCTTAGCAAACAGACTGTATCTGAAGAAGAAGCAGTACACGTACTATATGAGTTCAGGTAAGAAACTGGGTGATCATATAGATGAGTTTAATAAGTTGATACTTGATTTGGCGAATATTGATATCGAGATTGATGATGAAGATCAGGCACTTATGTTACTTACGTCGTTGCCATCATCTTACGAAAACTTTGTGGAAACATTGTTGTATGGGAGGGAATCCTTGACAATGGAGGATGTTCTTGCAACTCTGAATTCAAGAGAGTTGAAGAAAAGAACCGAAGGCACAAAGGAAGAAACTGGTGACGGGGTATACGTAAGGGGAGGGTCAGATCATTCAAGGAAAGCTCATTCTGGTGGAAGTTCACGGTTCAAGTCAAGGGGTGGAACTGGTAAACTCAAGTGCTTCATATGTCATTCAGATGGTCATCTGAAGAGAGACTGTCCAAGGAAGAAGTCAAGTGGGTTCGTCAGGAAGGGTAAGCATGACCAGGATTTTGATTCTTCTGATGATGATGGTAACGCCTACTTTGGAGAAGCCTTGGTGGTAGCCGGGAATGATGAGATGGCTGAATTGGTAATGGATTCAGGTGGGTCTTATCATATGACACCTAGGAGGGATTTCTTGTATGACTTCAAGGATGTTGATGGTGGTTCAGTTCAGTTAGGTGATAACAGGACATGCACTATCAAAAGGACAGGAAAAGTGAAGATACAGTTGCATGATGGTTCAAACTTTATACTGAAAATGTCAGGTATGTTCCAGGGTTAAGAAAAAGCTTGATTTCATTGGGTACTCTTGAAAAAGAGGGTTATACTGTGAAGATTGATGAGGCGAAAAATGATCCGTTTTTAGGAGGTCATTTAAGCCCGGAATTGAATTTATTTGATCAAATATTGCCCTAAATCGTTCCTTTTGTGATTTTAGGTACTTTGGGAGTGAAATCTGGAAAAGGAAGCAATTAGGACGTTTTTGGAGCATAAAAGTGAAGAAAACGCCAAAGTCTTAATTTTCCATGCTGGGAACAGTAGGTGACGGCGTCAAGAGTAACTCCCTGACGGTCCAGTACATATCTGACGGCGTCACGAAGTAGGGCGTCAAGAGGAAAAGTCATGACGGCCTGGATATGATTATCACATGACGGCGTCAAATGTAGATCAAGGCAGTCCGAAAAGAGTTTTGGCGGCGAGGTGACGGCGTCACAAGTTTAGTCTTGACGCCGTCAGACCCCTTTTCCTATATATAGTTTTCTAATTTTCACATTAAAAAAGGGGAGAAGTTTTGGAGAAACCCTAAGTACGAACTTGGTGCGAATTTTACAGGTTTTTCAAGGGTTCCAAGCCCTTGATACCTTTCATGTGTAATTGAGATAAGTGTTCTTTTAATTCAATCAATATGTCTATGTGTTGGTTGTCTATATCTTGTTCTTGTCTTAATTCCATCATGCTAGGCTAGATCTATCTTGTGTTTGCTTGGATCTAATGAAACCTAGATGTTAATTATGTGTTGATTACTTGTTTATACTTGTCTTGGATGAATGATTTATATGTTAGGCTTAAGAAAACTGGCAGACCCCTTTTCTTAAGAAACATGAACCGACGCGCACTAGGTCTTTACTGGTTGTATTTAATGCATGAGCCACTGTTTATAATCCCTATAGTTGTGCTGGGCATGGTATAGGAGGAGATAAGAGCTCATAGAATTGGGGAGTTAAGTGTGTCACCCCATGAATGGTATTAAGGAATACGATCCGTCATCCATGCAATTATAACAAGTAATTAACGTGTAAAAGATGTCTAGGGAGTAGTGAAATCTAAGTAAACACATTTTCTCCACTTATTGCTCACAACTTTAGTATAATTTAGTTTATTTTCATTTCTAGTATTTTATTTTGATTGCATCTTTAGTATTGGGTTAGTTGATTAGCAACTAATTCCGCCCAAATCCTTCAAACCTGAGATTTTTAATTGCTTTCATAAAATATAAAAATACAAAAATAATCATCCCTCACCTTTAGAACTAGTATTTAGGTTTTCTAATCCTAGTGACACTATTCCTAAGCTGAACGATCAATCCCTCGGTACTTGTCACTATACTATACTACAACGATCAGGTACACTGCCTGGTGGGGGTTGTAAGCTTCTCAAGATCCCTTGAGAGGTAAAGCCTGGTGCGATTCCAACGTATCAAAGATGCAGATGGGTAGAGTCAAGGTGATCAAAGGTTGTCGGGTTATGATGACCGGGATCAGGAAAGAGAACTGCGTGTATACTCTTGAAGCAAAAGTGAAGACTTTTGGTGTACAAAAGCATGGATGTTCAAAACAAGTTGGGTTCAAACAACTTGGTCATAAACAAGTTGGGTTCAATCAACTTGGTCATAAACAAGTTGGGTTTAAACAACTTGGTCCTGGTGTTAAAACAGGAGTCCATGGAGTGCAGGTTGATGAACGTGTTTGGTTTGAGGTGAAACTGCAGGGAGCTCAAGGGAATCATGAAGCTGAGGTTGTTCAGGTTAGTAACGATGATGCTGCAGTGGCTCAAAGAAAGTTGGAGGACAAGCAACTTGAAGAAAAGACAAACACGGGCTGCTTGGTAAATGAGCAGAAAAAGGTACACCTTGGTATAAAGGTGGGGGCAGACATTACAGTAACCGGAGTACCTGGTCAAGAGGGTGCAGAGGGTAATGCTGCTGAAAAGAAGAAAGTGAAGGAGTCTACAGAAGCTAATCTTGGAAAATTACTAAAGTACAATGCCTGGTCGACAAGGTGGTCCCCGGTCCGAGGTTCCAACATGAGGAAAAGGTGCTGAGTATCGGTTATGTTTAAGTGTTACTCCTAAGGTGGAAATTGTTAAATATTAGTAGTAAAATTAAACATAGTTTAGGGGCTTAAGTGTACTTTGTAATTAGATTAGGTGTTAGACATAAACTAGGATTAGGTAGCTTGGAGTGCAAGGCAAGCTAGGTTTCCACCCCCTTATCTCTATAAATAGAGATGATGGGGGATGCTAGTTATTCATTCTTCTTCCTCAATTGTAAAAGCTTTATTGGTTTTAATAAAGGGTTCGTTGAGGGTATATCGTGTGCATATTCTTGTCGGTTCTTTGTAGTCTCTCGTGTTTGCTACTTGTGATCGATACAACTCGCGATCTAGCGTTCCGCGATCGAACTTCGGATTGTTGTCGAGGTATTGTCTAACTTACCCTAAACTAAGTAGCTAAGAATAGTCACATTTCATCATCTGCTTAAAAAAAAAAGATAAGAAGATAAGCTGTGTAAATAAGCAAAAATCTCAAACACCCCACATCACATGTCAAACAATTCAGTATAGTAACACATCATATTTCATATCACGAAATAGTTTTGAATATTGAAAAACAGTCCCAAAAAAAGGCACCTGCAGGTAAAAAAAGTAGGCAAAGGACTTAAATTATAAAGGGTTTGATATCATATCTATCAGTTGTAACAATTCGCAATTTCAGGTTAATTACTATTCCCGGAAAATTTCACTATTCACTTACTATTCATTTTTACTATTCACTCCCGAAATTTTTATTTCATATTCTCGTAAGTTAAACTATTTTAACGATAATCCGAGAGTTTGACACTCGTCGGATCATTTCTGCAAAAATCACAAAACCGTGTCCGAGATTTACTTTTAGGTTTAAACGTCATTCCAGCATCCCGATATGTCCATAAAACATTATAAATAATAGAAATATGATTTTCTCTCATTTTAGGACAATTCCAAAAGTTTTGGAATTTTACGTTTTCCAGTTCAGCGTTTTACGCGAATTACGCGTTTTAGACCCGCGTTTCCAGTTTTAGCAGCGTTTAAGCAACCCGATAGAACTTGTCACTCATTAAATGTGCTAATATAGGTTATATTAATAAGTTCTAACATATTTATAAGTTTCATATTTTTAGGATACCCGATTTTAAGTTTCATGACTTAACGACTTACCGTTAGCGATTACCGGGACCAAAACTCACTCCGTAACTTAGATAAGACCATGACTACTCATCTAGTCACCCTTATCTCATTATGGCCGACTTAGGAGGGGGGGAGTCACCTAGCATGTGTCTTGATCTTATACTTGAAGTCTTGGATTCATTACATGTGTTAAACTTGGCCATTAAGCTTCCTAAATATCCTAAAATCCTAACCTCCTCATTTTTAGTATAAAAGAGAGCATTCTCTTCCTTTCTCCTTCAATACCAACGACCAAAACAGCCCTTATACACCATTTTGATGATGGTTCTTGCTAGTTTAATCCATCATAAGTTATACTCTTGTATTCCTTGTTGATTACTAGTTCCATTCCATCCATAAAACACTAAAATTCACCACAAAAACTCATCAAATTTCCAAGTGTTCTTAGTGAAGATTTTTACTAAAGGTTGTTTTTATGTTAGATTAGTGTTTATCAAGGGATTATAAGATAGGGTTTTTGATATGGAAGCATGGCTATGGTTGGAAAGGTTTTGGAAGATTAAGTAGTGGTTCTTGGTTTTGATCTTGGTTCTAGTTAGTTTCTTCACAAGTTGTTGCTCGTAGAAGTTCTTACGGCATATCCATCATTCTCATTATACATCATCCAACTCAAGGTGAGTTCATAGCCCCACTTTCCATTACTTAATTGTTTTACAAACCCTTGGGGGGAATACATGCTATTTTTAACCGAGCACAATGTTTTTAAATTGTATGCTTGCCTGATTGTTTTATTATCACTAAGTACCAGCCTTGCTAAACCGAGATCCTTTATTATGAACCATTTAATCACTAGCAATAGTGAGCGCGAATATTGTGAATAGGCCTATTGGGATTGACGAATCCCATTTGTATTGACTAAGTTCAAACAAATGCACTAATATTTGAGATTTAGGTATGTTAGCAAAGTACCTACCGGGATAAATCTGCCGATCGATATTGGTACACGTTAACGTTTTGGTATCATAAGCTTAGTGTATAATACATTTTATGGGCGTATAATAACGTAGCCTACCTGTTTTGTTTCCAAACATTGGGGTGAGTCTATAGCTCACACTACGATTATTGTGTTCAAACGATTTAACTACAAACACTATGATTATTGTGTTCAAACGATTTAACTACAAACACTACGATTATTGTGTTCAACGATTTACTACCAACACATTGTGTTCAAACATTAAACAAACTCTATGAATATCACTCAACCTTTGTGTTGACCTCTCAAGCATGTATTTCAGGTTCATGACGATCAAGGATGGCACGGAAGGGCACGGATACTCAAGAGGGCTATAAATTTTATTATCATTCAAAAACTCATTTATTATACATTGTAAACATGGAACCATTTGGGACCTCATTTTTGTAATCTCTGATATTTATATAATTTGAATGATAAATCTTTTAAAACGACTCAATTGGAGTTCGTTTTCTATCATTGTGACTATTGTGTCGTCGAGTAACACCCAGTTTGAATTCCGCTACATCCATGAATTGGGGGTGTTACATCAGTAAACCTTTATTGTTTCAAACTATCCTATCTAACTTCAACTAAGTCAGCATCATACAATTCAGCATCTCCCAATCAGCTTATTTCACCCTCAAGCCCTCAAATAAGCATATAATCATGTCCAGACACTCAAACCTTATCCACAATATTAAAATACAATAAGGGAGCGCTTGGGATTACTATTTCAAACAGCTTATAAGCAGATGATAAGCTTATTTCACCCTAAGAAAGAGCTTATTTCTCCCTAAGAGCATATTTGTAATATCAAATTCACCAATACTAATCAGTTCAAAATAAGCAATCGCTAAGTGCGCAAACACTCAAAAACAAAATATTAAACAATTCAGCACCCTAAAAAACATATAAAAAAAACTGCATTCACATTGGTTTTCAGATATCGGAAAAAAAAAATCTTCTCACATGTAAGTAAAAAGGGTAGGAAAAGGGATTAATTTAACAAGGGTCTGAATATCCTCCCTAGCAGATAAACTATTCATTATTTCAAAATAACAGCAAATAAACAATCTGAACAAGCAATTGCCAATCAGCTTATTCCACCCCAAAATAAGCATATAATCGTGTCCATAGCCCATACATTCAAAACTGCTTATCGACAATATCAAAGTGCAATAATAGGTCAACAGCTTACGCAGCTAATAAGCAGATGATCAGCTTATCAAAAATAGCGTATTTCACCCTAACAGAAAACTTGTAGTATCAAATCCACAAAAACATCAGTTCATATTAAGCAGGAGGTGTTTGCTTAAGCTTATTTGTCGGCTTATAAGCTTATATGATTTTGGCTTATTTTACATAAACTCATTATTCTGGCTTATTTTGATAACTATGGGCTTATATTAAGTTATTACATCATAATAAGCTTATATGAGTCCATAAGCCTCATAATAAGCCGGAAAATTGAGGTTACATAAAATAAGCCGAAATCATATAAGCTCATAACTCACAAATAAGCTTAAACAAACACCAGTTAATTTGGAAGTACCCCCATCAGATAAATTGTTCCAATAAGTAATCCCAAACAATTGAGTATCCTTAAAAACATATAAAAAAACTGCATTCACATCGGTTTTCGGACATCGAAAAAAGAATCTACTCACCTGTAAGTAAAAAGAGTAGGCAAATCTTTACCCAAAAAAAAGAGTAGGCAAAGGGGGTTAAGTTAACAAGGGTCTGCATACTTTCTTTGACATTAAACCCCTCTAAAAAGGTTTCAAACTATCTAATCTAATCTCAACAATAGCTTATTTGCCCTAAACTAAGTAGCTAAGCATAGTTACATTTCATCATCTGCTTAAAAAAAGCAGTAAGAAGATAAGTTGTTTACATAAGCAAAAATCCCAAACTACCCACATCAGATGTCAAACAATTTAGTATACTAATAAATACAAAATTCATATTACGTAAACAGTTGCGAATAACGAAAAAATAGTCCCAAAAAAAGGCACCTGCAAGTAAAAAGAGTAGGCAAGAGACTTAATTTATGAAGTGTTTGATATCATATCTATCAGAGTATCAGTAAACGCACCTCCCAATCAGCTTATTTCAACCTCAAAATGCGATAAGGGGGTGTTTGGGAATGTAATTAAACCTGTTTATGCCTTTATGAGATAAGCATTGACTGTAAGAAAATTCTTTACATTAACAAATTGATGAAATTAAAAGATGGGTTGAGTGTAAGAAGTGGAGATATTACATAAAAATGTGAACTTTTTGCAATGTTGCAAAAATCGTGAATCGGTCCCGAGGCGGTCGAGGGCCGTGTAGCGATTTTTGGCCGATTAATCGCCAATTCCAAGGTCCAAGGCCGATTAATCGGCCGATTACCTTGTAATTCGCTCCAAGGTCCAAGGCCATTCAGCTTGTAATCGCCGATTAATCGGCCTTGTAGGCCGATTTTTGCAACACTGACTTTTTGTGAATTGAAAGTTAATTTTGTGGGATTGAAATGTTAGGGTTTTGATTTGGGGGGAAAGTAGAGGGAAATTGATTTGGTTTTGGGGGAGTTGATGAAAATTTGGGGTTTTTTATGGGGAAAGTAAAAATTATTTGAGTGATTTTGGTTGTTTGCACAGGGATTTTTTTATTGAGCTAATTGTTTAAGTCCAAAGGTACATAGATACTTACCTTACCTTAGGGGGTTGTCAACTCATCACTCCCAACCAATCTCCTTATGTCACATTATTCACCCACTTTTTTCATCACTCACCCTTATTTTTGTTGGTATCTGATCACTCACTACATCCCTTTACTCATTTTTTTTTAATTCCATTAAATTAAAAAAATTAAATTATATTATTCAAATAAAATTATAAATAACGTCTTTTTATATAAAACAAGGTTAAAAAAAATAAAAAATAACTTATTTTGGGCAGCTTTTGTTGGTTACTCTCATGCCCACATAATAGAAATAACATTTTGTAAATATCATCTTCTTCATTTATAAACCTGCGCACACACATAAATATTCATAGTTAAATCGGAAAAAAAAGGTATATATAAACTTCCAAAAAAAAGAGCTGTTACTATCCAACGTTCAAGCCCCAACGTTCAAATTTCTTCTCCATCCCGTGCGTGATGGAGGTACCGGTGGCGGTGTTCCCGCGCTAGATCCATCCCTTCCCGTGTGATCCCGCTACCACTGCCAACCCCCTTATATGATTAAAAAATAAATAAATAAAAAAAAATAAAAAAACATTTTTTCCAAATGCGTCATGGGCGAAGGTTGCCTTCAGAATCTTGGGCGGCTATCATATATTTTTAACACATGTCCCTATTATAGTACTTTTCAAGTACTCCCTCCGTCCCAAAATTATTGTCCAGGTTGAATTTTCAAAGTCAAACTAGTTCAACTTTGACCATAAATATTTTTTTTGTTATATAATACTTGATGAAAAATTATATCATTGAAAAGTACACTTAAAACCCAATCTATTTATATATTTTGCATAAACTATTATATAACACCTACAAAAATATTTAAGGTTAAAGTTGAAGAGAAATACTAAAAAAATCAATAGTTGACAATAAATTTGGGACGAAGAGAGTACTACCTAAGTACTAGTGTCAGCTAGTATTATAGGTAATTTCTTGAACAACTGGACCCACTATACTTTGGGCTACTTGTTTTTTTGTCTTTTTGTAAAAAAAATTGTTAACTATATTTTTGGTTCTTGTTATTTGCTTGCTATTTCATTTTGGTCACGCTCTTTCTTTCTCTTTTACAAATAAAAACACATATTATTAAACTCAAGTACTCTCAATCATTTGAATAATAAAAAAAAAGTTCGAAATTGATTGGGCTTAAAGTAGAAGACAACTAATCAATGTGTTATTTATAGTTTAAACACATACAATAATAGTTATTAATCAACGGATGAGAGTGAGTCCTTCATCTCACTCCCTTAGGACACTTACCTAACCACTATATAAGAATGACAGGCCATTCTTATAACTTACAGATCTAAATACAACTAACAATGACTAAATATAAAAATACAATACATCATAACTTTAATAAAACTTCCGTCTTCTTAGTCATCATAGCGATCCAGATCATGAACATGAAGATTTCCCCGCCATCCAAGTGCAAATTCCAAACCAAATCCGTTTGCAACTTCTATTAGTATTATGCAAGAAGCATAATCTAATAACCTAATAAGAGTGCAATCCTTAGCAAAACGAATTTGAAACATGGTATAAGCTACCCTAACTTCCATCATATAAATAACTTGAACCAATCTTCAAAAATAAACAGTATGAATCTCATGAAGACAACCAAGGATCAAGTCACAATATCACCACACCTCACATGATCACACAAAGACTGAAATAAAATAACATCAATGCACACCTGTAATACACCGTAAAATCCCAGGTCATTTATTAATGCTAATTACCAAAATTATTCTATACTAAGCCATTTTTGCGGGCTAATTTAAAATTTTTACATGAGACACTGTCTGTTTGAACACCCGATTGTTTTGTTCACAGTTTATTTGACACCCGAATGTTATGAACACCATTTGTTTAACACCCGATTGTGTATTGTCACCCGATAACACCCGAATGCCACTCTTGGATGTCACCCAATGAGGATTGACACCGGTAACTCCACTTGCGACCCGACACCCAAATTGAACACCGAGATTTTATTGATATATATATTTATATCATATTATATATAAATATATTAACTTTCACAAAATTGTTATTACTATATATATATATATATATATATATATAAATGATGACACCGTTTATATACATTTTGGTTTTCACAAGCCAACACCGACACCGAAATATATTTCACACATTTTGCGAACACCGATACCCCGATGTTTTTGGGCCGGATTTCACCCTAAGCCCACACTATTGCTTTCTTTTCTTTTCTCACTTGGGCCGAACCACTTTCCCTAAGCCCACACGATCTACTCCTTTTCTTTTCTTTTCGTTTCACCTTGGGCCGAATGTGCTAAGCCCACCAGGCTTATTGTTTTTTTTTTCTTGTAACATGGCATTCGAACACAGAAGCAAACACCACTTTGCCACCGAGAGGATACTACACATTTTGATTTTGAAATCCTTGTCTCCTCTTCACAAGACATCAACCTACACCCCCCCCTCCATTGACTTTGTCACTCACTACAAGGAACCACCTTTGAGCCGTCAATCCTTTGGACAAACACGATACCCACCTTCGAATGGTTACCCCTTGGATCGTATGTCTTCACTACCCCCAACATAGTTGCACCCATGAGTCTAATAACCTTTGTTTAAGCACCTATTATAGCCTAACCTAAACAAGAGATACATTGTTGTCTCTTTTCCTTACTATTCGATTTGACAACTCCATGAGTAACTTGACAAAGTTGTCGAGTGAAGAAGAGACCACAAGGGTTGTGTTGCGTCTCTAGGGACACACGAACCACCCAAGAGCTCCCTATAAAAACCTCATTTAATGCTAGTTTTTCACACACTCAAATTCCATCAAGCATACTAACCACAAACACTCTAGCATTTCCCTTGATTACTGCCGAGAAGGAGCAAGGAGCCACGAGCTAAGGTTGGATAGAGAACAAGTTGGGTAACTTGGTTTTGGTACAAGATCACATCACGAGGAGGGTATCATTTGGTTGCTCTCGTTGCTCATACACTCGAACTCTTCACAACCATACTTGGTGTCGTAAGTTTTCGCACCTATTTCATTTCATACTTCTATACAATCATGCATATCACACGACACACGTATGATTTTTAATATAAGTTTTCGTTACACTTCAACTTTCAACACTTGCTTCAACATCCCTAGAAATGCCCTCGCCATATCATTTCTACACGTACAACCCACCTATGTTTTTCGATCACCTAATTATTCGACTCACCCACAATCGAGTTGACTCAACATGCATAACTCACACGACCTCTTGACACAAAAACTAGACCCAAAGCTTGTGCTAGTCGAACAAGTTTTAAAAACAAACCACACCCACTTTGGGCCTTACCGGGCTAACAAGCCCAAACGAACTTCCCTATGAGATTTTCGAATTAATATTTTCGAATAAGAAACAAATTAATAAAAACCAAATTCTTACAAAAATTAAAGGATAAAGATGGTAACTTTTATAAAAATAAAAGTTAACTTTTCCAAAAAACTAGATTTTGGACTATTTTTGCAAAAGGTCCCACGTTAAAGGACTAAATGTGGCAAATTCTTGAACTTTCGAACCAAAATCGTAAATACCGAATTTCTTTGGAAACCGAGGGTAGGAACCGTCTTTTAGCCTAAGTTTGAGGATTAAAGGGGCAAAAGTACAAAAAGGGACTAAAAATATAATTATTTTAACCAAGGGTACAAAGTGTAAATTTTGTTAAAGTTAAGGGTTAAAATGTGACAAGTTATATTTTTATAATTAATTTCACAAACCTTATAAAAACATATATAAGTATTTTCTTTAACTTTTATATATATACATATATGTATATACATAAATATACATAACTTAAAAATATTTAAACATAAATATTTTTAAACGATATTATTTTCACGACGAGATAATATTTAATCAAACACCGATTCGTATTAACACTAACAATAACTACGTAAAGTTATTTGAAATACATTTAAGACACCCGAAACGGATATCACCTTACACGTGATATATCACACGTCATTTACGACACGAATCTAAAACACCGATTACAATATATTTATAGGTCGCAAGTCGGAGGAATTTCATTGCTAGCTATAGCAATACACCATCACCTTTGAGCACCTTGTGATTCACACACACACCCGACAGGTGAGTTCATGGTCCCACATTTTTAATTGTTTTTAAACCCCGTGGGGAGATACATGCTATAAATCGAACACAAGTATTTTTATGTATGCTATTATCACCTTATATTGCCTAAGTTGACACCCGTGCTACAAGTCCCTCATATCACAAACCTTAATCACTTGCGAGTGAGCGCGAATATAGTTGATAGATCTATTGGATGGCAGCCCACCTCTGTCAAGGTGATCACTTGGCAGGAGGTGTGCTATATTCGAGGTATTATGGAAATTTGGCACATTTCCTGTCACCGAGTGCCCCTTGTCATTTACATCCGCTGTGGTGTAGATGATTGTTATTATCTTTATGATATGTCAAATCAAAGTTAAGGCTTGCGTTTCGTGAGGCTTAGGAGCAATATTACACCCGATTTAGTCAAGACCTGTCAATCTTGGCTTGTTTATTTCAAATGCTTGACTTGTGTTCACACTATTACAATTTAAACTACTATAGATTCACTCAACCTTTGTGTTGACTTTTTAAGCATGTTTATCTCAGGAAATTAGCAAGCATGGCGGCACGGAGCTGGCAAAAGGGCACAGGACCTCCCTTTGATTTCAATAATTATATCATTCTTTACAAACTCATTACCTCTTTTGCGAAACAATTAACATTTTGGAAAAATGTTTGTAACTCTGAATATTTGAGTCTTCATGGAATGATATTGACAATCTTTTGAATTGTTTTCTATGAGTATGACTGTGTACTAAACTGTAATGACCCCGATTAGACTTCCGCTGCTTAATCAAATTTCGGGGTGTTACAGATTGGCATCAGAGCCATGGTTATAGAGAACTGTAACAATTCGCAATTTCAGGTTAATTACTATTCCCGGAAAATTTACTATTCACTTTTACTATTCATTTTTCCCGAAATTTTCCCGAAAGTTGATTTTTATTTCATATTCTCGAGTGATAAATCATTTCCATGGCAAATTAAATGTTTGACATTTGTCAGATCATTTTCGTGAAAGTTATTAAGGAATTACACGTTTTAGGGTGAAACGTCATTCAGAAATTTTACGCACAACGAAATTCGACCCCGTTAAGTGACCCCACATCAGAAAAATGTTTGACACACTCATGATTTATTTGAGAATAAATCATGACTGAGAAAAACATGACCAAAAATAAACCCCGGCCGTGAAAAACTGGAATTTTCAGTTTTAAGCGTTTTTACTCAGCCGTAACCCTAGCCTATACCTGCACCGCGTTTCTAAGACGATTTGAGTTTTCAACTTATTAGAATAAGTCAACATATTTTTCCCTCCTCCATTGACCAAAAATCATCCCTTGATTTTATAAGTCATTCCTTGATTTTTAGGTTTACGGTTTGATGTCTAAAAGACATTTAATACCAACCGATACTAGACTGAGCCCAGTCTAGACATTATAAGTCATTTTAATTCATTTATAACATATTAGAAAAGTAACATTTTAAATTTCTCAATTTTACGCAATATTCGTACATTTTACGTATTACGCGTTTTAGACCCGTGTTTCCAGTTTTAGCAGGGTTTTACCACCCAAATGGAACCTACCACTCATTTTATATTTTATTATGGAACATATGGACATGTTTATCAATACTTTCAAGTTTCATAATTTTATGACACCCGGTTTTACGTTTTGAGGCCTAATCATTTACGGTTGGCATTTTCCGGAGTCAAAACTAGCAAATATCTTAGGATAATATCTAACCAAGCACACCTCACCCCTCCTAGGCTTGTGAACCGCCATTAGGGGGGGGAGTCACCCTTGGTGTGGCTTGATCCTAGACAATGTTGTCTTAGATGTGTTACATGTGTATAAGCTTGTAAGGAAAGCTTTGACTAGTCCTAAATTGTAACCTCCTCATGAGCATATAAATACCCCCCCCCCTCCCCCTTTGTTGCCGTCCATCACCACACACCACAACACCTTATACTTAGCTTATTTCCTTCAAAGTTCTAGCAAGGTTCAAGTGATTCTTCAAGATAGAAACCCTAGTTAGATTATCATTCACCAAAACTCTTCCATAACCTCATATACTTGGCGATTTCTCTTGAGTTTGAATCCACTTAAGTCACCTCAACCTTCATCATCCATCTTTCAAGATTACAAGGGTAGAAAGATTGCATGAAGTGAAGTGGGTTGAAGCAAGTCTATCAAAGTCCTTTTCCTTACTTGCTACTTTCCTTTCATCTTTGAAAGCCTAAAGTTGTAAGCCTAAACCTAACATGCTTCTTGTTTATTAATCATGTTCATATCATTTACATGTTATTCTTGCTATATTATGTCTTGTATTCATGTCCATGATGTATAAAAATGAGTAAAAGATGTTGTTATAATTGATTGTTAAAATAAGTTACTAAAACAAGTAAAGTAGTGACTTTCTTGGTATAACCTGATCAAAATGGAAAAATTATGATATTGGATTATTAAATATTACATTATAGGACTTAACAAGGAAACCATAGCAATTTGAACCACCTAAAAAGAGTAAACGAGTCAAAAGTTATGGCGATTTGAAGTTACCAAAGATTTCCGGCAAAACTGCCTAAACCATACTGTTTTGCATTCTGAGTTTTTGAAAGTCACCCTTCTGGTCCGATTCATCAAAAAGTTAAAACATGAAAGTTGTCCGGAACGCCGTTTTCGTTCAGGAACAAAGAAGCTCGAGCCCTAAAAACGCTTTCCGAGTGATAAAATTCTTCAAATTCTAAACAGCCCATTTTTAGGCGAAAGTCACTAGATTATGGTTATACTTTAAAAGGAACAAGAGGTCTTATGACCTATAATCAAGACCACAACCATGGCTAGAGCCAAGGTTGTGTCTCATGACCTTGGAACAAGGACCAAAGGTCATTGCTAGGCCATGACGAAATGACCATGTAAGCTTACTTAGGCGTAAACATGAAACAAGGAATTAGGCGATAACTTGAACAAGCAATTTGGATCTACTTCACTTAAAAAGGAACCATGAGATATTACAAAGAGAAAATGGTCATACAAGACTTATGAAACTACCCCTAATAACAATCTTCATGCAATAATAAACTTTCCGAAGTTTATTCAAATATCGGACATGTAACTTTTCGGATCAAAACTTATATCTATATATTTTATCAACTACTACAATAGTAGGGAGCCTCATGTGAGGAGTTCATTATGTAAGCCGTCGAGATGAGTTGTGGATTTACGAGTTAAAGTGTCCTGGCTCCTCGAACGCTTACTAACATGACTTCTGAATTATGTCGGCCCGAACGGTAGTAAACGATATACCAAAACATACATGTTTCATGAATCTTTCTTTCAAAGACTTATACTATACATCATACCACATCATGGACTATAAATGCAAGATATATATATAGGCACTACTTCATATTCTTTACACAAATCCTAAGTCGCGACATTCTATTATAGGTTGCTCGTAGAAACCTACACGATCCAACCATTACCTTCATTACTTTCTATCTTACTTAAGGTGAGTTCATAGCCCCACTTTACATTACTTCAATGTTTTACAAACCCTTGGGGGGAATACATGCTATTTCTAAACCAAACACAATGCTTTGAAACTGTATGCTGCCTGATTGTTTTATTATTACTAAGTACCTACCTTGCCAATCCTAGGCCCCTATCATGAACCATTTAATCACTAGAATTAGTGAGCGCGAGTATTGTGAATAGGCCTATTGGGATTGACGAATCCCATTTGTTTGAGCAGATTAGTTCAAACGAATGCACTATATTTGAACATTAAGTATGACGGCAAAGTACTTACTGGGCAACAAAACCGCCGATTGATATTGGTACCCGTTAACGTATTGGTTGCATGAGCTTAGTATATAATAATAACTGTTTTGTTTTCCAACATAAGTATGAGTCTAATTAACTCATACTACCAACATATTGTGTTCAACCGTTAAACAAACTCTATGAATTTCACTCAACCTTTGTGTTGACCTCTTAAGCATGTATTTCAGGTCCATGATAATCAAGAATGGAGCGGAAGGGCACGTACCGAAGGAAGAAGGCTATAAACTATTATGTCATTCGATAAAAACATCAAAGACTTTATATTGATGTATTTTGAAACATGGAAACTTTTGGGACCTTACTATGTAAACTCCGATATATTTGAATAATATGAATGACAACTCTTTTTAATACGACTCGGTTAGAGATCGTTTTCTATTATTATGACTGTTGTGCCGTCGAGTAACACCCAAGTTGAATTCCGCTGCATCATGAATTGGGGGTGTTACAGATTGGTACCAGAGCCATGGTTATAGAGAAACGGGTCTAAGTGAGACCTAAACTATAACTACGATAACAAGCAAAAACATTTTTATAGCCTTCCGCTCTTCGTGCCTTCCATCCTCCAGAAGATTATGGACTTATTACACATGTTATGCTACATGAACATATTTGTATATTGTCATATGCACATTTCCTTAGTTTGAGCATTTTCCATAAGCATTTGATTTATTTTGACATCGAAATACTAATTGTAGACATCATGTCCGCACCTCCATCTCCCGATCATCTTCCTGCTATGCCCGAGTATTTACCAATTCTTCCCGGACCCGATGATCCTTACTTTGAACCAATTGACTACGACGACGAAGAAGAACCTTACGAGGATCTAGATGTAGATTCGGATGAAGATCCTGAAATGGATATGGACATAAACATCGATGATTACGAAGAAGATCCTGAAATGGATATTGAAATCGAAGGCATCGATGACATCGAGGAAGCGGAGGAACAAATAGTAGTGCCACATCTATCACCATTAACATCTCCACCTCCTGTTTCACCAATTTCATCCGAATCTAACCGTACCACTCCAGCTCAAGTTCCGAAGTCTAATTACCAAGTCGGCGGAACATCTACATCTGCACATATGTTCGTGAACTCAGCTCAATACGAAATCTACTCTTTGAAACAAGCCCTCAACCTGACCCAACTCAAAGTTCAAAGTATGGCAAGTCAAATGAACGACTATATATCCAAGGTAAATTCTGCCAGAATGGATGCCATGAATGCTCGAGATGACCTCTATTGGTTTAAGCTTGACATGAGCTATGTCAAGAGGGACTTGACTCATCTTGGGGAAATAGTCTTAAATCCTCTAACCGTCCTGGATAACGTCAAGGATAGACTCACTTTGGTTGAGAGGGCCCAAGAACAAGATGCGGTACAAATTCACAAACTACTTAACCGCCTAAATACCGCAGAAATCCGGTTAGATGTTGCAAACTTTGACAGGTATCAACTTAAGAATGATTTGTGTGGAATGCAAACTCAAATGAGTGCCATACAACAACGGCTATACCAAAAGGATGTCAAAGAATACCGTCCAAATGAAAGTGTAGATGGGTTAGCAACACACGGAATTAATAATCCGTCCGGACTACAACAACCTCCCAACCGACGTTAGACTAGTGTTATAGTACTAGTTATCTTTAGTACAACGTTGTAATTACTAACTGAAAGTATCAGTTAGTAAGTTTTGAATGAACTTGTAATAAGTTCGATTTTGTAAATCAATCAACGTTATATGAATAAAACTCTTGTTTTATATACTATCATGTGTTATGCTTTTAAGTTTCAACATTATTACCCTATGATTCTTATCAAAAATTGTGCTCATCTCACAACTCACTAATTACAATGTATCTTTTGAACAATAGAATCATGGCGCCAAAGAAAAAGACACCACCAACAATGACGCAAGCTGCCATCCGCAAACTGGTAAAGGACAGTGTCAATGCAGCACTGATCACGGAACGAGCAGCCGTAGCTGCAGCAGCTGCCGAAGCCGCCACAGCTGCTGGTGCTGCTGATGCTGCAGCAGCTGCTGATGCTGCAGCAAGCGCTGAAGCCGCCACTGCTGCGGAAGCTGCTATAGCTGCAGAAACTGCCAGAATTGCCAGCCTTAACCTTGGAGGACCAAACTCAACTACCCCTCCGGTGACCAATGTTGCTACAGTACCAAAAGGTTGCTCATTCATTTCCTACTTGAAATGTGAACCCATCAAATTCAAGGGTACTGAAGGAGCTGTAGGTTTGACCCGCTGGTTTGAAAAGGCGGAGTCAGTATTCTTGGTCAGTAAATGTACTGAGGGTGATAAAGTTCAGTATGCCACAAGTACTCTGTTGAATGAGGCATTATCCTGGTGGAACTCAATTGCTCAACCCATGGGCATTGAGAATGCCTATAAGATTACTTGGGCTAATTTGAAGCAAATGATGATCAAGGAATACTGCCCTCGCAGTGAAATGCAAAAGTTGGAGGTTGAATTCTGGGATCATACGGTTAAGGGAAATGACATCATAACCTACAACCGTCGATTCCAAGAATTGAGGATACTTTGTCCAACAATGGTTTCCACAAAGGAAAAATTGTTGGAAAGGTATATCTGGGGACTTCCATCAAGCATACAAGGGAATGTGACTTCGGCAAATCCCAAGGAACTTGATGAAGCTATGCGGATGTCTCGCAGCCTCATGGTCGGAAGTTTTGATGTTGTTATTGGCATGGATTGGTTGTCTAAACATCAAGCTAACATTATTTGTGGTGAAAGAGTTGTGCACATTCCATGTGACAATGAAACTTTGATCATTCGTGGTGATCAAAGTGGAACTCGAATAAACATCATCTCGTGTATCAAAACCATGAAGTACATTGAGAAAGGATGTTATGCTTTCTTAGCCCACGTAACAGAAAAGAAATCTGATGAAAAACGTCTCAAAGATGTTGCTATTGCCCGTGAGTTTCCTGAAGTCTTTCCCGAAGATTTACCCGGACTACCACCAAATCGTCAAATAGAGTTCAGAATTGATTTAATACCAGGAGTGGCGCCAGTTGCCCACGCACCATACCGACTAGCACCTTCAGAGATGCAAGAGCTATCAAATCAATTACAAGAACTTTCAGACAAGGGATTTATTCGACCCAGTTCCTCACCTTGGGGAGCTCCAGTTTTATTCGTGAAAAAGAAAGACGGGTCATTACGAATGTGTATTGACTATCGTGAACTAAACAAATTAACCATAAAGAACCGATACCCACTACCAAGAATTGATGATTTATTCGATCAATTGCAAGGTTCAACCTATTACTCAAAATTTGACCTACGGTCAGGTTACCATCAAGTTAGAATTCGTGATGAAGACATTCCAAAAACAGCCTTTAGGACACGATATGGTCACCATGAATTCCAAGTGATGCCGTTTGGGTTAACTAATGCACCGGCAGTATTCATGGATCTCATGAATCGTGTGTGTAAGCCATATTTGGACAAATTCGTGATCGTATTCATAGACGACATTCACATTTATTCCAAAAACGAAAAGGAACACAAAGAACACCTGAGAACAATTTTAGGACTACTCAAGGAAGAGAAATTGTATGCAAAGTTTTCCAAATGCGAATTTTGGATTCAATCCATATAATTCCTTGGGCATGTGATTGACAAGACCGGTTTACATGTCGATCCCGCTAAAATTGAAGCTATCAAAAAATTGACCAACACCTACCACACCTACAGAAATTCATCAATTTCTGGGTTTAGCCGGGTATTACCGAAGGTTTATTGAAGGATTTTCCTCAATAGCAAAGTCTTTGACTAAGCTAACTCAGAAAGACAAGAAATACGTGTGGGATGAAAACGAAGAAAAAGCTTTCCAAACCCTCAAACAGAAACTTTGTAGTGCTCCTATCCTAGCATTGCCAGATGGGATCGAAGATTTTGTAGTCTATTGTGATGCATCGCACCAAGGGTTAGGTGCCGTGTTGATGCAACGCGATAAGGTCATGGCTTATGCATCAAGACAACTCAAGGTTCATGAGGAAAATTACACCACTCATGACTTAGAGTTAGGAGCTGTGGTCTTTGCACTAAAAATCTGGAGACACTATCTATACGGTACTAGATGTACTGTGTACACCGATCATAAAAGTCTGCAACACATTTTGAACCAAAAAGAACTAAACATGAGACAACGTCGTTGGTTGAAATTACTAAGTGATTATGACTGCGACATTCGTTACCACCCAGGAAAGGCAAACGTAGTAGCCGACGCCCTGAGCCGAAAGGAACGGGTTAAACCACTACGAGTCCGAGCCTTAGTTTTAACCATAAATTCAAACTTTCCTACCCAAATCCTTCACGCTCAAGCTGAGGCGGTGAAACAAGAAGACATCCAAAAGGAAAAGTTGGATGGCGTGATACAAAAGAAATTCGAAACCCATTCAGATGGAACTCTATGCTTCCAAGGTCGAAGTTGGTTACCACTTTATGGTGGCCTACGAGACTTGATCATGCATGAATCACACAAGTCTAAATACTCCATACATCCAGGATCTGATAAGATGTATCATGATCTTAAGTTACTCTATTGGTGGCCGAACATGAAAGCCGACATTGCAACATACGTTAGCAAATGTCTTACCTGCTCCAAAGTAAAAGCCGAACACCAAAAACCATCCGGTCCATTGCAACAACCAGAAATTCCTATGTGGAAATGGGAAAGAATTACTATGGACTTCATTACCAAGCTCCCAAAGACATCAAGCGGTTATGACTCCATCTGGGTCATAGTTGATCGTCTCACAAAATCCGCACACTTTATACCAATCAAAGAGACTTACAAAATGGAACAACTAACCCGACTGTACGTCAAAGAAATAGTCTCAAGACATGGTGCACCAATATCCATCATATCCGACAGAGATGGTAGATTTACTTCCAATTTCTGGCAGTCACTCCAAGACGCCTTTGGAACAAATCTAGACATGAGTACAGCGTATCATCCTCAGACCGATGGTCAGAGTGAACGAACCATTCAAACACTTGAAGACATGCTTCGAGCTTGTATAATAGATTTTGGAAAAGGATGGGATACTCATTTACCATTAGTCGAATTTTCTTACAACAACAGCTATCATACAAGTATTAAAGCAGCTCCATTTGAAGCGCTTTACGGTCGAAAGTGTCGTTCACCTGCTTGTTGGGCTGAAGTGGGAGAAGTTCAACTCACTGGACCAGAACTCATTCGAGAAACAACAGATAAGATTGTACAAATTAGAAGTCGACTACAAGCCGCAAGAGATCGACAGAAAAGTTATGCCGACACACGACGCAGACCCCTAGAATTCCAAGTCGGAGATAGGGTTATGCTAAAGGTATCGCCTTGGAAAGGTTTGATACGATTCGGTAAATGAGGAAAACTAAACCCAAGATACATCGGACCATTCAAAATCCTAGCCAGGGTTGGCCCTGTGGCGTACAGACTTGAGCTTCCATCAGAACTCAGTAGTGTACACCCCACTTTCCATGTATCTAACCTAAAGAAATGCTTATCAGATGAATCACTCGTGATTTCACTCGATGAAATTCAACTCAATGACGATCTTCAATTTATTGAGGAACCCGTAGAAATCATGGACCGAGAGGTCAAACAACTCAAGCAAAGCCGTATTCCAATTGTCAAAGTTCGTTGGAACTCACGACGTGGTCCTGAATACACATGGGAACGAGAGGACCAGATACGTAAGAAATACCCACATCTTTTTACCAACGAAGCTTCTACTCCCAACGCAAATTGATCTCCGGGACGGAGCTCTCATATGGGGTGGAGACTGTAACAATTCGCAATTTCAGGTTAATTACTATTTCCGAAAAATTTACTATTCACTTTTACTATTCATTTTTCCCGAAATTTTCCCGAAAGTTGATTTTTATTTCATATTCTCGAGTGATAAATCATTTTCATGGCAAATTAAATGTTTGACATTCGTCAGATCATTTTCGTGAAAGTTATTAAGGAATTACACGTTTTAGGGTGAAACGTCATTCAGAAATTCTACGCACAACGAAATTCGACCCCGTTAAGTGACCCCACATCAGAAAAATGTTTGACACACTCATGATTTATTTGAGAATAAATTATGACTGAGAAAAACATGACCAAAAATAAACCCCGGCCGTGAAAAACTGGAATTTTCAGTTTTAAGCGTTTTTACTCAGCCGTAACCCTAGCCTATACCTGCACCGCGTTTCTAAGACGATTTGAGTTTTCAAATTATTAGAATAAGTCAACATATTTTTCCCTCCTCCATTGACCAAAAATCATCCCTTGATTTTATAAGTCATTCCTTGATTTTTAGGTTTACAGTTTGATGTCTAAAAGACATTTAATACCAACCGACACTAGACTGATCCCAGTCTATACATTATAAGTCATTTTAAATCATTTATAACATATTAGAAAAGTAACATTTTACTTTTCTCAATTTTACGCAATATTCGTACATTTTACGTATTACGCGTTTTAGACCCGTGTTTCCAGTTTTAGCAGGGTTTTACCACCCAAATGGAACCTACCACTCATTTTATATTTTATTATGGAACATATGGACATGTTTATCAATACTTTCAAGTTTCATAATTTTACGACACCCGGTTTTACGTTTTGAGGCCTAATCATTTACGGTTGGCATTTCCCGGAGTCAAAACTAGCAAATATCTTAGGATAATATCTAACCAACCACACCTCACCCCTCCTAGGCTTGTGAACCACCATTAGGGGGGGGAGTCACCCTTGGTGTGGCTTGATCCTAGACAATGTTGTCTTAGATGTGTTACATGTGTATAAGCTTGTAAGGAAAGCTTTGACTAGTCCTAAATTGTAACCTCCTCATGAGCATATAAATACCCCCCCCCCCCCTCCCCCTTTGTTGCCATCCATCACCACACACCACAACACCTTATACTTAGCTTATTTCCTTCAAAGTTCTAGCAAGGTTCAAGTGATTCTTCAAGATAGAAACCCTAGTTAGATTATCATTCACCAAAACTCTTCCATAACCTCATATACTTGGTGATTTCTCTTGAGTTTGAATCCACTCAAGTCACCTCAACCTTCATCATCCATCTTTCAAGATTACAAGGGTAGAAAGATTGCATGAAGTGAAGTGGGTTGAAGCAAGTCTATCAAAGTCCTTTTCCTTACTTGCTACTTTCCTTTCATCTTTGAAAGCCTAAAGTTGTAAGCCTAAACCTAACATGCTTCTTGTTTATTAATCATGTTCATATCATTTACATGTTATTCTTGCTATATTATGTCTTGTATTCATGTCCATGATGTATAAAAATGAGTAAAAGATGTTGTTATAATTGATTGTTAAAATAAGTTACTAAAACAAGTAAAGTAGTGACTTTCTTGGTATAACCTGATCAAAATGGAAAAATTATGATATTGGATTATTAAATATTACATTATAGGACTTAACAAGGAAACCATAGCAATTTGAACCACCTAAAAAGAGTAAACGAGTCAAAAGTTATGGCGATTTGAAGTTACCAAAGATTTCCGGCAAAACTGCCTAAACCATACTGTTTTGCATTCTGAGTTTTTGAAAGTCACCCTTCTGGTACGATTCATCAAAAAGTTAAAACACGAGAGTTGTCCGGAACGCCGTTTTCGTTCAGTAATAAAGAAGCTCGAGCCCTAAAAACGCTTTCCGTGTGATAAAATTCTTCAAATTCTAAACAGCCCATTTTTAGGCGAAAGTCACTAGATTATGGTTATACTTTAAAAGGAACAAGAGGTCTTATGACCTATAATCAAGACCACAACCATGGCTAGAGCCAAGGTTGTGTCTCATGACCTTGGAACAAGGACCAAAGGTCATGGCTAGGCCATGACGAAATGACCATGTAAGCTTACTTAGGCGTAAACATGAAACAAGGAATTAGGCGATAACTTGAACAAGCAATTTGGATCTACTTCACTTAAAAAGGAACCATGAGATATTACAAAGAGAAAATGGTCATACAAGACTTTTGAAACTACCCCTAATAACAATCTTCATGCAATAATAAACTTTCCTAAGTTTATTCAAATATCGGACATGTAACTTTTCGGATCAAAACTTATATCTATATATTTTATCAACTACTACAATAGTAGGGAGCCTCATGTGAGGAGTTCATTATGTAAGCCGTCGAGATGAGTTGTGGATTTACGAGTTAAAGTGTCCTGGCTCCTCGAACGCTTACTAACATGACTTCTGAATTATGTCGGCCCGAACGGTAGTAAACGATATACCAAAACATACATGTTTCATGAATCTTTCTTTCAAAGACTTATACTATACATCATACCACATCATGGACTATAAATGCAAGATATATATATAGGCACTACTTCATATTCTTTACACAAATCCTAAGTCGCGACATTCTATTATAGGTTGCTCGTAGAAACCTACACGATCCAACCATTACCTTCATTACTTGCTATCTTACTTAAGGTGAGTTCATAGCCCCACTTTACATTACTTCAATGTTTTACAAACCCTTGGGGGGAATACATGCTATTTCTAAACCGAACACAATGCTTTGAAACTGTATGCTGCCTGATTGTTTTATTATTACTAAGTACCTACCTTGCCAATCCTAGGCCCCTATCATGAACCATTTAATCACTAGAATTAGTGAGCGCGAGTATTGTGAATAGGCCTATTGGGATTGACGAATCCCATTTGTTTGAGCAGATTAGTTCAAACGAATGCACTATATTTGAACATTAAGTATGACGGCAAAGTACTTACCGGGGCAACAAAACCGCCGATTGATATTGGTACCCGTTAACGTATTGGTTGCATGAGCTTAGTATATAATAATAACTGTTTTGTTTTCCAACATAAGTATTGAGTCTAATTAACTCATACTACCAACATATTGTGTTCAACCGTTAAACAAACTCTATGAATTTCACTCAACCTTTGTGTTGACCTCTTAAGCATGTATTTCAGGTCCATGATAATCAAGAATGGAGCGGAAGGGCATGTACCGAAGGAAGAAGGCTATAAACTATTATGTCATTCGATAAAAACATCAAAGACTTTATATTGATGTATTTTGAAACATGGAAACTTTTGGGACCTTACTATGTAAACTCTGATATATTTGAATAATATGAATGACAACTCTTTTTAATACGACTCGGCTAGAGATCGTTTTCTATTATTATGACTGTTGTGCCGTCGAGTAACACCCAAGTTGAATTCCGCTGCATCAAGAATTGGGGGTGTTACAAGAACCAAATGATATTTTTCAAAACATTGGACTATAACCTCACCGGAATTTTAAACAAACTATTTATCACCGAAGTGCCCTCCGTGCCAGCGCTTGCCAACGCTATGTTTTAAGGTTTGATTTTAGCACCCTTTGCATTTAGCTCACTATGACACTATGATCACTGTGCATATAGCATTATGTAGACTAAATGACTTATATTACTGCTATTTTTGGGATATTACAGTACCATGTCGCCCCCGGTTATTATTTTTTCCGACAGTGACGACGTCGTACCAGCATCATCCACTCACCCTACTATTGATTTATCTGATTATGACACCCATGACACCCGAGACACCCATGATTCTGACCATGACACCCAACCTGTATCACCTGCTATACCATCTCCTGTTCCATCTGGAGACCCCTATGCTGACACCGAGCCCTTTGAGGAGGGTGAGGTTGCTTCTACACCCATTGATTCCTTTGCTATTCAGCCTCTCTTTCGTCCTGTCTATGGACCCATGACACAGGGACAGTACCTTTATGACCAGTATCTGACATCTCAGCAGTTTCTTGCGGCTGATGATCGTCCTACACCACCTGCTAGTCACCACACCGGTTCAGATGCTGATGACGAGTCTTCTGACTCCGATACTTCTGACACTGCTGCTTCTGTTCCACCATCACCCCCGCCTGCACCGATTCGTCGGCGCAAGCGAGTGAGGATTCTTGAGCCCTATGAGCCTGAGCCTTTCGGCGAGTTGTTTCGATACCATGAGGGAGACTATACCCGCAAATGCACGGCTCGGAAACGAGTCTGCTTTTTGCCTGCTTCTACTGTTACACCACCTGTATCTGCACCTGTACCTACACATGTACCATCACCCATGTCTGTATTACCACCTGTTTCTATGCCAGATTTGACACCTGTGGCATCACCAGCACCTCCACCATCACCTGTATTACCCCCACCTGAGCCACATCCTTACATGTTGCCTACTTACACTGCACCCCCTACCTCTGAGGTTTTGCCACCCATGCCACCACCTACAGTTTTCTACTCTCAGACTACTACTGTACCGATACCATCACCTGCTACATCACCTGTACCATCACCTGCTCCCACCGAGACACCCACCTCACCTGGTATTCATAGATTGGTTGATGCTCGTCGGTGGTCGTTTTTGTTAGACTGCATTCGTAGATGGAGATTAGCTGAGGGATCACCTAGGGCTGCTGAGCTTGGAGATGGCTCTTCAACGGTGTTACCGGTCACTGGGGAGCCGATACACCACACTATCCCTCTTTTGGCTGCTAGATTGATTAGACATGAGAGTCGACTTGATGAGCTGTTGAGTGTTATCGAGGATATTTCCTTGGAGAGGATAGAGTGTATACAGGAGGAGGTCGAGAACCTCGTAGTACATAGGACAGCCTTAGAGATGGTATTTGAGATGATGGGGACAGAGATCAAGGAGGCACAGGCTACCATCACTGAGTTTGGTCATCGACTAGATGTTCAGAGGCACGAGATTGATGATTTGGGAGCGATTGCAGCCATTACACAGGAGATGATGGAGCATCAGGCACAAGAGTTAGCTGCATCCAGTTCTACCATCCACGCACTTTCGACTACTATTGAGGAGATTCAGGCCCGTGAGAGATCCAGAGATATGGAGATGTTGGGGATGATCCGGATTATCAGAGAGCTGAAGAGGAGATCAGGAGGCGCACCTGGACCTTCATAGATCTATGACATGTCATTACTTACAGAGACATCTTAACTTGCCGCCTGTGGCATTAATAATTGTTGTAACTTATTGTTTTGTAACAATGAATTCCAAAAATTATTAAAACTTTATGTTGGTTACGATTGTAACGTATTGATATTGATTTATGATGTTCTAGTTGTCTGATCTTTCTTTTTATTATGCTCCCATATTGAGATTCATTATAATTTCCATGTGTGTTGTTACATGTCGTGATGTTTATTTATGAATGATATGGTTATGTTGATGTATGTATTTATGGTGTGGTTGTGATATGTACTTTGTGATGATCTCGACTATTATGAGTTGGATACACTATTGCTCTTGTTATTGATGTTTGGGATTTGTACTTATGTACTTGCGATTTTATAGAGTTATGGCCCCAAGGAAAACCACTACTGCTACCTCGTCACCCGCTATGACCCAGGCTGCTATAAGAAAGTTGGTTGCCGACAGTGTTGCTGCAGCTTTAGAAGAACAAGCTGCCGCAATGGCACGAACTAGTAGCAATAACCGAGCCACTGCTGAGAGCGAGTCTGCTGCGACTCGGAAGTGCACCTATAAGGACTTCATTGCTTCTAAGCCATCTCACTTCAAAGGAACTGAAGGTGTAACAGAGCTTGCTCGATGGTTTGAGCGAACTGAGACTGTGTTTGTGAGGAGCGGTTGTGCCGCTGAAAGCCGAGTCTCGTTTGCTACTGGAACATTGTTGGAAGACGCGTTGTCTTGGTGGAATGCAATTGCTCAGAAGATAGGTGTGGAGGAGGCCTATCAGATTACCTGGGCTGATTTTAAGGAAAAGATGTTGAAGAAGTTCTGCCCTAGAGGTGAGATCAAGAAGTTAGAAGATGAGTTTCACACGTTGGTTGTGAAAGGAAATGATCTCAGGGCTTATGATAGGAGATTTCAGGAGCTTGCCACACTTTGCCCTTCTAAGGTTCCCGATTTGGAAAAGTTGTTGGAAAGGTACATTGAAGGATTGCCCAGGAGTATTGAGGGAAACGTCACCTCGTCTAAGCCTCAATCTTTGGAGGAAGCAATGTCCATTGCCCAAAGACTGCTAGACCGGGAGATTAAGCGTAACTCTGCTCAGGGGAACAACGATCACAAAAGGAAGTTTGATGATCGAAGGACAAACAACAACAACAATCACAACAACAACAACAGCAGCAACAACAACAACCGAAACCCCAACCGTAACTATCACCATGACAGAAACACCCACCACAACCAACAGAACCAACGACAGGAAGCTGTCAGAGCTTATGTCGCTGCACCAGTTAAGGATGCTAGGTATGCTGGACCTCTTCCATTCTGTGACAAGTGTAAGATGCATCACAATGGACCCTGCTATGCTAAGTGCGGGAAGTGTTCAAGGGTTGGACATAAGACACAAGATTGCAGGGCGACAGGAGCCAACTTGCAACCCGTGGCTGTGGTATGCCATGCTTGTGGAGAGAAAGGACACTACAGGCGTCAGTGCCCTAATAAGAATAACAATGCACGTGGGAGAGCATACGTGCTGGGAGATGGAAATGTCCAACAAGATCCGAACGTAGTCACTGGTACGTTCTTTCTAAACAACCGCCTCGTTAAAGTTTTATTTGATTCCGGAGCCGATCAAAGTTTCGTATCTATTTCTCTTGCACCCCTACTTAATATTACACCCACCCAACTAGACACTACGTATGAGATTGAACTAGCCGATGGAAAGATAGTGAGTACTAACACTATACTCCGAGGTTGCACCCTACGACTATTAGACACCCCATTTGTCATTGACCTTATGCCTATTAGACTTGGTAGTTTCGACGTCGTTGTAGGAATGG
Source organism: Artemisia argyi (assembly GCA_030686995.1). NCBI lineage: Eukaryota > Viridiplantae > Streptophyta > Magnoliopsida > Asterales > Asteraceae > Artemisia > Artemisia argyi. Next base: position 214,282,696 of record CM060685.1, on the reverse strand, counting down.
ATTGGTTATCCGAGAACCGCGCTAAGATCATTTGTGACGAAAAGGTCGTTCACATTCCACTAAATAACGAAACCCTGGTTGTTCGCGGAGAGCGAAGTAAGACACGTTTGAGCGCATTTCTTGCGTCAAGGTTGTGAAGTACATCGAACGAGGATGTCAAGTCTTTTTAGCTCAAGTCACCGAGAAAAAGTCGGAAGAGAAGCGACTCGAGGATGTGCCAGTAGTCAGGAAATTTCCAGAAGTTTTCCCTGAGGACTTGCCTGGCCTTCCGCCATCTCGACAAGTGGAATTTCAAATTGACTTGATGCCAGGAGCCGCACCCGTAGCATGAGCACCCTATAGGCTTGCACCATCGGAAATGAAGGAGTTATTCGGACAATTAGAGGAATTGTCGGATAAAGGATTTATTCGCCCTAGTTCATCACCGTGGGGAGCCCCGGTGTTGTTTGTGAAGAAGAAGGATGGAACCTTCAGGATGTGTATCGATTATCGTGAGTTGAACAAACTGACGGTTAAGAATCGATATCCGTTGCCAAGGATTGACGATTTGTTTGATCAACTGCAAGGATCGAGTGTCTACTCGAAGATTGATTTAAGATCGGGTTATCACCAACTGAGAGTCAGGGAAGAAGACATCCCTAAGACGGCTTTCAGGACAAGATACGGTCACTACGAATTCCAAGTAATGCCATTCGGTCTAACAAATGCACCCGCTGTATTTATGGACTTAATGAACCGAGTGTGCAAACCCTATTTGGATAAGTTCGTGATTGTATTCATCGATGATATCCTTATTTACTCACGTAGTAAGGAGGAGCACGCAGAACACTTGAAGGCTATACTAACACTGCTCAGAGAAGAGAAATTATACGCCAAATTTTCCAAGTGCGATTTTTGGATTGAGAAATTACAATTTCTCGGGCATGTTATTGACAGTAAGGGTATTCACGTTGATCCCGCCAAGATCGAAGCTGTTAAAAATTGGGCGTCACCAACGAGTCCTACCGAGATACGCCAATTTTTAGGTCTTGCCGGATACTATCGGAGATTTATTGAAGGTTTTTCAAGGATTGCTAAACCTTTGACAGAGTTAACACAGAAGAAGAAGAAGAAGTTTGAATGGGGAGAAGAGCAAGAATCGGCATTTCAATTTTTGAAGCATAAGCTTTGTGAAGCACCGATATTAGCACTACCCGAAGGAAGTGAGGACTTCGTGGTATATTGTGACGCATCAATCCAAGGTTTGGGTGCCGTATTGATGCAAAGACTTAAAGTAATCGCTTACGCTTCTAGACAACTTAAACCCCACGAGGAGAACTACACTACTCACGATCTAGAATTAGGAGCGGTGGTATTCGCTCTGAAGATCTGGAGACACTACCTATATGGAACCAAGTGTACGGTTTTCACCGATCACAAGAGTCTTCAGCACATTTTAGATCAAAAGGAGTTGAACATGAGGCAACGTCGATGGCTAGAGTTGCTAAGTGACTATGATTGTGAGATCCGTTATCACCCGGGGAAGGCAAACGTTGTAGCAGATGCCTTGAGTCGAAAGGAACGACTTAGACCCCTCAGAGTTAGGTCATTGGGTATGACAATTAGATCACCACTGCCGTCTCAAATTCTTGAAGTTCAAGCTGAGGCACTTAAGGAAGATAATAGACCGCACGAGAAGATTTACGGTATGCCAGAAAGCACGAATGGATTTGTCAAGAAACCAGATGGAAGGCTGTGTTTCAAGGACAGAAGTTGGATTCCATTGTATGGAGGGATACGAGATCTCATCATGCACGAGTCTCATAAGACAAAATATTCCATTCATCCTGGTTCATACAAGATGTTTCAAGATCTAAAGAAGTTGTATTGGTGGCCAAACATGAAAGCTGACATTGCAGAGTATGTCGGTAAGTGTTTGACCTGCTCAAGAGTAAAGGCTGAACATCAAAAACCATCCGGTCTTTTGATTCAACCCGAGCTACCAATGTGGAAATGGGAAAGGGTTACAATGGATTTCATTACGAAGTTACCCAAAACATCGAGTGGGTTGGACACAATATGGGTTATTGTCGATCGTCTCACGAAGTCAGCACACTTCTTACCGATCAAAGAGACTGATGATATGGATGTTCTTGCACGTTTGTATCTTAAGGAGATAGTTTCCCGGCATGGAGTGCCGATTTCTATTATCTCCGACCGAGACAGCCGTTTCACGTCTAACTTTTGGCGATCTTTACAGAAAGCCTTGGGAACTAAGTTAGATATGAGTACAGCTTACCATCCACAGACTGATGGTTAAAGTGAAAGGACAATACAAACCCTAGAAGACATGCTTAGGGCATGTGTGATTGATTTTGGAAAAGGCTGGGATAAACACCTACCGTTAGCAGAGTTTTCATATAACAACAGTTATCACGCTAGCATTAAGGCTGCACCGTTTGAAGCACTTTATGGAAGAAAGTGTAGATCACCAGTTTGTTGGGCTGAGATTGGAGATGTACAACTCTCAGGTCCCGAGTTGATACTTGAAACCACTGAGAAAATAGTGAAAATTAGGCAACGATTACAAGCCGCTAGGGATCGGCAAAAGAGTTATGCCGATGTGCGAAGGAAACCAATAGAGTTTCAAGTTGGTGACAAGGTCATGCTTAAGGTATCACCTTGGAAAGGAATGATTAGGTTTGGAAAACGTGGAAAGTTAAACCCAAGATACGTTGGACCCTTCGAAATCATTGAAAGGATCGGTCCCGTGGCATACAAACTGGAATTACCTGAGGAACTCAGTAGAGTACACAACACCTTCCACGTGTCAAATTTGAAAAAGTGTTTGTCGGATGAAACACTTGTGATACCACTGAAAGAGATCAGAATCGACGATAAGTTGCATTTTATTGAGGAACCCGTTGAGATTATGGATAGGGAGGTCAAACGACTTAAGCATAGTCGCATTCCCATTGTTAAGGTCAGATGGAACTCTAAGAGAGGACCCGAGTACACATGGGAGCGCGAGGATCAAATGCGTGCCAAATACCCACAACTATTCGATGAGACAACCCCGAGCACCGATTCAACTTTGGATTCCGGGACGAATCCAATCTAACGGGTGGGTACTGTAATACACCGTAAAATCCCAGGTCATTTATTAATGCTAATTACCAACATTATTCTATACTAAGCCATTTTTGCGGGCTAATTTAAAATTTTTACATGAGACACTGTCTGTTTGAACACCCGATTGTTTTGTTCACAGTTTATTTGACACCCGAATGTTATGAACACCATTTGTTTAACACCCGATTGTGTATTGTCACCCGATAACACCCGAATGCCACTCTTGGATGTCACCCAATGAGGATTGACACCGGTAACTCCACTTGCGACCCGACACCCAAATTGAACACCGAGATTTTATTGATATATATATTTATATCATATTATATATAAATATATTAACTTTCACAAAATTGTTATTACTATATACATATAAGTATATATATATATATATATATATATATATATATATATATATATATATATATATATATATATATATATATATATAAATGATGACACCGTTTATATACATTTTGGTTTTCACAAGCCAACACCGACACCAAAATATATTTCACACATTTTACGAACACCGATACCCCGATGTTTTTGGGCCGGATTTCACCCTAAGCCCACACTATTGCTTTCTTTTCTTTTCTCACTTGGGCCGAACCACTTTCCCTAAGCCCACACGATCTACTCCTTTTCTTTTCTTTTCGTTTCACCTTGGGCCGAATGTGCTAAGCCCACCAGGCTTATTGTTTTTTTTTTCTTGTAACATGGCATTCGAACACAGAAGCAAACACCACTTTGCCACCGAGAGGATACTACACATTTTGATTTTGAAATCCTTGTCTCCTCTTCACAAGACATCAACCTACACCCCCCCCTTCATTGACTTTGTCACTCACTACAAGGAACCACCTTTGAGCCGTCAATCCTTTGGACAAACACGATACCCACCTTCGAATGGTTACCCCTTGGATCGTATGTCTTCACTACCCCCAACATAGTTGCACCCATGAGTCTAATAACCTTTGTTTAAGCACCTATTATAGCCTAACCTAAACAAGAGATACATTGTTGTCTCTTTTCCTTACTACTCGATTTGACAACTCCATGAGTAACTTGACAAAGTTTTCGAGTGAAGAAGAGACCACAAGGGTTGTGTTGCGTCTCTAGGGACACACGAACCACCCAAGAGCTCCCTATAAAAACCTCATTTAATGCTAGTTTTTCACACACTCAAATTCCATCAAGCATACTAACCACAAACACTCTAGCATTTCCCTTGATTACTGCCGAGAAGGAGCAAGGAGCCACGAGCTAAGGTTGGATAGAGAACAAGTTGGGTAACTTGGTTTTGGTACAAGATCACATCACGAGGAGGGTATCATTTGGTTGCTCTCGTTGCTCATACACTCGAACTCTTCACCACCATACTTGGTGTCGTAAGTTTTCGCACCTATTTCATTTCATACTTCTATATAATCATGCATATCACACGACACACATATGATTTTTAATATAAGTTTTCGTTACACTTCAACTTTCAACACTTGCTTCAACACCCCTAGAAATGCCCTCGCCATATCATTTCTACACGTACAACCCACCTATGTTTTTCGATCACCTAATTATACGACTCACCCACAATCGAGTTGACTCAACATGCATAACTCACACGACCTCTTGACACAAAAACTAGACCCAAAGCTTGTGCTAGTCGAACAAGTTTTAAAAACAAACCACACCCACTTTGGGCCTTACCGGGCTAACAAGCCCAAACGAACTTCCCTATGAGATTTTCGAGTTAATATTTTCGAATAAGAAACAAATTTATAAAAACCAAATTCTTACAAAAATTAAAGGATAAAGATGGTAACTTTTATAAAAATAAAAGTTAACTTTTCCAAAAAACTAGATTTTGGACTATTTTTGCAAAAGGTCCCACGTTAAAGGACTAAATGTGGCAAATTCTTGAACTTTCGAACCAAAATTGTAAATACCGAATTTCTTTGGAAACCGAGGGTAGGAACCGTCTTTTAGCCTAAGTTTGAGGATTAAAGGGGCAAAAGTACAAAAAGGGACTAAAAATATAATTATTTTAACCAAGGGTACAAAGTGTAAATTTTGTTAAAGTTAAGAGTTAAAATGTGACAAGTTATATTTTTATAATTAATTTCACAAACCTTATAAAAACATATATAAGTATTTTCTTTAACTTTTATATATATACATATATGTATATACATAAATATACATAACTTTATTAAAAATATTTAAACATAAATATTTTTAAACGATGTTATTTTTACGACGAGATAATATTTAATCAAACACCGATTCGTATTAACACTAACAATAACTACGTAAAGTTATTTGAAATACATTTAAGACACCCGAAACGGATATCACCTTACACGTGATATATCACACGTCATTTACGACACGAATCTAAAACACCGATTACAATATATTTATAGGTCGCAAGTCGGAGGAATTTCATTGCTAGCTATAGCAATACACCATCACCTTTGAGCACCTTGTGATTCACACACACACCCGACAGGTGAGTTCATGGTCCCACATTTTTAATTGTTTTTAAACCCCGTGGGGAGATACATGTTATAAATCGAACACAAGTATTTTCATGTATGCTATTATCACCTTATATTGCCTAAGTTGACACCCGTGCTACAAGTCCCTCATATCACGAACCTTAATCACTTGTGAGTGAGTGCGAATATAGTTGATAGATCTATTGGATGGCAGCCCACCTCTGTCAAGGTGATCACTTGGCAGGAGGTGTGCTATATTCGAGGTATTATGGAAATTTGGCACATTTCCTGTCACCGAGGGCCCCTTGTCATTTACATCCGCTGTGGTGTAGATGATTGTTATTATCTTTATGATATGTCAAATCAAAGTTAAGGTTTGCGTTTCGTGAGGCTTAGGAGCAATATTACACCCGATTTAGTCAAGACCTGTCAATCTTGGCTTGTTTATTTCAAATGCTTGACTTGTGTTCACACTATTACAATTTAAACTACTATGGATTCACTCAACCTTTGTGTTGACTTTTTAAGCATGTTTATCTCAGGAAATTAGCAAGCATGGCGGCACGGAGCTGGCAAAAGGGCACAGGACCTCCCTTTGATTTCAATAATTATATCATTCTTTACAAACTCATTACCTCTTTTGCGAAACAATTAACATTTTGGAAAAATGTTTGTAACTCTGAATATTTGAGTCTTCATGGAATGATATTGACAATCTTTTGAATTATTTTCTATGAGTATGACTGTGTACTAAACTGTAATGACCCCGATTAGACTTCCGCTGCTTAATCAAATTTCGGGGTGTTACAACACCAGCCCTTCATACGCAATTGATCATAAGAGGATACACATAGCAGCTACTATCCATCATTATAGGCATGTAATAACAATAGGGTGTCAACCCTTACTTCCAGCAACACAGTAAAACAGTAAGGTGAGTATGTACTACGATCCAATTACAACGATTTTAGAAACAAACTCCTAGCTTAAGCGCGTACCAATCAACTTTAGAACCAGACCGCAAACCCACCAAACGAAGCCAATACTAGAGTCAAAACCCTAACATACCCATAAACGATCCGCAAAAAGATAATCAAAACCAGCAGGATCATTTAACCAATACTAAAGTTTTTGAAAGAACCCAAAAACTTAACTTCCATCTCACCAAAACCCACGACCATGAATAAACATCATGTTACGAACACAACGAAACCAAACAACCCCTAGCAAAGGTTGACGCATAGTTGACAACCAGATCAATCATCACCAACAAGTCAAATCCCAACCAGAACGCACCATGTTAACTATAATCGATCAATAAAAATCGATTGGAATCAGAATGCAGGAACATGTCACGATCATCATCCAATCAACAATGTAACGTATACTAGCTTATAATAGATCGAAACCCTAAAAAGGTTACATGCAATGGTGCACAAAACCTAATATACGTACAACACCAGTAAGCAAATCGTAGAAGATTATCCCAATAAAGACTATACGATCGAATCAAACATAAAAACCCTAAAGACCGATTACAAAATAAAAGTGATCGTTAAGGGTTTAGAAAACCCTCATAACGATTAAAAGATATGCTTAGTAATCGTTTTAGGGTATATATAAAGAATCAAAACTAAACCCTAAATAAGGAGTCGATTAAAGAACCGACTATAAAAAAGCGATTAGCGTTTAATAATATGAGACGAAATCAGAAGATTAAGGAATAAAAATTAATAGCACACCCCATCCCAGATGATAACTACCCTTAAACCGATTGCATATCATTCTCAAGAACAATAGAGGCGGATTTAATGGCAGTTTTTTTATTGGAAGGTAGGGGAGGGGTGGCCGGATTTCGCCCCCTAGCTTCACGACTTGATTGGGCTTAAAGTAGCAGACTCTAGTAGAGTATCCAAAAACATATTTTAAAGAATTTTGGTTCAGAGGTTTTTAATTTTATTCATTTTAAAAGTGCCCCTTTTTTTTAATCGATACAATAGAAAAGGATAAATAAAGGCAGATTGGTTACATCAATATGGAAACCCATTAAGGCTAGGAACAGATTACGTGATGGAGAGGAAAATTAGGAGGAGATAATTATGCAATCCAATACTCCCCCTCAAGATGGAGCGTGTAGATTTCGCATGCCCATCTTGTCGAGTAAAGGTTCAAGTTGTCGGGATCCCAAAGCTTTGGTGAAGAGGTCGGCTATTTGCATCTTTGTGCTGATGTAGAGAGGTTCTATTTCTTTAGATTCGACCCATTTTTTGATAAAATAACAGTCCATCTCGACATGTTTTGTTCGCTCATGAAAAACCGGGTTATTCGCGATGTGTCGTGCCGCTTGGTTGTTGCAATAAAGTGGTGTAGGTCCACTTTGTTCAGCTTCGAGACCCTTTAGGAGCCACCGCATCCATAAAATTTCACTGGTGGTGGTTGCCATGGCCCGGTATTCAGCTTCGGCTGATGACCGAGAAACAACAGATTGTTTCTTGGATTTCCAAGAAACCAGAGCTCCCCCTAAGAGTAGAATGTATCCTGTTCGTGATCTTCTTGTGAAGGGGCACCCTAACCAGTCGGCGTCACAGTACGTGACCAAGTTTGTTCCTCCGTTTTTAGGGAAGAAAACACCTTGTCCCAGTGTCGCCTTTAAATACCAAAGTACCCGCATGACGGCATCCAAATGGCCTTGGCGAGGGTCTGACACAAATTGGCTTAGGACATTTACCGGGTACGTGATATCTGGTCTCGTGGCTTGGAGATATAGCAATCTCCCTACTAACCGTCTATACATGTTGGCATCCACACGAACATCTTCCCCATCAACTTCAAGTTTTAGATTTTGTTCCATTGAGAACGAGCTTGGTTTACACCCTAGCATCCCGCTATCCTTCAAAATGTATAGAGTATATTTACGTTGGCTAAGCACTAACCCATCTTTCGTTCATGCAGCCTCGATTCCGAGAAAGTATTTAAGGGGGCCAAGGTCTTTAATGCTAAACCTCCTATCAAGATGGGTTTTTGTCTCTTGTATTTTCTCTTGGTTATTTCCCACTATGATAACATCATCGACGTAAATGAGAGCACCAACAAACACCTTCCCTCTCTTGTAAGTAAAAAGTGAGTGATCGGCAAAAGATTGTTTGAACCCAAGTTCTAGCAAAACTGATGTAAATTTTCGATACCAGTTTCTTGAAGCTTGCTTCAAACCGTATAGCGACTTCCTTAACCGACACACTTTCGTTCCTCCATTTTTATCATAACCCTGTGGGATCTTCATATAAACTTCTTCGTGTAAGTCCCCATGCAAGAATGCATTATTCACATCGAGTTGGTGAATAATCCACTCTTTCTTAACAACAATAGCGAGCAGACTTCTAACTGTGACCAACTTAGCCACCGGTGCAAATGTGTCATGGTAATCAACACCTTCCCTTTGCGTGAATCCCTTCGCCACTAGCCTGGCCTTGTACTTTTCTATTTCACCATTTGGTTTGTACTTTATCTTATAGACCCATTTTGAGTCTATAGCTCTTTTCCCATCCGGCAAATCTTCTATAGTCCAAGTGCTATTTTCTTCAAGTGCCTTTATCTCCCTTTGCATTGCATCCCTCCAATTATGATATTGCATGGCTTCCTTAAAAATTTTCGGCTCATCATTGGAAGTGATGGTCGCTAAAAAAGCTTTGTGTGAATCCGAAAATTTTTCATAAGAAACAAAGTTGCATAGGGGATGTACCGTCGAGGATTGTTGATTGGAAGAAGGTAAAGCATGATCAATGGATGGAGGAAGGCAGACAATGCAATCATTCAATCTTTTGGGCTGAGTTCTTGTCCTTTGCGGTCTGGCTAATTGCGGCCCACAATTCATCTTGTATGGAGCTCTCGATTTGGTTAGTTTCTTGTGGGTGATCATCAGGCCCATTATCTAGTGTTGCAGGCTCATTATCTAGGGCCTCATTCTCATTGTCAAACTGAATGTTGTTATCCAGATCGTGTAGGCTAGGACCGCCAGTTTGGTTTGGTGTGGTTTCATCAATTTACTCATAATACCAAGGTGGGAAATCAAAGAGTCTTTTATTTTCTTGTCTATCAATGGGATCCAAGTTCTGATAGGGAAAAGTATTTTTGACAAATCTCGCGTCTCTTGACACCACTATTTTGTTATGAACCACATCATATATTTTGTACCCCTTTGTCCCTGGTAGGTAGCCCAAAAACACACCCCCTCCATTCGAACTTGTCTCCCTTTGTGTCGGTGTTCCGAAAGTACGCAAGGCACCCAAAAACTTTCATATCTTCATACGTGGGCTTTTGTTCATAAAGAATCTCAAAAGGGGCTTTGTTGTCAATAGTCTTTGACGGGAGACGGTTGATTATATAGGCAGCCGTCATAACGCATTCGCCCCAAAACCTTTTTGGTAAGTTGGCTTCAAATCCGAGGGCTCGTGCAATCTCGAGCAGCTGCCTGTGCTTGCGTTCCACAACGCCATTTTGTTGTGGCGTATGAGGGCAGGTAGTCTCAAGGATTATGCCTTGCTAAGCATAGAAATCATTCATGCGGTTTGAAACAAATTCTCCGCCGTTGTCGCAACTGATTCTTTTTATCAATTTTCCAAATTGTATCTTGACCAGTTTGTGGAAATACACTAGGCGATCACCTGCCTCAAATTTGTGTTTTAAGAGAAAAACCCAAACGGATCGACTAAAGTCATCCACGATTGTCAAAAAGTAGTTTGCCCCAGAGAGCGAGGGAGTTCTGTACCTTCCCCATGTGTCGCAATGTAACAATTCAAAACACTCTTTACTTTTAATAGAACTCACTAGAAAAGGTAATCTAGTGTGTTTGGCTTTTGCACATGAATCACAATCCGCGGTCTTAAAGGAAGCATTTTTAACAAAATCAAAGCGAGAAAACTTACCGCTAGAAGCATGACCGAGTCTTTTATGACATACTTCCATTAAAGCCGATATAGCCTTTCTTTCTTGTCCCACCATTTTCATCCTGTATAGACCACGTTGGCATTTACCCGTTCCGATCAATTTTCTCGAATTCAGGTCTTGCATTATGAAGAAATCTGGAAAGAAAGTCACTGCACAGCGGAGGTCTCAAGTTAGTCGACTGACCGATAACAAGTTGCATGTAAATTCAGGAACGTATAGGACATCTCGGATTTCGGTTCCACTTGGTAAGGTGCACGACCCTTTCCCTTTAACGGGTATGGAGTCACCGTTAGGAAATGTAACAGGTAGTTCACGTGTTGCTTTGATGCTACCATTGAACAGATTTAGAATGTGAGTTATATGCTCGGTACATCCCGAGTCGACAATCCAGTTGCCATCATCGTCCAATCTAGCTCCCATATTCGCCATTGTTTAGGTTATCTCGTTATTGGTGAACATGTTGATAAACTGCTTGTATTTTTCACCGCTTAATCCAGGAATCGGGTTCGATTGATTTTGGTTTTGGTTGATTTGAGATTGGTTATTGCTGGATCCATTTGAGGACTTTCCAGCAGTAGCAGGCTGGAAAGTGGTTTGTTTTCCAATGAATCCTTCTCCATTGTTGTTGACAGTTGTGTGAAAAGAAACGGGTTTGGTTTGAATTTGGCCGCCTATCATGGTGGTGTTTGTGGCGGCTGAATTAGGGTTCTTGAGCAAGGATGAAAACCTTCTCTGATACCATAAAGAATTTTGGTTAAGAGGTTTTTAATTTTATTCATTTTAAAAGTGACCTTTTTTTTAATCGATACAATAGAAAAGGATAAATAAAAGCATATTGGTTACATCAATATGGAAACCCATTAAGGCTAGGAACAGATTACGTGATGGAGAGGAAAATCAGGAGGAGAAAATTATGCAATCCAATATATTTAACATCAATAGAAGACATAACATCTCTGGACAAGCCATGGCAGCACCACCATGATGCATGGGAATTGCACCCTCACAAAAGGTTTTACCTCTCGAGGGATCTCGAGAAGCTTACAACCCCCACCAAGCAGTGTACCTGATCGTTGTAGTATAGTATAGTGACAAGTACCGGGGGATTGATCGTTCAACTCAGGAATAGTGTCGCTAGGATTAAAAAGTCTCTTAAATTAAGTCTGGAGGTGAGGGATGATTCTTTTTGTATTTTTATATTTTTATAAAAGCAAGTAAAATCTCGGGTTTTGAAGGAGTGGGCAGAATTAGTTGCTAGCCAACTAACCCAATTTATCTAAAGATGCAATCAAAATAAAATAAAAGAAATGAAAATAAAACTAATTATACTAATTTGGTGTAAACAATGAAAGGAAAAGTTGTGTTTACTTATGTTTCATTACTCCCTAGATATCTTTTACAGGTTGATAGCCTGTTACAATTGCATGGATGACGGGTCATATTCCTTAATACTAGTCGTAGGGCCGTGTGTAACAATTCACAATTTCAGGTTAATTACTATTCCCGAAAAATTTCACTATTCAATTTTACTATTCATTTTCCCAAAATTTGATTTTTATTTCATATTCTCGTGTGATAAATCATTTCCATGACAAATTAAAAGTTTGACACTCATCAGATCATTTTCGCGAAAGTTATTAAGGAACTAAACGTTTTAGAGTAAAACGTCATTCAAAAATTCTACGCACAACGAAACTCGACCGCGTTAATTTTCCCCGCATCATAAAAATGTTTGATACACTCATGATTTATTTGAGAATTAATCATGACTGAGAAAAATGTGACCAAATAAACCTCGGCCGTGAAAAACAGGAATTTTCGTTTTTAAGCACTTTTACTCAGCCGTAACCTTAGCCTATACCTGCACCGCGTTTCTAAGACGATTTGAGTTTTCACATTTTTGGAATAAGTCAACATATTTTTCCCTCCTCCTTTGACAAAAAATCATTCCTTGATTTTTAGGCTTACGGTTTTATGTCTAAAAGACATTAAATACCAACCGACACTAGACTGAGCCCAAGCTAGACATTATAGGCCATTTTAAATCATTATTATCCTATTAGAAAAGTAACATTTTACTTTTCTCAATTTTACACAATATTTGTACGTTTTACGTATTACGCGTTTTAGACCCGTGTTTCCAGTTTTAGCAGGGTTTGAGCACCCCAATGGAACTTACCACTCATTTTATATTTTATTATGGAGTATATTGACAAGTTTAATCATTCCTACAAGTTTCATATTTTTAGGATACCCGGTTTTAAGTTTCATGACTTTGTGACTTACAATTAGCAAATAACGGGACCAAAACTACCTCCGTAAAAGCAAGATAATATCAAAACTCATATCTAGTCATCCAAGATAGACATAGAACGAAATTTTATGCTAAGTCACAAGCCTTGTTGGCTTGTGATAAGCCTTGATGAGTTTAGATGATTACAAGTGTAGTAACTTAGCACATAAGTCTTCATAAGTTATAATACATAGATATTTACTTACATAATCTTCACCACAAGTAGAAAAGTCAAAAAAACACTCTCATCTCTTCCTATCCCTCCTCCATAACCGAACACCACAAACCACCAATCACCATTCATTTTTTATCTTCAAGCAACAAGTTACACAACAAAGTTCAAGGCCTAGTTATTCTCTACATGAAACTAGTGTTTATTTGGTGATTCCATGGTTGAATTAGGAGCTACACAAGGTGTTAGGGGCTGAGGTTAAATGGTTTTCACAAGGGTTATGTAAAGGTTAGCAAGGGTTTGCAAGAGTTGTGGTGAAGAGTTTGCAAGCATAGGTTTAGTGTCCTAGTTTCATACTTAACTTCCTTTCTTAATTGAAAGCCAAAAGTTGTAAGCAAAACCCTAACATGCTTCTTGTTAAATATCATATTCATGCTATTTACATATCATTCATGCTATATTTTGTCTTATGATTATGTCCATGATGTATAAAAATGGGTAAAACAAGTTATGATATATATATATATGTTAACTTATGATAAGTAAACAAGTAAACTAGTAACTTTCTTGGAGAACCACGACCAAAATAGTACAACTATGATATTGGACACTTACTTACTGTTAAATAGGACTTAACAAGGAAAATGTAGCAATTTGAATCACCCAAAACGAGTACCCGAGTCAAAAGTTATGACCATTTGAAGTTACCAAAACTTTACGGCAAAACTGCTTAAAAACCTTCTAAACACGCAAAAAGAGGCCCTTCTGGTCCGTTTCATCAAAAAGTTAAGTCACGAAAGTTTTCCGGAATCACGTTTTCTTCAAAAACTCAGGAGCACGTATCCAGAAAACCAATAACGAATGAGAGTTTCTTCAGTTTCTTAACAGCTATTTTATATACTCAAAATAACTATATTATAGTTATGGTTATATATAACCAAGAGGTCTAATGACTTAAATTCAAGACCACAACCATGGCTAAAGCCAAGGTTGAGTCTCAAGTCCATGGTAACAACAACCAAGGTCACGGAAAAGCCATGGCTAAAGACCTTATAAACATACCAAGGCGAAAACATGAGCTAACGACCATATAAACTTACCAAGGCAAATACATGAACTAGAGAGTTAGCGATAACTTAAACATGCAATTTGGATCTACTCCATCTAAAGAACCATGAGATCTTACAAGTAATTGTCATACAAGATTTAAGAAACTCATCATAATAACAATCTTCATGTAAAAGTAAACTTTCCTAAGTTTATTCAAGTACTTGGACATGTAACTTTTCAGATCAAACTTATATATTTTTATCAAACACTACAATAGTAGAGAACCTCATGTGAGGAGTTCATTAAGTAAGCCGTCGAGATGAGTTGTGGATTTACGAATTAAAGTGTCCTGGCTCCTCGAACGTTTACTACATGACTTCTGAATTATGTCGGCCCGAACGGTAGTAAACGATATATATAAACTATACATGTTTCATGAACCATTTCTTTGCGAAGACTTACACTATACTAAGTACCACATCATGGACTAAATGCAAGACATATATAGGCACGTTTATGTTTCCTTAGACATTATTCCAAACCTAAGTTGCAACAATTAATCTAGGTTGCTCATAGAAGTTCTCACGGCATATCCATCATTCTCATTATACACCATCCAACTCAAGGTGAGTCATAGCCCCTGCTCTTTTAGTTGTTTTATCAACTCTTTGGGGGAGAATACATGCTCGTTTTTACATAAATGCAATACTTGTTTAATTGAACATGCTACTTGTTTACTTAAACACCAATTGCCTTACTCAATGTTTGTGGTTTACTCAAACGCTTTATGTGTTTACATGTTACATACTTCATTATCATCATTATTTATATGGCATCATTGTAAAAATTGTTTATATAACGGTATTGCTACATTTATCTTTGAATCTAGATACAAGTACTACTTTTGTTCACATAAACCAGATCATATTTGGCAGTGGGTTGTAAACACACAAGTTACAAGTCTTGTATGGGTGGGGCTTGGAACTGAGTGGATTTACAATGCCTTTGCTGGGAAATCATCATTCAAATGTTTTACATTACATTTTGTCACTAAACTCTATGAACTCACCAACCTCATGTTGACACTTTAGCATATATTTTCAGGTTCATAATGAACAAGGGTGGCACGGAAGGGGCACGGATATTCAAGAGGGCTATAAATTTTATTATCATTCAAAAACTCATTTAATGTAATTTGTAAACATGGAACCATCTGGGACCTCATTTTGTAATCTCTGATATCTATACAATTTGAATGATAAATCTTTTAAAACGACTCAATTAGAGTTCGTTTTCTATCATTGTGACTATTGCGCCGTCGAGTAACACCCAGTTTGAATTCTGCTGCATCCATGAATTGGGAGTGTTACACCGTGTACAATATTCCCTAACTCTATAGGATCCTACTTCACTCCTATGTCGAGCCGTTAGAAGCTCCTAACACGGGATCATTAGAATTCTCCTACGCATTAAATACAACCAATAATCGTAGTACACCTCCGATCATGTTTCTTAAGACGTTCAAGCAAGTTACCAATGGAAGTCTGCCAGTTTTCTTAAGCCTAACATCAAATACAATCATCCGTAACAATTATAAACAAACAATTAACCCATAATTAACATCTAGGTTTCACTACATCTAAGCAAACACAAAAGAAATCTAGTCGAGCATGTTAAATAGAAGACAAGTGTAAGGTATATTCAAACAACACATAGACATATTGATTGAATTGAAAGAGTACTTATCTCTAATTGAACATGAAAGATTCAAAGGGTTGAAACCCTTGAAAAACTGGAAAAGTCGGACTAGGGTTTTTCCCTCAAAGTTGCACACTCATGAATAAAATTTAGAAAACTATATATAGATTTTACAGGGTGACGGCGTCAAGAAGAAACTTGTGACGCCGTCAACTTGCCGCCATAATGAAATCGTATTGCCTAGATCTGCTTGTGAAGCCATCATGTGTAAAAATTGTTCTGGGCCGTCACCAATAGTTGGACCATGACGGCTGTCACACCCCCAAAATCGGGTCCAGCGGAAGCATACGTGTAGCTGGGGTGTAACTCAATTGGTATTACAACACAAGTTCAAAAATGGTTTTCACTTCAATCATTTAGAATAAAATAGTTAAGTCAAAAATATTGTATTTACATTGTTAAAAGTAGTGCGGAAGTAGGCCCTTAAAATAGTTTAAAAACGGTCCCCAAATGAATAATCAGAGTCTTCTATGACCATGCCATGCCCTGCCAAAACCTCCAGTAGCGTGCCATTGGTTAAAACCTGAAAATACATGCTAAAGTGTCAACACGAGGTTGGTGAGTTCATAGAGTTTGTTTAACAAATAAAGTATATAGAAAAATGATCACATAACAAAGGCATCGTAAATCCACTCAGTTGCAAGTCCCGCCATAAGAGACTTGCAACCAGTGTGTTTACAACCCACTGCTAAAATAGTTTATGTTTAGTAGTCAAGTACACGTGGTCAATATAGTTCACAATATGGGCACATAGTATAAAATAAGTCAAGGCCGCTCCGAACAAGGGAGACTTGAAGTCACTCCGCCACCTAGGCAAAGAATTATTAGTCACTCCGCCGACTTGGCGAAGAATTATTAGTCACTCCACCATGGCGAGAATTATTAAGGATGCTCTGAACAGGAGAGACTTTATAGTGTTGCTCCGAACAAAGGAGACTTAGCACGCTCCACCAATAAGGTGAGACTTTAGGGTTAAGAACGCTCCACCAATAAGGTGAGACTTTAGGTCATAGCACGTACAGTACATTAAGTTCAAAAGTTCAAAACAAGTTATAAGGTCAAATGAGTTCAAAGAGTCAAGTAGTAATTTATGTAAAAACGAGCATGTATTCTCCCCCAAAACGTTAACAAAACAATTTAAAAGAATAGGGGCTATGACTCACCTGGTGCGAATAGCTACGATGACAAAAGTGGATACACAGAAATGAGGTTCGATCTCTAACCGCAACCTAATATGAATGATAGTGATCTACTTAGATCATGAAATGATGTAATGAATGCACATGCACATGATACCTATACCACTCGTAACTTGAAAATACTTGTTATTGTCAAAGTAAAGTATTTTCCATACTTAAGAAAAATAAGTCCAACTAGAATAATAAAAACTTGTCGTAATATATCATATATAAAAACGTTAGTGTTATATTCTTCGTTTTGAAAACTTTAAGATATCGTCTAGTAGTCGCATAAATAAACCTTGGGTCGTACGTATTTCGTTAGTTAAAAATAAACTCCTTGAATAAGAAATCTAGAAAATATGTCATTTAGTACGTAGTTATATTATTTTCTAGTAGTGACTAAATATATATATAGTTTTGACGATTTTAAAACGTGTATAACTTGGTCGTTTTAAGTTCATTTTCCTCTTTTTTTATATCCACGGATTAGTTTTAGTATATACTAATATATTTTTGATAGTTCGGCTCCTCTAGGTTACGTCTAACGCCTCTATTTGCCCGTCGAAAACTGTCAAACAGCATGCAGTTTTTCAGAAAATAGTTTTCGTCGTTAAATTTACAAAAATCATATCTTCTTCGTTATTAACTCGTTTTAATCCGTTCTTTCGCCAAAAGCTTCGTTTTTAAAAGTATTTTCTAAATCTCTAGCCCAATGTTACCTGGAAACCCCTGAGTTTTCTGGATTGGTCGATTTGGGACAGTAGGTAAATATATATGTTTAAAATCCATTTCTAGTGTTTCAAACTAGTTTCTAATCCAACCAAACCACTTTCAATCACCACAAATCTAGTCTAATCCTTCCATACACCTTTTTAGGGTGTCATGGGTTCCTAAACATCATAAATCAAGTGGATCTAACAAGGATCTAACTATAATCTATTTTTAGGGATCAAAAGTTAGATATATATATAAATGAGTGGTATAACTAACATATTCATGTAGATCTTGAATGGAAATCATATGACCATAAAAATAACATGAAGAAATTATGAACAAGAGTTTGACAACTTACATAGAAAGATTAATGAGCTTGGATGAGTAAAACCTAAGAAACCTTGAGTTTTTATCACAAAACCCAAACAAGAACAACTAAAGGAACTAGATAATGACTTGATCTTGGAAAATCCATGGTTTCTTCCTTGTGTTCTTGATGTGGCCGAACCATATAGAGAAAAAAAGGAAGAGAGAAAATGAAGAAGAGTTGTTTTTAGATCTAGTGAAATGAAGAGAAAAATATCTAGGTTAATGTTATATATATTATTGTTAGACAAGATCCACAATTTTAGGAGGCTTAGGAAGAAAAAATGAAACTTGTAAGAAATCTTGACTTTGGTGTAGAATTGGGTAGATATTATTAGTTTTAGGTGATACCGGGTACCGAGTTAACTAAAAATAAATTTTAACGAGATAAAATAAAATATAATCTAGTTTTAAAAACTGTAAAATAATATTCCTGATGAGAATTGGAAGTTAAAATAATGATCGGGTTGAAATATCGCAAACCGACGGAGTTATAAGCTTCGACCAGAAAACGTAACAGTTGATTTGAAAACACCGGGCAATTTAATAATAAAATTTTTATATTATTATTATGAGTATAAAAATGTGTTAGGACCATAGTTGGGATTGTCGGATTAATTATTAAAAATAATAGCTCATAAGATAACGTTTATTAGGTAGATAACCATACGTATACAGAAATGACGCAACTCACGTATAAATGACAAATTTTCTCCGGAGGTGAATAGTGTTTTATGAATAGTAAAATTTTTGAACGCTTCTCAGAATCACAAACTGACTCCGAAAAAGATGAATAGTAAAATGATGAATAGTGATCGATGAATAGTAACCGATGAATAGTAAATGTGAAAGTTCGGGAAAAGACCAGAATTAACGAGTTGTAACAACGGCGTTGGGTGACGCCATCATCTCCTATGTACAAAACTCACTGGACCGTCACGGATATTTTCCACATCCACCCCCTTTGTGACACTTGACGTCGTCATTAAGGAACTTGTGACACCGTCAGGTACTGTCCCAGCAAGGAAAATTGAGACTTTGCCATTTTCTTCACTTTAATGCTCCAAAAACGTAAAAAATGCTTCCTTTTCCAGATTTCTCTCCAAAAGTACCTAAAATGACAAAATGAACGATTTATGGCAATATTTGATCAAATAAATTCGAATTCGGGCTTAAATGACCCCTTAAAAGTGGTTCACTTTTCGCCTCATCAAATACCCTTACACTTGAGATTTGCTTGTCCTCAAGCAAATGCGCTTTTATTCTAATTAAAATACAAGTTAGGGGTCATTTAACACTAATATAAAAGTAATTACAACAATTAATCGTTCCACTAAAAACCAAAAACAAGCACGGAGGTCATACACTAGCACATCACAAATTGTGTTTAGATACTCACATCTCTCGGGTGTAATAAAGTATATATCACAATATGGAAATGGAAAACATCTCTCACTACCTGTCATAGCAAATAGATTACCATAGGCTTAGGAAAGGATCAAACATCCACCACTTGGCGTAAGCATCTAGGATAAACTATCAAAGACGTCTTTTAAAGGGTTACAACGTTAGGTGTAGGGATATGGAAAACACGGTTTTGTTGGATAAAGGCAATATTTACTGGTGGCGAGTTAATCATCTTGGTTAATTACATGTACAATATGGCGTTGCTAAGCCAAGACTAGACTCGACTTAAGCTAATAAATCAAAAATAACAAAAACTATGAAACAAACATATAATGAAATGGGATGGTAGTCCGTATGTTTTTTCTCTTTTTCTTTTTTTTCTATTTTTTTTTTCTTTTTCTTGATTTTTTCGATTTTTTTTTTTTTTTGCATACACTTTTACCCTATCATCCAAAATAATACATCATAGGGAATGTACATTCCCCTTACACTTGAATTTTTACATACTTTACAATAAACTACTCTAATGACTCGAATCAAGATAATCAAAACACTTGGAGTACTTTTTAAGATTAATGCACATGTGGGGGTAATATATGATGTTCTTCCCCATTACTCCAAAACACAGGTACTTTACCCATGAGTCCCAATCGTCCCAAAACAATATGTACAAGATATGACTCGACTTAGCAACCATGTAATCAATTAGATAATTAACTAAGGGTTAAAACATATAACAATAATGCACTAAAGATGAGTGCATACACGGAAGGCTAAGGCGATTTGGTTGCACATTTGGGTGGGTTGTAACAAATTCTTCCTTTAAGTAAGATGCTTAAAGTTAGAAATGAAAAGATAGGCTCGAAGGGGTGTACTAGGGGTTTCGTGTACTAAAGATGAGTACAACGCTAAGGTGTGGGAAAATTAATTGACTTTACTAGCCAAGTAATATGACTCAAATGGTCAAGTAATTATGATACGGATTTAACACAAGGGTGATCCTAATGCCTCTTATCATGTAGTAAATCCTACTACACGAATGTAGTCTCACTAGTGGTCTCGGGATGCATCACTAACGCAAGTTCTAGAATCTAAGTACTACCGGTACACTCATAAGCTCTAAGGCTTCTCCTAAAGTCTAGGGGCGAATCCTCACTTAGTAGAAGGCCGGTACGAGTCTTTGATGCCTCAACTAACGGATGCTAACTAATGCACTTCTTGGATCACTGGCGCGTTATTTGCATAACGGATGGTCACTGGTATGTGGGAATTGCACCAGGCTTTACCTCTCGAGGGATCTCGAGAAGCTTACAACCCCCATCAGGCAGTGTACCTGATCGATGTAGTATAGTATAATGACAAGTACCGGGGGATTGATCGTTCAACTCAGGAATAGTGTCGCTAGGATTAGAAAACCTAAGAACTAGGTCTAGAGGTGAGGGATGATTCTTTTTGTATTTTTTATATTTTATGAAAGCAAGTAAAAATCTCGGGTTTTGGAAGAGTGGGCGGAATTAGCTGCTAGTCAACTAACCTAATAACTAAGATGCAATCAAAATAAAATAACAGAAATGAAAATAAACTAAATTAACTAATGTGGAGTGAACAATATATGGGAGAATTGTGTTTACTTAGGTTTCACTACTCCTTAGATATCTTTTACAGGTTAATTACTTGTTACAGTTGCGTGGATGACGGGTTGTATTCCTTAATACCATTCATGGGGTGGCGTACTTACTTCCCCAATCCTATAAGCTCCTACTTCACTCCTATGTCGAGCCGGCTAAGAAGCTCCTAACATGGGATCACTAGAATTCGCTCATGCATTAAATACAACCAATAAAGCCTAGTACACATCGGTTCATGTTTCTTAAGACGTTCAAGCATGTTACACAATGGAGATCTGCCAGTTTTCTTAAGCCTAACATTGAAATCATTCATCCAATAAAACTATAAACAAGCAATCAACCTATAATCAACATCTAGGTTTCATTACATCTAAGCAAACACATAAAAGATCTAGCCTAGCATGTTAAAATCAAGACAAGCATAAGATATATTCAAACAACACATAGACATATTGAATGAATTGAAAGGAGACTTATCTCAATTGAACATGAAAGGTTTCAAGGGGTGAAAACCCTTGAAAATACTGTTACAAACGACCTAGGGTTTATTAGGTTCGACCCTAGAATTCTCCACACAAGTTCCTCCCTTAATGAATGAAAAATAGAAAAGTATTTATAGATTTTGTGAGGTGACGGCGTCAAGAGGAAAAATCTGACGCCGTCATCTCGCCGCCAATAAACTTCTCGGACTGCCTAGATCCAAAGTTGACGCCGTCATGTGTAATCTTTCTTCAGGCCGTCACCAAAATTTACTCTTGACGCCCTTGGCTTGACGCCGTCATTTCTGTACTGGACCGTCACCAACTTGTGCTCTTAACGCCGTCATAAAATTCTTCTTGACGCCGTCAGGTACTGTTCACAGCAAGGAAAATTAAGACTTTGCCGTTTTCTTCACTTTTATGCTCCAAAAACGTCCAAAATGCTTCCTTTTCCAGAATTCACACCCAAAGTACCTAAAATCACAAAAGGAACGATTTAGGGCAATATTTGATCAAATAAATTCAATTCCAGGCTTAAATGATCCCCTAAAAAGGGTTCATTTTTCGCCTCATCAGTCACCAAGTCATACACTACCGCTGGCGCGTTAGCCAATTAATCTAATACTCGGATGGTCACTACCCTTTTTTTTATATAATTTTTGAGTGGTACGGTTTTGTGCTAGTCATATAACTCCTATCCATGAGACGCTTGCTAAGGCTAAAGTTTCACTCCTAAATGTTGTAAAAAATTTTAAATTTGGCGCTAAAATTGCACTAACAAGTATTTCTCTTAGTTTTATTACACACCTACCATCGAACAAACAAACTCAAGTGCAATGGTATCCTATAAGGTATTATCATTTACCCTCCCCTTACACTTAGGATGAACATTGTCCCCAATGTTCAATTAAAAGATGTAAAAGTAAAACAAGTAAAAGAATGAAAGCAAATACTCCCCTGATTCATTTGTTATGGATAGTGTGGTAACAAGGTTAGATCTTCCTCCAAAAAAATGAACATTCAAAGCTTCCCTTCCAGAAAATAAATCATCTTCTTGTCATATATAACCTGTTAAACCTGAAAAAACAAACAAGGCATCCTCGCATAAAATCGGCGGCAATCTATATATAGTAACAAATCCTAGAAAACAATGTAAGATATAATGCTTGTGGAATGAATGTTTTTAGATTTCCTGGAGTTTATAAAACTAAAGAATTAACAAAAACTTCAAGACTCCGTTAGAAAAACAAAACTCGCAAAATTTTCAAAATTTTACACATGACGCCGTCAGGAGTTAATTCCTGACGCCGTCAGAAGTGACCTGCAGAAATCTTTTCGTTAAGTTTACGGAAAATTTCTGGAAAAACTTATGTCCTACTTCCTGGAAAATCCTGCAAAACATCATTATGACTCAATACAAGCATTTGACTCTAACAAATACTAGTATACATGTTTATTTAATATTGTGGCGAATCATGATCAATTTCGTTCTTATAAACAAATTTGGGGTTTCCCCTTACACTTAACTTTTGCAAAATACCTTTATATGAAGTTAAGACGAAGTTAAACGACAAAATAAAGCATTTTCACAATTTAGTTTGAAACATGATCTACCAACAATAAAAATAAAGCATGCATACGGAAACAAATAAAAATCAAACAAATAAAAACACACAACACATGGGTTGCCTCCCAAGAAGCGCTTTTCTTTATTAAAGAGTCTTGTAGCTAGACTCAAGGTCATGGGCTATTACGTTACCTCATCGTTGGTCTCATTCTCTAGGTCATCTCCAATCTTAGTTTTGTATTCCGGACCTAGTTGCAAACATTCATTGTAGAAACCAAGTATTCTATTCATGACATATTCTACTCCTCTAAGTCTATCCTCATCATTCCTATAATAAACCGCTTTCTTGTGTTCCTTTTCTATGTTTGATAGAAGGCGGTATTGTTCAATCTTATAGGGCATTTGGTAAGCAATCTCATCGTTCTCATCCTTGAATCTAACTATCATTAGAGACGGGTCATAATTCATCTTAGAGGCCTCAACAAATTGTTTTCCGAACACCACTTGACTTAAACAACCATCTATTACCGGACGTATATCTTCTACAATCACAAAGTAGATAATGTATGTAAAGTTTCCTACAAATACATGTAATCCTTTCACTTTTCCTACAAAGTTGCTCATCCAATTCTTGTTAGGCATCATCCTATATCCAAGTTGCCTCTTCATTACCCAATTATAATAGGTCCTAGTCATGATGTTTATAGGAGACCTAAGATCGATGTAAGCTTTCCACACATGCATATGCCCAATGTTGCATGGTATGTTGATGTTATAAGGATCACCTACTTTAAAAAGGGGTGAACCAAGAATATATGGTGTCTCGGGATCATCGAATAAATCCTTGTGATATTCCCGTTCTTCCTTGGTGGGCAACTTATCAAAGTACTCTTCTACGTTTTCTACCTCCTCTAATTTTTCTTCCTTAGTATCCTCAACTTCCTTAATCTCATCCCTAGTCTCGGTTTCTATTCCAACTTCATCCTTGTCACTTTCTTCTACATTTTTTTCTATAGGCTTAATGGTGACAACATTGACAAAGTGGACGTGTTTGGATGATGAGGGGTCCTTAATTTGGTTTCCGCTATTAGTGTCCCTAGTGTCCTTCCTAGGTGTAGTTAGCACTTGGTTGTTGAGGGCTTTCAACAAGTTGTCAATCTTATTGGTCATCTCCATTTGTTGTTGATTGAATTCGGTTTCAAACTTAGCTATGCGAGCTTCTTGAGATGCCATAAACTTGCGCATCAACCCTTCAAGATTATTGGTACTACCATAGTTATTAGAAGGATTGTTGTTGAAAGTACGGTTAGAGGGTGGACCGTTTGATTGGTAACGATTAGGTGGATTGGAAGAATTGTTTTGGGGCATGTTTTGATTTTGCTTCCACCTAAGGTTCAGGTGATTTTTCCATGAAGAGTTGTAGGAATCACCGTAAGGGTTTGGCTCGGGTTTGAAAGTGTACCACTTATCTCCCAGTTCGTCGGTACGTGAGGATGCGTAGTCTGCAAAAGCTTGTCCAGGGAGTTCCACGCAATCACGAGTGTCATGGGGACCACTACATAATTCGCATGAAGAATTGATTTTGTTCACTTGGCTCGAAGGCTTAGAAGCTTCGTAAGATTTCATTAGAAACTTGACTTGGTCCTCAAGTTCCATGATCCTACGGTCGGAAGTGCTAGAATTGTTCGAAAGCAAAGATATTGCCTTAACCGTTTTGTTTAAATCACGGGGATCATTCCAACTTTCGTTGTCATAGAGAACAAGATCATCTATGAGTTCCCATGATTCTTCCGCACTTAGATCACGAAGCTTGCCACCGGCCGATTGGTCAATGGTTCGCCTTGTGGAGAGATCGATATGGTTATAGAAGATTTGGACTTGGAGCCAAAGATCTATGCCATGACGAGGGACTTTTTGGAGTAAGTCCTTGAAACGAGTCCATGCTTCATAGAGAGTTTCACCTTGATGTTGTTGGAACATCAAGACATCATTTCTAAGCTTGGTAGTTCTCCCCGGTGGGAAAAATTGAGCAAGGAAATGAGTGGTGAGATCATCCCAAGAGGTGATGGATCCCGCGGGTAAACGTTCAAGCCATTGACTAGCTTGATCACGTAGAGAGAATTGGAATAGACGTAATCGGGTCGTCTCTCTAGTTGCAACATCAAGGTCTATGGAATCTATGATTTTAAGGAAATCCTTGAGATGTTGATTAGGATCTTCGGAATGAAGTCCATGGAATGCACATCCGCTTTGCACCAACCGGATGGTGTCGGATCGCAAGGGAGACACATTGGCTCCTTGAGTGAGCTCAATGGTGTTCCGATAGTCTTGGTGGCTAGAACGGGAATACTCTCCTAAAGTTCGGGGCCTAGGAGGTGGGTTTGGTAGTGGTGGGTTTTGTAGCTAGGTGGTTTTGAATTGGTGGGTTGATAGGTTCAAAGATGTTACCACCTTCCATGATGTCGGATGGCAAAGGTTACGAACAAAGACACAAAGAAATGAGATAGACTAAAGAAAACCTAAAAATAAAAATAAAATCTTACTAGAAAGGAATCTAGCAAGTAGACCTAATAAAAAGAAATCCTAACCTAGAGAATAACTATTCCCCGGGCTGCGGCGCCAAAAACTTGATGCGTGGGAATTGCACCCTCACAAAAGGTTTTACCTCTCGAGGGATCTCGAGAAGCTTACAACCCCCATCAGGCAGTGTACCTGATCGTTGAAGTATAGTATAGTGACAAGTACTGGGGGATTGATCGTTCAACTCAGGAATAGTGTCGCTAGGATTAAAAAGTCTCTTAAATTAAGTATAGAGGTGAGGGATGATTCTTTTTGTATTTTTATATTTTTATAAAAGCAAGTAAAATCTCGGGTTTTGAAGGAGTGGGCGGAATTAGTTGCTAGCCAACTAACCCAATTTATCTAAAGATGCAATCAAAATAAAATAAAAGAAATGAAAATAAAACTAATTATACTAATTTGGTGTAAACAATGATAGGAAAAGTTGTGTTTACTTAGGTTTCATTACTCCCTATATATCTTTTACAGGTTGATAGCTTGTTACAATTGCATGGATGACGGGTCATATTCCTTAATACTAGTCGTAGGGCCGTGTACAATATTCCCTAACTCTATAGGATCCTACTTCACTCCTATGTCGAGCCGTTAGAAGCTCCTAACAAGGGATCATTAGAATTCTCCTACGCATTAAATACAACCAAAAATCGTAGTACACCTCCGATCATGTTTCCTAAGACGTTCAAGCAAGTTACCAATGGAATTCTACCAGTTTTCTTAAGCCTAACATCGAATACAATCATCCGTAACAATTATAAACAAACAATCAACCCATAATTAACATCTAGGTTTCACTACATCTAAGCAAACACAAAAGAAATCTAGTCGAGCATGTTAAATAGAAGACAAGTGTAAGGTATATTCAAACAACACATAGACATATTGATTGAATTGAAAGAGTACTTATCTCTAATTGAACATGAAAGATTCAAAGGGTTGAAACCCTTGAAAAAGCTGGAAAAGTCAGACTAGGGTTTTTCCCTCAAAGTTGCACACTCATGAATAAAATTTAGAAAACTATATATAGATTTTACAGGGTGACGGCGTCAAGAAGAAACTTGTGACGCCGTCAACTCGCCGCCATAATGAAATCGTATTGCCTAGATCTGCTTGTGACGCCGTCATGTGTAAAAATTGTTCTGGGCCGTCACCAATACTTGGACCATGACGGCCTTGGGTGACGCCGTCATCTCCTATGTACAAAACTCACTGGACCGTCACGGATATCTTCCACATCCAACCCCTTTGTGACACTTGACGCCGTCATTAAGGAACTTGTGATGCCGTCAGGTACTGTTCCTAGCAAGGAAAATTGAGACTTTGCCGTTTTCTTCACTTTAATGCTCCAAAAAGGTCCAAAATGCTTCCTTTTCCAGATTTCTCTCCAAAAGTACCTAAAATGACAAAAGGAACGATTTAGGGCAATATTTGATCAAATAAATTCGAATTGTGGCTTAAATGACCCCTTAAAAGTGGTTCACTTTTCGCCTCATCACACCACCACCATCCAAACACCACCATCAACACCAATACCCTTATCAAGATCCGAACCAAATCCATATTTGGATGTGGATATGTATAATTGAAACTGCCTCAAGATAATCCCTTTCAGGCACTGTTTGAGATCTACAAATAAATCAATATTTGAAACTGTTTCAAGATCCGAACCAAATCCATATTTGAAACTGTTAAGATTTTGGTTGTAAGGTTACCAGGTTTGGTTTTGTGGTATCAAGATCTAGACCATTTTTTTTTTGTCTCAAGTAGGTTTCAAGTTTTTGAGCTTTTTCACCAGATCTATTCGCTGCAGTTGTACAGTTCATGATATTTTTGTGATAGTTTTCGGATCTGTGACGGATTTGAATTTAAATCGATAGCTGGATTAGGTTTGGTTATATGTTTTGAGGATGATTGATTTCATCTTCCCTTTTTTGTGGTGTGTGTTGATGAGTGTGGGTTTATGTCGTGGTGGTTGTAGATCGATTGGATATGTGTTTTTCTTTTGGTGGTGATGGTGATTATTTGTGTGTGTAATAATGATGGATTTGGTTTTTGATCTATCAATTTCTCTTTTTATTTGTAAAAAAGAAAGAAAGAGTTGGACCAAAATGGAATACCAAGCAAACAACAAGGACCAAAAATGCAGTTAACAACTTTTTCACTAAAAGACAAAAAAAAACAAGTCGCTCAAGTTATAATGGGCCCAGTCGCTTAAAAAAAATACATATGATACTAGCTTACACACTAGTACTAGAGTAGTACTTGAAAAGTACTATGATAGGGACACGTGTCAAAAATATATGATAGTCGCCCAAAATTTCAGGGGTAAGTGTTTATGTACCTTTGGGGTAGTTAAAGAATTAGCTCTTTTTTAGGGTAAGTGTCTATGTACCTTTGTGGTAGTTAAAGAATTAGCTCTTTTTTATTTGTTGTTTGTTTGTAACTTTTTTTTTGAAGGGTGGGTTTATACCCGCTAAGTATGTAAAAAATAATAGAATGAGAACCGTACATGAAAGAGTGGGATGAACCACTCTTAAAAAAAAACTACGTGCTATAAACATGCTCATATGCACAGCGGTCAAATCCTAGCACCGGAGACAATTAACGAAATAGAAATAGTAAAACATGAATGCCTCTAAGCCAAGAACTTCATCAGCTTTCACTCAAATCTACATGAGCCAATTTCCATGTTTCCTTTAGCCTATCGAAATGCACATTCTGCTTAAATCTTATAGATGCCAGTTTTAACCTTATCATGTCTACTATGATACTCATAACTTGCTCGGTATTCCTCTCACCTTTACCATGTATCCCATTATTCCTCTCTTGCCACACATAATATGATGTACTAGCCACAACTAATCATCCAACAATACTTATTATTTCGAATGGACAGAGGTAACAATCAGCCCATAATGTCATCCCACATTGGCGAATACTTGAGAGATCCACAACTTTTATTACTTGCTTCCATACTTCAAACATTCGAAGAATAAATGTATACATGTGTCAGGTTGGATTTTACATAATGGACATCAAAGCAAGCTTAAATCAACATCATTCCCAACGCCCCATTATTTTAGACAATCTTGAGTTTTGAGACGATTTTCCATGACTAGCCATAAATGTGTAGTGTGCAAGAAACAAACGAGTTTTTGAGAATAAGGTTTCAAATCTTATTGCTCTTTCTAACGAGCTACAAGTGGTTTATGTTAGCCCGTATTAGTTGTAACTGGTTCAAGCCCGACTCTAGAAAATTCTGTGATATCCTATTCATGTGTATGATGTATATGTAATATTCAATCAATCAAAATCATTCGGTTATCAATTATCTCTTACATGGTATCAGAGCGATCCTAAAACACCTAACCCTAAAACAACCGCCACTCTAATTTGTAAGGCTAGGAATTCACTTCCTTTCAACAAGAATGTTCATTCCTTGTTCTGATATATGTCCAAGCTTCTGATGCCATGTTACTGTAATTCTATTACTTAGACTATGTGAAGCAATAGATGCTTCCGCCTCCTCCATTATCTCTCTCTTCAGTTGGTATAAGCTCGCAACCACCTTTTCACCTTTCATAAGTACAAACACGCCTTTTATAACTTTCATGATCTTGTTTTGTATTTCAACCTTACAACCAAGATCATCAAGTTGTCCTAGAGACAATAGATTATTTTTCAGGCCCTCAACGTGTCGAACATCTCGAATAGCAGGAACTGTACCATCATGCACCTTCACCATGTATTTCCAATTATAATGATCTTTAGTTTATGATCATTGCAACTGTACACAGATCCGCCTCCAGAGATAGGTTTATATTTATGAAACCATTCT
Source organism: Artemisia argyi (assembly GCA_030686995.1). Taxonomy (NCBI): domain Eukaryota; kingdom Viridiplantae; phylum Streptophyta; class Magnoliopsida; order Asterales; family Asteraceae; genus Artemisia; species Artemisia argyi. The sequence continues at coordinate 214,253,110 of CM060685.1, read as the reverse complement.
CTTCTTGCGGTCATAAGAAAAGTAGCTCCCGTATCGAATAGCCATACATTTGCAAATCTTATTCTGCCTTCATTTGCAGCCGCTGCTTCACAACACATAGCATTACCATCAACTAAAGTGCTTGCGAAATTTCCCTGAGGATTAGAGGTATTTGAACCCCGACAATCTTTCTTAAAGTGATCCAGCTTGCCACATTTGTAGCATTTAAAATTCTTTTTCATTCCTGTTCTAGATTTACCATGATTGTGACTCCCACTGGAGCCAGGTTCCATTGACCCTCCTCTTGTCACCATCAAAGCCTCCACCTGTCTTGAATTAGTCTGTCCGTCCTCCCTATTGTTACGCCTATTTTCATTTTTCCAGAATGGTGGCTACAACATCATCAAATACTAAATAGTCCGAAAGAACATTACTGGTTAAGTTAATGATAACTTGGTCATATGGGTCAGGTAAACTTTGATGTAGAATTTCAGCACGTTCTTGTGGCTCTATTTTACAACTCAAAGACGTGAGCTGAGAAAATAGAGTATTCAGGTTATTAACGTGCTCAGTCACTGAAGTAGATTCCGTCATGCAAAGAGCATAAAGTTTCCTCTTAAGAAAATTTTTATTGTGGAGCGATCTTGCCTCGTACAATCGAGCAAGGTGATCCCAAATATCCTTTGCATTCTGCTTCTCCTATATGATTGACAAAACTCCATCTGCTAGCGCTAGATGAAGATTTGCAATAGCATTTCCATCCATCTCGTTCCATTTACTGTCATCCATGACCTCAGTTGGACTTTCGTCAATGGCCGCTAAACATTTATCCTATCTATGGATATCCTTCATCTTTAATTTCCACAACTAAAAATTATTCCCATTGAATTTTTCGATTTCAATTTTTGCCGCCATTGCTACAATCACAATCTACTTTTCGACAAAAGTATTATTTGTTAATAATAGTAATGAACATCTTTTGAGTGAGTATAATTTTACTTATCTTTTGATGTGGAGGGTCCATTTATTAATGGCAACCATAGAGCATACGATAAATAATTATACGCACACCCAACCTTAACTCTTGATACCACTTGTTGAGAAAAGTGACACCGGATTGAAGCAAACCAACAACTAAAATATGAAATATAATAATAGATAACACATGGATATAATGTGGAAAACCCCAACAGTGTAAAAACCACGGGGAAAGAAAGATACGTTTCACTATGTAAAATTAGAAGTTACACATTTCTCTCTAATAGTAATTACAAGGATAAACACATTTATATCTCTTGTATTATGAGCTATTTCACCAACTCTCTAATTAACACAAATACTAGGAGAAAGAATGAGATCCAAAGAACACTTCTATGTGTTTATGCTCGTTGGAAATGGGATGCCAATTGTCAAATGAGGTTGTGAAAACTACTATTTATAGTAGTAGTCCATGGCACTGGTTCATGCATTTGGCGACAAAAACAAAAACAAAAACAATGTAGTAACTTAAAGTACAAAAAGCTAACAAAAACAATCGAACAACCACAAACAGGAGTATATTATTCTACACTATTAATATTTAATGAAAAGTAAACCATAAAGTAAGTGTTACTTAGAGAAATTCATTTAAACGAGCAAATTGTTGATGCAAAATGGTATGAGAATCACAATCTATATTAGAAAGTGGGAGGTTATTCATAGTTTCATACCTTCAGGTGAGGACACGTGTTGCAAGCTGATGACATTTTATACGTTTTATATATGTGTGACTTTGCATATGAGCGCTTACCTAAACGTCCTTTGAATCTTACATCCTTTTGTACAAAGAAACATGTAAAACGAACCGCTACTTCTTTTTAAATGCTGAAAATGGCTAATCCTCAACTGAATATTTACATGACCAATATTACTTTTGTAAAACACTACTCTTGTATATTTTATGAGATTTCTTTTTAAATATTATACACTACACAAAGGGTTGTAGAGAACTTTGGCCACGTAATAGTTAGAGGGTATAGGCATAATTTTAGAAACAAAAAGCTTACAGTAAAAATCTTAAAAAAAGTTCCATACCAAACAACATGACAGTCTTATAAACTAGTTATAATTCCCGTGCACGCGCGGGTTTTTAATTTTTTTTTAAATCATGTATTTTTATTTATTAAAAAACAAATAATTTAATCTTTGTTTTGTTTAATTTATGATGTTTAATTATAGTTTTTTATTATTAAAGATAATTATTTAAAAATTTTAATCCTATTATTAATTGCATATTATCTATATTTTTTGTATTTATCTTCTACTTGTGTTATGGATAAATATAAAATGTTACCTAATAAGAAAATAATCTTTTTTTTTAAATAAAATTATTAATAAATAAGGTATGAATCTATTTTTTTGAAATGAAAAATTCCCAATAGGGGTTTTGTTTTATTATATTAATAAAGATTCGGTTACCTTGGCGATAAACCAAATAATAGGCCTTTTAGTGTGTAAAATTTGATTTTACAATGAAAGATTCATAATTACTACACTAAACATTTATAGAAGTCCAACCTATTATATAGATTTCGTAGCATTTTTCAAAGCACAATTGTTGATCATCTCTATTAACCACAATCCATTTGGCCATCCATCTTATAATATTGACCACCAAATAAAAACTACTATAAATACATGTGAGAGTGTACTAGAAAACCAATATATATACACACATACTAAGTCCAATATATCACGTTTTAACTATTATAATACAAACAAATACTTCACACGGAAGATAGCTTGTTATCTTAAGTAATTATACATTATACAATATATATAAAAGGCAGGCGCTACAAGCCAAAATTTTGCTACAGTACATTTACAGTGCACGACTACTGTTCATGCTACAGTACATGCTACAGTACGCGCTACAAATTTTTTTTTAAACGTCGCTACAGTACTCGGTACTTTTTTTTTTTTTTTTTTTACATAAATTTCTTTATGAAAATTTGTTTTTTCAAAAAAAATAATTACAAAAAATAAAAATAAAAAAATACAAAAAATAATACACTTACAAAAAATTTCTTATACAAATTTGTTTCTTTTAAAATACCAAACCAATAAAAAAAAAGCATACCGAAAAAACAAACAACCCAAAAAAATTTCAACCGGAACGCAGAAAAAAAAAATCATAAACATAAACAAATTATGCTTCCAAGTAAACATATGCATACTTCAAATAACAAAATTATTAATTACACCGTACAACCCATAAAATACAAAACACAAAAAACACCCGCCGCAACGCGCGGGTTACCCAGCTAGTTATATATATACTAAAAGGCGTTTTTGTTACTGTAGCAACAGTAGCTTTGCAAGTTTCGTGTTTGCCACTTTTAGCCCCTGAGGTTAGTGACCAATTGCGAAGTTAGTCCTTAACGACCGTTAACTAACAGACGTGGATTAAATTTGCAGCAGACCAGTAACTTCAGGGGCTTTTTCTGTGCAAATAATAAACATAAATAGCCCCTAACGTTATTTTTTTCAGCGTTAGTCCCTAAGGACTAACTTTGCAAAGAACGTCACGTTAAGGGACTAAAACTGAAAAATAAGTTGCTACAGTACCAAACAATGGTTGCTACAGTGCAGCACAGTGCCGAATAGTGCCTGCACTGTAGCTAACGAATTTACGCTTTCAGTCCCTCAATTATCTATAAATCGCACCGTTAGTCCCCCGTTAGCGATCTTTTGCAAATTTAGTCTTTTTTTTTCATTTTTTTTTTTTTTTTTACGCAAAACCAAAATTTGGAGTTATAAATAAAACGATCAAAATTTATTTTTTTAACGAGCGCGTGCACCCCCTTTTGCAAATTTAGTCCTTAAAAAATAATAATAATAATAAAATTTTGATCGTTTTATTTCGAGTTTTGATTAAACACAACATTCTCGCAGCAACGCGCGGGTGCCCAAGCTCGTTAAGTATACAATTCGTGAGCAATTAAGTGATTACTAGTTTATAGCATGCGATGAATGACATCCTAGCTAATTGATAATCTCATCGAAACATGCAAAAAAAAAAGAGAAAAACAAAGCTCATGACTCAAGAGTTACATCTCCATAAAATAAAATAAAAAAATCATTGCAAAATATAAAATAAATGCGACACTGTTGATCGATATGAAACTCAGGAGGGAATATGAATTATCGTTCTGTTATTTGTTTTTGTTTTCTGCTAAGAGGTGGTAATTGATGAATTAATAACTCCCCTCAAATTTGAAATTTTGAATATAAGGGGGTGGCAGTGGGCTCGGCATGGAGCATGCCGCTAGTTAACACCACTGCCACCTACGCGGCATAGACTCGGCATTCACGGGCTCGGCATATATTGCCGTTGAATTATGGGAGAGGGGAAGGAAAAATAGAGCTGTTGAACGGCTATTTTTTTAAACGTTTGGATTTTAAACAAAATAAAATTAGGTAGGCATGAAATTATGGTTGCCACTAAAAAGTATGGTGCGGCATGAGAGAGGCATGGAATGAGGTGGCAAGATATTATTGGTGGGTGGTGAGGCATGGGGGAGGCATGGAATCATGACTGTCACTCCCTAACTATCCAAGGCTATTATTGGGTTTTAAGGAAGGCTTCACATGAGCATATTTATACATTGGGCTTTTCATAAAATGGTGCCCTTGTATCACCCGCTCAGCCCAACCTGGCCCAAATCTGACCCTACCAAACAGGTCCAAAAGGTATGTTCAGTGAAACGAGTCATAACTTAGAGGTGCACAAACCCAAACACCTCCCAAACATGAGAGAGTAAAAACGTAAAACCCAAAATTTACACAAACATCAATGGCCGACGACTCCAATCCACCTCCAGAGCGGCGCGTGTCAAATTTCTCCGACGTGCCGTCCTTCAACGCGCGTGTCTAATGAGCAAATCCTAGACACCCTTAGTTTAAGATTTATAAGGTTTCATTACTGTACCTTGTATGTTGTTAATGCTGGTAGCTAGTTTGATAATTATGATGGATGTTAATAATTAGCTTCTAAAAAAAGGCTTAGGCCTATGGTTGACAATTATTACAAAATGTTAATCAGCTGCGAAAAAAGCGATGCAGCTGATAGTGTTTAAATTTACTAATGCTGCATAAAAATTCAGTTAACAGAGATTTTTTAATTGTCGTGCTGAGCAAAATCAACCGAAAACCGAACCGAACCGACCTTATTCGGTTTGATGTTCAGTTTTGTATAATTATTTCGGTTTTACTCAGTTCGGTTCGGGTCAAAACATATCTATTCGGTTCGACCTAGCTAAGCCGACCTGAACTGTTCGGTTTCTGTTTTACTGGGTTTTAATCAGTTCGGTTCTCGGTTCAAGTTTTACCCTTAATCATTTTTCGGGTCGGGTTTCGTCTGTTCGGGTCGGTTTTGATCCGATGCTCCCTACCCCCCTAAAGCATCAGTATTGTATATTTTTCAATCAGGATCTCTAAGGGTTTCATGACTATGGAATAATGTCCAAGGTTATTTTTCCACAGTTTTGAAAGCGTGGAGTTTTATTTTGTTTTGTACACACAAGTAAGCGTGTCTAAAACGTTTACAATAGTCACACTAAAACGTGTGTATGTATCAATTAGTTGACGAGAGTGAGCGTGTAAAAGATTAAAAAAAAGGGCACATTCTTTAGCGTGTATATAAAATACCATAAGTCACATAAAAAAGCGTGGACAAATATTTTGATATGAAAATTGAAAAACAAAGGAATCCACGTTAGAAAGCGTGATTTTTTTTTTTTTTTTTCTTTTTTTTTTTTTTTTTTTTTTTTTTTTTTTTTTTTTTTTTTTTTTAACTTGCCTAAAAACATGATTTACCCCAAATTCATTACCCTAAATTCAATTCAGTACCCCCAAATTCACAATTGATATAATTTACCAAACATCCATTTTCATAATTGATAACTTGTAATAACTCTGTTCTTAAACTTAAATAATAATCACTTTCAACTATCAAAAATATGCGTTCCTTCATTTTCTACTTAAAACGAATTTGGGTTTCAACTCATTATTGCAAGGTATGTGCTATCATTAATCTCTTATGTCATCGTGATTGCTTGTTTATATCATTTTGGATTTATGACTGCAGTGAATGATCAGAACGATTGACCGGAGTGAATGATCAGAGCGATTGACCGGATCGAATGATCGGACCAATTCACCGGATCAATCTCCGGCGGTAAGGTTTCCGATCAAATAACAACTTTTTGTGATGTTTCGTTAGACGTTGATTTATAAATTTAGGCAACAATTGATTTATTTTGTGTATTGTTACTACCTCTAATCTGACTATGCATCTATTGATATTGCGGTTACTTGGGGCTGGGGTTGGAGATTTAGGTCAAAATTTGTGATGTTTCGTTAGACGTTGTCGGATAAATAATATCAACATCAGCTGTGTTAATGTCGGCATCAACGAGTAATTTTAGATGTGAAAATGTTGTGTTTCTGAAGTGTAAGAATGATGATCTGAATCCACAAAAGTGTCTTGAGAAAGGTTAGCAAGTTTAGTCGTAAGGTCGTAATCACAGAGAAGCCGTAGCTTGTGATGTTAAGCATCTGACTTGTATGGAAATAATAATGTTTACAAATCTACAATCTTTCCTCATAATGTTGCTTTTGAGCTGCTAGGCAAGTATAAGTGACGATATGTAGAGCAGAACTTTTAAGTGCACAAGGTTTAACGATATGAAAATGTTGTTTGTTATTGTTCTGTAATTCAGCTTATTCTTTGGATTTGGATTTTCGGCCTCATTATCTACCTAAGTATTTATCTGCTGTAACTTATAGTGAAATAAGTCTCATCTAGATTATTAACTTTCTTATTAGTTTATTGAACAATTGAGTAGGAACTTAAAATGAAATTAGTGTACATTAAATATGTTTGTGTGACTACGTACTTGATTGTCTATGAATTTGTGCTTATTTTGAAGTAATTTTGGATTTTTTGTGTTCATCTGTTGTAAAGCTATGATCGTATTTGAAGTATTTTCGATTGTTTGTGTTAATTTGTTGTATTCCTTGTTAAGTAAATTGCAGAATCTGTAAGATTCTTATGTTCATAAAGTCGCGTTTGTTATTTGTCATTATTGCTTCTATGCGTTCGTAAGTAATTTGTGTTTTAATGATCTGTTTATGCTGAATCGCTGATGTGTAAATACAAACAAGACCAATGGTTTATATGTTTTGTAACTTAAAAATTTAGAGGCTTTTTGTGTTGAAAATATTCTATGATTTGGTGAGGAGGCTGCATTGCTAAATTGAATGCTGTTTAGGCTCTTTTGGGATGCATTTGTATGAGACATAGGTAATTTTTATCAGTCCCTTATTTGAAGTATGATATTTTTTTTTCAGTCCTCTTTTGGCGCTTCACCCGTCATGGATCAGGTACTACTCACCCATCATGGATCACTACCCGGGTATATATTTTAATGTTATAAATTTATATTTTGATTTATGTTATTTGATATTGACTGAATTCATATTAAGGGGGTGTCCGGGACTTTTGCTTTTTTACTGAAACTGTAGAACTATCGTGTTTTTCAATAGAAGTGTTGAACTTTTAGGATGAGAACAGGGGTTGAGCCAGGTTTAGAATTAGGATCAACTGTCCATCATGACCAAAGATACTAGTAGAAACTCCATCTTCTGCTCTCAAATAAAGTAAACATAGTAGACCAGCACGCAAAATACATACTCGAGATGCAAATTTACTGCATGTATCAAATTAACTACTTGAATTGGTTAACGATATGGTATCAAACTTGATTAGTCTGTTATATAAGCTGCTCTTAGTGAATTTTTCTTCTGATTTGATATGGAATTGTGATTATGTTGGGACTTGATTGGACATTTTGTATTTTTCGTTTGATACCATCGCTTGGTGCTTGTGTTTGTTGTGACTGCATATAGTTAACGATAACTATACGATAGCTGAATAAGTGATTTGTCAAGTTTTTACCGTATAACAACAGATTTGTTGTCTCAAGATCATTAAGATGTTATATAGATGATCTTTTATGGTTTTTTGTTTTTTTTTGTTTTTTTTTTTTTTTTTGTTTTTTTTTTTTTTTTTTAAATACAAACTAGTTTTTGATTATCTTTCTCTATATTTAGGAGCTTGTGGAGGATGAAAGATCGAAGAAGATTTCAGTGGAATTTGAGTCACGTCTAATAGATGATGTTTTGTAAACATTCTTAGAAATCTTGTATCTACTTTTCTCTTAGAAATCTTTTATCTACTTTTCTTGGTTTATAACAGTGGGCAGGATTATGTACGTAGAAATCTTGTATGGGTACAGCTAGTCATGCTGCAGAATGAAGTATATTATGTTTTATAAGAAATTGGTACCTTTTAATTTTGATGTATGTACAGGGGTGAGTATTACAAAATCTATATTTGTATTAGGGGGTGAAAATTACAAAATATATTTGTATAGGGGTGAGAATTGTAGAATTATCAAAGAAATAAAAAGTGACGCCAGAAAGCGTGTACAAGTAAAGCCTTGTTGACTCCAAGAAGTGTGTATTTTATAGTAACTTTCTACACGCTTTTTCCCGTGTATTTGGATTGTAGGTTGTGACGGTGATTGGTGTGAATATTCATTTGATTTATCCATGGTATAAAGCGTGTACAAATTTGTGACGCCAATATTCTCCACGCAACACAAAGCGTGGCTTTAATATTTCTACACGGAATCGGACGTTTACATATCTTATGAAATGTGTGTATATATTATGCGTTTTTTGTAGTGTACGTAATACCCCAGTCAAATCCCACATTGGTTGTGACTTGGAGTGATGCTGGGACATATATGTTAACATTCGCCTTATATGACACAACGCGTTTTGTGGTGGAACTGTTAATCGACCATACGGTTAAGCGTGCTCATGTGAGAGTAGTACTGGCTTGGGTGACCTGCCGGGAAGTCTTCACATGAGGGCCACAAGAACAAAGCCGTGAGCCTTCGGGCAAAGCGGACAATATTGTGGTCTATAAGGCGGGGTGTTACAGATGGTATCAGAGCCACTCCAAGCCGTTCGGGATGTGGGGCAAACTTCATCGGGGACGATGAGTCTCTACGGGGGGTGAATGTAATACCCCAGTCAAATCCCACATTGGCTGTGACTTGGAGTGATGCTGAGACATATATGTTAACATTCGCCTTATATGACACAACGCGTTTTGTGGTGGAACGGTTAATCGGCATACGATTAAGCGTGCTCATGTGAGAGTAGTACTGGCTTGGGTGACCTGCCGGGAAGTCTTCACATGAGGGCCACAAGAACAAAGTCGTGAGCCTTCGGGCAAAGCGGACAATATTGTGGTCTATAAGGCGGGGTGTTACAGTATACTTAAGTAATATCTCCGCTTATTGGTGCTTTAAGAAAACTAGTATTAGAAATTATCTTATTATAAAACCGTATGAAAACTAGTAAATATTGCCTTTATCCAACAAAACCGTGTATAACGTTAGCGCTTTAGTTTGTTTGATTGCTCGTTAGTTTCGTTTTCATATCCCTACACCTAACGTTGTAACCCTTTAAAAGACCCCTTTGATAGTTTATCCTAGGTGCTTACGCCAAGTGGTGGAGGTTTGATCCTTTCCCAAGCCTATGGTAATCTATTTGCTATGACAGGTAGTGAGAGATGTTTTCCATTTCTATATTGTAACATTTACTTTATTACACCCGAGAGATGTGAGTATCTAAACACTATTTGTGAGGTGCTAGTGTATGACCTCCGTGCTTATTTTTGGTTTTTAGTGAAACGATTATTTGTTGTAATTACTTTTATATTAGTGTTAAATGACCCCTAACTTGTATTTTGATTAGAATAAAAGCGCATTTGCTTGAGGACAAGCAAATCTCAAGTGTAAGGGTATTTGATGAGGCGAACGGCTTTTAAGGGGTCATTTAAGCCCGAATTCGAATTTATTTGATCAAATATTGCCCTAAATCGTTCCTTTTGTCATTTTAGGTACTTTTGGAGAGAAATCTGGAAAAGGAAGCATTTTGGACGTTTTTGGAGCATAAAAGTGAAGAAAACGGCAAAGTCTCAAATTTCCTTGTTGGAACAGTACCTGACGGCGTCACAACTTCCTTAATGACGGCGTCAAGTGTCACAAAGGGGGTGGATGTGGAAGATATCCATGACGGTCCAGTGTGTTTTTGGGCATAGGAGATGATGGCGTCACCCAAGGCCGTCATGGTCCAAGTATTGGTGACGGCCTAGAACAATTTTACACATGACGACGTCACAAGCAGATCTAGGCAATACGATTTCATTATGGCGGCGAGTTGACGGCGTCACAAATTTCTTCTTGACGCCGTCACCCTGTAAAATCTATATATAGTTTTCCAAAATTTATTCATTAGTGTGCAACTTTGAGGGAAAAACCCTAAGCCAATTTTTACAGTTTTTTCAAGGGTTTCAACCCTTTGAATCTTTCATGTTCAATTTGAGATAAGTACTCTTTCAATTCAATCAATATGTCTATGTGTTGTTTGAATATATCTTACACTTGTCTTCAATTTAATATGCTCGGCTAGATTTCTTTTGTGTTTGCTTAGATGTAGTGAAACCTAGATGTTAATTATGGGTTGATTGTTTGTTTATAGTTGTTACGGATGATTGTATTCGATGTTAGGCTTAAGAAAACTGGCAGACTTCCATTGGTAACTTGCTTAAACGTCTTAAGAAACATGATCGGAGGTGTACTATGATTTTTGGTTGTATTTAATGCGTAGGAGAATTCTAATGATCACATGTTAGGAGCTTCTAACGGCTCGACATAGGAGTGAAGTAGGATCCTATAGAGTTAGGGAATATTGTGCACGGCCCTACGACTAGTATTAAGGAATATGACCCGTCATCCACGCAATTGTAACAAGCGATTAACCTGTAAAAGATATCTAGGGAGTAATGAAATCTAAGTAAACACAACTTTTCATATCATTGTTTACACCAAATTCGTATAATTAGTTTTATTTTCATTTATGTTATTTTATTTTAATTGCATTAGTTGTTATTTGGGTTAGTTGCTAGCAACTAATTCCCCCCACTCCTTCAAAACCGGAGATTTTACTTGCTTTCATAAAAATATAAAAATACAAAAAGAATCATCCCTCACCTCTAGACTTAGTTTAGTAGGCTTTCTAATCCTAGCGACACTATTCCTGAGTTGAACGATCAATCCCCCGGTACTTGTCACTATACTATACTACAACGATCAGGTACACTGCCTGGTGGGGGTTGTAAGCTTCTCAAGATCCCTTGAGAGGTAAAACCTTTTGCAAGGTTGCAAAACCACGCATCAACCCAAAAGAAGGGTGCCAATCGTGACCAACATAGCCGTGACCAACGAGCTCGGAGTGGTGGCCTATGGAGTGGTGGCTTGGACCCAAGGAGGGGTGCCAACCGTGACCAACATAGCCGTAACCAATAAGGACGTTGGTTCTTCAAAGGGTGGGGTATTGTTACGATCCCACATCGCCCAAGTATGGGATTGGGTGGTGGTTTATAAGTCTAGGTGTCCCCTCCTCTTACAAGCTAGCTTTTTGAGTGAGTTCTACACTTGGACTTATGAATCGATACGAGCCTAGTATGGGATAGGTTCGTATCATAAACGTGCATTGATGTAAACAAAGAAACCAACATGATAAACTAACCAACCAAATTATTATAATAGATCAATACATAATCATTAGACTAAGGACTTAAATCTCTATGCTTATCTCTGCCAAAAACGCTTTTGTTTGATCAAATTAGAATTTGTGAGGATGTCACACGGGCTATTAGGAAACATAACTATCTCTGTTTTACATCCATCTTCCCGACCATCGATGTGTGCTTCGTGTAAAATGCTATCTTTGTGATGACGTCTCCGACAATATTGATTAATCATGGTTTTCGAAATCACAGTGTAGCACCCATTCTTTCTTGTGGTTTAATACCCAAACCTCAATTGTCCTATTACAATAATATATCCAAAAGGATGGTTAGATTTCCTTTTGGAAATCCTACTTATTGTCTTGGGAGGTTTAATCAACCCAAATTCCTCATTTTCAACATCAAACTATATTACTTGTCTTGCACCATCTTCGCCATTATAGCTAACCAACCAATGCAAACGACCATGATCAAATATATCTTTACTAGATATGTGATAAGATGGGACTTTGGCCTTTTGGTATACCTCGCCATGAGTTAGTGCCAAATACATACTGTTAAGAGAAAAGTTAAACTCTATCTGCAGTATTATTATTGTTGGTAAGTGGTAACTATAATTTTTTGTTACAAGTATCACCAAAGTTGCAGAATGTGTTTTGGTATAATGCCTGTGGTAACAGGTTAACAATTTATACTTTTGCATAGAGAGAAACTCACTAACTGGGCCAACAAAAGCTTAATAATCCAGGCAAGTGTCATGCTAGGGCTGTTTAATAACCTCATACGATTTGCTTACTGAGAATGATGTATGAACTATGCACAAATCATACAAACAAAATCATCTGATGTTTATAGTTGAGCTAAACTTCCCAAAAAAAAAAAAAAAAAAAAAAACATGCAGACGAAGCCCAAAATCTAAGGCATGAAACATATCAAACCAAGAGGTGAGATCAATATAGAACTCATATTTGCCGTATAACCAATGAACAATCATAGCAATACAATTTTTTTTTTTATCTAAATTAATAAAAAACCATTTTCACCTTTTTTTAAAACAACATATCTTGCAAACGGTAAATCTTCAAGCTACAAAAAATACACCATCGCGACGAGAATTAAATTATACATCTATAGATATGCAATTTTATATACTTTCGACGAACTTTTTTTTAAAAAAATTTCCGCCCAGAAAAATCACACGTAATTCGTAAAAATCACATGTGATTTTTCTGGGCGGAAATTTTGAAAAAAGAAAAAGTTTGTCAAAAAAAAAAGTTCGTCAAAAGTATATAACAATGCATATCTATAGAATGATAATTTAATTTTCGTCATGATGATATGATTTTTTTCGCGTAACGATTAACGGTTTGCGAGATATTTAATTTTAAAAAAAAAAGGTGAAAGTTTATTTTTTTTTTCTAATTTTGATAAAAAAAAAAAAAAAATGAATGACTAAGATTGATAATACTACCTTATTAGAGTCTTCACCATTGACCATCTACCATCAAAAACTTATCTAACCACACCAATCTGCAAACAACTCTAAAACTAAGAAAAACATCTGAATGCTATCATTAGCAATGTCGTGAAAGTCGATGTTTAAAAAGAAATCAAAGGCCATGAGGAGTTTTGTAATTGTTTTCTTAGTTTTAATTTTTCGTTTTTCTAAGTTTTAGTATAACACCTTACAAAAACCATCTTTCTCTCGCAGCAACCATCAGAAATAACCCTCCGCTACCCTGCAAATCAAAACATAACACAACCAATTATATCTTAAATGAATCAATTCAATTGCAAAACATAACACAACCAATTATAACCTATTCCTACCTTTTTTTTCATAGAAAATGTAGGGAATTACTTACATAGTAATATAGGTATGATTTCCCATAGCATATATTCCTTTATTATTTTTCACTTATTAAACCGACTCATATATAGCATGGACAATTGGACAGGATACCATAAACGTATACCTTCCCAACTCCCAACACACCTCACCATACACCTCCAAACACGAACATTTATTAATCCCCAATAACACAACCCGAACAGCCACTAACCGGTTTAAACCAGGTCCACCCCCAAAAACACAAAACACACACTAAAAACACACACAAAAACAGAAACCCTCACGATCCAAAAATGGCATCACATCTCCTCGTAACCAATCCCACCGCCGCCTCACTCCACACCCCCTCCCCCCACCCCCACCCTCACCAGATGTAGCTGGTTTATCAAAAACGGCTGAGTTTGTGATCTCAAAAGTAGACGACCTGATGAACTGGGCCAGGAGGGGGTCCATCTGGCCCATGACGTTTGGACTCGCGTGTTGCGCTGTGGAAATGATGCATACGGGTGCTGCTAGATATGATTTGGATCGGTTTGGGATTATTTTTAGGCCGAGTCCCAGGCAGAGTGATTGTATGATTGTGGCTGGGACTCTTACTAATAAGATGGCCCCTGCGCTGAGAAAGTATAGTTTCTATTTTACTATCGCATATTGTTTCGTTTATTCATATGTTTTATTAGTTGGAGGGTTAGTTCGTTTGTTTGAATTAGGGCTTGCAACGCGCGTTTAGAATATAATATAATGCCTCTATTTGAAGTGATAATGTAGCAATTAGGCGTAGCTGTTTGTTTTAGGGGGTGTTTGTTTAAGTTTGTATGTGGGCTTATGAGCTTATTTGATTTCGGTTTATATTTCATAAGCCTCAATTTTCAAGCTTATTTTGAAACTTATATGAGTTTATTATATATAAACTTATATAAATTCACAAGTCTCAAAGTAAGCTGGAAAATTGAGGCTTATGAAATATAAGCCGAAAAACAAATAAGCTCATAAGCTCACATATAAGCTTAAACAAACACCCCCTTAGTTTTGCTAAACACCCCTTTACTTTCTATTTTACTCGCGCTTATTGTTTTGTTTGTTTGTTTAACGGTTTAGCGGTAGCAGTTAGTAGTAGCTGTTTATTTATTTATTTTATAATAGTGTTTGCGAATAGTTAGTTAGAGATAGAGGTATGTTACCAAACGCTTTTATATAATACTGACTAATAAGATGGCCCCGCTCTCAGAAAGTATATTTCCTTCTCTTTGTTCGTTTGTTTATTTAATAGTTTAGTAGTATCAGTTAGCAGTAGCTGTTTATTTATTTATTTATTTATTTTATAATAGTTATTTTGACAAATAGTTTGTTAGAGATAGAGGACTAGAGGTATGTTACCAAACCCTTTTATATAAGGGGGTGTTTGTTTCGGTTTATATAGCCGGCTTATGGCTTATTTGGTTCTGGGCTTATGTTTCATAAACTCACTTTTTGTGGCTTATTTTGACACTTTCCAGTTTGTATAAGTTCATTATGTCGACATAATGAACTTATAAGCTGGAAGAAAAGTGTCAAATATGCCACAAAAAGTGAGAGCTTATTATGAAACATTGAAACATAAGCCCAAAACTAAATGAGCCATAAGCCGACTATATAAGCCGAAACTAACACCCCCTACAACAACCAACTACTGTTAGTATCACATAACCTCTATTGGAGTAGATGTAGTTGGTGTAAAATGACAGTAGTTGGCAAAACTAATGGTAGCTGTTTGTTTTATAAAAGTGTTTTGGTAATGTAGCTCTATCCGTAATTATAAAGTGTTGAATGAAATGTTTATGTTAAATGCTTTTTTGAATGGTATATTTTATTAAATATTTATTAGCTTGTTTAAATTATGGCTAATTTTTTTGGTCTCTGACATTCTGGCCGACTAATACACGGGGTTTGAACCCACCACCACATAGACTGAAACCGGGTAAAGCCCTCCCTTTTTAGGAGGTTGTTTGCACCTAATAGGATTTGAACTTTACATAGTCATAAGCCTTTTTGACCTCTTAATTTAGGGCTAAGTTTGGCAATGCGTGTTTGGCTTTTTGAAATGCTAATATAAGGAGTGTTTAGCTTTTAGCACATGTTAATTTGGAGCAACAGATTTAGCTATGTTACCAAACGCTTTTATAAAACTAATAACTAAATAAGCATATTCTAGAGGAGTAGAGATTATGTGAAAATTGTTTGATGTTTCTTGCGACTTCAATATGTTAGGTTGTTGAAATTAGGGCCATGTTTGGTGATGACCTTTCAAAGCCTTTAAAATATAAGGCTTGCTTGGTTTTTTCATTTTGTTTGTACGCTCATATTGAAACACAAAAAAGGAGTGTTTAGCCTTAGGATATATTACACTTTATAATTAAAGATGAAGCTATGTTACTAGACGCTTTTAAAAACTATTCGAAACTAGGGCTATGTTTAATGATGGGCTTTTTGAGCATTTAGAATATAATGTTTGTTTGGCAGCAAGCATTTAGCTTTTGGATTTTGTTTAAACGTGATCATTTGAAAAGTTAATAAAAGAAGTGCTTTATGTCATTTTACACTCTAGAGTAAGCTAAACGCTGTTATTAAACTAATAGCTAACCGCTAATGCTAGTTTTGGCAACTAGTGTTTAGCTTTTTCATTTTGTCTGAACACGATCATTTGAAAGAAGCGTTTAGAGTTGGTTGCATTTACACTATAATTACAAATATTTACTATATCTGTTTATAAAACAAACAGCTGAGCTTATGTGATTGTATATATCTTAGGGTGTTGGGGATTGCTTTTAGTTTGTGCTTCTACTTCTGCTTATAGATAAGTACGCATAAGCAGTTTAAAAGTTCTCATTCAAATCCATTAATGAATGGTTTTTGGGTTCCCCATTATTCTGCTTATCGGCCTACTTTTAAACAAATAGATGTTTTTGTGTCACCCAAACTGCTTCGGCTTATTTTGAAGTGTTGATTGAGATGAAATATGTATTTGTTTACTTTTACATATGATATTTTTATAGATGGATTTTGATTAAAATTTTCTATTAAGTTGTTAATTTTTCTAACTTTTATTGTTTTTTATTACAAAATAAGAAAATCCAAACACTATATTCTATATTACCTTCATTTGAGGAGGAAAAATAACCAATCCTAGACACCCTTAGTTTAAGATTATAAAGGTTTCATTAGTGTGGATTGTATTCTGTATGCTGGTGTCCATATATCTAAGGTACAAGGAATCACCACCTCTTTTTTGTTCAAGAGGTTTGATAGGAACTTATTTGGTCAAAGGCCGTTGGTAGCTAGTTTAATAGTTATGTTGGATGTAGATACTTAGCTTCTAAAAAAATGCTTAGGTCTATGGTTGACAATTATTACAAGCATATAATCAGCTGTGAAAAAATCGATGCAGCTGCAGCTGATAGTGTTTGAATTTTCCAATGCTGTAAGCAAGAGAATAGTTAATCGTTTATTTTCTTTGAAAACCCAAAAGTGCTTATTTGGCTTTTAAGTAACTGAACAAGGAGATATTTAGACGATATAAGCAATTCAATCAGGATCTCTATGGGTTTCATGACTATGGAATATTATCTTGGGTTTCGTGATCACTTTATTGAAGAGGCTTGACTTGATAGGACCAAAGGCTATTGGTAGCTAGGAGCTTTTCAAAAAAAACATTTCAACCTAGGAGCACTGCAGTCTCCTCCCATGCCGGCAGATAGCGGGTTCTATCCATGGTGAACAGCGGAGTATTGACTTTCTCGCACTTGAGCTATATACTCATTGTGCTTTGCTATATGCTTGAAGTTCTATTGAGACCATCTTTCAAGCTTGTAGTTATATTCTCTTAAGCTTCTTTATCTTTTAGCAAACTAAAAGAATGGGATTCTTAATTAACTTGTGAGGGTTCTGTAATTTCATGTGAAGCGACACCCGTGTTATTTCTTTTTTAAAAGATATATCTAAACTGGAGATTGCTTTATGTGTCGCTCTTAATGTACATAGACACATAATTAGCTTTTAATTGTGTGTGGTAGACAACAGTTTTTCATACTAATACTGATAAATAAACTAAGAATGATATAGTACCAAAACTTGTATGAACAGAGTGACATCATTGTAGAAGTTTTACAAACAGAAAATGAAAGCTAGTATGGTTATGGTTATTGCTGTGTTGATAGAATCAAACTTACTTGGTTCTATTTTAGTTGATAGTAAAAAGTGTATATAGTTTGAACATACACCTGGCTGCTATTTTAGTTCACGTGTTTTTGGTGTCTCCAGTACTGTTAATAATGGTAGGCAAGTCCTCGCTTCATAGGCTGCAATGCAGCAGTTGGTCTTGATAATCCAACATTCTTTACATAATCTTAGAAGCATAAGGATGTGCGTGCAATAGTTAATTAACTTCTGAGAATTTGAAGGTTTTAGCAAGAGCTAGTTTTATGTGTTGTCATATTGATTTGCTTATCTGAGATATTATGAGGTTGTCGAACTTGAAGTTAACAATGCTGCATTTATATACGTGTCACTTTTAAGATATACATTGGGCATATGTAGGATTGTAGGCTACCTGTTTATGCTGGATGTGATCAGGCATGTGATAGCTGTCTTTAACGGGGTTGACTTTTTTAATGTGTTATTCTGATTTAATGTTCTGTCATATGTTTCTTCCTTGGGTAAAATGGTAAGGCTATGTTGACCCCTAAACGCCTTTTTTTTATATTCTTTTTAGGTTTTCAATAGATAGTTGATGAGTAACATGCGTCTACAGAAACAAAAAGATAACAGTAAGAATCTGGAGGCTGAATTAATTTAGTAGGTCTAATGCATAAAAAGATACATCTTGGGCCACTTTTGGTTCGTTTGGCTCGTTCTTATTTGCTAACCTCTTACATCGATGTATATGAGATCGAAATATGACCCATATTAGTCTTCATAAGTAATCAGTTCTGATTGTGTGCATCTTGCTTTTTTCAACTCGTATGACATGCTAAACTCATTTTTTTTTTTTTTTTTTTTTTTTTTTTTTTTTTTTTTTTTTCTTGTTTCAGGGTGTACGATCAGATGCCTGAACCAAGGTGGGTGATATCAATGGGAAGTTGTGCAAACGGAGGTGGTTACTATCACTACTCATACTCTGTTGTTCGGGGTTGTGATAGGATTGTCCCAGTCGACATCTATGTTCCTGGTTGCCCACCAACAGCCGAAGCTCTCTTATACGGTCTTCTTCAGCTACAAAAGAAGATCAACAGGCGTAAGGACTTTCTTCACTGGTGGACCAAGTGAGGTGCATTCTGCTTTTGGGAATTGAATAAGTTCTGTATTTGCTGTTCCTGCTTATGTTGGGAGAGTTGTTGTAAGACTTGCATAATTTGTGCTGAATGATTTTTGTATGTTTACGTTATGTGCTATAATGGCTTATTGTTGTTTTTGTTAAAAGATGGGATTGAATAAAATGCCCAAAAATGCTTTATATATGTAGAGATTGGAACAAAATCTCTTCAAAAGTTGTTGTCGATACTCTTATTTGTGTTATTTAGTATCGTCCGTATAATGTATAAGTGTATAACGGGTGCTTTCCCAGTGTTTTTCTGGATGCAGTTTCCCAATTGTATTTAAACCGAGTGGCCTGTTTTGGGAAAAATCAATGCCGAGTCATGTCGTTGACTATTAGGCTATCATTTAGAGTAAACTCCCTAAGGTAAAACGAGGACTAACGGTGCAAATAATTTCTCCATTATCTCTTAGCGAGATATAAAATATTTACACAGTTAGTCTTCAAGACTAACGATATTTGCACCGTTAGTCCTCTATCGTAAATAAACTAAAAAGGGGGCAAGCTAGAATTGAACCCGGGTTTGGGGGCGTCCAATGGTAAAATAATACTAAGGTGTATTTCTTTTAACCATTTTTTTTCCGAATTTATACGTTGTCTTACGTTTTAATCCATATTCTTTACGTTTTTATCTCTTTTGTCCATTTTTTCCCCATTTTTATCCAGTTTTGTACGTTTAATCCATTTTTATTCCTTTTTTTTTTAACGTTTTTCTAAGAGAGAAAAGAATAATAACTATGTTTTCCTTTAACTGTGTGTTTTTTTGCCGAAAAAGTGTTTTTTTGTCGAAAAACAATTATTTTAGGAACGAGTGAGTATTATTTCTTTGAGGAACCGCTATATGTTAGTTTTGTTATTTATTATTGGGTGAAAGTCAGAAAATAACAACTTACTATAAAAAATGTACCGTCTTGAAACACTTACTTTTTTATTATTAAATACACCAATGTACTTTCAAATTTTATCTTGACTTGAAACACTTTATATACCGTTAGTCATCATGTGGCAATATTAGTCCATTTAGTCAACGAACGTTTGCAAAGTTAGTCATTTTATACTAACGGTTGTTTTTAATTAACCAAAAATTTGGTTTTTCTTACGTTTTCATACGTTTTTATATTTATTCATCCGTTTTTATACATTTTAGTTTGTTTTTACATAAATTCGTCCGATTTTTTACGTTTTCGTCCGTTTTTACGCGAATTCTTATTTGGTTATTTATGATTTTCAAACTTTGAACATTCAATGAAAGCGAAGTTTGTCTATACGCTGGAGATAATTTGTCAAATCTTAATGGTCAAAAGTCAATAGTCTTTGCAATAATGCAAAAACAGACCACCATGGCTCCATACATTAAACATAACACAAGAACACCACACACATCCACATCTATCTATGCAAGGACATTAGATAGAACAAGTAATCTTTATAAATATCCCACGACATAAATATAAATATACTGATATATAAAAAGACATAATTGATTTCAATACAACAAAAACGACCATCTTTTGGATTTATACAATAATATTCCAGCCATAATGTACCTAATTTCACTTATAAGCTTAAAAGCAATATGTAATATCACCGATATATGCAGCTTTACAATCATTATCATCATATATTAAGATTTTCCTTATAAGATATTAACACGATCTGCACACTTCTATATTGAAGTAAACACCAGACTAATCAATAATATAAGAAAACTTTGTAAAATAGCTAGTACATATAATACCGTGTACATACAAAAAAAAAAATTCATGAATAATGATGTAATTAGGGATGAGCATAGGTCCGGAACCGGAACCGATGGATCCGAGAGCCGAATTTTGTGAAAAGTAGGAATCGAGAACCAAACCGAGTATAATTTTTGGGTCCGATTCTTTGGGTCTACCCGGATACCGATTTTTATTTATTTATTTATTTTTATTTTTTTAAGTAAATAAAAAAAATAAAATCACGCACTAATGAATTAAGCCTTTAAAAAAACAAAAAATAAATGATTTTTTTTAAGCATTTACAACCATTTACGTTTAAACAAATAACATTTAAAAATTAAATTATAAGCTCTAATAAACAATCATTATATAATTTTACATATTCATATTTTAACAAAATAATAAAAGGTTTTCCTTCTCATTTCTTTTCACAAATCGTCCCTTTAGCGCTACGGTTAAGAATGTTGGAACCTCTGTCCAAGTAAAATCCAAACCAACGTCAAAAAGTAACATTACTAGATACTGATCGGGATCCTCACTTGTTCAAATGGAATTTGTATCATATGCCACTATTTTGGGTGTACATGTTACCTCTTTACCTCGTTTATGTGTATTACTACTTTGCTCTCAAAATTGAAACCAACACTTTAACACTTAATATCGATCAACGTGTTATTTTGTGTTTGGTCTTGTAACATCTACTTGCATCTAATGCGCTTGACATGCATTGAAACTTCAAATTTAATCCACAACATTGTTTTTTATTCATGAACTCAACTTGTTATCGAGTAATAATGTACAATTATATAGTTAAGTTTCACTATTAACTTAAGCAGTTTACTTTTACTAGACAACAAAGTTGTCACTCAAAAGTTCCCTTTAATAATGCACATATTTTGTCACAAGTAAAAGCCATGTGAATATGAAATTAGTGCTATCTTATTGGGTCTGCCTTTGATTCGTATATTATTTTTTGAATTCTGATGTTACTTTTGTTTTTGTGGTAGGTCAGTTACTTTCTTAGTAATGTTTGCTTTATCACTTTATAAAAAATGACTTTTTCTTTACTAACAGGAAAAAAAGATGGTTTAATTTTGGTCACATGTCTTTTGCTATCACTATATTTTATTGCATTGCAAAAAAAATAAATAAATAAATAAAAAAGTAATATTACTACTAGAATTGGGATTTTAATAGTCAAGAAACACATTTAGCCACGATCAAAGTCGTGGTTAAAAGTCTACTAAATGACAAAATAAACGATTTTCAACATTTGACTATGGGAACCACTTTTAACGACGACAATGTCATCGCTAAAACTTTTCCAAACTTTGACAATGACTTTTAATGCAAAATTTGGTAAAAAAAAATGAAGTGGAACTTTCTCAGCCCTGGCACTGGGGACGAAGCGTAGAGGTCACTTTAGCTTGTTGTACCAGAGTGGTTCATCGTCAAAAGAACAAAAATAGCATGTAGAATTTCCTATTGATTTGTCTAGGGGATGGGATGTAAAAATGACATGTAGAATTTCCTATTCATTTTTTAGGTTAGTTTCTTTATTTTACAGCTTGGGGAGTGTCTTGAGTTCTTTGTTTGGATGTGTTGGGGTTTAATGGTCTTAGAAAACGTTTTTCATATAAAGTAAATATAAGACAAGCACATATATTTACTCAAAGATAAGCGGAGGCATACGAAAAACCACCAAACCGGATCCTTATGTTTATATTATTTATCTACAGATAATAAAAATACATGTACCTTATTAGCTTGGTATGATCAAGAAACCTTTATAATTAAAAGGTGATTATACTCTATAGTTGATCCACACTACACACACGCAATACCTAAGGAATGGTGGTCCTAACACTAATTGAGTAAATGCATTTTCGTCCTTGATCAAAGCAAGATAAAAGTCAAAATCCGAAAACCCTAAGAGGGTGTTTGTTTCGATTAGCCACAAGAGAGGGAGAGGAGAAGAGAGATTTGTTATTGTGTGTTATTCGATTCTAGGATTAGGCATTTGTATTTATACTAAATCCTAATATCCTAGAATCTTCTTAACTTGATCAGCAAGTTAAGCAAAAGCTTATTTTTCCCTCCCTTGGTCGACTACCTTAAGGGGTAGATTAGGACTTTCCTAATCATTGATTTGTTAGTTTATTTATCAATTTAATACTAATAAACGACTAATAATTTTTCTAACCTATTATTTATTTATACTCTATATAATAAATACTTTAGTTAAAATGACTTATAAATCATTTTAGGTGTTAATATAATATAAATACATTTTTTATATTATAACTTTAGGTATCTAAGTGTATTTGTGTATTGCCTTATAGGCCCACATATACTTAGCCATATAATTACGTAATCTGTCTTGAGCATATTCCATCAGGTTGTCTGGGGTGGGGTATGCCCCTTCATTTATGTTTACTTCAGGGCTTCTCCTCGATCGATGATTTCCATAATTTTTTGAGAAAGAAAAACCAGTTTGGTAGAGCTGGGGTAGAGAAGCAATCAACAGAATGGCTCCCTATTGTTCACATGTGAAGGCACTAGCTACATGTTGGTATATTTCGTGCTTTCCTAGGTGCGCATCTCCATCTACTAAAAGTAGGGGTGGTAGCAGATTAGGTCATTCGTAACCAGAGCAATAAATGATGCTACGACATAAACTAAAGTTATACGTGGCAGCCCCTAAAGGCGTAATTGATAGGTTTTGTTTTATTTGCCCATCTGAGTCGTCCCGTACTCCAAAAAGAAGAGGTGAGGTCCGGAAAGTGGATAGATCTAACTGGGCAAGGAGGCAATGTAAATTAGTTATTGAAAGTGTTGTAATGTGCTTTACCTATGGTACCTAACAAGTCTTTCTTTTCGATAAGTAAGAATATATTGCATTAATTTCTTCTTCCTTCTTACGATAAAATATACCGAGGTAAGCTAGGAAATCCCCTTTCGATAGACAGGTGGCAACTTGACCTCTAAGTAAGGAGAAGAACACTCATGCCCAATCAAACACTACAATCACGAAAAGACAGTCTTTGCTAAAAGTGTAAAATCATTAATTTTTTTTTGAAAGGTGAATTTCAACATAGAAACGACCACCTTCGCGGAAAGCGAAGGCCCCATCGCCACCCCGCCAGACTATGTTGTCTGAACCGGGTCCACGCTGATCTCAGGTGGTAACGGGTTTCCCCCGGAAACCGTACTGCCTCCACACAAGTTTACCTTGCTGGAGAAACAGCCGGATGAAAACTGGGCCATGCTCAAGATTTGAACCCCCGCAACATGTGGCTCAAGGGTTCAAATCCATCATTGCAATATATCTCCGGAACAATATGGTCTACAAGTGGACCACAAGTGAGGACTTCCCGGGTGGTCACCCACCCGGTACTACTCCCACTTGTGGCTCGCTTAACAAGTTAAGCCCCACCCACTAGACCATAAGTCCTTTGATGTAAAATCATTAATTTAGTATGATGATTGGGAGGGAAATAAATAAAAAATGTTAAAATCTTTAGCCATGAAATAAGTACCGGCTAAAAGAATATATATATATATATATATATATATATATATATATATATATATATATATATATATATATATATATATATATATATATATATATATCATTCTATTGTTAATTCGTTAAAGGTTACAAAATATTATAAAACTAAAATTATCTTTAGTGTAAACAAAATCGTCGCAAAAATTAAAAATATAATATTTTTGGCAAAACTAAATTTGCATCCAAAATTTTGGCTCGAAAATGTTTTCCTGCTCAACCGTTAGCGACTACACATCATGGCTAAAGATTTAATACAAAATAACATATTCAATTAATATTTAAAATGAAATATAATTAGTTACTATATATACATTTTAAATAAAAAACACATTTTTGGTATACGCAAACTAAATTTATTTATTTTAAAAATTCTATTAATATTTTTCTCGGATTAAATCGTTGAAAAGTTAATAACAAGTTTAACTTGTATTCGTCATGTTTGTTACAAAATAATGCGAGTCATATAAATCTTGTTAACGATAATCCGGATTATATGTATGGTATACGGAACAATATACATACTATGAGATTATACATGTGATCTTGCATAATATCAAACGGTAATTAAGTGGTAGCTGATTACCGGGATTATACCTTTTGATCACGTAAGTCAGGTTAATGAAAATCAGGATATAAAGATAGTTGCTTAATAAGTTGCTTAATACGCTTAGCTTGAATAGTATCGGATGTGATAAACATGTTTACTAGGATGATTTTTTTTAGAGTATACTTCACTTTTTATTTGTATCATCAATATACTTTGAACGCTTGCTCAAGGCATGCAATCAATGAAATGTAATGATTCATTTACAAAAAACATTAAGCGATAATGAATATGTGATCTTCAATAATACATGATGGTGATTAATTAGCTAGTAAGAGAACCATGAACACATAGGATGTTCACGCAAGTGGTGATAATGATTGAATGGTAATGATGCTTGATTCTATACAACAATAAACCACACTCTATATTGTAATAACGAGAACCGTGATCGCACAGGATGTTCACACAAGTCATGTTAATAATGCTTAGTCTATATAATAATAAACTATATTCGATATTGTGATATTATGAATAATAAACCACAGTCTATATTATAATACATGCCCTCTATAGGTTTTACATAAATAGTTTCGGAAGTGAGAACACTTGCTCAAATGACTTAAAATAGAATATAGTCTTAGGATGTCACCTTGTATATGGGTTGTCAATACAATCGATTTAATAGAAAGACACCGTGATAGGTCGGGGTTACTTGATCATTGGTCTCGAATAATCAACACTTGCACAATGTCATACTATTTGATATAGAGGAATCATTGCATTTCATAGGTGATGTTCACACAAGTTAAGTTATTAATGATTGATGTTAATCATACTTGATTCTATACTATACACTAAATTGTGATAAACATGAATAGCCATGACTTTCTGGCTTCTAGCCATGACTTCGGGTTGTGTCTAAAAGGCCCGATTATTGTAGTACGTTGTGTTCTTTTTGGGAAATGTAAATGAGGATGAGTAAAAGATATTAGGAATGGGTTCAAAGCCACCTCCCTAGCTTGGTTGCGAAAAACCAATATATTGGGATTTGATACCGCTATTTGATTGTCGTGTCAATGTACTAGACGTTCTTATCATTCCAATCACAATTCCCCTAGACCAAAGTACCAAACATGCCTTAAGTGTATGTACTTTGGCTTCTATCGTAATAACTTTTTAGATTCGCGGAATGCTCTATATACATAAACTTAATAAAAAACATTTTAAACAAACGATGTGTCATTGTAACTATTACATCTATTGGGAAATTAAAAGAAGAGAAGTAATCTTCAAAGTTAAATTTATCATGCCACGTCATTTTGTGATAAACTTTTTGTAAAATTTATGTGGATATAACATTTCTTCATAAAATCATATTCATATTTTCAATACTAATTTTCTCCAAGTGTTTTTTCTAAGCTTCTAGAACTTTGGACACAACCATCTTTTATGGTCAAATATACTCGCTTTGCCAGTCTCTTTTGTCTAAAACACATGCCATCCCCTTTCATAGTTCATACCACATATCTCATTTACGCATATTTTTTGTTGTGTTCGAGATTGTTCATATGTATTATTTAAAGGAATATTATAGTTTTTTTGTCATTTATCTTTCAGTTTTATTTTGTATGTTTTGTTGTAATTAGGCCTTGATGGGTTTTTATTTTCTTGAGTCCCGTTTTTTTAATCGTCTCAATTAAAGAAGTTGAATGTTTTTGTTTGTATTATTTCTTTTTTGTTGTGGTAATATATTGCTTGCTTTCTAAAAAAAGAATAATGTAAGCGTCTTTCAAAATTTTTTTTTCTAGATGTTGATACTCGCTAATAGATATTAGTGATGTTTCATTTATAAAGCAATACATACGCAATCACCAAATTTCTTTTTACCGTTTATGGAAGTTTCATTGCACAAGTCTTTTAATGTTAATATAACTAGTTATAATGCCTGCGCACGCGCGGGTTTTTTAAAAAAAATTTTGAATCATATATTTTTATTTATTAAAAAACAAATAAATTAATCTTTGTTTTGTTTAATTTAGGATGTTTCATTATAGTTTTTTTATTATTAAAGATAATTATTTAGAAATTTTAATCCTATTATTAATTGAATCTTATCTATATTTTTTGTATTTATCTTCTACTTGTGTTATGAATAAATATAAAATATTACCTAATAAGAAAATAATTTTTTTTTTGAAATAAAATTATTACTAAATAAAGTATGAATGCATTTTTTTAAAATGGAAAATTCCCAATAGGAATTTTGTTGTATTATATAAAAGATAACGCAAAAACTTACACAGCACAACCACATATACAAAACGCACTAAACACGTTTATATGATTACCTATTCACCACCAACCTACCTCCACTCCTTTTTACCAAACGCCCTTTTTAGTATAATGATTATTCATGAATAGTTGAATACAGAAACATGAGGTTCCCACTTTGCTCAGCTTTAAGTCAAAAAGCAGTTGTCGTCTTTACAATAATGCAAAAAGTAGAGCTCCATCATTAAAGATAACAAGGAACCCCACACGCTTATTCACATTTTCTATATATACTTTTATGTATATCACCCAAACACTCCTTCACTTCTTTTTTTTAACAACCTACACGGCTCCACATCCTTTTTTGTTCAGATCATAAACAAACAGATACATACATACATACATGATGTCTTCAGTCAATCATGATGACCTTGCTCACTTAAAATTCCCCCTTGAAAATGTTTATATAATAATGCAAAAACTTAGACAGCACAACCACATATTACCAGTTCACCACCAACCTACCTCCACTTCTTCTCTCAGTATATCTCGTGAAAAGTACTCCTTGGTATCATGTTGCAACCCAAACGACCTTTTTAGTATAATGACTATTCATGAGTACAGAAACATGATGTTCCCACCCGATGATGACTTTGCTCAGCTTTAAGTCAAAAAGCAATTGCCTTTACAATAATGCAAAAAGTAGAGCTCCATGATTAAAGATAACAAGGAACCCCACACGCTTATCCACATCTTTCTATATATACAAACACAAACAGAACAGATTTTTATGTATATCACCCAAACACTCCTTCACTTCTTTTTTGTAACAACCCACACTCCCTTTTTTGTTCAGATAAACAAACAGATACATACGTGATGTCTTCAGTCAATCATGATGACTTCGCTCACTTAAAAATCCCCCTTGCAGATGTACTAACCGCCACCGACAACTTTGATGATGAAAACCTCGTCGGAGATGATGCATATGAAAAGTATTACAAAGGACAGCTCTTGTGGTCCGGTGAGTTAATGAATATCTACGCTGGGAGGTTAAATAAAGAACGGTTTGATGGAGACCAACAGTTTTGGATGGAGGTTTCCTTGCTCTCTAGTCTCAAGCATAAGAATTTGGTTTCTTTTGTTGGGTTTTGTGATGATAATGACGAGAAGGTCACCATTATCAGGCGTGAGACCAGAGAAAGTCTTCAATGTCATCTAAGGGACCCGATGTTGTTGACATGGGTGAGAAGATTGGAGATATCAGTCGGTGTTGCGCAAGCATTGAGCTACATTCATTATGACGAGTCACGTGAATTTAGCGTAATACACCGCAACATCGAAAGTGGATTGATTTATTTATATGATGACTGGGAGCCCAAGTTAGGTGATTTTATAAATTCGATGAAGATCAAAGCATCTGAAAGGCACAATTCTTTCAAAACTGATAAAGTATGGAGTAAGGATGGGTATACAGACCCAACATATTTAGAGACTAAAAGTGCACACCACAAGTCTGATATGTACTCCTTTGGGATTGTAATGTTTGAGCTACTGTGTGGCAGGAAATCAGTAATAGCCAACGACCATAATAAGTATTTGGCTCCGGTGGCCATTACCCATTACCGTGAGAAAAAACTCAGCAAAATAATTGATTGGGGTCTATGGAGACAAATGGACTCGCAGTCATTCAACATGTTCGCTGAAATAGCGTACGACTGCTTGAAAGAAGAACGATCACAACGCCCAGATATAGATGAGATTGTCCCAAGACTTGTGAAAGCGTTGGAACTCGCACGTGAAAACATGCCTGTAAGACCTCTTCTTTATACACCTTCAATTCAGTACATCAGTTTGCACGTTAGCTAGATCCCATAATTAAACCTGATTATAGATAATTAATAGCAACTTGATATGATGTCTTCCACTGCTGGACCTCACTGTATATGACTTCCCAATATATGCATATATGCTAATACAAAGCAAGTTAAGATTTTTCAAGGTGACCAAAAAGACCATATCTGCTCAGTTCTTATATCCCTCTTTTGCTTACATGCATGCATGTAGTATAAGGTTAATAAGTTTATATTTTATCAACAATTAGTCACATACTGATCAATAAATAAATGATAGCGAGAATTTTATATATATCCAAATTTTGTAACCATTTTTGACACATGAAGTATGTGATAGAAACGTTTTACGTATTTTGTGGGTGATTAACGTAATTGAAATTCATGTTATGTACCAATATTTTAATTTATTTAAATAAACAATGAATTATATAAAAACAAAGGGCTTAGCAACTAGCTTAAAGCACAAAAAACGCAGGTGTTGTGATTGGAACTTGGGTGAAAAGCTTTAAGAAACTTTGATAAAAACAAATTTGCCACTCGGCCACTAGATTGTTAGTTTTTACACTTAAGGGCAAACCGATAAAAGTAAGACATTTTAGTATTTGCTTACCTGTATCTTTATAAAAAAGATTACAAGTTTGTACAAAATTTGATATATAAACTAAATGTTGTTGGCCATAAAATTTCTAATTTTTTTTATACCAATATAGCTGTACATACTTGATATATTGACCAAATTAATTGTACTTAAATCATATGCGCAAGGACAATCAATATTTTCTATAAAGGTATAGTAGGAGCGAATTGAAGATATTATTGTCTTACTTTTGACAAAATCGTAGTGAAAGGGTGTATCATGTATGATGTGCGACTATTTATACTTCAAAATTCCCTTTTAATAAAAATTGCACGTTCGAGATTTCAACTTTTTTTTTATGGATAAAATGATATTTACCACGGTAAATTTTTAAAAACATGTAATTGGGAGTTTTGAATGAGCTATAGTGGTGTTCTCAGTAAAAAAAATAACCAAATTAGCCTACATATATAATAATACCATACCGAATGGGCTTGCAGGTAGACCAATAGAAACCCAAAAGAAACTAATGAAATGACCACAAAGTAAAACTATCATGTATCATGAGCCAGGAGCCCAAGTGACACTTTGATATGCCAAAAATGTCTTATGCAATCTTCATATACAAAATGCAATGTAACAACAACTAACAACACGAGGCATAAAGACAAAATACAATGTAGCACAAACCAAACTATTAAGAAACTCTAAAGTCATTATATGAATAATAAGATAGTAAAATTTATACAAGTGTTGCATGGTGAAAATAACGAACCTATTATCGTTTAGTTTAAAATTGACTTTTAGGGCCATTCAACCCCTAAATTCGAATTTTGCAATTAATTGATTGAAAACACAAATCAATTTGATATTAGAATTTAGTTATAGATAATAAATGTAATTAAATTAACTCACTAAAACTTAAGAACAGACGTCGCATGTTAATTTTATTATCGATCAGTAGTTGTTAAGGATTTTGAATTATGATATTTGAAATAGAGGAGTATAGAGCTCGGGCCGAAAAAAGCCCGGGCTTTTATAATTCAAAAAGCCCGGGCCTTAAAAAACTGGGTCGAGTTAAGCCCGACCCTAGCCAAAATATTAGGCCTAAATAATAATGTTGTTATAATTTAATCATTCATTTCTAAATAATAATTTTGTTGTATGTTATTATATAAAAATAACACATAATTTAGGGCTTTTTTTTTGGAAAACACTAGGGCATTTTTCTATAAAAAGTTTGGGCTTTTTGGCTTTTTAACGGGTTTTTCAAAAGCCCCCGCTTTTGACGTGCTATGGGCTTAGCCCGAGTTGTTGATGGGCTTTAGGCTTAGCCCGGGCCGGATGACCGGGCTTTGGTGGAAAATATAAGGACCATTTAGGCCTATTGGGTCATATCGGGCTTCGGGTCGGGCTTTTTCGGGCGTTTTTTGGGTCGGGCCTAAGCCCGAGCTCGGGCTTTCTAATTCGAAATATTAATAAGCATAGCAAATCTTGTAGATCTATATTTTAGAAATGAAGATGTTTGGCGGAAGTTGACTATATTTTTATACACGATGGAAATAATTAAATAGTACCAAGACTTTATCACTAATACCTGTACAGCAAGATACTTTCCAACATCTTCATGTGTTTCATTCACAAGTTGGACAATCATCTTGATATTCAACCCTTGCATACATCTCAAACTTCAGAATACTATCAACATCTCTACTAGTTTTGTTTTTTTTATACTAGTATCAACCATGAGCTTTTTTTTAGTAAGTCAACATTTATTAAGGACCAACCAAAAACAAGATACAAAAGAAATGGCAATCCACCTTCTTAACAAGAAAATTAAAAAGGACGATCCCCAAACGAAAGAAAACAAGAAAAAGCAAAACCACAAGGAAATACATAACAGAAACTAAAATATAAAGCTGACCCAAACAAGGACCTGCACTAAGACTATCCCACTAGGCCTGAGCTATAAAACCTACGAAAACCAAAACACAACTGAATCTAAATTGGGCCGCATAACATTGACCACAAGAGAATGACAGCAAGGACCAAAAAGATACACATCAGTTGTCGGACACACCCACTAACAACCACTGTGCACTAATCATCCCTTACAGCATACCACAAAGACTGCCCACTGTCAAACGAATACACAAGAAGCTGATGTAGCAGCAGACACATAAACCTCGTATATAGACAAGAAGCTGATGTAGCAGCACACACATAAACCTTGTATCTTTCACTGAAGCAGACCTGCACCGCATTTCTGAACAACCAGAACACACTCGGCAAAATCAAGCTGTACCACACTGTAGCATTCAAAAATTACATATTATAAGTCCTTACTGTAACCGAATATTTTGCGGATCCCTTAACCAAAGTTGCCAATCAATCAGTTTATATTTGTTTGATCTTCTCACCATCCATTCGTAACTTTTGAGTTGTATATCAACCATGAGCTGATACAACGTATTTCGGAAAGTTATAAAACACAAAAGGATAGTTCTTCACTTTCATAGTCAACAGTTTGGCTTTTAAACTTTCCAATACAACATCAAACAATGTCTCTCCATTCCTTTGAACATTCTAAAAAATCCTCCAATTCCTGTTTTGCCAAATACCAAATAAAGTATCCCGCAGCAGCTACAAAAACATGTCTTGGGAAACAATTTCAAACTTCAGATGACCAAATATCAACATCAAACAATAAAGTATAATGCCAAATTAAACAATTTAGTATTACACAAAGCACATGCCATAGTTTTTTTTTCTAGATACCACTTTATGAACATATCTATGTAGGCAACCTGCCCTTAATTGTCATCTGCAAGACAAAAACATATCTTTGAATGCAATAAGGGAACCAAACAAGACAATTCCAATCTGTAGTATCCTATCAAAACTGCATCGGTGGACAAAGAGCATGTAATAGCCTAAAATGGACGAACTCCACTCACCACTATGCAAAGTATATATGTCACCCATGTAGTAACATACTTACACCATCTGATTATGGACCAAAATATGATTTGAAAACACCTCAGGAGCAAATTTAACTGCACTATCCAAGACTTTATCTCAATATGAAATCACTAACAAGCATCACTTACTGGACTTTTTAGGTAATCTAGAAACCAAGCTAGTGTAGGACAACCTGAAGAACCAAAACATTTCAAATTTATAAGACCATACACTTCCTAATTATAAAAGGATCTTATCCAAATTTTTATCCACAAACATAACTTGATAATAGCTATAAAGTAGAAAATATATACTGATTTAGACTCAAATTTAAGATCAATATAAACTACAAGGCAAGTATATACTGCAACACGTGTTTGAAAAGGTTCAGAAATTTCATAAAACATGTTGTAGGCACTTCATCAAACTCTCTTATTGTGTTATCTTGTGTATTAATTCACGTTTTTACTTGATAAACAGATAATCTCTTCGCTTAAAGACGACCTCGCTCACCTCAAAATCCCCCTTGCAAAGATACTATCTGCCACCAACAACTTTGACAGACGCTGGGGACAACTCTCGTGGTCTGACGACTTGATTGATTTTGAATGTGAACGGATGTGGATAAACGAACAAGAGTTTTGGATGGAGGTTTCATTGCTTTCTAGTCTCAAGCATAAAAATCTGTCTTCATTAGTTGGGTTTTGTGATGAGAATGATAAGAAAATCATCATTACTAGGCGTGAAAAGAGGGGAAGACTCAACAATTATCTATGTGACCCAATGTTGTTGACATGGGTGAAAAGATTGGAGGTATCTGTGGGCATTGCACATGCATTGAGTTACATTCATTATGACAAGTCACGCGATTTTAGTGTTATACACCGGAATATCAGCAGTGAAGCAGTTCAACTGAATCAAGACTGGGAACCCAAGTTATCTAAATTTCAGCATTCCATGAAGATTAAAGCATCTGAAAGACACCATTCTTTTCATACTTATTCAGTTAATTGGTCTATGGAGGGGTATACAGACCCAACATATGAAAAGACTAAGAGTGTGAACCACAAGTTAGATATCTACTCCTTTGGGATAGTATTGTTTGAACTACTTTGTGGTAGGGAATCAGTAATTGATGATGCGGATAATAAGTATTTGGCTCCGGTGGCAGTTTTTCATTTTAGAGAGAAAATACTCGATGATATAATTGATCCAAAACTACGGAAACAAATGGATCCGCGATCATTGAACATTTTTGCAGAAATAGCATATGAGTGCTTGAGTGAAGAACAATCGCAACGCCCAAATATGGATCAGATTGTCGCAAGACTTGAGAAAGCGTTGGAACTTCAATTGGAATGTGAAAATGCTGTAAGATGGTTTTTTCTCTTTATCTTTCTATCACAATAACTACTCTGTAATACGAGTAACGTTTATTTACTTATTGATTTATTTGTTGCCATTGATGTTATAGGAACACTCTTCACTTGTGGCCAAAGGTGGAGAGACATCATCCAGTCATGAGAAGGTAATTAATATTCTTATTAGCTCTTGTTGTCACCCATTGAAATCTTTAAAAAAGAGGAAAATGTCAAAACAAAAGAATGGATAAAAGAAAGATGCGAGTAGAGAAGGGGCAGAATCATTTGTACTTGTACATACAAATAATTCTTTTCCGGTTAACATTTTGAGTACAAATAAATACACTCCATTAACATGTCAATTCCTTAAACTGGTATATTTGTCTTAAAGGTAGTGGTTATGGTTAAATTGAGGTTCAATTTATATATGCAAACTCATTTCCATGTTGACCGAAAAGCATGTATGCCAACAATTTTTGCATAATCTAACTTTTCTTCAGAATGATACAGAAGATCCCCTCTTATGCTTACTTCGCTCTTCACCATATTTTCCTTTTGATAACTGCTAAAAATGAATGATTAACCTCAAGTGTTCCGCGCTGTGAATTCTTAATGTTGTCTTCTTTGGTACATATAGGGATCAAAGAGTCACTTCATACCCCCAGGCGTTGAATCCCATTTAAGCAAAAAGACAATGTCTTCCATTGAATACAATTACGAACTCAGATATAAAGATATAAATCAAGCAACTCAAAACTTTGCTCCTGAGAATATCATTAAAAACACAGAGGCTGGATGGGTTTACCATGGCCGTATGGAGCATTTCGGACAGTATATTGATATTGTTGCATGGGTGATCCCTGGTGTCAATAATGAAGATTTGATCGAAAAGTTTAAGATGAAGGTGAGGATGCTTTCTAGTCTCAAACCTAAGAATCTAGTGTCTTTTATCGGGTTTTGTGTAGATTGGGACTATGTAGATGATGATAAGTGGGTTGACCTGATTATCATATACAAGAGGAGGCCAATGGAAGTCTCAACAAATATCTAAGTGGCAAGACCCTCACATGGACGCAAAGGTTGAAGATATGTATTGGCGTTGCAAATGCATTGAGTTACATCCATTATGATGTTGGCCGCGATTTTAGTGTCATACATTGCAACATCAGGAGCTCGAAAATTTTACTAGATGACAAATGGGAACCCAAGTTATCTGGTTTTGAAATTTTGTTGAAAAATACAGTAGCTCGGAGGCATCGTCTTCTTCTTACTCGTGATATTATTGAGAATGTATACCTGGACCCAAAATATAAAAAGACTGGCGGTATGACTCACAAGTCAGATGTGTATTCTTTTGGTGTTGTATTATTCGAAGTCTTGTGTGGAAGGAGTGCAGTTCTTCCATATGAAGAGTTGGAAGAGGGGTTATTAAGTCAACTCGCCAAATCTCATTTGGATGATATGATCGATCCACATCTACGAAAACAGATGGACACAGAATCATTCAAAATCTTCTCAGAAACAGCATATTACTGCATACAAGAGGAACGGACGAAGCGTCCACATATAGATCAGGTTGTCAAAAGACTTGAGAAAGCTTTGGAACATCAGTGGAGACATGAAAATCCAGTTGAGAGTACATCGCTCAATCGCTTGAAGGTACATAATTTATTTACTTAAACTTTTAATTTAAGGCCGATTATCCTTATTAATAAACAAGAGTTATTCTATGTTACCAACTGTTATCGTCTAGTTTAACCATATAACCATTACTCCACTATCTATCCTCACTACAAATGCCAGTACATTTCTTGTCAAGTATCAAAAAATTATAACCATACTAAAACGTTTATGTGATTTTGATTTTACATTCTTATAATTTTTTAACATTGTATTTTATATTTCTTAGAATATAATTCATAGAACTAAATAATATTATATAAAACAAAGAATTTGATGATAAATGTGGTGGACGAGAGTTACGTGGCCGCACTTCGCTATGGAACATGATTGCATAATAATTTTATCAGAAAAGATATATTATTATGGTGCATAACTTTATAATTGTGGTTTATAAATGATTCAAAGTTGAAATTTTTAAAAATTTGAGCTAAGCTTGTAATAAAAATATGTAGTACGTACACTTCCAATATATACCCAAAAAATAATTGATTATCTGAACAAATGTAACCATGATGGCACGATCTTCGTTATATTAAACTAAGGTTGTGTTTGAATTCGACTTAATATAAAAAAAAAAAAAAAAAAAAAAAAAAAAAAGAAGCTGAAGTCATTAAATAATATGAATACTGTTTGTTTGTAACTTAATAGAGAAAAATAACTAAAAATATTAAATAATAGAACTGATGGTATCTGCATTAAATTACCTTTTAATTAAAAATTAGTTAATAAAAGAAATTAACAAACAAGCCTTAAGGTAGTTTGAAAACTTATTGATATGATTTTATAGCTTCATATTTATAAATGATTTTTTTATATAAGTTAATAACATGAGAAAGAAGTTAATATGATAAATCCTTTCCAAGAGGCTAATTTCTCAAGATGTACTTGTAAATATTTTAAATAAGTTAATATTAGTATTTTCAAAGAAGTAATTGTCAGAATCTTATATAAATATACACATACATACATCTTATTCACTTTATTTTGTCTAATAATTGGAAAACATAAAGTCATAAACGATTAATAGTAAAAGAGTATTAAAAAAAAGACTAAAAAAAAGATCGATTTGAGGTTAGAACTGTTGACCGCCTAAGCTACAACAACAACTGATTATGTACTCCATTATTAAATTATATATCCTTAGCTTAATGGCTTAGCTTATGAATAGCGAAACTTGGTCCGATCAAAAGTCTGAAGTTAATTAAAATTATGTCTAAGAGATTTGAACTAGTGACCTTAAGCATGAAATAGATAATTAAAAGTTATGTTCGATGACCACTTTGTTCCGGTGCGTAACGGCACGTCATCGTGGCTACGCTTGTGATTTTCGTATGCTTTTCTTAGTAAATGGATTGTATTCTTAAATTCAAGCCTCTTTATTCCAAACTTCTCTCCTTTTTTTTTTTATTTCATTACTTAAATCAAAAAGTCTTAAATCACACATACCCTAAGAGTTTGTCATCTAAAAGCTAAGAGAACTTTGATATAAATAAAATAAAATAAAAAATAACCCTTTAACCAATAGCATAACAAGATCCCCTACCCAATCCTTGTCAACCAATAAATGACACTGTGTTCATAAGTTTTAATATTAAAGAAAAGTAAATGAATTTAAAGTAAACATTTTTCTCTCAAAACTGGGAGGAACACTTTACTTATAAAATCGACAAAATAACACTACTTTTCATACAATTTCATATTTTTTCCTCCTTAAGTACTACTCGAGAACACAACATCTTTTGTTTCCTTTTCATTTTCTTACTTAACTCTAACTCAAGAACACAGTGTTAAAAGTAAAATTTGTTCTCCCCAATTATAGCTAACTCAACTATCTAAAGAAAACAATAAAAATTATAGATACAAACTTGATATCGTTTCATACATTTATAGAACTTACAACAAAAGAACACTCAATAAAAAGATACTATTTTTTTAATTATAGTCTAAATTTTTATTTTGGGATGTCCGAAAATAGTTTTTCACTTCTAATTTTAACTAATCAGAAAAGATCTTAATTGGTATATATATATATATATATATATATATATATATATATATATATATATATTTTGATTGGTTGCAATTGGTAATAATCCTACTTTTGTTAACTTTTTTTTTTTTTTTTTTTTCTTTTGGTGATGATAATTTTGAGACGAAGAGATTGATATGGTTAAAATAATTAATTAATGATAATGTGATATGTAACACCCCCAATTCATGGTTGCAGCGGAATTCGAACTGGGTGTTACTCGACGGCACAATAGTCACAATAATAGAAAACGAACTCCAATTGAGTCGTTTTAAAAGATTTATCATTCAAATTGTATCAATATCAGAGATTTACAAAATGAGGTCCCAAATGGTTCCATGTTTACAATGTATAATAAATGAGTTTTTGAATGATAATAAAATTTATAGCCCTCTTGAGTATCCGTGCCCTTCCGTGCCATCCTTGATCGTCATGAACCTGAAATACATGCTTGAGAGGTCAACACAAAGGTTGAGTGATATTCATAGAGTTTGTTTAATCGTTTGAACACAATATGTTGGTAGTGTGAGCTGTAGACTCACACCAATGTTTGGAAACAAAACAGGTAGGCTACGTTATTATACGCCAATAAAATGTATTATACACTAATCTTATGACACCATAACGTTAACGTGTACCAATATCGATCGGCAGATTTATCCCGGTAGGTACTTTGCTAACATACCTAAATCTCAAATATTAATGCATTTGTTTGAACTTAGTCAATACAAATGGGATTCGTCAATCCCAATAGGCCTATTCACAATATTTGCGCTCACTATTGCTAGTGATTAAATGGTTCATAATAAGGGATCTCGGTTTAGCAAGGTTGTTACTTAGTGATAATAAAACATAGTCGAATAGCATACAGTAGAAAGCATTGTGTTCGAGTAGAAAATAATAGCATGTATTCCCCCCAAGGGTTTGTAAAACATTGAAGTAATGTAAAGTGGGGCTATGAACTCACCTTAAGTAAGATAGCAAGTAATGAATGTAACGGTTGAATCGTGAAGGTTTCTACGAGCAACCTATAATCGAATGTTGCGACTTAGGATCGGAGTAATGTCTAAGGAAACATAAACACGCCAATATATATATCTTGCATTTAGTCCATGATGTGGTATGATGTATAGTATAAGTCTTTGAAAGAAAGATTCATGAAACATGTATGTTTTGGTATATCGTTTACTACCGTTCGGGCCGACATAATTCAGAAGTCATGTTAGTAAGCGTTCGAGGAGCCAAGACACTTTAACTCGTAAATCCACAACTCAACTCGACGGCTTACATAATGAACTCCTCACATGAGGCTCCCTACTATTGTAGTAGTTGATGAAATATATAGATATAAGTTTTGATCCGAAAGGTTACATGTCCGATATTTGAATAAACTTAGGAAAGTTTATTTGTACATGAAGATTGTTATTAGGGATAGTTTCATAAGTCTTGAATGACCATTTTCTCTTGGTAATATCTCATGGTTTCCTTTTAAGTGAAGTAGATCCAAATTGCTTGTTCAAGTTATCGCCTAATTCATTGTTTCATGTTTACGCCTATGTAAGTTGGTATGATCATTTCGTCATGGCCTAGCCATGACCTTTGGTCCTTGTTCCAAGGTCATGAGACCCAACCTTGGCTCTAGCCATGGTGGTGGTCTTGTTTATAGGTCATAATAACTCTTGTTCCTTTTAAAGTATAACCATAACTTAGTGACTTATTATATGTAAATAGCTGTTAAGAAATTGTGAAATATCTTACTCAGAAAGTGTTTTCAAGGCTCGAGCCTCTTTGTTCCTGAAGGAAAACGTGATTCCGGACAACTTTCCTGTTTTAACTTTTTCATGAAACGGACCAGAAATGCCTCTTTTTGCTTGTTTAATGTTTCTGTAACAGAAAGTTTTGGCAGCTTTGCCGGAAAGTTTTGGTAACTTCAAATCGCCATAACTTTTGACTCGTATACTCGTTTTAGGTGGTTCAAATTGCTATGGTTTCCTTGTTAAGTCCTCTACTGTAATATTTAATAATCCAATATAAAATTTTTACCATTTTGATCAGGTTATACCAACAAAGTCACTAGTTTACTTGTTTTATGAACTTGTCTTATCAATCAATAACAATAACTTGTTTTGGTCATTTTTATACATCATGGACATGATAACAAGACAATATATAGCACAAATAATATGTAAATAACATGAACATGATTATTTAACAAGAATCAAGTTAGGGTTTGGCTCACAACTTTTGGCTTTCAAAGATGAAAGGAAGTTAACATGTAAGGATAGGACTTTGATAGACTTGCTTCAACCCTTTTTCACTTCATGCAATCTTTCTACCCTTGGTATTCTTGAAAGATGGATGATGAAGGTTTAGGTGACTTGAGTGGATTCAAACTCAAGATAAATCACCAAGTATATGAGGTTATGGAAGTGTTTGATGAATGATAACCTATCTAGGGTTTCTACCTTGAACTAGCACTTGAATCTTGCATGAAACTTGAAGAGAATGAGAAAATGAGATGGTGTGGGTGTGTGTGTGATGAGGGACGGCCAAGGAGAGGGAGGAGGGTATTTATATGGCTTGGAGGAGGTTAGAAATGTTGACTAGTCCAACCTTGGAGGCCAAGGTGAACACATGGATGAAATCTAAGGCCTTTAAGCTTGAGATCAAGCCACCTAGTGTGAAAACCCCCCCCCTTATGGCGGTTCATGAACTTGGAGAGCAAGAGTTGGCTTTTGGATGATATTATCCAAGATATCTAGTTAGTTTTGACTCCGGGAAATGCCAATCGTAAATGATTAAGCCTCAAAACGTAAAACCGGGTGTCGTAAAATTATGGAACTTGAAAGTATTGTTAAATATGTCCATATAGTCCATAATAAAATATAAAATGAGTGGTAGGTTCTATCGGGTGCTAAAACCCTGCTAAAAACTGGAAACACGGGTCTAAAACGCGTAATTCGTAAAATGTACGAATATTGCGTAAAATTGAGAAAAGTAAAATGTTACTTTTCTAATGTGA
The DNA here is from genome assembly GCA_030686995.1 of Artemisia argyi. Lineage (NCBI taxonomy): Eukaryota > Viridiplantae > Streptophyta > Magnoliopsida > Asterales > Asteraceae > Artemisia > Artemisia argyi. Next base: position 214,212,617 of record CM060685.1, on the reverse strand, counting down.
TAAAAATGATTTAAAATGACTTATAATGTCTAGACTGGGCTCAGTCTAGTGTCGGTTGGTGTTAAATGTCTTTTAGACATCAAACCGTAAGCCTAAAAATCAAGGAATGACTTATAAAATCAAGGAATGATTTTTGGTCAAAGGAGGAGGGAAAATTATGTTGACTTTTTCTAATAAGTTTGAAAACTCAAAACGTCTTAGAAACTCGTTTTGTGGTCTAACGGTTAATCGCCGATTCGGTTAATCGTGCTCATGCGAGAGTAGCACTGGCTTGGGTGACCTGCCGGGAAGTCTTTGGTCATGTTTTTCTCAGTCACGATTAATTCTCAAATAAATCATGAGTGTGTCAAACATTTTTCTGATGCGGGGTCACTTAACGCGGTCGAGTTTCGTTGTACGTAGAATTTCTGAATGACGTTTTACCCTAAAACGTGTAATTCCTTAATAACTTTCACGAAAATGATCTGACGAATGTCAAACATTTAATTTGCCATGGAAATGATTTATCACTCGAGAATATCAAATAAAAATCAACTTTCGGGAAAGTTTCGGGAAAAATGAATAGTAAAAGTGAATAGTGAAATTTTCCGGGAATGGTAATTAACCTGAAATTGCGAATTGTTACAGTCTCTACCCCTTACGGGGAACTTCGTCCCGAAGTTCTTTGTGTGTCATATGTTGGAGTGGTTTCGATGAAAAGGTGTGGTTACTTATGAGGACTAAAGTCTGGGGTTACCAGTGATGTAGTTTGATTTGTCGTTTCAGTGTATGGTGTAGGATGAGGCTTACTTTTATGTAGGGAAGGTATGGTAATAGTCGAATATCAAAGGAAATTGATATAGCAGTCGAATATTAATAGGAATTGAGATAGTAGTTGTACAGAAATTGATATAGTTGTCAAGTATCAATAGCAATTGATATAACAGTTGAACAACAATAGCAATTTACATAGGAATCCAATAAATGGAAATTGATATAGTAGTGGAATATCAATGGAAATTGGGATAGTAGTCGCAATCATAGTCTAGTAGGTAATCGGTTATTGTACCTAGTGTTTATGTCATGGTTTGAAGCGATGTCGGTGAAAAAGATAGGATTTCTTGTGGCGAATATAATGTAGGTATCATGCCATACCCGAGCAATGTAATGTAGGTTGACTTCATACTTATGTTATTTCGGATACAAATAAGCCCACTTGTTTATAATTCTTTATTTACATAGAGAGGCATCCCAAACAATGTAAATAGAGGAATATAAACTTATGGTTCGATGATTTACAATTTCTTTATTTAAATGAAAAGGCATCCCAATCCATTTAAATAATTACAAATCATCCTACTTAAGAATTCCCCAACCCAACATTCATACTTAGCCGGTGAGTTACAAGGTAGGGTATCATGAGACGATACTGGTGTTCCAAAAGTACAAGATAAATATTCAATCTTGTAAAGCTGATGAGGGTACTTGTGGTGTAACTAAAGATGATTTGAGCTTTAAAAGTGCATCAAGATCTGTTAATGAGCTTGTGTTTCCAACGGTTGTGAAGATAATGTTATGATATGTTGATGAATAAAAGTGTGTAGTGTATGCTTAACATTAATACTCTTAGGTATAGATGTTGAGTTTGTTTTGAAAATCTTAAGAGATTTTTAAAAGTTTATGATGGAATGGTATCCTAAACAGGATGGTATTTCTACAGGATGAAGAGAATAATTGATAACTATCCCAAGATAGTAGTTCGGATTATCTCATAAATGAAAAATTTCAAGAATGAATTTAGATCATACCAATAAGGTGTTAAGATTTCGCTGAGTGGTAAGACACTATCGTGTCTCTAGATTGTTTTAATGTATTCTGGTGGTTTATCGTGTTCATGTAGGAAATCAATCTAAACATAACTCTAGTACAACTATTCTCAGTATTTGAAAATTCTAAGTCGAATATAGTTAGTCAGACTATATTCCACTGTCCCTATGCTAAATATAGGTGACTAGTCTATATTTAGCCAAGGTTCGATAAAATTTTCAAATACCTAAACTAGGTATACTTTTGATATGTCCGTTGCTTTCGAGCAACTGTCCACTAAACAAAGGCGATGTCAAACCCTTAAGTTGCAAGTCCCGTCCATACAAGACTTGTAACGTATGTTTTCATATTCTATTGCATAGAAGGTAGTAAGGGTAGATACGTATGGAAAGGAAGTTTTAAGTAGTTCTAAAATAGAACATACTTGGCCAGGATCACGAACTTTTTATAATGAAGGTTTCATAAGAAAACTTTGATGAATGTAGAGAAAGTTCAGCTTTTGTCGATGATGGATTAGTTTGTCCTTTAGAAATCTCATATTTCTTGTTTTGAAATCGATAGATTGTGACGGGTTTTTGATATCATAAGAAATGATATTGATGATGTGATGGAATAATTCTAGAGACCATTTGCACAAAACACAATGTCTCGGAAGTAGATTAGACCATTGTGCAATTCACAATGTCTGGGAAGTAGGTTAGGCCATTGTGTGACTCAAAACATTTGAGAAATGATTAAGACCATTGTATCATACAATGTCTTGGAAAATGAATGAGACCATTGTATCTCACAATGTCTTGGAAAATGAATGAGACCATTGTATCTCACAATGTCTTGGAAAATGAATGAGACCATTGCAATCAGTTACAATGTCTTGGACATATAATGTTGGAGTAGGAACATGATTGGGAGAGTGTGGCTGTGTCGAAATGCCTTAGAATAGGCATACACAGATATGTTTAGTCCATTGTTTAGATAAATGATTGAGAATAAACCGAGTTTATATATCAATATACTAATATGTTCATGTAGCATAAAATGCCTAGTGTGTATATATCAATATACTTATATGTGTTCATGTAGCATAAAATGCCTAGTGTGTATATATCAATATACTTATATGTGTTCATGTAGCATAAAATGCTTAGTGTGTATATATCAATATACTGATATGTGTTCATGTAGCATAAAATGCTTAGTGTGTATATATCAATATACTTATATGTGTTCATGTAGCATAAAATGCTTAGTGTGTATATATCAATATACTTATGCTTACGGGGAAATGCTCAAAATGGGTATATATGAATATACTAATTTGTTTGTGAAGCATAACATGCTTACTAAATCCATAATCGTCTGGAGGATGGAAGACACGGAGAGCGGAAGGCTATAAAAATGTTTTTGCTTGTAATTGTAGTTATAGTTTAGGTCTCAATTAGACCCGTTTCTCTATAACCATGGCTCTGGTACCAATCTGTAACACCCCCAATTCATGGTTGCAGCGGAATTCGAACTGGGTGTTACTCGACGGCACAATAGTCACAATAATAGAAAACGAACTCCAATTGAGTCGTTTTAAAAGATTTATCATTCAAATTGTATCAATATCAGAGATTTACAAAATGAGGTCCCAAATGGTTCCATGTTTACAATGTATAATAAATGAGTTTTTGAATGATAATAAAATTTATAGCCCTCTTGAGTATCCGTGCCCTTCCGTGCCATCCTTGATCGTCATGAACCTGAAATACATGCTTGAGAGGTCAACACAAAGGTTGAGTGATATTCATAGAGTTTGTTTAATCGTTTGAACACAATATGTTGGTAGTGTGAGCTGTAGACTCACACCAATGTTTGGAAACAAAACAGGTAGGCTACGTTATTATACGCCAATAAAATGTATTATACACTAATCTTATGACACCATAACGTTAACGTGTACCAATATCGATCGGCAGATTTATCCCGGTAGGTACTTTGCTAACATACCTAAATCTCAAATATTAATGCATTTGTTTGAACTTAGTCAATACAAATGGGATTCGTCAATCCCAATAGGCCTATTCACAATATTTGCGCTCACTATTGCTAGTGATTAAATGGTTCATAATAAGGGATCTCGGTTTAGCAAGGTTGTTACTTAGTGATAATAAAACATAGTCGAATAGCATACAGTAGAAAGCATTGTGTTCGAGTAGAAAATAATAGCATGTATTCCCCCCAAGGGTTTGTAAAACATTGAAGTAATGTAAAGTGGGGCTATGAACTCACCTTAAGTAAGATAGCAAGTAATGAATGTAACGGTTGAATCGTGAAGGTTTCTACGAGCAACCTATAATCGAATGTTGCGACTTAGGATCGGAGTAATGTCTAAGGAAACATAAACACGCCAATATATATATCTTGCATTTAGTCCATGATGTGGTATGATGTATAGTATAAGTCTTTGAAAGAAAGATTCATGAAACATGTATGTTTTGGTATATCGTTTACTACCGTTCGGGCCGACATAATTCAGAAGTCATGTTAGTAAGCGTTCGAGGAGCCAAGACACTTTAACTCGTAAATCCACAACTCAACTCGACGGCTTACATAATGAACTCCTCACATGAGGCTCCCTACTATTGTAGTAGTTGATGAAATATATAGATATAAGTTTTGATCCGAAAGGTTACATGTCCGATATTTGAATAAACTTAGGAAAGTTTATTTGTACATGAAGATTGTTATTAGGGATAGTTTCATAAGTCTTGAATGACCATTTTCTCTTGGTAATATCTCATGGTTTCCTTTTAAGTGAAGTAGATCCAAATTGCTTGTTCAAGTTATCGCCTAATTCATTGTTTCATGTTTACGCCTATGTAAGTTGGTATGATCATTTCGTCATGGCCTAGCCATGACCTTTGGTCCTTGTTCCAAGGTCATGAGACCCAACCTTGGCTCTAGCCATGGTGGTGGTCTTGTTTATAGGTCATAATAACTCTTGTTCCTTTTAAAGTATAACCATAACTTAGTGACTTATTATATGTAAATAGCTGTTAAGAAATTGTGAAATATCTTACTCAGAAAGTGTTTTCAAGGCTCGAGCCTCTTTGTTCCTGAAGGAAAACGTGATTCCGGACAACTTTCCTGTTTTAACTTTTTCATGAAACGGACCAGAAATGCCTCTTTTTGCTTGTTTAATGTTTCTGTAACAGAAAGTTTTGGCAGCTTTGCCGGAAAGTTTTGGTAACTTCAAATCGCCATAACTTTTGACTCGTATACTCGTTTTAGGTGGTTCAAATTGCTATGGTTTCCTTGTTAAGTCCTCTACTGTAATATTTAATAATCCAATATAAAATTTTTACCATTTTGATCAGGTTATACCAACAAAGTCACTAGTTTACTTGTTTTATGAACTTGTCTTATCAATCAATAACAATAACTTGTTTTGGTCATTTTTATACATCATGGACATGATAACAAGACAATATATAGCACAAATAATATGTAAATAACATGAACATGATTATTTAACAAGAATCAAGTTAGGGTTTGGCTCACAACTTTTGGCTTTCAAAGATGAAAGGAAGTTAACATGTAAGGATAGGACTTTGATAGACTTGCTTCAACCCTTTTTCACTTCATGCAATCTTTCTACCCTTGGTATTCTTGAAAGATGGATGATGAAGGTTTAGGTGACTTGAGTGGATTCAAACTCAAGATAAATCACCAAGTATATGAGGTTATGGAAGTGTTTGATGAATGATAACCTATCTAGGGTTTCTACCTTGAACTAGCACTTGAATCTTGCATGAAACTTGAAGAGAATGAGAAAATGAGATGGTGTGGGTGTGTGTGTGATGAGGGACGGCCAAGGAGAGGGAGGAGGGTATTTATATGGCTTGGAGGAGGTTAGAAATGTTGACTAGTCCAACCTTGGAGGCCAAGGTGAACACATGGATGAAATCTAAGGCCTTTAAGCTTGAGATCAAGCCACCTAGTGTGAAAACCCCCCCCCTTATGGCGGTTCATGAACTTGGAGAGCAAGAGTTGGCTTTTGGATGATATTATCCAAGATATCTAGTTAGTTTTGACTCCGGGAAATGCCAATCGTAAATGATTAAGCCTCAAAACGTAAAACCGGGTGTCGTAAAATTATGGAACTTGAAAGTATTGTTAAATATGTCCATATAGTCCATAATAAAATATAAAATGAGTGGTAGGTTCTATCGGGTGCTAAAACCCTGCTAAAAACTGGAAACACGGGTCTAAAACGCGTAATTCGTAAAATGTACGAATATTGCGTAAAATTGAGAAAAGTAAAATGTTACTTTTCTAATGTGATAAAAATGATTTAAAATGACTTATAATGTCTAGACTGGGCTCAGTCTAGTGTCGGTTGGTGTTAAATGTCTTTTAGACATCAAACCGTAAGCCTAAAAATCAAGGAATGACTTATAAAATCAAGGAATGATTTTTGGTCAAAGGAGGAGGGAAAATTATGTTGACTTTTTCTAATAAGTTTGAAAACTCAAAACGTCTTAGAAACTCGTTTTGTGGTCTAACGGTTAATCGCCGATTCGGTTAATCGTGCTCATGCGAGAGTAGTACTGGCTTGGGTGACCTGCCGGGAAGTCTTTGGTCATGTTTTTCTCAGTCACGATTAATTCTCAAATAAATCATGAGTGTGTCAAACATTTTTCTGATGCGGGGTCACTTAACGCGGTCGAGTTTCGTTGTACGTAGAATTTCTGAATGACGTTTTACCCTAAAACGTGTAATTCCTTAATAACTTTCACGAAAATGATCTGACGAATGTCAAACATTTAATTTGCCATGGAAATGATTTATCACTCGAGAATATCAAATAAAAATCAACTTTCGGGAAAGTTTCGGGAAAAATGAATAGTAAAAGTGAATAGTGAAATTTTCCGGGAATGGTAATTAACCTGAAATTGCGAATTGTTACATGATATAACTTATATGCTTCAACTAATTCTCACTTCATTTATCACTTTAAATGCTGCATATGTATTTTTTTTTCTTAATCTTCATTTTCAATCTGGTCACATGTCTTGATCTTATTGTTATATGTACTTTTAAGTGTTAGTTTAAGGATGGAAATCATCTTCTTAGGCGTTTGTTTTAGGGATGAAAATCATTTTCTTGATATTTAACTTAAAACAAATCATCCGATTACTTTGTAAAAAAAATAAAAAATCATCCGATTACTTTTTATTTTACCTTTGTAAAAAATAAAAAAATTATCCGATTACTTTTGAACATTCTCATATTTTATAATTATAAAAGGTGAATTTATGACTTTATTATTTTGAGCTAATTTATAGTTTAACCATTTGACTTTTTTTGGACAATGGTTTTGTTTTCAACTTTGATTAACCATTTGATTAAACTATTTATTCATTGACTTTACATGTTTCTTTATTTAATACTATTACGTTTGAATTTTCATATGATTTTTAATTTATATGACAATTTAATAAATCCTTAAACTATTTATTAGCAAGTTTTTTTTTTTTTTTTTTTTTTTTTTTACATGATACTAGTTCCGAATAAAGATTAGTAGGATATGACTACGATAAAATTTTACACACGATACAAAACACTGCTTAAAACCAGCATGAAATTAAAATGGTTTGACTTAAGGATTGACAAAGTTAAAGACTAAAACATTAAAAAAAAAATTGAAGTGGTTAAACCAACTCAAAGTTTATGGATAAAATTGTTATTATTTACCGTTAAGTGTTCTTGAAAAATGTAAAACAATACCTTAACCTAAGAAAGGCAGGAAACATTCATAAAGTTTTGTAAATAAAGTTCAGGTTAATTGTGTTTCCAGACTTTTTGTAAATAAAGCTATTAAATCTCACTCAAGATATCCATTGATTACAGTGAATACAATAATAATTATAACTTTCATAAAGTTATTTTGTAAGATTATATCACATCCATTTATAGTTAAGCTCTCCGGCTCTCTAGTCATACTGCATGGATTTATTATCAAATAGTATGGAGTGGACAATATTGCATCAATTTATGATATAACTTATAAGATCTCTTTGCTTTTTTAGGCGTGTATCAATTAGCATCACTGGAATTGTGAATTTTTTTAGATTATACTGATCACACATTGCATCTTTTTAATAATGGTTCTGCGTCTATTCTATGCATCGTTAAACTTGATAACTTTGCATCTTAAAACTGGATAATCTTGCATCATCTTGAATGTGATCTGCCTCATCATCCTGAATCTAAAAACTGGATGTTTGAACTGCATCATGTTCATCATCTGATGGACGATGGTCCATAATTTATCCTACACTTTTTACTTTATCATGTTATTTTAGTTGAACTCTTCTCTTTATAGAGAAAATATCACTCCAATCCTTGCTAGCATTAATGTGGTGTTGCACAACTTCATAATGTCACAGGGGAAGAACTTGGAACACTTGAGGATTGGACTAAATGATATAAACAAGGCTACCAATAATTTTGATGACGCATACTGCATCGGGTCTGGTGGATTCGGTAAAGTATACAAAGCAGATCTTGAACATTTTGATAGCAGAAATTCCTCGTCGATAGAAGGGGTGGATAAATGTGATTTACCAAGAAAACGAAGCACGGTAGCCATAAAGCGCATTCACAATCAACGAGGAGAACAAGGGTTCATTGCAGAAATTGAAACTCTAACTACTTGTAAGCATGAGAATATAATCTCTCTTCTTGGTTTTTGTGATGAAGGTAATGGTGCAATGATCCTGGTTTATGAGCATGCTTCGAAAGGAAGTCTTGAAAACTATTTGAGAAGCGGTGATAAGATGACTATTCTTACCTGGGTGCAACGCCTGCATATATGTCTTGATATTGCACATGGTTTGAATTACATTCATAGCAGCACAGATCATGGCAAACAGAAGATGATCCACCGTGACATCAAGAGCGATAATATTCTATTGGGAGATAATTTGGAGGCAAAGATTGCGGATTTTGGGCTCACCAAATTCCACCCAGCAAATCAAGTGGCTAGCACTATCTATACCAATATCATTGCAGGTACACCTTTGTATTGGGATCCAGAATATAAGAAGACTGGTAGATTAAATAAGAAATCAGACATTTACTCGTTTGGAGTAGTGTTGCTTGAGATCTTGACTGGGAGGTTGGCCTATGATTCTGTATACACCGAGGTGAATGAGAATGGAATTGCACCCATTGCAAGAGATCATTTTGAAAAGGGAACAATAATGGAAATTGTTGATCACCAGATAAAGGAGGAGACCGATGAACATGTCTTTTGTAAAGGTCCCAACAAAGAGTCTTTAGACATCTTTTTAGAAATCACATCTCGATGTGTGGCAGAAACTCAAGAGCAACGTCCAACAATAGAAGTTGTCATAAAAGAACTCAAAAAAGCGTTAAACTGTCAGGTAAGTCACAATGAAAATTTTACATAGCACATAGTAGTTTCAATTTCTTTTTTACTTATCAAATCAACTTACTGGCCCATGATTCACAGGAGAACCATAAGGACAACCTTAAACTCTCACTTGAAGACGTAAAGTTAGCCACACAAGACTTCAATCAAGATAATATCATTGGAGATGGAGATTTTGGGGACATTTATAGAGGAGAAGTTATACACGCTTATGGACATAATATCATTGCGGCGAAGCGGTTAAATAAGGAGTCTGTTGCAAAAGATGTTGAATTTATGACAGAGCTGGAAATCCTTTTGGAGTATAAACATGAAAATGTCATTGGTCTTGTAGGCTACTGTGATGAAGAAGATGAAAAGGTTATTGTATATGAGTATGCATCCAGAGGTAGTCTTGATAAGTACTTGAGCGATAATAGTCTTACGTGGGTGATGCGGCTTAAAATATGCATCGATATTGCAATTGGGTTGGAGTTTCTTCATGGAACAGTTTCAAGTCAAGAAATAGTAATACATAGGGACATCAGGAGTAGCAATATTCTACTATTTGATGACTGGAAAGCAAAAATTAGTGGTTTTGTGCTTTCCTTGGTATGTCAAGTTATAAATCAGAATGTAGACTATGTCACTGACAATATTACAGGAACAATCGGATATTGTGACCCACTACACTCGAAAACAGGCTTCTTAACCAAAGAGTCTGATATATTCTCATTGGGTGCGGTCTTATTTGACATATTGTGTGGGAAACGGTCATCCGTAAAAATAGATGACGAGTATCTTTATTTACCATTTTTGGCTAAAAGTCGCTATCAAGTAGGAAAACTTCATGAGTTAGTATTTGAGGGTATAGAAGAACAAATTGTGCCACAGTCGTTTGCTATATTTTCAAAGATTGCCTATCAATGCTTAGATCAAAGGAGAGAAAGACGACCAACGGCACGTGAAGTGGTCATACAGCTTAAGAAAGCATTGGAATTCCATGTAAGTTTCTATATTTTGACAAAACTGACTAACCTTTTATTCATATAAACCGTAAGAAAGTAACTTTTGATTACTATATATACAGGAGGATTATGAGAAATGGGAGCCCAAAATGCCTAAAGACTATAAAGAAATAATCCAGATGTCAAAGTGCCCAGAAGTTTATTCTACCATCAAGAAAGAGGATCTTTACAACATTTTTTCTAAAGGAATCCTCCTTCAACAAGACAAAGTGGTAGTTAGTTCTTTTTCATATCTCGGTTATATTGTGTTTTCTTGTGTTTTATGCATTTACTTTTTTGAAGAATAGTTCAAAATCACACATGCATTTAATTTGCACATTGAGTCTAAACTTTTTTTTCTTGTATAACAGTTGCTGTCATTTGATGGTGATGGAGAAAGAAATGAAATGGTGTCTGCGACAATGTTTTCCTACAACGATAGTTGTCGACATGAGTGGAAATCTCTTCCACAATCAAGGTTATTCTCTATGCCTCTCTGCATTTGTTACTGTTATGTGATGAGCACACATATGCATTGTTGTTAGAAGTATATCTTAATTATTTTCTGATTAGAATTTAGTTACCTTACCATTTTATGCATAACAAGTTGTTTACGGTAGCATAATTAGTTTACATCATACCTATGTATTTTGAACTAGCGTAGAGGTTTTTTTTTTTTTTTTTTTTTTTTTTTTTCAACAGTGTATATATTATATAATCGGGATACTTGCCAAGCCAGTGCATGCACTTTTCTCGCTCATGAAAAAGACCGGAAGTAATTGTGTATTTATGACAAAAAACTATTTTTAGGAATTGGATTTGGCTGGTTCTTTGATGAGTGGGAAAGTAGTAGGTACTTGCAACTTTTTATGTGGAGTAATAGTTAAAGGGCAAACAACCTGTACACGAACTTCAAATTATGCATTTATGAGGCTCAACTATGAAGATGGTAGAAATTGAATATATGGTCTTAGTGTTTTCTCGATAGATTCTATCTGAAGTCCGTAGCTTGCTTTGGTTTTTCAACTTCTTGCATGGTTTAGGAATGCCTCTATTTTGCAAGTATCTTGCTATTCTATTCTATAATATGATACCTTTAAAAGATATTGATTTTATATGGATGTAACAATATTATTATAGTCATTTATATTGCTAATGACACAATACAGTTTAATTTTGAACATAGGCTCCCCAAAAAGTAATTTATATCATGTATTTTGGGTCCAAAAATTTAAAAAGGGCAAATGATATTAAAAGGTAATATAGTTGCCACAAATTCATCGAATGGGTAGTGAACTATTTTTTTTCATTTTGAGGGTAATTTTCTTTCAAATTCATCATCTTTAGGGTATTTTGCAAATTTTTTGGACAATTTTGCCCTTCGGGAAAAAAAATTTTTGTATTAGCTATGAGGGGCAAAATTGTCCAAAATTTTTACAAAATACCGTAAAGATGATGATTTTGAAAGAAAATTACCCTCAAAATAAAAAAAAAAATAGTTCACTACCCATTCGATGAAATTGTGGCAAGTATATTTCCTTTTTTTTATTATTTGCCCCTATAACTCAAAGTAGAAGTGTATGGGGTACACGGGCTCTGACTGATTGAGACTTGAATATTTATAACATGTGCAGGTTTGGGACAGCGGTGGAGATGTTAGATATTTCCGACTTGAACATGGAAATCAAGACAAGAGCTCAATTTTTATCTCCTAATGTTTTTTATGGGGTCTATTTAGTCTTCAAACTTAGTGATTCCAGAAAATTTTCAAGTAAACCGATGTGTGTTAACCTAAAGTATAGAAAGGGACTCGAAAGTCTACATGCATATTTCGCAACATGGAGAGACATGGACCGGATGATGATTGAGTTGTACCAATTCTTGAATCAAAACGAAGATGTTGTTTTTGAGTTTCTACTTGAGAGCTTTTCATCACACTATTGTGGAGAAAGTGCGGCTTATGTTGAAGGCATTGAATTTCGAGCAATTGACAAAGTAAGTTTGAAATTATATCCCCTGGTTCCATTATATAATCTTTTGATTATATTATACATAAAGGTCGGATACATGCCATAAAATTAAACTTAACCAATGTTCTATGTTGCATATTTAACATCATTTGTACACAGGTGAAACATGAAGACACCGAAAAATTAAAGGAAGACCAAGAACTCTTGAAATCAAACTTCAATGCGGATCAGGTGCAGCAACTTCCAACTAACTTTGAAGAAATATTCAAGATACGCAGAAACTACGACGAGTTGTTCTGGTTGGGCAAAGTCGACGAAAAGAAACTTCTTGTGCTTTCGGCAAAGGCAGCTTTATACAAGTTCTCTAATGTCGATCTTTTTACATCAAAACCATCAGCCCTGTCCAGGTTCGTTGCTGATATTATAGCTATTTTTTTTTACAGTTTCCTTTAACTAGGGGCGGCAATTCCTGAGGCTACATGAAACACGACCAGAGACCGATACGGAAATAAATGGGTTAGGGTTGGGTGTAAAAAGCTTTCGGATCATGACCTGTTTAACCTATTTAACCCATGTAACTCGCTAATCTGCAACCCAGTTAGATAAGCAGAAAATATATTTAAAGAAGTTACAAGTCTGACCCAATTATTTAAACAGGTCATGTTCGGGTTGGGGTATCCTGACCCACCAACCCAAACCCAACATGGATTGACGGCCCTATCTTTAATCGCTAAAAATATTTTGATTGTAAATCCAAATATGTAGATGTCACACAAAAAACTAGATTTCTAGCTCAATGTTTTTTGTTTTATGGTTAACAATTAAAGATTCGTGAATAAATGGCTGATAAAAGTTTAAGTTCTTGGATTTAGTTTCCTGTCTATATATACTTCGTCCTTATCCAGCGTATATGCAGATTTCAAGAGGTGTTTGAGCTTTTACCAAAACAAGTATTTCATCTCAATTGCACAATCAAAAGTCAAATGTTGTCACGAGATACAGAATACGTGTGTTACCTTGTATTCCAGCTTTCAGAAAAATGCGAGGGGCTGCATTGTCCAGTAGAAGTACGAGACATACTCCGCAAAGAAAACAGTGAGGATGAATTTGTTTATTTTATAACCCCAAACCCACTGAACATAAATTGTATCACTCGGGTTCCAAAACAAAGAGAAGATGGATGGATGGAAATTCAATTGTGGAAGTTTAACTCAACTCATGAATTCAAGGATGACTCTCTTTCCATGAAGATGAAATTTACAAGCCATGAAGGAACTATGTCTGGCCTCATTGTATGTGGCCTCGAGTTTCGGCCACTGTGATAGAACCATCTGCCATATTTAGTCTATTTGTTGCTCCAGATAATTATAAAAATTATGTTTGAAGCTCAGGTTCATCTCATTTATGCTTAAAATCACTTTATATATGTATATTTATGTTGCAACTAATATTCCGGTTGGCAAAGGTATTATAAGAGTTTAGTTCCCTCTTCAATGATATATGCTGACAACAGCCATGGAAATATTTTTGTTTAGAATACCTAAGATGTGTGTTTTTCCCCTTCACATACCATGCCTCGAACTTGCCACCAATTGATTACAAATCAAACTCGTAACCATTGATCGAGCCACACAAAGACAGGAAAAACAATCATGGAAATTACAATGCATGTTAATAAGAAAACATGTTACTTATAAAACATAAACCTTTCAGCAGGCTGTTCAATGCTCGGGTGGCAATGGCTTCGTAAACGAGTACCCAATTTTTTGAATTGACTCTTTGGTCCCAAACTTAGAATAAATTGGGGACTCGTTTACGAGGACGTTGCAAACATAGTAATGCAAACACTCTAAAAGCAATAAATCGGTCAACCATGACAACCTAATTTACAGGCATTGAAATGATACATGAGAGTAAAGGGTAGTCTTTAAAGAACCCGCTTGACATTTCTTGGTGCCTAGTATAATGTTACATGATGGATCACATTCCCAAAAAGCTTAGACCGTTTGTGTATATCAAATACATCTCGTCATCGAAAGGTCAATGAATTTGGACTCCGGAATCATTTATCAGTTCTTGAATGAAATCCGACCCGTCTTCATAAAGAGAAAAAAGCTGTAAATCCTGTAATTTGAATAAAAACAGTCAAACTACCAAACAAGTGTTTATCATTTCTATAGGTAGGGTAGGCAATTGACTCCTTTACTCAAAGCAGCACAAAAATTGCTCAAAGCATGTTATTAGTCCATATTGCATATTCAAAACTTTGTACTAGAGTGTTCTGGCTCATTACTACATGTACCCAAAATTTGTCCCTTTGAACTTTAAACCCTTTTGACCCATATTGTATGTTGTCACTTATAATCGTTACACAACCAGTATCATCTCCTTCAAAATCAAGGACAAGGCAATACTTAATATTTTAGGTAACATGGTCCTATACTTGTAGTCATTGTACTATACTTTCATTCGATTGCATGTTATAAGAAAATGTAGATAGCATTCCTTAAAAAAGTTTCAAATATGTAGATAGAATAATAGACAATAATCTGCTGCAACCTGTATTTTAAATTAATCGAAAACCAACTTTTAAGTTTCTACTTTCAAAAAAGCATAGTAGATTTCTATTCAGAATACTAAAGACTGAATACTACAAAAGTAGCATATGAACGTTGTCTAAGATACACTCTCTCAGTTAATTTAGAGGAATTCTAAAAGAGCTAATTATTCGTTATTTTATTCATAATCAAAAATCTTAATCCTTTTTTTATAAAACAAATACCCAAGTGGGTATCAGGTAATTTTTGCTTCACTTTTTTATGGTCATTGTCCACTTTTATATTGTAACCATCGAAGCAGACAATTGTTGTAGGGTATAAAACTATTCCTTCATTTCAAAACGCTAGAATCACCTCAAGTGAAGCTATATTAGATGAAACACCATTGCAGGAATGGCTATATTAGTGGAAGGGTGTAGTAGGATTAGGGAGTTGAAAGAGATGATTAAAGTTTTGGATGGGGATGTGATGGATTCGACTCGTAATATACATCATTTGAATGTTACGAGAAGTGATTTGTTCATTTTGTTGGCGTTGTATGATAAACTTAGTCTTACTTTATATGCTTTGCTCATACTGTTTGTTTAAATTTTTATTAATATAGTATATAGGATTGAATTGTGTACTTGTATTTAAGTGCCGTCTATGTAGATTGTGTATTATCTAGTAGGTATAAACGAGAACTAGTAAACATGATAAACCCCCTAAAATCGAGTGTTTGTTAGAGATTATGTGATACGAACCTCAAGGTGGAGGAAAATGACACGGGTCAAGGCAGGCGATCAGACGCAATTTCATGCTATTTTCGGATTATGGGTGGACCCATTGGGTCAACAAACCAGCAGGAAAAACTAAAGGGACAGGAGCACAGTTATCCTTTATTTTAGGAGTAGTTAATTTTAATTTCTAATATAATAGCAGTCTTTGTTTTTTAGTAGGCAGTTAAGAATAATAAACTTGTTGTAACCACGTTTGTGAAGGAGACCAGCCATCTCGAATTTGGCTTTGCTTTTATCCAAGTTTGAATAATTTGACTCCTTAATTTCTCTAGTCTTTATCATTGGTTCCATTGCCGGGAAATCGAAAGCATGGTGCAAACCCGGAATAATTCAGAAGGAAGCAATCAACCACCAGATCCAGTAGCAGTACAGTTAGCCGATATTGCTAAGAAATTGGAGGCCATAGATGCGTTGCAGAAAGATATGGCAACCCTTAAATCTCAATCACACAACAGATCAGGTAATGGTTCTGGAAGGCAAGATGAAGGAGACTCATCCTGGCATAATCAAAGGTATCGCCCACATAATAAGATTGCTTTTCCAAATTTTAGTGATGGAGACCCGCGAGGTTGGATCCTTAAGGCGGAGAAGTACTTCCGATACTATGACATTCCAGAAGAAGAAAAGATCGATGTTGCATCGATGCACTTGGAGGGAGATGCACTAGACTTTTATTCTTGGATATCGACCAATCAAATGATAAAATATTGGGAGGATTTAGTACGAGCCCTGCAACGAAATTTTGGGCCTACTGAATTCCAGAACCCGGATGAGCATTTGTGTAGTGTTAAGCAAACAGGAACCGTGCAAGAGTATCGACAAGAATTTGCCAAACGTTCCTCACAAGTCTCCAACTGGCCAGAACATTGTCTTTTGGGTGTGTTCCTTAATGGCCTCAAAGAAGAATTGAAAGCGGATGTACGAATACAGAAGCCACGAACGGTGTATAAAGCGGTAAGCATCGCTTTGGAATTCGAATCTAAAATTAACCATACCCGCTGTGGGAGAGGATCAACGTGGGCAGCGCCCTCAAAATCCATCGAAACCGAGTCCAAGGCTACGACTGCTTCATCAAATTCATCTAACAGCAATTCCAAACCACCCCTACGAATTTCTGACGCTGATAGACAATCTCGTTATCTTAAGGGTGAGTGTTATCGGTGTGGGGGAAAATACGGGCCTGGTCATTGGTGTAAAACAGGTACTCTCAAGGTGTTGGAAGTGGAGGAAAGATCTGAAGAGCAGCCTACAAGTGAAGTCGAATATATGGCAGGGAATACTAATGACGTTGCTGGGATTAGTCTACATGCCATCTTTGGAAATACTCACCCCAGAACCATGAAGGTTCAAGGTATGCTTCATTCAACAGAAGTGATTATTTTAGTTGATCCGGGATCTACACATAATTTTATCTCTGATGCATTGGTAAAGGACCTACATCTTAATACTCAAGCAGTGGCACGTTTTGGTGTTCAAATTGGCAATGGAGATTTTATTAGGTGTGGCCACATATGCAAAAACCTCCCAATACAAATCAATGAACTTAAAATTGTCCAGGATTTCTATCCCTTTTCGTTAGGTGGAGCAGATTTGGTTTTGGGTATTCAATGGTTGGAAACACTTAATACGGTCCAAGCGAATTGGAAAGAAATGTTCATGATTTTCAATGTAGATGGAAAACGTTATAAATGGCTGGGCATTACAACTGATTCGCAAAGTTCATCCAGTTTTCAATATTTGGCTGTTGAACCGGGCATTCAACCAGAAATTCCCGATGTTCTCCAACCTGTTACACATCAATACAACCCAATTTTCGAAGAACCCAAGACTCTGCCTCCCAACCGTACACAAAACTACTCTATTCCCCTACTTCCAAATTCCACACCACCCAATATTCGGCCATATCGATACCCCCATCCCCAAAAAGCTGAAATAGAAAAACAAGTGGAGGCATTATTGACGGCGGGGTTTATTCAGCCTAGCAATAGCCTTTTCTCAAGTCCGATTCTACTGGTCAAGAAAAAAGATAATACATGGCGGATATGTGTGGATTATCGAGCTCTCAAAAAAATAACGATAGCCGAAAAATGCCCAATCCCAAATATTGATGAACTATTGGATGAGTTATATGGAGCCACTGTATTTTCAAAGCTGGATTTACGTTCTGGTTACCATCAAATCAGAGTAAATGACCTGGACACCTAGGCTGAACAATTTCCTTATTTTCGCCTTGAGGACAAGTCGTTTTACCACGGGGGAAGTAATGATACGAACCTCAAGGTGGAGGAAAAAGACACGGGTCGAGGCAGGCGATCAGGCGCAATTTCATGCTATTTTCGGATTATGGGTGGACCCACTGGGTCAACAAACCAGCAGGAAAAACTAAAGGGACAGGAGCACAGTTATCCTTTATTTTAGGAGCAGTTAATTTTAGTTTCTAATATAATAGCAGTCTTTGTTTTTTAGTAGGCAGTTAAGAATAATAAACTTGTTGTAACCACGTTTGTGAAGGAGACCAGCCATCTCGAATTTGGCTTTGCTTTTATCCAAGTTTGAATAATTTGACTGCTTAATTTCTCTAGTCTTTATCATTATGTTAGTCTAATTTTCCACTCAACTCTTGTCACTCAGAAGAGAATTCAGACTGTTTTGATACAAGGATCTGTGGATCAACTAGGAATTTTAAGTATATCTCAAGGTTGTGCGTGCAACAACTGACCTGGACACCTACTTGAAGCAACATAGCATGTATGCAGTAAGTGGATAGTGTAAGGTGAGATAATAGACCCCTTATAGATACCCCTTCTACCCGTGCTTCTTTATGGTGCTCATTTTCTTTAATTGAAATAGAACTTCCGAATGGTAGTTTGCTAGTCATACTACTATACTACCCTAGATTTATTGTAGGAAGCTGTTGAGAGTGACTTTCCAGATCTTTTTTTGTTGCAGGTGACTGGAAATCCATGTCTTTTGGTATATAAAGTTGGTTACTGAAAAAAGAAATCAGACCAAAGATTAATTTAATACTTCACACCCTGAGCCACAATTTCCGTAGTGCTACAAGTGTAGTTCGTGCACCACTAAAATTACTGATTAAACCAGGGGTTAATGCAAGCGATGTAAGTTTTCGTTCATAAAGCGATGAATTTAAAGTTATAATATGTTTTTGAACAAAGCAGTTGGGCTATGTTGTTAATGTGTGCGAACATTTACCAAATTAAAGGGTGTAGGTCTAATTGCCGCAGTGGGTGATGGAGTTAAAAATCTAAAAGTTGGCACGCCGGCAGCAATCATGACGTTTGGATCTTATGCTGAATTTTCCATGGTATATGATCCGAATATATTTTATTTTTTAGACAAAATTTCACGGCTTGTCCGAATGTTTGTACATAAATTTCACATGTCGTCCTTTAGTGTTACAAATTACACCGCCCATCCTAAATGTTGAGATTTGGTAACACCCATTGGTAACACCGCCCATCATAAATTTTACCGTGAATTTTAGATTTGTATTGTTTCTTACTGTCGCATTAACCATTTATCTCATGCTATCATTTGAATACTTTTACTAGATTCTTATAGAATTTGTTGTTTGAAAAAACATGTTTTCAAGTAACAAACATTATAACTTGATAATCAATTTGTGCATAAACTCTGTATCACGCAGTGTAATAAGCAGCACTGCAGCAGTCGGTGGAGCTTTTGCATCTACTTGTTAATTTACCCTTTAGTGTACGTTTACAGGAATTTTTTATGACAGGTGTGACACTTTTGTTCAGGAGCCGCCTGATGCAAGGAAACCAGATATAAGATGGAGATTTTATGTTTTAAAAGGTGGCGAATCACTTATTGGTAGGCTTGCCCCTTTTCATTAGTTTTACTTTTTTAAAAGTTTTGGTTCTAAATAGTAAGAATATGCTATTGTTTCACTAACAGTTTTAGTTTTAAACAGGTCCCTTGTATGTGCATTGTCAAACCTGTTATCTTTTTGGGAGAGAAAGAAGGGTAGCAGACATCCCTACGGATCATCCATCATGCAGTAATCAGCATGCTGTCCTCCAGTACCGGTATAATAACCTTGTGAAGTCAGTTGATCTTTTTAATTCCTAGACACTATATCTCCTCGTTTCTGACCGCTTATGAGTGTTGTTCTTTCTCAGGCAAGTTGTTAGGGAGCAACCCGACGACATGTTAGCTAAGGAAATCAAGTAAGAACACTAAATCTCTAGTCTATGTTGTTTCACTTCAGTGACTCAGTGAGCAATTGAATTCTCTTGAGCATGAAGTTTATATATTCACTTATTGATTTTAGGCCATACATCATGGATTTGGAAGCACGAACCGGACCTTCATAAATGTAAGTAGACATAATGATTTTCTTGATGATATGAAATCTTGGTGGTACTCAGTAATTTAGGCCTTTCGGGGTTGCAGATTTGACCCATTTACATCCAATCTAAAAGGTGGGTGTTGGCTAAAGCATAATCCTCGATGGTTAAATGGGTAGCATTTTAAACTTAGCTATATGGGCTGATCACTTTAAAAGTCACCATTCACCAAGGTGTTCTCAAATGTTATAAATCTCCTAATAAAGTGTTATCAAACTTATGAGTACATTGTATACTGGTATTACTTTTATAAAAGAGTGTTTCGTTGCCCTTAAAATAGAATTAGAAAATATGAATATTATATAAATTCAAACAGAATGTTCCAAAAAAGTGTTGATCAGTCGGGGAAACCTGACTTAACCTGATTGGATGTTGACTTGTTACTGAATCTGCATATATTTAGCCACCTTGGCTCATTAAGTGTAATTTTCAACATATTTACCTAAAATTTGGTTGATTTTAGTTATATTTTACATCTAACGGGTCAAATGGGTTAACTGTAAGAACTTGGTTAAAGTGGAACGGGTATAAGGGATCTCCTACGTCGATGTACCTGCTTACAACAGCTCATATCACTTACTTTAAGAAAAAAAAAATAGATTAGTATATTTTGTAGCATAGTTTTTGTATCATTTTTTTATACATTTGTTATGTGTACAAATAAGAAAAATGGACTAAAAAAGGTTTGTGGTTCAACCCATTTTGACCCATTACTCAACCCGCCCGATTTTGCACCTCTAATTGTTGGTATGGGCTTATGTATATAAGTACCCTTGAACACGTTCTTCCTGTCGCAAGACCAGACCCCAAAGGTGTCGCCATGCTTTTACTTCTCGACTTATAGCATCTATCTCTCTAGGAAATGGTGACCATCTCATTTTACCCGTGCTTCTGGACAAAATTTGGTATTAAGTACATGTAATGCTTGTGGTACCGGATAATGGTTTTTGTATGATATTGTATTAAGACCTAACTTTGATATGCATTGTAATATGATGATGTCACACATTTTGGAATCACATACTGGAAGTTCTAGATTTGGAATTATATACTGGAAGTTCTGGATGTATGTATGTTATGGCTAATGGTATGATATGTAAAAGGAAGGATACATCACATGAATATGTGTTTGTAAAAGTATATTTGTATATTACTGACACATCAAGTGTCAGGATAGGTGTGTCACTTAGACCTTTACCATCGGAACTTCTGCTGACACTTATTATATGTGAAGGAGAAGCTAATTTATCTTTTCTGACACTTTTTTGTACTTATCCTGACACTTTTTGTCTGTCATCAAATGCCATATCTTGTAGTGACTAAAGTTGCAGAATGTGCTTTTGGTATAATGCCTGTGAGGTTAACAGTTTAAACTATTTCATATGGAGAAAATCACTAACTGGGCCAACAAAAGCTAATTAATAAGCCAGCCAAGTGTGTTGTGCTAGTGCTGTTTAATAACCTCATTTGATTTGCTTACTGAGAATGAGGTACGCACTATGCACAAATCATACAAACAAAATTATCTAATGTTTCATAGTTGAGCTAAGCTTCCCCAAAAAAATATGCAAACAAAGCCCAAAATCAGAGGCATGAAACATATCAAACCAATAGTCATAAAACAAGTCATAGGTAATTCATAATCCACTACTACTTTATTACCTTCACCATTAAAGACGTAGTGGTGAGCACAAAACCAAGCACATAAAGATACCCCACAATATACCTCACACATAGAAAGGGAAAAAAAAATCGTTACAAAAAAGTGACCTTGGCGAGCGCTGGTGTTCGGCCGTCATGGGCGTGGCTCGCGATAATGTTCGTTAGGTGGTCTGCACCATCCTCCGTAACGCCCAGTCTTATAAAGATGATTATTGTTAAATACTTGTCTTCATAGCGATGATACTGACAAAAATGGTTACTCCCAAATTGGAAAAACCACAGGTATTGTATTTGCAGTTTACTTTAAAATTTATCATGTAAACCCCACTCTAGACCTAATTCATATCTTACAATTATAAGGTATTAAGGTTCTCTTTTTTTTTTTTTTTTTTTTTTTTTTTTTTTTGATGAAAATGTGAATATATATATATTACCACCAACAGAACTATAATGTTTACAATGAGAATAAGGATCATAAACAGGCTTGAGATCCATAGAAATACAGAACTAACACAATACATTCTATCTGATTCTTTCTCTCTATACCTCACAATATATCTAAAGATACACATCCATGCCAGTCATCATTCCAAACGTCTATGGCCCAACCATCTCTATAACTCCATTTACCCTTATTATATATAGCATACCCATCCACCAATAATACTCACAACCAAGCACCCCTTAATCACTTCTTTTTCCAATTCATGTCCATATTCCATTCCCCTGCCACTTTGCATACTTGATATGATTTGATTACACTCAAACTCCGCAACTGCAACCTGATGTTTTCAATTATCTTTTGAAGAACATTTTCTGAGTTCATCTTTTCATTAGCAAACAATCTAGCATTCCTTTCCTTCCATATATAGTACACAGAGTGGCTAGAATTATTCTTCTCAGCAGGGGCGGTGCTGAGAACGTCAAAAAAAATTAGGCCCGACACGAAAAAAAAAATGCCCCTATATTATAATATCAATAGACCATAATCAAGTACGAAAAGCGAAAAATACGAACAAAAATCATTCTTGCAACAAAAATATTACTTCTACAAAATAAAATATATTTAAGTGGGTTGGGTCTTCACCCTTTTATCCCTTCACAATCGTTTTTGACTTTTTGGATTAAATGATTAATAGGGTTTCTTTTTAAGTGGGTTGGGCCTAGTACATATAATGGGTATAAAAAATTTTAGTGCCCCTTAGTGGGTTGGGTCCGGCTCGGTTGCTGATAGTGCGCTGGCCCAAAACCGCCCTTGCTTCTCAGCACACATCTAATGGCATTGTTACATGGCAAAGCTGCAAATTCCCCAATAATGTCCTTCCAATCTTCTGGAATGACTTCATATTCAATTTTCCTTTTAGCTTCTCCCATATCTTTTTAGAGAATTCACATTTGAAGAACAAATGAGAATGGGAATCATTTTCTTTGTTGCACAGAGGACATGACTTCCATTTCATTATTCTATCTTGAGTGGACAATTTCCATGAATGGCCATCCAAAGAATGAAGGCACATCTTGGGTTACACTGAGCAAACCATACCACCTTCCACCAATTCACAATGTTCATTTGCTCTCTTAGATCAAGCCATGCATTTTTAACAGTAAAATCCACCACTTTACCATCCTTATTCCTTCATTTCACACAATCCATAACATTCTCTTGTAATGTAGGTACATTGACAGTTTTAAGGATAGGTAATTGAGAATACCAGCAATCTGGCCATTTCCATTTGCCATCTTCAATCATATCAGCAACAGAGGAGTCTTCCATCAATCTTGCATCATATAACATTCTGTTAGAGATGAATTTCTTAAGATGACCAATGGGACTCCAGTTATTATTCGACATAGAAATGTCGGTACCCTTTCCCACAATGTGTACAATAAAAGGTCTCAACTTATTTCTCATTTCAAGAAGGGCCTTCCAAGTGCAGCTGTCATTCCTTTCCTCTTTCACATCCCAAAAACTTCTCTTTTTTAATTTCACTATATTAGCCCATTTGACCCACAAGCTCTCCTTTTTGTTAATAAGTCTCCAAACATGTTTAGCTAGAAGAACTTCATTCCATTCACCTAATTGTCTTATTCCCAGACCTCCTTCATTTTTTGGTTTACAAACAATTTTCCATGCCACTTTGGATTGCCCTTTACAAATAGCACTGTTAGTCCACAGAAACTTTTTAAGCACACTATCAATTTCCTTAACTGCTTTTGGAATTCTCACCACAGATGCCCAGTACGATTTCATTGCAGAGAGGACAGATGCAATCAATTGCACCCTTCCTGCATAAGATAGGAACTTATTTTTCCAATCTTGGACTTTTACTTTCACTTTATCCACCATGTTCTTGCACTCTTTTACCCCTAATCTTTTGGCTAGAAGAGGAATCCCCAAGTATTTCACAGGCAATCTACCAATTTTAAAAGGGAGAATTTCTAATATTTTTTGTTTTACATTCTCCTTCACACTGCCAAAGAATATGACACTTTTCTCCATATTTTGTATAAGACCTGATACGTTACTGAATTCCAGTAAATCATCAGCAAATGATAGATGTGTCAGTTTCATCTCTTTGCAGCCTTTGTGGAACTTAAACACCCTGCTCTCTTCCACCTTTCTAGCAAGCATCAGAGAGAAAGACTCCATAACCAGTGTAAAGAGATATGGTGAAATAGGATCACCCTGTCTCAGACCTCTACCACTTCTGAAATAGCCATGCCTTTCTCCATTAATTCCAATAGTAAAAGAGGCTGAAGTGACACATGTCATTATCCAGCTAACCATGATCTTATGAAAACCAAAACGATTCAGCAGCTTTTCAAAAAACTTCCAGCTAACTATGTCATATGCCTTTGCAATGTCTATCTTCTTGCAATTGTACCCCTTTAACAACTCTTGAGCTATCATTAAGTTGTATTGAATTATTCTACCAGGAATAAAGGCACTTTGATTAAAGTTAACAAGCTTATCAAGAGCCCCTTTGATTCTGCTAGTTAGTATCTTGCTTATACATTCGTATAACACATTGCAACATGCAATGGGTCTGAAATCAGACACTTTATTTGGCTGTTGAACTTTACGAATGAGAGATATCACTGTTGCATTGATTTCCCCCAATAACTTTCCAGACTTAAAAAATTCTTTCACTGCCTTGCACACATCATTGCCAATGATATACCAAGAATGTTTGAAGAAAGCAGAAGTATATCCATCAGGCCCAGGTGATTTTGTTTCCCCAATATCAAACATAGAATCTTTGATTTCTTTATCAGTGATGTCTTTGACCATATCCAATGCCTCTTCATTAGTCAGCTTGTTCTTGAACAAATTGTATCATTTAACTCAGCCACTTCATAACTTGGTCCAAGAAAATTCTTAAAATGGTTGACAAACTGGGCTGCCACATCTTTTCCTTCAAATCTCTCTCCTTTTTCATTGCAAATGCTAGTAATTCTACTAGTATTTGATCTGCTCTTGAGGATTTTGTGAAAATATTTGTTATTTCTGTCACCTTTACTAATCCAACTATTTTTGCTTGTTGGAATAGTAAACTCTCTTCGTCATTCAAGGCTTCAATGTAGAGAGCCAAACAATTAGCTTCCTCAGCTTTCATGTGGTCATCATAAGGGTTCATCTCCATTTTTCAACTCTATCCTGTAGATTACCATTCTTCCATGCCATTTTCCTCATGTGATACTTTAGCTTTTTTAACTTCTTTGCAACTTTAAACATATAGTATCCCTCAATCTCCATTTGCCATTCATTTTCTAAAGTGGAATGAAACTCTTTTTTCTCCACAATGAAATTAGAAAATCTAAAACTTTTCCTCTTTTTCATCAAACAGTTAGAGATAGTTAAAACAGCTGGACTGTGATCAGATGTCATAAATGGCATAAACTGACCCATAGCACTTTTAAACTCAGAAATAAAAGTCTGATTAACCATTATTCTATCCAGTTTTTTCATAATACTTGTACTAGGATTTTTTGGAGAATTAAGCCAGGTGAAGAACATACCTGAGCTCTTAATATCTTCTACTTCAGCCTCATTTATGCAGTCAATAAACTCTTGCATATCTCCATTAATATTTGATCCACCCATTGAGTGTTCCTCAGTCTTCATTGTGACATTGAAATCACCAAGAAGGCACCAAGGTTTATCTTTAGTTACCAGTTTAGCAGCTTTAATCTCATCCCATAACATTCTTCTGTCATTCCCACTGTTCGAGGCATATACAAAGGTAAAAAAAATTTTGACTTTAGTTTCCACTGCCTCTAACAAACAGAACAAACTTTGTCTACACATATGATGGACCATCAGGTTAACCATATTACTATACCATCCAACAATGATTTTACAACTATTCTTGCTATACACAGAGTTAGAAACCCAATCCCATCCACCAAAGCATCTGTTACTAACTTCAGTAATTCTATCTGGCTTTAAATGTATCTCAATAACTGCACACAGCCGTTTGGTTTGTTGCTAGGAATCACAATAGGTATCGGTTTCGGTATGGAGTAGAATGACAATGGGTATGTTATATCGATTAAAATTGTTTGGTTGTGGTTTTTATTTCAACCAGCGGGCCCACCTACAAACTATCATCATGCTTTTTAATTTTCTTATAAAATATTGTTTTTTGTTTGTTTGTTCAAAATATTGTTACAAAAGAATATTGATGTGACATTATTACAATTGGATAGTGGAAAAAATACATGTGGATATAGACGCCAAAAGATTTCATCAATTTCGACAAAAGTGTGGGGAATGGTTTAATGAAACCAGCCCATGTGCCCTGGTATACAGATACCTTCATTCGTGGGTCTCACCAAACCTATACACCCATAACAAAAATATAACAAACACGATGAATGGATTTGAAAGTCATACCCCTATAGCCATATACCTATACCAAACAGCACCTTAAACCTTCTTCTCTAATCATTTTCAATACTTCTTTTTGTTTTTTGAGATTATTCATACTTCTAATATTCCAACTAGCTATTTTATACTCCATAATAAAACTAACAGAATTATGTCTACCAACTGTCAATTTAGACCAATTACTTGTTTCTGAACATGAAGGTTGAACTTTTTTGTTTAAAAACTGATCCACAATCAACCTATCTTTTAACTGATTCAGTTCTTGACAGTAACTCATCCTGAATAGACCTTGTCTTCTCAATGTTATTCATGTTCTCCTGACTGTTCAGACTTTTGCCATGTACCTTCTTCTGTTGATCCTTCATAGTTTCTGTGTTGTTATCCTTCCTTCTATACACACCATTCTTATTCCATCCATTCTTCCCACCACCCTTCATATGATTGTACCCATTAGGTCCAGTTTGTCTCTTTTCATTGTTCCTTTTATAGTTTGCGTCAATGAAACAATCATTCTCATTGTTTTGAACCCTCTGTTCATTCTCGGATACTATTACATTCTCTACCCTTTTAATTTTATTACATTTTCCAATTTCATGTCCAAAAACCTTGCAGTGTGTACAAATTTCAGGCTTCCACACATACTCAACCGTCACACATTTTGTCCCTTTCACTATATTTTCTTTGCTTCTATACTGCACACATATATCTTCTTTAAATCCCTTATTAACATCAAACTCCACCAGTACTCTAGCAAACTCTGCTCTCCCCTTACCATTTTGACAAACCTATTGTCCTTTCTCAATGGCCTCCCTAAACTACTTGCCAAAGCACATATACCCTCCTTTGACCAGGCCTCTAGTGGTACATTTATCATTTTTGCCCAAATAGGTATCTTTGCAACATCAGCTTTTTCCATACCTATGATTGGATCCCACCCCTATACAGTAAGCGGCTTGTTGTTTACAATTCATGGTCCTTGTTCAATTACTTTTCCTAAACCCTCTTTATTTTTGAATTTAAAGTAGCAAACTCCCTTTCTATCAACTTGCACATCAATCAAACCATACTTACTCCACATCCTCCTAACATGATATCTGAGTTCATTTTCATTCATAGAGCAACCAATGAACTGAGCACACACTGTCAAATTCCATTTCTTACTTCCTTTAGCAACAAGTTCCTCATCTAAAATAACACATTCAGTCCCATCTTCAGTAGGTTTAAAATCCAAACTAGTATCTAGCAGTTTTTCATGCTTTTGTACCATTCACATTTACTCTATCCATTGCATTATTGACAGTATCACTGACATCTTTAGCCCCAATCACACAACAATTAGTATTTGCATTTACAGTATTCACATTATTTTCAGTTACAGAGTTATCAACATTACATTCTTCAGAGACGTTATCACAAACAATCCAAGAGTTGATTGCAGCAGATTAAGGTATTAAGTTATTAACGTGACATATCACCTTACTTAAGTAATATCTCTGCTTATTAAAATATGAACCCGGCTAACCACACACACACATACACACACATTAAAAAAAAATTATAAAATTATAAAATGAAATAAAACTATTCGTTATCTTATTATAAAACCGTGAATTATGTTTTGTAAGCAAACAATGAAAAAAAATTAACGAAGAAAAAACACCAAAATCTGTATGATACTTAGAGCACTGGGTGTGGCAACAAGCCACAAGCTCCTCATTCGGGCCCCACCATGCCACATCACCAAAACACCCCAACTTCAACAAACCACAACAAACCCCCCCTCACCAAACAACAAACCTCCACTTCCTCATTCGGGCCCCACCTCTTACACACTTATTTTTTTATTCATTTCTTTAAATAAATTAAATTATTTCACAAATACTAAAAAATAAAAAAAACATACTAATTTTATTTCATCACATTAAAAAGTTACAATACGGAAAAAAAATACGATACGGGAAAAAAAATACAACACATACGACACTAAAAAACGAACCTAATTATTATTATTTCGTTGAAATTCTTCCCATTGTTGTTGTTGCCAAACATGTTCGATTAGACATAGTTGAAGCCTTGAGTGTGTGCGTTTATCATGTAGTTCTTTGGTTTTTCTTCTTTGCGTTGCGCAACGTTCGACCCACGTCCGTTGGATATTTGGTGTCGGCGGAATATACAATTCGGCAGCGTCGGCTATTTGAAAATGTTGATCTTTCAAAATCATGTTATGCATTATGATGCACGAGTACATGATTCTCCGTAACTTGCCCACAGTAAATGCACGCGCCGGTTGGGCAATAATATGCCAACGTCCTTGTAGGACACCAAAAGCTCTCTCGATATCTTTTCGCGCACTTTCTTGTTTCGCTTTCCATGCGGCATTTTTTGGGTTGTTTGCAACAGTAAAGGACTTGACAAACGATGCCCATTGCGGATAAATTCCATCTGCTAGATAATAGCCATTTTTAAATGTACGTCCGTGTACTTCAAACGGAACTTGAGGGCCAATATCGTCAATCAGGTCGTCGAATAAAGGTGAATTATATAAAACGGTCAGATCGTTATTCGCACCTGCCACACCAAAAAACGCATGCCAAATCCACAAATCATAAGACGCAACAGCTTCAAGCATTATAGTTGGATATTTTTTATCACCTCTGTGAAATTGACCTTGCCATTCTTTTGGGCAATTCTTCCATTCCCAGTGCATACAATCGATGCTTCCCAACATTCCCGGAATCTTATGAACTTGGCTATGTGCGTCGTATAAGTTACGAACGTCGTCCTCAGTTGGTTTTCTTAAAAACTCCTTCCCAAACAAATGGATTATGCACATAGTAAAAAAATCAAGACAATCACGTGCACAATGTTCACCTATTTGTAAATACTCATCTAACGAATCAGGTGCTACCCCGTACGCCAATTGGCGTAGGGCACATGTGCATTTCATAATCACACTAAAACTCATTACACACGAAGCACTGGGTCGTTGTCTAAAGAAATCAAAATGAGCAGGAAGAGGATCATGAGTGTCAATATATGTTTCAATACCTTCGACTATTTCTAAAAATAGTTTACGGCTCATACGGTAACGACGTCGAAAAGTATCTTCATTATACTTTGGCACATCACCAAAATAGTCGGCCCGTAGACGTGCTTCAGCAACATCACGTTCACGCCGAACGTATGTACGGCGATTTGAAGGACCGGCTTCTTGATTTTGCAAGTCTTGCTCGTTTTCGAACTCTTGTATAATCAGCTCTAGCTCATGTAGCTCTTCAAAGTCACTAACTTCGGAATAAGATGATTCACTCATTGTTTTTGCTTTGGAATGAAATGAGTTTGGTTTTTTAGAATGAAATGTTTTGGGTTTTTGGGAATGAAATATGTGTGAAATATGTAAATATATATAGGGATAATGTATATGTGTGAAATATGTAAATATATATAGGGTTAGAAAAAAAAAAAAAAAAAAAAAAAAAAAAAAAGAAGTAAACGTTTGTTTTTAAAACGTTACACAACGGTTCCTTACACATTTGTCAGAAAAATCTTCGCCGTGGCCACGAAGAATTCATCAACGGCGAGCAACGGCGAGGCATGCTCGGTGTGGCGGCGAGCAACGGCTCGCCGTTGGATCCGCCAGCTCGGACGGCGAGCCCTGGTTCGTCGACCATACCCAGTGCTCTTACTGTTATGCTGTATGCATGTGACAGAACCACACGTACAATGTTACGACAACTTGAGCATGCAACTAAATCATATAAAGAAAAAGTTCAAAAAAATGAACTGACCTGCAAATCGAATTCTGACTGGTTGGTTAGGCTTCAAGATTGAGTGGGTAATGAGTTAATAGTGATAGGTGAACTGGATCAACAGTGACGTCATCCATAACAATAGCATCTTCATATGAACTGGACCAGTTTAATTATAAATGGAGTGGACCGAAATGTAAAATATGTTACATAAGGAATCGTCAATGTCGTCCTTTAACTTGTGATGCTGATTCAAAATGAACCCTATAGTTCAAATAGCTTTTAAAGAACCTCTAGAGATAAAACAGAACCCTATAGTTCAAATAGCTTTAATTTGTCATCTAAAGGAAGTAGCATCTACATGCGGAGTTTTTTATTTATTTATTTATTTATTTATTTATTTATTTATTTATTATTATTATTTTTTTAGAAATGGTATTGTTTTCATTATAGTTTGAAAGTATGGGTTCTATTTTATTTTCTTTGTAAACATGGGTTTTCACTATTTTGGTGAGGCCACGTAACAAAATCAATCAATGTTTAAGTGTGGACTGGACCAGAATTTACATGCGGAATATCAATGACGGGTGCACATATGTCAGAATTGGTTACATATGGAATGATGAGTATGGTCCTTTGAAAGAACCCATGAAATTTTGTTTGGTGTGTGGACTGTATTGTAGGTTTGACGGATCGGGTAAATGGCTAGACTTTTGTACATGGACTACTGGTTGTGGTCCTTTAAGTTATTACATGGTTTTGGAAATGAGCCTTGTGGCTCTATTTTTTTTTTTTTTTTTGAAGTAGCAAATATTTTATTCATCACCAAAATCCTTTAGCGAGGAGCTATATGGATACAACTAGAAAGAAAAAAACAAGCACCAGCGACCCACTTAATAGAGAGCACGATTAGAGACGCAAGAGATAAATGGATTCGCAACCCACTCGTCCCAGTTAAAGTTCACTTTTCCACGACTTGATATCCAACAAAATGAGTGCCTTTGGACCTCAGAAAAACACCATTCAGTGGTATGATTGATGCCTGAAAATATCTTTTTGTTCCTTGCATTCCAAATAACCCATGCACCAGTAAAAATAAAAGCTTCGAAGCACTTGAGCTTAAATGGGTGAAACATCTTCTTTTTGTGATCACTCATATCACTAACGAGACTAAGAAGAGCATGAATATTAATCTCAACCGGCATCTGAAAATTCCACCATAAGAATATTTTTTCTCACAGAATTTTGACTCGAGCACATGCAATCAACGACTGCTCTAAATCTTCACAATAATCTTCACAAAATGGGCAAAGCAACGAGTCCAGGTCTATGTTCCTTTTATCTAAATTTTAGACGGGTAGGAAGTCTATCTTTCTCAGCTCTCCATATGAATACACACACTTTTTTAGGAACAAGGGAAGACCATTTTGTTTCCGAAGATGTAGGGAGAGTCTTTTCGTCGAGAGCAGCTCGAAGAGATTTGACAGAGTAAACACCTGAAGATTCCATGGACCACCTCCAACCATCCCTATCATCATTAGTCAGAGAAGTATTCCCCACGATGCTCAGCAAACTGGATAATTCTTCTTGCTCTTTTCCACTTCGAATTTGTCTTCTCCAAGCCCATTTCCATTCCATCACGCCATCCGAAATTGAACACCTCTCTTTAAGTTTACAAAGTTTGTCCCTTTCCAACTCGAATAATCTTGGGAACATATGAGAAAGGCAGCTAGAACCAAGCCAAACATCGTCCCAAAAACATATAGACTCACCGTTACCCACCCGCCTCTGAGATCTTTTGTACCTCCAAGGTTCCCATGGATATCATTGATCACAGATGCCCAAAGAGAGTCCTTGTCAACACGAACTCTCCACCACCACTTGGATAGGAGAGCAAGGTTATAGGCTTTTAAGCTAACAAATCTGACCCCACCACTCTTGATTTTAGCCATTGATTGATTCCACGAAACCCAATGAATTTTTATGTTTTCACTGTCACCACCCCAAAGGAATCTACATCTGATACTTTCTAACATCTTAAGAACAGTAGATGGAGCTTTATATAAAGAGAAGAAGTATAATGGTAAGTGTGAACGGACGGATTTTATAAGTGTAACTCTCCCACCAATCGACATGTTTTTTGCTTTCCAGTCCGAAAGTCTATCATGAAACTTCTGAATGACTGGATTCCAACTTTCAACATTTCTCATAGAAGAACCAATCGGTAACCCAAGGTATGTAAAAGGAAGTTTATCTTCCATGCAATTAATTTTTTGAGCCAAGCGAGAAACTTCTTCAGGATACACGCCCACACCCAACAGCTTACTTTTAGACAGGTTTATTTTCAGGCCTGAAGCCATATTGAAGCATCACAAAATTCTGATATGTTTAACTCCGACCACTCTCCAAGGAATAAAGCGTCATCTGCAAATTGTAGGTGAGTGATTGGAGTATTGTTGGGGCTCACTTGAACTCCTTTGAAGACACCTTTGGACCTAGCTTCAATCAAGGCTACATTTAAAGCTTCCACGGCTATTATAAATAAAAAGGGTGATAAGGGATCTCCCTGTCGAACACCTTTTTGAAATTTAAATTCATCATTTGGCGAACCATTAACTAAAATTGAGGCCGTTGCGGATTGTAAGCAACTTTTAACCCATATTCTCCGCGTGCTTCCAAAACCCATTTGATCCAATACATTGTTGAGAAAGTTCCAATTCAGGGAATCAAACGCTTTATCAAAATCAACTTTGAATATTAGCATTTGTTTTTTGACCCTTTTAGCCCAAGAAATTAACTCATTCACAATAAGAGGTCCATCCATAATCTGCCTATCTTTAACATAGGCAGACTGTGAGTTGCTGACGATGGACGGTAATACCAGAGCAAGTCTATTAGCGAGAACTTTGGCTAAAATCTTATATTGGCAGCCTAAAAGACTAATGGGCTGGTAGTCGTTTGGTGTCATAGGATCACAAACTTTAGGAATCAATGAAATAAAAGCTGGATTACATCCCCTTGCCAAGCCTGCACCTTTCTCAAAAAAATTTAAAAACGCCATAATGTCATTACTTACCACATTCCAGAATCTTTTAATAAACATGAACGAGAAGCCATCAGGGACCAGGGGTTTTGTCCCCACCGCAACTCCACACAGCCGCCTTAACCTCCTCATATGAGAAAGGTTTTTCTAATTCTTGTCGTTGATGTTCTGAGAGCCTCCTGAATCCATAGCTCCTAAATGAAGGCCTGGCAAAAGAAGAATCTGAAAACTTCTTTGAGAAAACTTGGAAAAACTGATTTTTAACTTCACGTGGATCCGTAACCCATGTTCCAGCCACTGAAATTCCATGAATCGACTGTTTTCGCCTTCTACTGTTGATGTAACAATGATATAAGCGTGAATTTTCATCACCCAAAGATGCCCATTTGGTATTTTGCACGCTGTCTAAGAGATCTAAGGTTCATTTGCTCCAACTTATAAATTTGAATAAGGTCTTCAGAATGTTGATGCAATTCACCCATCTCAATAGATCCTGATTCCACCTTTTTATCAAATTCTTCAAGATGATTAAGAATGCCTCTCTTCTGGTTCTCCTTACTATGTTTCACCTCTCTATACCAGTTTTTAATTGAAACTTTTGTGTTTTTAAACTTGTTCTTCAATTGCACATCTGGTCTCACGGAATCCGAGAACTGAATGTTCCACACTGAACTTATGAGGGGGGCTAACGAGTCTTCCTCGAGCCATACATTAGAAAACCGAAATGGTATGGGGCCATAGTCAAGCTTAGAAATTTTGAGAACTATTGGGCAATGGTCCGAATATCTTTTGGGTAAAACTGTCGCACGAATACAGGGCCAAAGAGAGATTACATTATTCGAGACTAGTATTCGGTCAAGCTTGCTTAGCTTCGTACAGTCGCTAGAAATTCTTGTGAACCTCCTACCTCCCTGCTTTACTTCAATTAACCCAGCATCAACTATAAAAGAATTAAAGTTATAAGCCACTGAAGGGATGAATTGAGACCCAACCCTTTCCGACTTCCTTCTTACTGCGTTAAAATCACCAAATACAAAAATCAACCCATCGAAAGTACTACAAAAATGCTTAATCTCCGCCCAAAGCTTCCTTTTTTCATCTGGTTGTTGAGGTGCATATATGTTGATAAACATACATACATCATTGACATTTACCCAACTCCCTATCGTAATAAGGAATCCCACCCCTTTACAAGAATCAGTAACATTAAAAAGAGATGGATCCCATATACTAACAAGCCCACCAGAATTACCCGAAGAGGCAACAAAGTCAAAGTCTAAGTCCCGATTGCTCCAGATCGAATTAACTTTTCTACGAGTAACCTGGACCCATTTTGATTCCTGAATTCCCAAAAAAATTATACTATTTGAAACACATAACTCTTTAATCCACCCTCTCTTGACTTCACATCCAAGACCACAAGAATTTAGAGACAATAAATTCATTAATTAACATTTACGTCTCCATTACCAGTGAGGAGAGTTCTAACCTCGTTCTCAAACCCCTCCATCTGAAATCCTGTCGCATTGCCTACGTTTATCGTATATTGCACCTCTTCACGTATGGAATTGTTCTGAATGTCATGAGTTGATTCTGAATTTAAATCTCCTTTTATCCGCTCGTTGATGCGTTGAATGTTAGATTCCGAGCCGGATAGACCAATCTTTGATCTTGAAACATATGACAGCTCAACTTTATTTTTCTTCGAAGTACGAACACTTTTCTTAAACATCAAATCTTAGAGTCGAATTGATTTAAAAGTCCTCTTTGGCTTGAGCTCCATGGCCTTGATTTTATTTTTCTTAGTTGACTTAGAACACCTTGGATTAGATATATTGGTTTTTGTCTTCAAGGATGAACTTTCACTACCATCATCCGAATTCCACCTTGTTTTACTCTGGTTATTGACCTTTGAATTAGTTCTTGAAGTGTCTTTATTGGATGTGTTGGGTGGTGAGGTAGGGGAGTCGATGCTATTATGTTGCTTATTTGTGTTTTTATTGGGCTTTGAGGGTGAAAGGCCCAACTGAGGGGTTTTAGTAGAGGAGTGGGTTTGTGACCGGTGTTTAATGGGCTCATGTTGATTGGAAAACACATTAGATGATAGACCCCTATGGCAGCAAGTGGGGTTATTAAAAGTAGAGGTGGCCAACGGATCCGGTTCCGGAACCGTAACCGGATAATTAACCGGAACCGAATCCGGTCAACACCGGTTCCGGCAAGATCCGGTCCCGTTCCAAAATTATCCGCATGTTCCTGTCCGGTTCCACATTTCTGATACAAGATCCGGTTCGGAACCGGATAATCCATCACCGGTTCGCGATCCGGTTCCTGGGAACCGGTTCCGAACCGGTTCCAACGTTAATATTGCTTTTTTCTGGGTTTTGTTCACAGTAGGTTCAGCAGCAGCAGCACAACGGTCATATGACCCTTTTTTACATAAATTCCAACGGGATTGTCCCCTATTTGTCCCATTTTAAGCTCCTAAACATTCCTATAAATACCATTGATGATTTTGGTTGAATCACAACAATCAAATTCAAAAAAAAAACACTCAAAATTTACTCACAAGTCACAAACTTGATCAAAAATGTCTAGAAGAAACCAAGCTTCTCAATCTCAACCAACATCATCAAACAATCCCGCTTCTCATGCTCAAAGTTCTACAAACCAACCTTTGGAAGTTGGGATTGAACCAACAACCCGAAACCAAGAGATTTGGTGTCATTTCGACTTGGTTAGGTTTTCGGATAATTCAAAAAAGGCTCGTTGTAAAGCTTGTAACACTTATATGTCTTCATCGGGGAATTCTACGTTGAAGAAGCACACGAATCACCATTGTAAAGCAACAAGAGGCGTTGGGTCATCGGATCAAAGTGTTATGGGACGAGATGGGAGTATTTTTGTATATGACGAGAGGGCGCTTCGTCAAGATTTAGCTCACTTTGTGATTCAAGAGGGTTTGCCGTTCAACCACTTCGACAACCCTCGGTTAACGAGGTTGATTCAAAAAAGGCTTCAACCACGCTACACTCATGTAAGTCGTCAAACTCTTAAACGTGATTGTATTAAATCTTGGACAAAGGTTAAAAAGGAATTAATACTTGGTTTTGATGCTTTAAAAACTAGTGTAAACTTAACAACCGATGTTTGGTCGGCGGGTCATGGTTTGCCGGGTTCGTACTTGTGTGTTACCGCACATTGGATTGAGCCCGCTACTTGGCAAATGATGAAACGTACTATTGGTTTTGAAATATTTCCAAATCCGCACACGGGTGAAAATTTAAGTATAATGTTGAGATATGTTATGAAAATGTTTAATTTAGAAGAAAAGGTTTTTTCAATAGCATTCGATAACGCTTCTAATAATACAAATGCGGTAGGATTACTAAAACTAAGATACCGACCGATTGTTGAAGGCATTTTTTATCATAGTCGATGTGTTGCACACATCATTAACTTGGTTGTGCAAAGCGGACTAGCGACCCAACAAATGTTTAATTTAAGAGAATCTTTTAGAAAAATGTTACAAGATATTTTTCAAGTTGGATCGACAAGATATTTGGATTATATAAAATTGTGTCATGAATCGAATTCCATTTTTTTATCACCAAA
Source organism: Artemisia argyi (assembly GCA_030686995.1). NCBI lineage: Eukaryota > Viridiplantae > Streptophyta > Magnoliopsida > Asterales > Asteraceae > Artemisia > Artemisia argyi. The sequence continues at coordinate 214,175,726 of CM060685.1, read as the reverse complement.
TTGGGACGTTCCTACAAGATGGAATTCGACGTATGATATGTTTGTTAGTGCTTTACGTCAAAAAAACACGTTACAACATTTTCATGATGAGCTTTGTGCTAGACAAAGGCGTGGGGAAAATATGGTACCATTTTCGGTTGAAAATTGGAGTCTTGTTCAAAAAATAACCGATTTACTCAAAGTTTTTAAAACCGCAACAACTATGTTATCGGGTGTTTATTATCCCACGAGTCATTCGGTCCTCAACCAACTTTATGTGATGTGTAGAAAATTAGGAGCATACGAATATGATGGTCCACTTTTTGCTAATATGGTTGTACCGATGAAAGAAAAGCTTAAAAAATATTTTCAAGAAATTCCACCGGTAATTACTTGTGCCGCCGCAATAAACCCATGTTATAACGTTAGCGGGGTGGAATATCTTATCAAAAGGATTGGTGAAGACTTGGATTTGGACCAAATAGACCCTTTTTATGTAATTAATGCACAAGAATCGTTTAAAAATAATTTCAAACGTTTATATGATGTTTATTTTGAGAAATATGGTGCAACAAATGTGGGAACGAGTTCGGTGCCAAGTATGTGGACTTCGTCTACATCCGTGGATCCGGATTTGAACTTATTTTCAAGTTTAAGACAAGAAAGTGGTAAACGGGCTAGGAGTGACAATTTAACGAGCAACGAATATGGGAGATATACGGGAACCGATTGGTTAAACACTATCACATCCGAAGAGTTCAAGAAATTTGATGTTTTGAATTGGTGGAAACAAAGGGAATCTCAATTTCCCATTCTAGCCGCAATGGCCCGGGATTTACTAAGCGTACAAGCTTCAACCGTTGCTTCGGAATCCGCTTTTTCTACTAGTGGAAGGGTATTGTCGGTAAGAAGAACAAAACTCACACCTTTATCTTTGGAGATGTGTATTTGCTTGAAGGATTATTTGGATGGGAATGAACGTATACAAGACGTTTCAATACTTGAAGAACCGATGGACTACGAAAAACAATTACAAGAGGTCGAGGTGCAAGAAGGTTATGTAATCAATCTTACCGAAGAAGAAATTGCTTACGATGAAGCTACAAGCGCCGCAAGGGCCGCCGTTCAAGTTGAAATTCAAGATGAAGATGAAACCGAAGAATAATAAATAGTCGAAATGTATTAAATTTGTGTTTCAAGTACTTTAAGTGTGACGTCTATTAGTTTTTTTAATAAAAGTCGAAGTTTATTAAGTTTATTGTGTGGGAAACGCGAACGAAAAAAAAAAACCCGGAATCGAAAAAGTTAGCATGCCCACTGTTAAGAAAATCACCACCGGTTCTTTGGAACCGGTCCGACCGGTTCTTGGGACCGAACCGGATTGGATCCGATCCGGAACCGGGTATACTTGTTCCGGTTTTTGGACCCCGGATCCGAATGGAACCGGATCGGATTGGAACCGGATCCGGTCCATTGACTTTGACGACCGAACCGGTCCGGATTGGAACCGGTCCGGTTTTTTTTGGAACCGGCAAATGGCCACCTCTAATTAAAAGTACAAGGAACGTTGACATATCCATTGTCACGTGATTCAGCATCTGAGTGGGCATCCCTTTCAAAGTTGTCAGCAATTTTTAGGTTCGATGGCGATATATCCCCATTATAGCAATTGAGGACAAAACATGGGGATGAAGCCTTTTCACAATGACTCTTTTTAGGTGATACCGATTTTTGTGTTTGACTTTCAAGGTTGACCTGAGAATTTGAATTGTTCACCGGAGCCACTACTGGTTGCTGGATATTATCAAACTCTGAACTCATTGGTGATTCACAACCCCTTTCTGAATACATTTTCTTTTTCTGCACGTCATCTCCTACACGAGCATCATTGATGTCATCTTCCTTATGTTCCCCTCCATCTTGACCGTCACCATTATTATCACCATTATCCCCGACATTATCGCTGGATTCATCATCTAGAGATTCTGATTTTTTTGAAGTTTCCGTAGAAAACATTTCATAACATCCATCCTCTATTTCCCGTATTCTAACACAAATATGTAACCCGTCAACCATCACAGGCATATTGTGTTTTATAATGCCTAAACACTTTGTACGAATACATACTTTCCCTGCCACCAAATTCGTGTTGTTTGAGTTGCATTTTTCTGGAAAAATAATCTCACCCCATGTTCTGGCGATTTTCGTGAAGGCAGCCTCATGCCATGCTTGTGGAGGGAGGCCTTCAATTGAGATCTAGGTAAGTCTATCTAGGAGATGAAGTCTATCATTCCATGGTATTAAGGTTTTGAAGCAATTGAGAAGTGATGTGTTTGAGAGGGCTGTCTGAACATGGTTTTGGTTTTCTAGTTCTAATAGCATATGTAGACCACCCAGATACTTTATTTTTGTGTTTGGAAATCCAATATCCTAACATACAGTGCTCAAGTTTGGAACATAATCAATTTTGTGAAGCTCCCCGATTATAGAGTGTGAAAGAGCATCAGTAAGTTCTGGACAAGAATGTATGACCATGGGTTTGGCTGGGATTGATTTTGGATTTGTTTTGTTGGTTAAGACGGTAACATAGGTAGCACCATTGGGTTTGTTTGCAATGTGTGTATGTGGTGGTATAGTAGCGGTGGTTGCCGGAAAAGAGTGAGTATGGTGTGTGTTGTTGGGATGGGTTCGTTGGTATCTAGCTATATTCACCTTCAGCCGTTGGGTACCAAGGGTAATGGAGTTTAAGGTGTTTTCAAAAGTTTCGGGGTTTTGAATGTTGATGAATCTTGCGAAGCCAAATGCCTTTCCATTAACAGTTTTTTTCTTTGCAATGTACACATCGCAGATCCTGCCATGCTTGGCGAAAGTCTTCCATAGCATTGTCTCGTTCCAACCGGTAGGGATGTCCATGAAGAAAAACGAAGTTGTGGTGTTATGTAGCCTGACTGTCTTCTTCCCTTTTCTTTCAACCGTCTTCCATCCATCGTCGTCATTGTCTCCGCCATTGTTGTTGTAGGGGTAGTCATTGTGGTTGCTTTGTGGGATTTCTCTTTCCATTGACCTTTGGGAGAATTGGTCAACGTTTATTGTATAGCCTTGTGGCTTTATTACTTTTAAAAGCTTCAATTTTGTGTATCCAAACAAGTATTTTATTTTTGCAAGAGCTTGTTTTTTGAAACAAAAAACTTAGGGGGCGTTTGGTTCGCCGTATTCTGACGTAATTTGATATCATTCTAATTTGATTACATTACATAGGCTGTTTGTTTCACAGAATGGATGGAATTGTAATTCAGATTACATTACGTAAACTGTTTGGTTTGCGTTGTAATTGTAATTTAGCAATTATAATTACATCAAATGAGGAAATTCAGATTACATAAGATGTTGGATGAAAAGTTTTGAATTACGTTGTAATTCATAATTATTATTATTATTATTATTATTATTATTATTATTATATTAAAATAATAATATTGATATAATAATAAATAATATTTATATAATAATAATAAAATAATATAATATTATAATAAATATTTATTATAATAATAATATAATAATAATAGTAATAGTCTTGAAAAACTTTCATACCAAACAAAACCGTCTCAAAAATTTCGGTTGTCCTGTACGATAAACCAAAAATAGTCCCTTTTAGAATGTAAAATTTGATATACATTGAAAGATTCATCATTACTACTAAACATGCTATAGAAGTCCAACCAGTAATCTATTGTTTAGATAGTGCTATTTTCGTAGCATTTTTCGAAGAAGAATTGTTGATCATATCTATTAACCACCAACTAAAAACTACTCGTAATATAAATACATGTTAGCTTACTAAAAATCAATATACACGCATACTATGTCCAATATATCACGTTTTAACTAGTATAATATAAACAAATATTTCACACTCATGATTGCTTGTTATCTTAAGTAATTAAGTATACAATTCGTGAGCAATTATGTGATTACTAGTTTATAACATGCGATAAATCCTAGCAAATTGAAAATCTCAACGAAATATGCAAAAAAAAAAAAATAAATAAAATGCGATGATGTTGATCTGTATGAAACTCAGGAAGGCTTCACATGAGCACATTTATACATTGGGCTTTTCATAAAGGGAAAATTCTTTCAAAACGTAGCATACTTGTCAGAAAAACCATTTTTGAGTAACGTACTTTTAATTTTCGTTATTGTGGTGCTAAACTTTCATTTTTGGCCTCTTTTACGCACTTTGGAACGTTTTTTTGACATTTTTGCCCCTGAATTTCAAAAAATTTGAGGGGTAAATACATCATAAAGTGCGTAAAAGAGGCCAAAAATGAAAGTTTAGCACCACAATAACGAAAATTAAAAATACGTTACTCAAAAGTGATTTTTTTGACAAGTATGCTACGTTTTGAAAGAATTTTCCCTTTCATAAAATGGCACCCTTATATCTCCCGCTCAGCCCGACCTGGCCCAAATCCAGCCATACCAAACCGGCCCAAAAGATATGTTTAGTGAACGAGTCATAACTTATACTTTAAGCTGAAAACATTTTTACTTTTTCATAAAATTGCATTGCGAATTAGTCGAAGTTTATTACCATAAAATCACTTAAAAATAAATCAATTTGTCGGAGTATATTTCAAGCTTTTATGTGTTAATCTATTACATTTTTAAGAGTATTTAAATAATTTGACTAATTATAAACCCTTATAAGCTTGTTTTAATTAATTTGTGCTTATGTAAGCTCATAGCTTATAAAAGATTCATAAAATTGTGTAAACTTATTTTAAAAAGCTTAAGCCTTTACAAGTCTATTTTAACCATTGACATCCTAGTCATCCCAATAATCCAATATGCACCTAAAGAGACTCTAGAATATAAGCCATAAAGTTTAACCATTACGTACTTAACATAAATTAATAATAATATAGCCTGTAATACTTTCATGTCTTAAATTAATAATCCACATTCTTTTTGGTGAAATGATGAAATATATACTTAAAATACTTTATGCTTATCTTTACTTGAAATTATAATTACAAACTTAAAAAATTATTGTACTTTAATTTATTAATTAAATGTAAAACTATTGTTTTGCAAAAAAAAAAAAAAAAAAAAAAAAAAAAAAGAAAGAAAAAGAAAAATAAAAGGTAATACACCGGGAGTAATATTTACACAACAATGGCCGACGAACCACGCTACAACACCACCTAAAGCAAACACGACGACTCCAATTCACCTCCACCACGGCGCGTGTCTAATTTCTCCGATGTGCCGTCCTACAACGCGCGTATCTAATAAGCAATAATCCTAAACAGACACCCTTAGTTTAAGATTTATAATGTTTCATTACTGTTGATTGAATGCTGTTTATGCCGGTAGCTAGTTTGATAATTATGATGGATGTTAATAATTAGCTTCTAAAAAAAATGCTTAAGGCTATGGTTGACAATTATTACAAGCAGATAATCAGCTGTGAAAAAGCATGCAGCTGATAGTGTTTGAATTCGCAAATGGTGTATAAAAATGCAGTAAGCAGAGAATGCCAAAAGTGCTTATTTGGCTTTTAAGTAAAACAAGGAGATATTTAGTCGATATAAGCAATCCCACACACCATAGGGTTGAGAAAAATCAACTGAAAACTGAACCGAACCGACAAACGAGCTGAACCGGGCCGAACCGACCTTATTCTGTTCGGTTTTCGGTTTTGTATAATTATTTTGGTTTAACTCGGTTCGGTTCTGGTCAAAACACACCTATTCGGTTCGAACTAGTTAAACCGACCCGACCCGAACCGACCTTATTCGGTTTCGGTTCAACTAGGTTTTACTCGGTTCGGTTCTCGGTTAACGTTTTACCCTTAATCGGGTTTTGGCTGGGGTTTGGTCTGTTCCGGTCGGCTTTGACCCGATGCTCAGCCCTCCCCACCAAAAGCATCAGTATTGTATATTTTTCAATCAGGATCTCTAAGGGTTTCGTGACTATGGAATATGGGCTGTATAATCTTTATGCTCATGTGCGTATATCCTGGGTTTAGTGATCACTTTATTGAAGAGCCTTGACTTGATAGGACAAAAGGCTATTGGTAGCTAGATAGAAACTGTGAATTGCTGGTTTTTTTTTTTTTGTTTTTTTTTTTGTGCTTATTATATGCTTGATTCTCGATTTATTAGTGCTTTTCATCGTGATAAAAAAAAAACGTTTACAGGACTTTAGCCAACATGACATATGTTGGGTGTTTCACATGTGTGGAATTTGGGTCATTAGATAGTAATAGCAAAGTTGCTACCTTCTTATTGCTTTCGTTTCTGCTATTAGTTTTAAAGAGAAAGTTTAAGAGACAGAACGATGTAATTTGTTAATTTGAAATTTTAATGCTTTATTATATCTCAAGTAAACGCACAGAAAGGGGGAGCGTGAGTGGCAATATTTTGGAGCTTCTTGTTTAAGCATATGTAGCAAAGTACAATGTATATAGAACCTAAGTATATAGGAGCTGGTGCTTCGTTTTTCATTGATGTTGAGACCTGGCGATTCTTCAATGTGGAAGAGGTGCACATGCACTATGGATGAGATGATTGTTGAAGGGGGCGTAGGTTGAAACGTGTCTTTTTATATTTCTTTTTGACACTCAGTTCCACAACATTCCATCCTAGGAGCACCGCAGTCTCTTCCCATCAGAGGGGTCTCGGAAGGGTGTGCAATTAGGTGCTATCGCACAGGGCCTCCACTTCAAAGAGGCCACATTTTTATTATTTCTGCTATAAACATCTATAATATTAAACATATACGAGTCGTATAATTCAAGTTTATATGCAATTTCCTTTTAGCTTACAAGCGTAATAGGGCCTCTTTGTTGTTATCGCCTAGGGCCACCGAAAACTGCGAGACGGGGGTTCTAACAACGGTGAACAACGGAGTATTGACTTTCTCTAGAGGTGGCAACTATCACCCAAACACCTTGAGATTGGTTAATTTGGGTCATCATTTATACCCAACTGGTTCAACAAATACACAGTTGATAATACCTAAACATGTCCATTCCATTGGGTACTTGAATTGCTAGTGTACAAATAGGATGGGTCGAATGGGTTGTACATCAGATCCAAATGGGTCTTTGAAAATTATTCATATATGAAAGAGTTAAACCAAGGTATCAGTTTTCCGGCACCATTAGCTGCGGTAATTTACAGTGGTTGGTGAGTAGTTATCGGTCTGTCGGCAACGCTTACCGGTACGATCGTTGTCACCATCGACTGCGTTTCACACTCATTGTAGTCGTTATTTTTTGTACTCCATCGTATGTGAATTTCAATTTAAATGGAGAATGATGACGAAAGACATGGTTTCTAACATAATGTAGTAAAGTAGTGGTCTAAATTTGTTATCTTTGCAGTTAGTTGTACCAAATACTATGATTACAATACATAAAATATTTGTAGTAATGTGTACGTAATATGTTTGACTTGTAATACATTTGGTCAGTGAGGATCTTGTTCAGTTGTTCGCAAAATAATTTTGTTATTTTCAATATTTAACACAAATTAAATCACCTTTTTTTAAAATTTACGATAAAAAAATGAAAAATAATGGGCTGACGAACTCAAAAAATGGGTTTCTTAATTAACTTGTCAGGGTTCTGCAATTTCATGACTAACTACTCACGTGTTATTTCTTTTTTAAAAGATATATCTGAACTTGAGATTGCTTTATTGTGTCGCTCTTCATGTAGATAGAAACAAAATTAACTTTTAATTGTGTATTGTAGACAAGAATTTTTCATACTAATGCCGATAAATAACCTAAGAATGATATAGAGTACTAAAACTTGTACGAACAGAGAGACGTTGTTTTAGAAGTTTTACAAACAGAAAATGAAGCTAGTTTGGTTATGGTTATTGTTGTGTTGATAGAACCAAAGTTATGGTTCTGGTTTGGTTCAAATTGTTCGTTGAACCTCTAACTATGTAAGCTATTGCAACTTGATGGTATATGGATGTCGATTGTCGATAGTAAAAAGTGTGTGTAGTTTGAACATACACTTGGCTGCTATTAAATAAAACATGGGCCTCACAATGAATTACAATGATGATTTTTGATGTAACGAGTCATTACATTCCATAATATTAAATAAACATGTTACGATGTACCAAACACTAAGAAAGTTTGTGGTTTGTAACCGGTTTACAATACACAACTTTAAACACTATAATAATCAATTACCTTTAACGGTTTAGAATACACAACTTTAAACACTATAATAAACATGTTCGTTATAATGGAAAAAATTTTGCGCCGTCTGTCTCCAGAGATGCATGGTGACTGGCTTTTATTAACGGAGAGATGTATATGTGCTAACTTACCTGACAAAGATGCATAGTATTAAAATGGCAAATCGTATTTTGGATTTTTATTTACACTATAACTAATTATTCCACGTATCTTAAAATGTAGAACTCTATAAATGGTTCGAAATTGCGAGTACACATCTTTTATATACTAATAAAATAAAGAAAAAACTTTTTACAGTTGTAACGCACTCGAAAGAAAAACCATATTCGTTAGCATCTTTAAATAATGCACTCATTTTGTCGTAATTAAAAGCCGTGTGAACATGAAAATAGTGATTATCTTATTGGGTCTGCTTTTGATTCAGTTTTGATTTTTATTATATTTTTTAATGTTTCTTTTACTCGTGGTTGGTGATTAGCTTTCTTAATGATGTTCGCTTTATCATTTTATAAGAAATGCTCTTTTTATAATTTTATTACTAGTGAAAAAAATGATGGGTTAGGTCAGTAGCTTTCTTACTAGTGAGAAGGTGCATATCACAATAATGTTTGTTGCGTTGTTATTTTATTTTATACAAACTTTTAAAATCCTAGAATTTAATAAACACAAAGACTCCATTATTGGTAAAGTGTCGTCTAAAGATGCACTTTTAATTACTTTTATAATAAGGTCTCGTTGGAGGACAGCTACATGGGCCATAAAAAAGTACTCGTAAAAACAATATTTTTGTTCGTAAAATAGTAGATTTTGGGAAGAACAACCATTTTGTATTTATTCTTTCTCCGTCCATTTTGTCGGCTAAAAATCGAATATCGGAATTTAATAAACACAAAGACTCCATCATTGGTCAAGTGTCGTCTAGAGATGCGCGTTTAATTACTTTTATAATAAAAAGGTTTCGTTGGAGGACAGCTACTCTCTGTTTTAATTAAATACTCTCTAACCTCTTTCTTCATTCACATCCTTTTCTAACCCAAACGCCCTTGCTCACCTTAAAAAGTTAAAACAACACCATTGCACCACCGCATCCTCTTTCTACTCTTTCTATCCGTGTGAACACCAAACGCTCCTTATAATACAGAAGAGTATATAATGTCTTCCCGTGATGACTTTGCTCACCTAAGAATCCCCCTTGAAAATATACTAAAAGCCATCGACAACTTTTCTAAAAAACTCATTGGAGGAGATGCATCTGAAAAGAATTACTATGGAATTCTCTCGTGGTCCGGTAAGGAAAATTTTATCACAGCTCGGAGGTTTAAATTAACATCGGATAAAGAAAGGTTTGATGGAGACCGACAGTTTTGGATGGAGGTTTCCATGCTTTCTAGTCTCAAGCACAAGAATCTCGTTTCTCTTGTTGGGTTTTGTGATGAAAATGACGAGAAGGTCATCATTTACAAGCGTGAGACCTACGGAAGTCTCAGCAACTATCTAAGTCACTCGATGTGGCTGACATGGGAGCAAAGATTGAAGATATGTGTCGGTATTGCGAAAGCATTGAGCTGCATTCATTATGACGAGTCACGTGATTTCAGCGTAATACACCGCAACATCGCCAGTCCATCGATTTATTTAAATGATGGCTGGGAACCAAAGTTAGGTGGGTTTATACGTTCCATGAAGATCAAAGCATCTGAAAGGCACAATTCTTTCAATACTGATAAAGTGTGGAGTACAGATGGGTATACAGACCCAACATATATAAAGACAAACAGTGTAAACCACAAGTCGGATATGTACTCCTTTGGGATAGTAATGTTTGAACTACTGTGTGGTAGGAAAGCAGTAATCGAAGGCGACCAAGATAATAAGTATTTGGCTTCAGTGGCCGTTACTCATTATAGGGAGAAAAAGTTCAATGAAATAATTGATTGTGATTTATGGAATCAAATGGACTCTCAATCATTTAACATTTTCGCGAAAATAGCATATGAGTGTTTGAATGAAGAACGATCTCAACGCCCAAATATTGATGAGATTGTCACAAGACTTGAGAAAGCGTTGGAACTTCAACTTGAATATCAAAATGCGGTAAGACAGTTGATACGCCCCGAGCTTTATGTCATATTATATTTATTTAGGATATGTCTTTGTGTCATATTAGGAAACTATCATTGTTTAGATATGTCTTTATGTTTTGCTTGTTTTACAAGCTAGGGTTATTCGGTTATATATACCGAATCATTATTATGAATGAATCTATCAAGTATGTCAAGTAATTCTCTAGTCTTCTTCTCTTCTATTTTCTGACGGAGCCAGCACACGCTTGAAGTGGTGCCTTATCCCGATACAACCCCTAACCGGGTCGTATCAATTGGTGCTTTCATTGAGAGCTCTCGTTGAGAGGGTTTTTGATTAGGGTTCCAATCTTAAAAAAAAAATAAAAATAAAACGAGCACTGTTCATCGGGTACTGTTCATCAGCACTATTCATCCCGGATTACTGTTCATTGATCACTATTCACGGATACTGTTCACGAGTTACTGTTCATCAGAATTTTTTTTCCTTCTTCGAGATATTGTTCATGGCATCGGGTAGCAGCGATCGGGACGCACTATCTAAGCTCTTGCAAATGGGTACCGTGGCTGAATATCAAAGTGAGTTTGTGGTACTTGCAAATCGAGTAACAGGCATCTCCGAATCTTTACTTATATCGTTTTATATCTCTGGGCTTAAACTGGATCTACAATGTTTACTCTTACGGTCAAATCCCAAAACTCTAAACGAAGCTTTTTCATTGACCCGTGCGGCGGAAACACGCTTCGCGAGCCTAGATATTTGAGAATTTTTGAGGTCCAATCCTTTAACTTTGGGAGAAGACTTCTTCAAAGCTCGTATCACCGAGGTTCGTTTTGAGACAATTGAAATGGAAGAGAAAGAGCATATCGTTAAAAAGAAAATAGATGTCATTCTACCATTAGAGGGTGAATTTGCTTCACCTAAAGCGGCAGAAGAGTCATTGAATGTTAATGAATATATTGGAGTTGAAGAGATTGTGGGTGGTGGCGAAGTGCTTAAGGTTGTCGAGGATGAGTTGAGTAGAGTGATACCGACACTTAAGGATGGAGGTGGTGAATTTGATAGTGGTTTGGATGAAATAAATTTGGTTTTAAGCGAGGAATTAACAGACTCTCAATCTGCATATTCTTCGTATCACCTTGAGGGCAAGGTGATTTTTGAAGGAGTGAGGAGTGTTATGGCATGGGTAGCTGAAGACAGAAGAATGGTGTTGTGTTATGTCCAAGGTAGTGGAAGGCGGAAGAGGAAAAAGGTGTTTGTTGTGGTAGCGGAAGGCATGAGAACTACGGGAGTGGAAGATAGGACTAAGAATGGGATTAGGATATGGGATCCCGGAATCAAGAATTTTTTTTTTCAAGACCACACCTTGAGGACAAGGTGATTTCGAAGGAGTGGGGAATGATACGCCCCGAGCTTTATGTCATATTATATTTATTTAGTATATGTCTTTGTGTCATATTAGGAAACTATCATTGTTTAGATATGTCTTTATGTTTGGCTTGTTTTACAAGCTAGGGTTATTCGGTTATATATACCGAATCATTATTATGAATGAATCAATCAAGTTTGTCAAGTAATTCTCTAGTCTTCTTCTCTTCTATTTTCTGACGGAGCCAGCACACGCTTGAAGTGGTGCCTCATCCCGATACAACCCCTAACCAGGTCGTATCAATTGTTTAGATACGCCTGGGCTCGAGCCCATGGCCTATTTAGGGTGTTAGGGTTTTGTCTTATAAATACTCTTGTAATCATTTATTATAATCAATCAATCAAAAGTTAATAAACAAATCTCTAGTTCTTTTCTTCTATTTTCTGACGGAGCCAGCACACGCTTGAAGTGGTGTCGTATCCCGATACAACCCTTAACCGGGTCGTATCAATTGGTGCTTTCATTGAGAGCTCTCGTTAAGAGGGTTTTTGATTAGGGTTCCAATATTTAAAAAAAAAAAAAAAAAAGTACTGTTCACGACACTATTCATCGGTACTGTTCACAGGTACTATTCATCGTTATTGTTCATTGGTACTGTTCATCAAAAAAAATTTCTGTTATCAAGTTAATCTTCATGGTATCGAGCGGATGTGATCGGGACGCAGAATATGCGCTATTTAAGCTTTTGCAAATGGGTACGGTGGCCGAATATGAGAATGATTTTAATATTCTTACAAATCAAGTAACGGGGATCTCAGAATCTTTATTTAAATCGATTTATATATCGGGACTTAAACCGCTTCTACAATGTGCACTCTTAAGGTTAGCGCCTACAACTTTAGGAGAAGCCTGTTCCATGGCCCGTATAATGGAGGCTCGTTTTGAGATAATTGCAGGGAAAAAGCTGAACATTGAAGAGAAAATAGATATCGTTCTATCATGGCCAAGTGAAAAAGCTCCATATGTGATTAAAGAGTCCTTAGATGCTAATGAAGATCTTGGTGTTATTGAGGTTAGTAGCGTGATAAACGATGTTTTTGATATTGGTGAGAGTAATGTGAAAAGCATGGAAGTTCGTAGTGAGTTTAGCGAATTTTCAGAAAATAAAGAAAGCGTGGAAGATGTTGTTGTGGTTGGTTGTGAAGCGTGTAGGGTTGACGAAGATGAGTCGAATATAGTAATATCGCTACTTAAGGATGGAGGTGGTATATCTGATGGTAGTATAAATGAAATAAATTTGGGTTTAATCAAGGAATTTGTGATTAAGATGTTGGAGGGTAGAGATGTTCCCGGCGAGAGTTTGGTTGTTTGTTTGAAGTGGGTATATCGCAAGAAGGGTAGTGGAGCAGCAAAATATGGAAGAATGGTGTTGTGTTATATCCAAAGAAAAGGAAAACGAAAGAAGAAAAAGGCGAAGGCTGCAATTCAAAGAAGATTATGGGATCCTGGATTACGCCAATGTTGTAAGAGGACGGACTGCCCAAACGACTCAAGAAGTCCAAACGTATGGCATAAAGATAATGTCATATAATCTATCTTTATTTACATGTCTTTGTTTAGGATTATTTTCATGTTTCTTTAGGAAAGTCGATTAAGAATGTTTTAAGACAACACCTTGAGGGCAAGGTGGTTTTGAAGGAGTGGGGAATGATACGCCTGGGCTCGAGCCCATGGCTTATTTAGGTCTTAGGGTTTACTTTGTTTTATAAATACTCTTGTAATCATTTATTACAATCAATCAATAAAAAGTTAATAAACAAATCTCTAGTTCTTTTCTTCTATTTTCTGACGGAGCCAGCACACGCTTGAAGTGGTGCCTTATCCCGATACAACCCCTAACCGGGTCGTATCAACAGTGTTTCTTCTTTTCCTTCTTTCTATTATAATAAGTACAACTCTGTATTTATTTCAGCATATAAACCTTCACCTCCTTTTACTTTATTAAATTATTAGTTAATAGGACCATGCAATTTCTAAATTATACTGTAATAATATGATAATAGCTATAAAGTAGAAAATATTTACAGATTTAATTAGACTTAAATTCAAGTTCAATATAACATGCAAGGCAAGTATATACCGCAACATGTGTTTGAAAAGGTTCAGGAATTTCCTCAAACAAGTTGTAGGCACGTCATCAAACTCTCTTATTGTGTATTAATTCACGTTTTTACTTGACAAACAGATAATCACTTCGCTTAAAGACGATCTCGCTCACCTCAAAATCCCCTTAGAAAAGTATATACTATCTGCCACCAACAACTTGATTGATATTTATGCACGGAAGTCATATAATGAACTACGGTTTTGGAGGGAGGTTTCATTGCTTTCTAGTCTCAAGCATAAAAATCTGGTTTCATTAGTTGGGTTTTGTGATGAGAATGGCAAGAAAATCATCATTACCAGGCGTGAGACCAGGGGAAAGCTCAACGACTATCTAAGTAACCCGATGATGTTGACATGGGTGCAAAGATTGGAGATATGTGTCGGTATTGCGCAAGCGTTGAGTTACATTCATTATGACAAGTCACGCGATTTTAGTGTTATACACCGGAATATCAGCAGTGAAGCAGTTCAACTGAATCAAGACTGGGAACCCAAGTTATCTAAATTTCAGCATTCCATGAAGATTAAAGCATCTGAAAGACACCATTCTTTTCATACTGATTCAGTTAATTGGTCTATGGAGGGGTATACAGACCCAACATATGAAAAGACTAAGAGTGTGAACCAAAAGTTAGATATCTACTCTTTTGGGATAGTATTGTTTGAACTACTTTGTGGTAGGGAATCACTAATTGATGATCAAGATAATAAGTATTTGGCTCCTGTGGCACTTTTTCGCAGAAACAGCGTATGCGTGCTTGAGTGAAGAACAATCGCAACGCCCAAATATGGATCAGATTGTCACAAGACTTGAGAAAGCGTTGGAACTTCAATTAGAATGGAAAAATTCTGTAAGATGGTTTTTTCTCTTTATCTTTCTAGCACAATAAATACTCTATAACACTAGAACGTTTATTTACTTATTGTTGTATTTGTTGCCATAGATGTTAAAGGAACACTCATCAGTTGTGGACGAAGTTGGAGAGACATCATGAGAAGGTAATTACTATTCTTTTTAGCTCTTATTATAAGCCACTGAAATATTTAAAAAAGAGGAAAATGTCAAAACAAGAGAATGGATACAAAAAGATGCGGGTAGAAAAAGTATTTTAAATAAACTATAAACTGTTTGGTGATAAATACTTTATAATAAAATTTTCAGCTTCAAAGTTTTGTTATGGGCTGTGAATGATTGATATTTAACAATATTTTGTTCTTATTAATTAATGTTTAAAACACATTGCTTATGGATTGCTTAAAATAAACACTGACTGGAAATGGCTGTAATTGTAGTTGGGTACTTCTCAAAATATATATAAGAAATTTTGAGGTTGAGAGTACAAAACAAAAAATGGGTACTACTAGACAATGATATAAATGTCTTTTCCATTTAATATTTCGAGTAAAAATAAATACACTCCATTCACATGTCACTTCCCTAAACTATTTTATTTGTATTAAACGTGGTGGTGCTGGTTAATTTGACGTCTTTTCCATGTTGACCGAAAATCACATTTGCCAACAATTTTGGAAAAAATCTAACTATTCTTCATAATGATGATACACAAGATCCCCTCTTATGCTTACTTAGCTCTTCACCATATTTTCCTTTTGATAAATGTCAAAAATGAATGATTAACCTCACTGGAAGTGTTCCACCCTCTGAATATGCACACTTCTTAATCTTGTCTTTTTTGGTACACATAGGGATCACAGAATCACTTCAAATCCACGGGCGTTGAATTCGATTACAAACTCAGTTTTGAGGATATAAAATGCGCAACCACAAACTTTGCTCATAAGAATTTCATCAAAAGAAAAACAGTTGGATCGGTTTACCAAGGCCGTATGGAGCATTTCGGACAATATATCGATATTGTTGCATGGAGGTTCTATTGTAATTATCAAGATAATAGAAAAAAGTTTGAGATGAATATGTGGATGCTTTCTAGTCTCAAACATAAGAATCTAGTGACTTTTATTGGGTTTTGTGATCAAGGCGAGTAGTTTATCATATACAAGAAGGAGGCCAACGGAAGTCTCAACAAATATTTAAGTGACCTGACCCTCACATGGACGCAAAGGTTGAAGATTTGTCTCGGTGTTGCAGATGCATTAAGTTACATCCATTATGATATTGCACGCGATTTTAGTGTCATACATTGCAACATCAGGAGCTCGAAAATATTACTAGATGACAAATGGGAACCCAAGTTATCTGGTTTTGAACTGTCGTTGAAAAATACAGTAGCTCGGAGGCATCGTCTTCTTCTTACTCGTGATATGATTAAAAATGTATATCTGGACCCAAAATATAAAAAGACTGGCGGTATGACCCACAAGTCAGATGTGTATTCGTTCGGTGTTGTATTATTCGAAGTCCTGTGTGGAAGGAGTGCAGTTCTTCCAGATGAAGAGTTGGAAGAGGGGTTATTAAGTCAACTCGCCAAATCTCATTTGGATGATATGATCGATCCACATTTACGAAAACAGATGGACACAGAAGCATTCGAAATCTTCTCAGAAACAGCATATTACTGCATACAAGAAGAACGGGCGAAGCGTCCACATATAGACCAGGTTGTCAAAAGACTTGAGAAAGCTTTGGAACAACAGTGGAGACATGAAAATCAAGTTGAGCGTACATCATTCAATCGCTTAGAGGTACATAATTTATTTACTTAAACTTTTAATTTAAGGCCGATTATCCTTATTAATAAACAAGAGTTATTCAATGTTACCAACTGTTATCGTCTGGTTTAACCATATAACCACTACTCCACTATATATCTATCCTCACTACAAATGCCAGTACATTTCTTGTCAAGTATCAAAAAATTATCACCATACTAAAACGTGTATGTGATTTTGATTTTACATTTTATATTTCTTAGAATATAATATCATAGAATTAAAAATGTTATATAAAACAATGAATTTTATAATAAATGCGGTGGACGAGAGTTACGTGGCCGCACTTCGCTATGGAACCTGAGTGCATGATAATTTTGTCAGAGAAGATAATTTTGGTTTATAATGATTCAAAGTTGAAAGTTTTTAAAATTTGAGCTAAGCTTGTAATAAAAATATGTAGTAAGTACACTTTCAATATATACACAAAAAATAATTGATTATCTCAACAAATGTTAACCACGATTGTGTCACAACTCGTAATTTCTGGTCATTTTCTAAACCTCGACAAGTTACTATTCACAAGTCACTATTCATCATTTACTATTCATCATTTTACTATTCATCGTTTTTGAGGTCAATTTGACATTCCGAGACACATTCAGAAATTTTACTATTCACTTGACACTATTCATTCCCGAGAGAAAACCACTATTCACGTGCATTACTCATGTCATCGTAAACTTAGATTACGGGTATTCAAATTCGCGTAACCATATTGGTTCATGAGCGAATTCATGCATTATCATTGGGACATTTCATACAGACTAGAAATAGTCTGCATATCATCTTTATGGCACTTGCATACTAGTCCACTCGTAGGGTATTCAAATTATATTTTTAATATAATTAACGAATTACGTATGTTTATTTTTAAATAAACACTAATACGCGAACTATAAATGTGACTAACACGTCCAACACTCCCGATTATGATTCCAATATATTTTTATATTCATTTTTATAATATAAAAAATTATAATATTAATTTACCCGGTATTTTGGATATTTATTTTAATTATTAACTTAAGTTTACTAAAATTTCGACGGTTTTCGTAGAAATTAAACTATAATTATCTAAACACCCAATAATTTTACCCAACCTATTTTTATAATTTTTATAACTTTATTTTATCCCGGTTAACTCCGTTAAAATTTATTTTTAGTTAACCCGGTACTAGGTACACTTTAAAACTACAAAATAACACATAATAATACACAAAGTCACAAAAGTCATACACATTCATCCCCCCCTTGATTTGCCGCCCCCCCCCCCCTCTCCAATCACTTACATTATATACTTACACACTCAAGTTTCATAAATGCTTATACTAACTTTGCATATAATAATAGCAATACCAATAATTCATATACTAAAAATAAGATATCTTATCTCATTTGTAACTAGCCAAGAAAGTTTTTCTTCTCTTTTTCTCTCAAAGGGTGCTCGGCCTAGGGTAATCAAGAAGCAAGAAAGCATCATTTTTCAAAGATCTAAGTATAATCTTGTTCTTATAGTTGTCCTTGTTAGAGTTTTGAGATAAAAACTCAAGGATTGTTAGGTTTTCACCATCCAAACTTCATTAATCTTCCAAGTAAGTTTACAAAACTCATTTCATAATTTTTACAAGTTATTACTATGTTTATATATTTTTCTTACAAGAACTCATGCATATATTAACTTATACCACTCCATTTTTGTATATATTTAACTTTCAAGCCCTAGAAGTGATTTTTGGTTAGATCCTTGTTAGATCTACTTGGTTATGATGATTAGGAACCCATGACACCCTAAGAAGGTGTATGGTAGGATTAGATTAGTTTTGTGGTGATTGAAAGTGGTTTGGATGAAGATGGAACTAGATTAGAACCCTAGAAACGATTTTTGAAACATTAGAAATACCTACTGTCCCTATTTTTATTTCGTGGGAAAATCAGTGGTTGATGGCTAATTTTTGACCAAAGATTTAGAAAATACTTTCAAAAACGAAACTTTAGGCGAAAGAACGGATTAAAACGAGTTTATAACGAAGGAGATATGATTTTTGCAAATTTAACGACGAAAACTATTTTATTAAAAACTGCTTGCTGTTTGGCAGATTTCGACGTACAAACAGAGGCATTAAACGTAACCTAGAGGAGCCGAGTTATCAAAAATATACTAGTATATACAAAAACGAATCTGTGGATATAAAGAACGAAGGAAATGAACCTATAACGACCAAGTTATACGCGTTTTAAGATCACCAAATCTATATATATATATATATATATATATATATATATATATATATATATATATATATATATATATATGGTCACAAATAAAAATAATAACTTACGCACTAAATGGTATATTTTCTAGAAATGTTACTAAGGACTATATTCTTAACAAATGAATACGTACGACCCAAGAGAATATTTATACGACTTAACGACGTCATTCTAAGGTTTTGATACTAGGAATATAACGCTAACATTTTTGTACGAGTTAATATGACAAGTTATATACTTCTCTAAATGGACCTATTTTTCCTAAGTATGGAAACTATTTTACCATGACGATAACTAGTATTTCCAAATTACGAGTGGTATATGTATCATGTGCATGTGCATTCATTACATTACGGCATGATCTAAATTAGATCACGATTATTCATTTAGGTTACGGCTAGTGTTCGCGCCTCATTGTCCCGATTACTTTACCATCGTTGTACCATCTTTGTACTATCACTCCAGGTGAGTTCTCATAGCCCCGTTTTAATTACTTATTTGATTTCCAATCCCACGGGGGAGAATACATTGCACAATTATTTTTGTACATGCCCAAGTATTACAAATTCCATACATTGCTTAAGTTGCCTTACTACCAAGTTAAGTCCCCTTATATATCATGGACCGTTAATTATAGCTAAGCGAGAGTGAGTGGATAGATCTATCGAGGGTGACGCCTCCATTCGCGTTGGGTTGCTCCAACGGGACGAATGCATTTCATGTCTTAACAAATTGAGTGTCTGGTAAACACTCTGGTGGGGCCATTACAAAGTCTAGCTTCGGGGTCATGAGCTTAAGAGACAATGTAGCATTTTTGACATTTTTGTCGGTTTACTTATTACTTGTGGTTTATGTACTTACGATTTACTTATAAACCTATGATTATTCACCAACATTCGTGTTGACCGTTTTTCGCAATGTATTTCTCAGGTTATTAAGGTAGCTCATGTTGCATACATTTGGACCTTCATGGAGTCGCGGAGTCGACGCGTCTCACCATATTTTCTGCACTTATGAAACGTTTGATCTTGTTGAACTTATTTTAACTATATTGGAAAACTCTTTTGGGACCTAAGCTTTGTAAACTCTGAATGTTTTAATGATCAAATGCTGTATTTTCTAAACGACACTTTAGGTCGTTCAATATAACTGTAACTATGGTGCTATGACAGTCACCCCCAGGTATTCCATTCCGCTGCCATTCAGGTATTTTGGGGGTGTGACAGATTGGTACCAGAGCTAAGGTTATAGCGAACTAGGATGTATCATGGACCCTAGACTATAACCACATCATCATAGCATCTCATCATTTCATCATAGGTGCATATTCACTATACATGTTGCTTTGCGCACACACTGTACGAGTTATTCATACCCATACTCATATATATATATGATTATATTGACCTGGTTCACAAGTGACATGTCTTCAGATACCCACGCTGTTATCCTTTCGTCGGATTCCGACATTGAAGATACCTTGTCATCTTCCACTACCATTATACCACCAGTTGCGCGTATACCACCATTAGCACTATTGATTTGTTATAGGAATAAGGTTTTCCTATCATTTAACCTATACATAGAATGCCGTTTGGTAGAGTATTCAGACTTAATGGACTTATTAGGATGCTTATTACAAGGGAGATTGTATGTTGTCTTTCCTCCACTAGTAGGACGCTTACTACTCAGGTACTACCACCACAGTTGGTTACTTATTTCACTATTGGTCGCCCCATAGTGCGTACTTTAACTTTACCTCTTAGATGTCGCGAGATAGCGCGAAAGAGGGTAGTATTCCATTCACTATTATCACCATTATCTCCTAACTCATCACTGGGATTTCATCGTCATCAATGTTATTCTCATCCTTTAGAATACCACCATTGTCATTTCCCTTTTCCATTTCCACTTGCCACGAATTAGATAACACCTTGTGGATAATACCAAGATTACGGACTCAACAGGAACATCTGCAGGTTCCTCAAGAATAGCTTAGAATCTACACTATCTAGAACTTGATCGATGCACAACTACAGACACCACTTCAGGACTATCTCGACTTTATGATGTCATAAACCTGATTTCATTTAGAGGGACTACAGGAAGTCTTTAGACTAGACTTATATCCTTACTAGCTTTTACTATTATCCTAGCCACGAGAGGTGTGGCATATTTCGAAGAAACTTGTAGTATTTTGATGGATGTACAAACGGAATCACCAAGTATTGACTCTACTATAGGGGAATGGTTGTGCTATCTATGATATTGGTCCATATAGACCGAAACTTTCATGTATTATATTCATGTGTTATGAATATGATGATTTTTATTACCTATAGATTCTCATGGACTCTTATGATTTGATGGAAATAGATTTAAGCAAACCACTCCAAGCATGACGCAAACTGCTATTGGACAATCCATTACCAGGAATGTAACTACCGCCCTCACCAAGGAACTTACTCACGTGGAATTTATGGGTTGTAATCCCTCCTCCTTTAGCGGAAATATAGACACAAAGGAATTTCTCAAATGGTTCGAAGAATTAGAAACAATCTTTCAATGTGGTGACTGCCGTAAGGAAGACAAAGTTAAGTTCGCCACTTGCACTTTTCGGGAGCATGCCCAGAAATGGTGGACTAAGTATGTCCAGGTAGTAGGAGTTGATGCTGCTTACTCACACTCTTGGGAGAAACTAAAAAGGATGATGAGTTTGAAGTTCTGTGTGAAAAGCGAATTACAAGCAATTGAACAGGAAACACTAAACCTTACCATGGTAGGAGATGATGTTGTCAAGTATACTGCTTATTTTTATGATTTAGCCCGACTAGGCTCTGCAATGGATGAGCCGGAAAGCAAGAAACTTGAAAGGTACATAGGAGGACTTTCTCCTGAAATTCGTATGTTAGTCATCTCATTGGAACCCGATACCATGCCTAAAGCTATTAGAATGGCAATCGAAGCAAAGGAACGAATAGCTCACACCAAGATTTTAGGAGGCAATGGTAGCAACAAGAGAAAGTGGGTCGGTAATCTGGATGCTAATGCTTCTCAACAACCGTTTAAGATACAACAAGTGGTGGAGACCTGTGCTGCTGGGTCAAGCCAAAAGAAAAGGTATGTTGGTAAATTTCCCGAGTGTAACAAGTGTCAGTTTCATCACAAAGGATCTTGCCCCTCTCAATGTAAGAACTGCCAAAAGATCGGACACGAAGCCAAGGATTGCAAGGCTCCCACCCTCGCAAAGCATCAGAAACTCACGGTAACCTACCGCGAGTGTGGAGTAGTGGGACACTTCAGGAGTGAATGCCCGGAGTTGGGAAACCAGAATTGGAAGAAGAAGTTTATGTTTTAATTATGTAAACCATAGTTGAGCCCTCTAGGGTTGTACTTTCTTTTGGTACTTTCCATAAGTACGTTGGTGTAACCTAGTAGTATTAAGCACTTTCTTATCTAATGTAATGACTATCTTTTGTTACCTCTATGATAACCATAACTTTCGTTTACTCCATTTTCTATCCCAATCGTTCAATCTTTAATCGTTTCGCAACATTATACCATTGTCTTATTTAGGGAATAGGCCGATTTCGTATTTGACGGATTAGTAGATTATTACCATTCCATAGTATTTACCCATACATCCAATAAACCATTCAACGAGTTTTATTTCAAACTATTTTACTACCTTATGGGGAAATTGTTTTTACCGAATTTCCAAAATAAACCGTTTTGTTACCGTACTATAAACTGATTTTTCCGATATTACGCCAAATATTTACTATTATTACGCGAAACAATTTTTATGTTACTTTGAAAGGAAATATTAAGATACCACTTTTAATAACAATGCGTTGAACACCATCTAAAACTTTTGAGAAAAATAATATTATTTTGGCTAAATCAAGCATCGCATCATTAGTCCTCAACTATACATAGCCTGATCACCTATGTATACTTCAGGAAGGATTATGCCATGAAGGAAATAGTTATTTTTTTAATGTATTGCTAATAACAATCTTCATGTAAAAGCGTTTTAAACAAATAAATTTTTCTTTATAAATGTCTCTTTCTGACAGACTTTCCCTTGGATACTTACCCCACCTGTCACCCACTTAGCCATTAAGTTGGATTGTTCCATTGACTTCTCTAGGAGAGACTTTCCATATCAAGTACTAGGAGGATTCCTCGATACAAGAAAAACAATAAAAGGATTACGGAACTATTAAACCTAGACTAAGAAAATTCATAACTCAACAACAATCCTAAGGTACCACGAGACCATCCGACTCACCATCTCTGACCTAGTTGTCCAATTTATTTATTCAAATGTACTAGCTAGACTGAGCTACAGGATCGAACACATTGTGAAGGTACGCTAAGCAACACCATGGGGATAAACCAAGCTTCCTAACCGATACAGTAGAGTGTTTTGAGTTAAACATGACCTCATCTAAACGCAAACTTCCCTATAATAAGTTTCACCAAGGAAAAATTGATTTGAGTTAAGGGTATCGATATAGATTCCCTTAAGGCATTGTGTTCTCAAAGAAATTCTAGATAACCTCACCCATACACCAAGAGAGGCATCAGACTCAAGAATATCTCCCCAGCTACATGTGAAGACAATACGGAAATTCATCGACATAGTATCAATTGAAACCCTCATATTGCCAACATGATGACAATTACAACGATAAACCATCTCAAGACTTAAGTTGGTTGAATACCTAGGCTTGTAGTTTTACCAGATAACCACCAATAGACATCATCCAAATATCAGGAACCGAATGTTAGACACCTATGCAATTATGCGAACATTTCCTATCCTACTATTTTATCCTTGTTAGTATTTTTACTTTTAAATGAAGTTGATTTCAAAACTTTGTTCATACAAATCACCTATCTCGTAGAAAATAAATTTGAATTGCCTATTTTGAATAAATACGATCCTTTTTAGCCAATATTTACTTGAGCCATTATACAATGAGAAATGTTTAAACATTAAACTTTGGTAAACAGTTCTATTCACAACCTGTTTGAAAACCGCATCACCTTTCCTAACTATTGAATTTTGAATCATCAAGAAAGATATTATTTAGTAAACCATTTGCTCCATTTTCTAAATTCGTTTATTCAGAAAAAGATTTCGACCAAAAACTCAAAAATCGCGAGATAAATTTTGAAAACCAATCACCATGCTACGTCGCTTATGCATTTAGGGCTTTGTGACTTGACAATAAGGAATATTGGAATATGTGATGAAGGAAATTAGGAGGAACACCATAGAACGATTACAAACGTCAGTAATGGAGACCAAGCACAGTAGGCAAAGAAAGACATATGTCTTAGCATCCCGTAGATCCAAAACACAAAAGAATCAAACATTGTTACCCATATTCTATTTTCTTCGTATAACTCCGTGTTCGAAAAACGTAATGTTGTGGAATTAGTCACAAGATTCATTATAACCGTTTCAACTATTCCCGATAAAGGTGATCGAATCACCTCAGACTTCTAACAAATCATTTTAAGATTTCCTTCAGAACCCTATTAAGATGTAAACACCGCCTATCATCCTCAGATCGATGGTCAGAACGAGAGAACGATTCAAACATAGGAAATTTATACTCAGAGTATGAGTGATTGACTCTAGAAATGGTTGGACTAACCATTTACCATAAATCGGATTCTTTTACAACCATAGTTATCGCGCGAGCATAGAGACTACACCAATTGAGGCACTTTATGGTCGAAGTACCAATTACCCATTTACAGACCGAAATCGGAAAGTTAAATTCACTGGTCTAGAACTAAACTATGGAACAACAAAGGAAATTTCACAAGTCAAGAACCATTTACAAGCAACGAGAAACTGGTAGAAGTTAGGTTGATACATGACGCACATCATATGGATTGGGTATCCTTGAACAGCAAACTAACCAGATTCACGTGAAAGAACGAGCTAAGTTGAAAGCTTTGCCTTGAAGAGGCATGATACGATTTTGGTAACACGAGAGATTGAACCTTTAAGTATATTGGACCATTCCAGATTCATGTTAGAATCGACCAGCTGACATATAAGATTTGAGTTCTGACAGAGTTCAGCCACATATATTACTCATATTACATTATAAACCTGAAGAAGCACTGATCATCTATTGACGAACCAAACTCGGAAAAAGCCAAACTCACTATTCCAGTAGGCATTCATGAAATAACCAGAAATTTCCTACAAGTCAAGAATCAATTACAAATTCTACAAGTTGTAAACCATTAAAACTTCAAGTTGGTAGCCAGATCACGTTGAAAGTTCTGCCTAGGAAAGGCATGATATTATTCGGAAAGATTTGGAAAGTTAAAACCGATATACACTGGACCACTTAATAGTTCAGACAGAGTAGGCCTAGTGGCCGTCAGACTTGAGCCTTGTTAAGGAACAGCCGGATTACACAACTATGTTTCACCTATTCAAATCCAGGAAATGACTTTCAGATTAGTCAATCATAATCCCATTTGGAAGGGAATCCAACCCTGAGACAAACGTAAACTTGGTAAGAGAACCAGTAGAAAGCATGGACCATGAGGTCGAACGGTTAAAGCAGAGTCGAATTACTATTGTGGAAGTTCGCTTGAATTCGCAATTATTGTCATCTTATCACCAATACCACTCCAGAGACCAACACAAACTGAACTTCGGGACGAAGTTCCTGTTAGAGGGGAAGACTGTCACAACTCGTAATTTCTGGTCATTTTCTAAACCTCGACAAGTTACTATTCACAAGTCACTATTCATCATTTACTATTCATCATTTTACTATTCATCGTTTTTGAGGTCAATTTGACATTCCGAGACACATTCAGAAATTTTACTATTCACTTGACACTATTCATTCCCGAGAGAAAACCACTATTCACGTGCATTACTCATGTCATCGTAAACTTAGATTACGGGTATTCAAATTCGCGTAACCATATTGGTTCATGAGCGAATTCATGCATTATCATTGGGACATTTCATACAGACTAGAAATAGTCTGCATATCATCTTTATGGCACTTGCATACTATTCCACTCGTAGGGTATTCAAATTATATTTTTAATATAATTAACGAATTACGTATGTTTATTTTTAAATAAACACTAATACGCGAACTATAAATGTGACTAACACGTCCAACACTCCCGATTATGATCCCAATATATTTTTATATTCATTTTTATAATATAAAAAATTATAATATTAATTTACCCGGTATTTTGGATATTTATTTTAATTATTAACTTAAGTTTACTAAAATTTCGACGGTTTTCGTAGAAATTAAACTATAATTATCTAAACACCCAATAATTTTACCCAACCTATTTTTATAATTTTTATAACTTTATTTTATCCCGGTTAACTCCGTTAAAATTTATTTTTAGTTAACCCGGTACTAGGTACACTTTAAAACTACAAAATAACACATAATAATACACAAAGTCACAAAAGTCATACACATTCATCCCCCCTTGATTTGCCGCCCCCCCCCCCCCTCTCCAATCACTTACATTATATACTTACACACTCAAGTTTCATAAATGCTTATACTAACTTTGCATATAATAATAGCAATACCAATAATTCATATACTAAAAATAAGATATCTTATCTCATTTGTAACTAGCCAAGAAAGTTTTTCTTCTCTTTTTCTCTCAAAGGGTGCTCGGCCTAGGGTAATCAAGAAGCAAGAAAGCATCATTTTTCAAAGATCTAAGTATAATCTTGTTCTTATAGTTGTCCTTGTTAGAGTTTTGAGATAAAAACTCAAGGATTGTTAGGTTTTCACCATCCAAACTTCATTAATCTTCCAAGTAAGTTTACAAAACTCATTTCATAATTTTTACAAGTTATTACTATGTTTATATATTTTTCTTACAAGAACTCATGCATATATTAACTTATACCACTCCATTTTTGTATATATTTAACTTTCAAGCCCTAGAAGTGATTTTTGGTTAGATCCTTGTTAGATCTACTTGGTTATGATGATTAGGAACCCATGACACCCTAAGAAGGTGTATGGTAGGATTAGATTAGTTTTGTGGTGATTGAAAGTGGTTTGGATGAAGATGGAACTAGATTAGAACCCTAGAAACGATTTTTGAAACATTAGAAATACCTACTGTCCCTATTTTTATTTCGTGGGAAAATCAGTGGTTGATGGCTAATTTTTGACCAAATATTTAGAAAATACTTTCAAAAACGAAACTTTAGGCGAAAGAACGGATTAAAACGAGTTTATAACGAAGGAGATATGATTTTTGCAAATTTAACGACGAAAACTATTTTATTAAAAACTGCTTGCTGTTTGGCAGATTTCGACGTACAAATAGATGCATTAAACGTAACCTAGAGGAGCCGAGTTATCAAAAATATACTAGTATATACAAAAACGAATCCGTGGATATAAAGAACGAAGGAAATGAACCTATAACGACCAAGTTATACGCGTTTTAAGATCACCAAATATATATATATATATATATATATATATATATATATATATATATATATATATATATATATATATATATATATATATGGTCACAAATAAAAATAATAACTTACGCACTAAATGGTATATTTTCTAGAAATGTTACTAAGGACTATATTCTTAACAAATGAATACGTACGACCCAAGAGAATATTTATACGACTTAACGACGTCATTCTAAGGTTTTGATACTAGGAATATAACGCTAACATTTTCCTACGAGTTTATATGACAAGTTATATACTTCTCTAAATGGACCTATTTTTCCTAAGTATGGAAACTATTTTACCATGACGATAACTAGTATTTCCAAATTACGAGTGGTATAGGTATCATGTGCATGTGCATTCATTACATTACGGCATGATCTAAATTAGATCACGATTATTCATTTAGGTTACGGCTAGTGTTCGCGCCTCATTGTCCCGATTACTTTACCATCGTTGTACCATCTTTGTACTATCACTCCAGGTGAGTTCTCATAGCCCCGTTTTAATTACTTATTTGATTTCCAATCCCACGGGGGAGAATACATTGCACAATTATTTTTGTACATGCCCAAGTATTACAAATTCCATACATTGCTTAAGTTGCCTTACTACCAAGTTAAGTCCCCTTATATATCATGGACCGTTAATTATAGCTAAGCGAGAGTGAGTGGATAGATCTATCGAGGGTGACGCCTCCATTCGCGTTGGGTTGCTCCAACGGGACGAATGCATTTCATGTCTTAACAAATTGAGTGTCTGGTAAACACTCTGGTGGGGCCATTACAAAGTCTAGCTTCGGGGTCATGAGCTTAAGAGACAATGTAGCATTTTTGACATTTTTGTCGGTTTACTTATTACTTGTGGTTTATGTACTTACGATTTACTTATAAACCTATGATTATTCACCAACATTCGTGTTGACCGTTTTTCGCAATGTATTTCTCAGGTTATTAAGGTAGCTCATGTTGCATACATTTGGACCTTCATGGAGTCGCGGAGTCGACGCGTCTCACCATATTTTCTGCACTTATGAAACGTTTGATCTTGTTGAACTTATTTTAACTATATTGGAAAACTCTTTTGGGACCTAAGCTTTGTAAACTCTGAATGTTTTAATGATCAAATGCTGTATTTTCTAAACGACACTTTAGGTCGTTCAATATAACTGTAACTATGGTGCTATGACAGTCACCCCCAGGTATTCCATTCCGCTGCCATTCAGGTATTTTGGGGGTGTGACGGATGGCACGATCTTCCCTTGATTAAACTAAGGTTGTGTTTAAATTTGACTTAATTGACTTAATATAAAAAATATATAAATAAATAAATAAAGTCAAATATGAATACTGTTTGTTTATGACTTAATAGAGAATAGTACGGAGTGGACAATATTGCATCAATGTATGATATAACTTACAAGATCTCTTTGCTTTTTTAGGCATGCATCAATTAGCATCACTGGAATTATGATTATTTTTTAGATTATACTGATCACGCATTGCATCATCTTAATATTGGTTTTGCATCTATTCTATGCATCGTTAAACTTGATAACCTTGCACCTTAAAACTGGATAATCTTGCTCCATCTTGACATGATCTGCATCATCATCCTGCATCAAAAAAAGCAGATGTTTGAAATGCATCGTGTTCATCATCTGATGGATGATGGACCATAATTTGTCCTACACTTTTTACTTTATCATGATATTTTAGTTGAACACTTCTCTTTATAGTGAAAATATCACTCCAATCCTTACTAGCATTAATGTGGTGTTGCACAACTTCATAATGTCACAGGGGAAGAACTTGGAACACTTGAGGATTGGACTAAATGATATAAACAAGGCTACCAAGAATTTTGATGACGCATATTGCATCGGGTCTGGCGGATTCGGTAAAGTATACAAAGCAGATCTTGAACATTTTGATAGCAGTAATTCCTCATCGATAGAAGGGGTGGATAAATGTGATTTACCAAGAAAACGAAGCACGGTATAAAGCGCATTCACAATCAACGAGGAGAACAAGGGTTCATTGCAGAAATTGAAACTCTAAGTACCTGTAAGCATAAGAATATAATTTCTCTTCTTGGTTTTTGTGATGAAGGTAATGGTGCAATGATCCTGGTTTATGAGCATGCTTCGAAAGGAAGTCTTGAAAACTATTTGAGAAGCGGTGATAAGATGACTATTCTTACTTGGGTGCAACGTCTCAGTATATGTTCTGATATTACACATGCATGGTTTGAATTACATTCACAACAACACAGATGATGGCAAACAAAAGATGATCCACCGTGACATCAAGAGCGATAATATTCTATTGGGAGATAATTGGAAGGCAAAGATTGCGGATTTTGGTCTCTCCAAATTCCAGCCCGAGGCGGCCAACACTATCTATACCAATAACATTGCAGGTACAAATATGTATTTGGATCCGGAATATCAGGAGCATGGTAGATTAAATAACAAATCAGACATTTACTCGTTTGGAGTGGTGCTGCATGAGATCTTGACCGGGAGGCTGGCCTATGATTCTGTATACACCAAGGTGAATGAGATGGGAATTGCACCCATTGCAAGAGATCATTTTAAAAAGCGGACAATAATGGAAATTGTTGATCACAAGATAAAGGAGGAGACCGATGAACATGTCTTTTGTAAAGGTCCCAATAAAGAGTCTTTAAACATCTTTTTAGAAATCGCATCTAAATGTGTGGCAACAACTCAAGAGCAACGTCCAACAATAGAAGTTGTCATCAAAGAACTCCAAAGAGCATTAGATTGTCAAGTAAGTCACAATGAAAAATTTAGATAGCAGGTATTAGTTTCAGTTTATCTTTTACTTATCAAATTAACTTATCGACGCGTGATTCACAGGAGAACCATAAGGACAACCTTAAACTGTCACTTGAAGACGTAAAGTTAGCCACACAGGACTTCAGTCAAGACAATATCATTGGACATGGAGATTTTGGGAATGTTTACAGAGGAGTAGTTACTCACGCTAAAGGAAATAATGTCATTGTGGTAAAGCGGTTAAATAAGGAGTCTGTTGCAAAAGATGCTGAATTTATGACAGAGCTGGAAATCCTTGTGGAGTATAAACATGCAAATGTCGTTGTTCTTGTAGGATACTGTGATGAAGAGGATGAAAAAGTTATCGTATATGAGAATGCGTCCAGAGGTAGTCTTGATAAGTACTTGAGAGATGATAGTCTTACGTGGGTAATGCGGCTTAAAATATGCATCGATATTGCAATTGGGTTGGAGTTTCTTCATGGAACTATTTCTAGTCAAGAAATAGTAATACATAGGGACATCAGCAGCAACAACATTCTACTATTTGATGACGGGAAAGCAAAAATTAGTGGTTTTGTGCTTTCCTTAATATGTTCGGTTACAAATCAGAATGTAGACTACATCAGCGACAATATTAGAGGCACAATCGGCTATCGTGACCCACTACACTCGAAAACAGGCTTCTTAACCAAAGAGTCCAATATATTCTCATTGGGTGCGGTCTTATTTGACATTTTGTGTGGCAAACTATCATCCGTAGAACTAGATGGCGAGTATCGTTATTTACCCTTTTTGGCTAAACACCACTATCAAGTAGGAAAACTTGATGAGTTAGTGTTTGAGGGTATAAAGGAACAAATTGAGACACAATCATTTATTACGTTTGCCAGGATTGCGTATCAATGCCTACATCACAAGAGAGAAAGACGACCAACAGCTAATGAAGTGGTCATACAGCTTAAGAAAGCATTGGAATTCCAGGTAAGTTTCTGTATTATGGACTTTAACTGTATGAAACATGAGTTTATTAATTGATTAATGTATATACAGGAGGATTATGAGAAATGGGAGCCCAAATTGCCCACAGACTATAACAAAATAATCCAAATGTCAAAGTGCCCTGATTTCTATTCTACCAAAAAGAAAGAAGATCTTTACAATATTTTTTCAAAGGGAATCCTCCTTCGACAGGACAAAGTGGTAATCAGTTCATTCTTGTATCTCATTTATCTGTTCCCCATTTTCTATGTATCTTTTTCTTAATGACAGATAATTCAGAATCACTCATGCATTTATACATCAAACACATTGAGTCTGATTTGTATTATGGCTGTACTACAGTTGTTGTCATTCGTTGGTAATGGAGAAAGAGATGAAATGGTATCAGCGACATTGTTTTCCTACATAAACAGCTGTCCACATGAGTGGAAATCTCTTTCAGAATCAAGGTTATTCTCTATATCTCTCCACCTTTGTTTTTTAAGTGATATGCAAACATATGCATTATTGGTAGAAGGTTATTCTCTTTACCTTTTAATGCATGACAAGTTGTTTACGGTAGCATAATATGATTACATTTAATGATAATTATGATCAAATAGGATCAAACTTAAGAACCTCTTTGAGTAAGTTCACATTTTGCCTGTGTAATACACTTGCTTATCACAATAACTGCCTGCACTTAAACAAAACATATTTGAATCCCTTCGACTCTATTATGCTATAACTTCTAATCCCCTGCGCTAACCAACAAAGGGATAGTTCTTCATCTTTAGTTGTTTTACACTTCATACCTCATCTCATCAGGTTAATAACAAGATTAGTCCTGCATACATACCATATCAACAGTGAGAACTGATGTTGTACATGAAAAAATAGATTTTAATACTCACTATATGATTGGGAACTATAATTTTATAAACCTTCTACTAGTAATATGGTAGTTGACATATGCCCCTGTTTTGAGTGCTCTGTTCTCATGACCGTGAATTGTAAATTTTGATAGCATCTTGATGGTGTTTTTTTAATAATATTCTTACCTTTATTTAAATAGAGATTTGTCCGGTACACTAAATTCTAGTATAGAATTTAAACTCTTGTTCCAAAAATTACGAAATTCAAAAGTATAAGTGTATGGGAATAAAGGCTATGACTGATTAAGGCTTGGATGTTTATAATTTGTGCAGGTTTGGGACAGTGGTGGAGATGTTAGATATTTCCGACTTAAACATCAAAATCAAGACAAGAGCTCAATTTTTATCTCTAGATGTTGTCTACGGGGTCTATTTAGTCTTCAAATTTTGTGATTCAAGAAACTTTTCAACTAAACCTATGTATGTTAACCTAAATTATAGAAAGGGACATGAAAGTCTACACGCATATTTCGCAACATGGAGAGATGAGCAGTGGATGATGACTGAGTTGTACCGTTTCTTGAATCAAAACGAAGATGTCATTTTTGAGTTTCTAGTTGAGCGTTTTTCATCGTACTATTGTGGAGATGCTGGAGTTTATGTTGAAGGCATTGAATTTCGAGCCATTGACAAAGTAAGTTTGAAATATCCCTTGGTTCCATTATATGTTCTTCTATTTAAGATGTATATAGGGGATATGAATGCACGGTGACAAAAAGAATCATGTTACAAGTTCCATATCTAACATAACTGATAATTGAATACAGGTGAAACACGAAGAGATCGGAAAATTGAAGGAAGTCCAAAAAATATTGAATTCTGACTTTAATGTGGGTCAAGTGCAACAATTGCCAACTAACTTTGAAGAAATATTCAAGATATGCAGAAACTATGACGACTTGTTCTGGTTGAGCGAAATTGAAGGAAAGAAACTTCTTGTGCTTTCGGCAAAGGCAGCTTTATACCAATTTTCTAATGCGGATATTATTAGTTCAAAACCACCAGCCCAATCCAGGTTTGCTTCTTTTTTATTGTTATATAACTAATTTGTTATAGTCACGAATAACTATACTTGATTATTCAAGGTCCAAATCTTAATTGCTTTCTGGTTAAATAGTTGAAATTCGTGAATTGATTGTTGATTAAAGTTTCACTTCTTGGATTTAGTTTACTGTTCTTGAGAAGTATGTAATCATAATACATAACTTACATGCAGATTTCAAGAGGTGATTGAGCTTTTATCACAGCAAGTATTTTATCTCAAATGCACAATCAAAAGCCAAATGTTGTCACCAGTTACGGAATATGTGTGTTACCTTGTGTTCAAACATTCAGAAAAATGCCAAGGGTTGCATTGTCCAGTGAAAGTACAAGATGTACTCCATAAAGAAAACAACGAGGCTGAATTTGTTTATTTTACAAACCCAAGCCCACTGAATACAAATGACGTTACTCGAGTTCCAAAGCAAAGGGAAGATGGATGGATGGAGATTCAACTGTGGAAATTTAGCTCAGCTCATGAATTCAAGGCTGACTCTCTTTCTATGAATATGAAATTTACAAGCCATGAAGGAACTATGTCTGGCCTCATTGTATGTGGCCTCGAGTTTAGGCCACTGTAAAAGAACTATCAGCCATATTTTGTCAATTTGTTGCTCTGGATAATCAAATAATTATGTTTGAATCTAAGGTTCATCTTATTTATGCTTAAAATCACTTTACATACGTATGTTTTTGTGGCAACTAATATTGCGGTTGGCAAAGGTATTGTAAGAGTTTAGTTCCGTCTTCAGTGATATATAACTTTTATGTAAAGTGTTTAATTTTTAAATATAGAAAACAAACCAAAGTTGTATTAGGACAAAGAATTAACCGTAGATCGATCTATTAAAGACCTGCCTTGATACTGGTAGCAACATCCCAGCTAACCGATATAATTACGAGTCACCTTTTTTTAACATAGTAATGCAAACACTCTAAGAGCAATAAATCAGTCATCCATCTATGACAAGTTAATTTTCAGGCAATGAAATGATACACCAGAGTAAAGGAGAGTCTTTTAAGGTGGATCACGTTTCCAGGAAGCTTAGACGGTTTGTGTATATCAAATGCATTTCGTCACTAATCATTTATAGGTTGTTGAATGGATTCTGACCTGTTTTTTATCAAGAGAGGAAATTTGTACACCAACTATTTGATATAAATCTTTGTTTGAATAGTATTGTAAATTGATCATGTTAGCGAGACCCTTGAGACTTGTTGCTGGTAAGAAATGTTTTGTGGACTTAAATCTTCTTTATGAAAATGGATTTTTATTTAGTGGAGATTCGGATAAACTAGTAGCATCCCTGAAACCTATTTGTTATAAAAGGAAGTATCAAATGTGCGTGATAATGCGGACTTTCTTTGAAAGTTTTTATTGGAAGTGATCAAGAAGATGGTAATTTTGAATGGTCGTAGAGATTTGGGTTATATACTTGTATAGCAACTGTTGGTGTGAGAGCAAATTATATGTTAATTATTCAACAAGAATAACTACTAGAAGCATTAAGTAGTCCTCGAAACAGAGGTTCAAAAATGTAGCTAGATGCATAAACTATATGTCGATAAAAAAAAATAGAGTTGCACGCAAGTGTTTGATAAAATGTTTCTTTCACTAGTGCTGTAAATTGGTCATGTTAATTACCAAGACCATTGAGACTTGTTGTTATTTAGAATTGTTCAACGTATGCCAATGGCCTTTTATTTGGAGATGAACCGTCTTATTAGTCATTACATGTGAGTACGTGATAGTGTACGTCTAGTTGTTTGGCTGTGGGTTTTGCTACGGATTTTGTGCTAATAAACAGAAAGGATTTGCACACTAACTGTTCGATAAAATGTCTACCTGTAAATTGATTATATTGATTCAAGTGTAATCATTTTTTAAAAGGGCAGTGATGCAGGGTGGTACATGTCAGTAGACGAATTGGTTCCTGAAAATTATTGTGATCAAGCATCAGATTTTGTGATGGGAAGTGACACGATGGATGTTTAGTTCGATTCAGGTCTGTAAATTACATGCTAAACTTGAACAGTTCTTATATCAGTTAAGTTCATTTGGACATGTATATTGACCTATTAAACATACATACTCTTTTGGATCTTCATGAGCTGCTGTTTTAGAAAGTAGAGACGGCCTCAGTTTTATATGTTGAAGGTACCGATCAGCATCGAGGCTCGTTTCAAAGCTCTTTATTGACAAGCGTTGCAACAAAAGGTATCTAGAACTGATTGCATTATAATTATTACTTATCTGTTGAAAAATTATTATCTTGATTAATATCCAAGGTATTTGTGTTAGATGGGGTAAGGTCGTTGATCCAGGTACTGTAATTGAATGAGTGAAGAATCAAGAAGTTGGCGATTGTTTTCCAATGTTCTCTCTAGGAAGAACCTTCCGGTTGAGCGGGTGTGCTTAAGCTTTGGGTTTCAAGTGTCGATTATACAGCAGACGTGTTGATTGGATCTCAAGTTCTTCAACAAATATCTAGAAAATGAGGAACTTTGCGGTTTCTTTTGGGAAATCTTCATGGTTGGAAAGTATGTGAAAAGCATGCTCTGCTTCATATGACTGAAAATGCAATTTCATATGACGAGCTTCCTGAGATTGATCAGCATGCTCTGCTTCAGTTGAAAGCATTGTGAAAAGCATCAAAAGAAAGCTATAAAAGCTATTAGTTCTTTAAAATATCCCAGGTGAAATCACGCACCCACATAACCACAATAATGTCTTGCTGCTACTACCTTTGATATGTCAACCGTTACATCTACAGTTTATGGCTGAATAACTTTATGACAGTGCGCCGGCATCTAATTTGTATGAATTTGCTTGTTGATAACGGAGGTAAATAAAGCTTCGGAGACTGCTCACTTTAGCAAACTCATTGGCTCCAGTCTGAAGGTTAAGGTGTAACTCCATTCCTTTGATGATAACCTTGCTGTAAGAATAAGGAACATGGGTGAAGCTAAAGTTAATGTTGCCTCACTTAATCGCATATTCATAACATCTCAGGTATTCCCGATTATAACTCTTTAGATGTGGCAAGATACATATGTGCACGTAAGAAGACTCTTAATGATTTATGCGCAAAACTGTAGAGGTGTCAAAATGGGTGGGTTCTGGTAAAAAAGCTTATGGCTTACCAGAAACATTTATAGTCCAACTTTTTATGTGACTTGGAAATTTTTTTGCATTAAAAGTACACTTTAATATCCCATATGTAAGTAAATAAGTCGAATTGCCATACTAGTAGTGGTGCTGAATTACACATCATTGCACGCATAATAGGTATTTTGAATTACTGTATAATCGATTCTTTCTACTTTGGAGGATGCACCAATGGAGAATATACCATATTCTGGAGAATATTTGATTCAAGGAAAAAAGAAGATATGGATTGGCGTTTCACATACAGAAGGTTCAAAATGTGAAATATGTTGGAACTTCTAAACTCAAGTTGGCTCTTTTCTTTATCACCCCATAATTTGCAGACGTTACTATGATGCTATTGCTGGTCAACTACTTCCTCCTGCTCTGGCAGCTGTCAGTTAAGCTTTTGGTAATCTTGTGGCAAATATAAATTTATATCACATATCTGGCAATTTTGACCCATTTACTTCTAGATGGGCTGATCTGGGTTATATTTCATCTTTAATGGGCCAAACTGGTAAATTAAATAAGTTGCTAAAAAAATGTTTCAGCCATAACCTGTATGAAACCTGTTTCAGCCATAACCCGTGTTAAGCCATTACACAATCCACCCATTCGATCACATTCTATATGACTATATCATACAGGTGATGGAATATT
This sequence comes from Artemisia argyi, assembly GCA_030686995.1. Lineage (NCBI taxonomy): Eukaryota > Viridiplantae > Streptophyta > Magnoliopsida > Asterales > Asteraceae > Artemisia > Artemisia argyi. The sequence goes on along the minus strand of CM060685.1, from coordinate 214,138,838 downwards.
AAATCAAGGGTAGATTACCGGGAGTGCACATGCTTCTGGTCACATTTTCTTTGGCCGAAGATGGAGTTGTTTGTTACAGTTTGTTTTTGGTAAGCAATTACATTTGGTCTCACTAGAGTTAAAAGGATACTTCCTTGGTCAACGCCTTGCTTTTCCTGTTGTTGACTATTATGTTCGCAATGCGTGGGCTAAGTATGGTTTACAAAAGGTTATGATGAATGCTAAGGGTTTCTTTTTCTTCAAGTTTTCTTCGAAGAAAGGTGTTGATGATGTCCTTGATAATGGTCCTTGGTTGATTCGCAATGTCCCTATTATACTTAAACCATGGACATTGAACACCAACTTGCTTAAAGAGGATTTGACTAACATTCCGGTGTGGGTTAAATTCCATGATGTTCCCTTAGCTATGTTCTCCGATGACGGACTTAGCCTGCTTGCTACTGTGATTGGGACGCCCAAAAGGTTAGATGCCTTTACTAGTCAAATGTGCAAGGAATCTTGGGGCCGGAGTAGCTTTTCTAGGTGTATGATTGAAGTTAAGTCGGACGAGGTATTTAAGGACAGTCTCACTGTTGAGATTCCTCTACTTGATGGTACGGGTTCGACTATTGAAAAGATCCGGGTTGAATATGAGTGGAAACCACCTCGCTGTGATAAATGCAAGGTATTTGGACATACTCTGACTGACTGCCCTAAGGTTGTTATACCTCCTGTTCAGCCTACTAAGCCTGTTAATGATAGTTTCATGACTGTCAATAACAAGGTGGTTCTACAATTCCGGGTAAAGGAGGGTTTACTAGACCTGTTGTGGGTAAGAAGTTTCAGTATCAACCCAAACAGACTCCTCCTGAACCCAAGAATGTTGGTGGCAATAAGAAGAAGACTCCTGATGTGGCTAGTTCGAGTGGTACAACGATCTCTACATCTAACCAGTTTGATGCTCTTAATATGGATGATACGGATACGTTTGGTATTCCTACTGATGACACCAACATGGATGTGGATGCTAGCTGTACAATGGAAGTTAATGCGGATGCGTTGGTTAAGACTGGTACTATATCACAAGAACCCCTTGTGAGTGATTTAATGGGAACTAAGGAAGGTGGTTCTACTCCTATAGTTGAGAAAATTAGTAAGCTTGAAAAGCTACTTATCGATGGGAAAGCTACCCTTTTGGATGATAAAGGTGTTCCTATTCCGTCTGCATCTGCCAATAAGAGGGCTAACCCATTCTCTAAGGTGGGTGATATTGTGGTTACTGATAGTGATGAGGAGGAGGTTCTTAACACGTTTGACGAATCAGCTAATCTTTTTGGTGGAGGTCATGAGCGTGAAGATGAGTTGGATGACTATGATGATTACTCGAAGCAAATTTATGATCTTCCAGGGGAATTGGATGCTCTTAACGCCATTTATGGCTTTAATCTCCAAGGTCGTAGGAAGTAGGTTATATTTTTGTCCGAGTCTTTAAATGGTTTATTTCCTTGTCTAGAAAATTGGAAGTATCTTGTTATGTAAGCCTTTCGCCTATGTAACGGGCTGAGATATGAGAATCACTCATATCCGTTGTACTTAAATGTTTTTGGAGTAATATATTTACCGGGTCGTTGACCTTTTACCCAAAAAAAAAAAACATTCATGTGTACATTAATACATGTACACACAGAGTTCATATTTACTTATTTCACTTGGTTTGTCTTACCATGGAGGATACTGTAACAATTCGCAATTTCAGGTTAATTTCTATTTTCGGAAAATTTTACTATTTATGTTACTATTCATTTTTACTATTCATTTCTTTCTGAAATTTTCCCGAAAGTTGATTTTTACTTCATATTCTCGAGTGATAAATCATTTCCATGGCAAATTAAATGTTTGACACTCGTCAGATCATTTTCGTGAAAGTTATTAAGGAATTACACAGAATTACACGTTTTAGGGTAAAACGGCAATCAGAAATTCTACGCACAACGAAATTTGACCCCGTCAGGTGACCCCGCATCAGAAAAATGTTTAACACACTCATGATTTATTTGAGAATAAATCATGACTGAGAAAAATCATGGCCAAAATAAACTTCGGCCGTGAAAAACTGGAATTTTCAGTTTTAAGCAGTTTTACTCAGCCGTAACCCTAGCCTTTACCTGCACCGCGTTTCTAAGATGAATTGAGCTTTCAACTTATTAAAATAAGTCAACATATTATTCCCTCCTCCATTGACCAAAAATCATCCCTTGATGTTATAAGTCATTGCGTGATTTTTAGGCTTCCGGTTTGATGTCTAAAAGACATTTAATACCAACCGACACTAGACTGAGCCCAGTCTAGACATTATAAATCATTTTAAATCATTTATATCATATTAGAAAAGTAACATTTTACTTTTCTCAATTTTTCACAATATTCGTATATTTTACGTATTACGCGTTTAGACCCGTGTTTCCAGCTTTTAGCAGGGTTTTACCACCCAAATGACACCTACCACTCATTTTATATTTTATTATGGGACATATGGACATGTCTAACAATACTTTAAAGTTTCATAATTTTACGACACCCGGTTTTACGTTTTAAGGCCTAATCATTTACGGCTGGCATTTCCCGGAGTCAAGTTTCATCCAAATAACCAAGGATAATACCAAGCCAAGCCACCTCCCCCCCTTATCCCTTGTGAACCGCCAAAGGGGGGGGGGGGGGGAGTCACACCTTTGTGTGGCTTGATCTTGTGTCTTGTTGTCTTGGATGAGTTCCATGTGTTCAAGTGTGCTTTGAAAGCTTTGACTAGTCTCATTTTGTAACCTCCTCATTGAGCTATAAAAGCCCCTCTCCCCCCTTCCTTGGCCGGCCATCACAACACACCACAACCTCTCACACTTAGCTTTATTTCTTCTAATTTGTTGCAAGGTTCAAGAGTTAGTTCAAGATAGAAACCCTAGATAGCTTATTTTTCACCAAAAATCTTCCAAACCCTAACATACTTGGTGTTTTCTCTTGAGTTTAAATCCACTCAATACACCTCAACTTTCATTACATATCTTTCAAGAATACCAAGGGTAGAAAGGTTGCTTGAAGTGAAAAAGGGTTGAAGCTAGTCTATCAAAGTCCATTTCCTTACTTGTTACTCCTTTCTTTAATTAGAAAGCCATAAGTTGTAAGCCTAAACCTAACATGTTTCTTGTTAAATTTTCATGTTCATATCATTTACATGTTATCTTTGCTATATTATGTGTTGTAATTATGTCCATGATGTATCATGATGAGTAAAAGATGTTGTTGTAATGAATTATTGAAACAAGTTACTAAAACAAGCAAACTAGTGAATATCTTGGTATAACCTGATCAAAATGGTAAAAATTTTATATTGGATTATTACATATTACAGTAGAGGACTTAACAAGTAAACCATAGCAATTTGAACCACCTAAAAAGAGTAAACGAGTCAAAAGTTATGGCGATTTGAAGTTACCAAAGATTTCCGGCAAAACTGCCTAAAAGTTTCTGTGACAGAACCTAAAACACGCAAAAAGAGGCCTTTCTGGTCCGATTCATGAAAAAGTTAAAACACGAAAGTTGTCCGGAATCACGTTTTCATTCAGGAATAAAGAGGCTCAAGCCTTGAAAACGCTTTCTGAGTGAGATATTTCTCATTTTCTTAACAGCTATTTACATATTTTAAGTCACTATACTATTGTTATACTTTCAAAGGAATAAAAGGTCTTATGACCTATAAACAAGACCACCACCATGGCTAGAACCAAGGTAGTGTCTCATGACCATGGAACAAGGACCAAAGGTCATGGCTAGGCCATGACGAAATGACCAAGCCAACTTACAAAGGCGTAAACATGAAACAATGAAATTGGCGATAACATGAACAAGCAATTTGTATCTACTTCACCTAAAAGGAAACCATGAGATTTTACCAAGACAAATGGTCATACAAGACTTATAAAACTACCCCTAATAACAATCTTCATGTACTATAAACTTTCCTAAGTTTATACAAATATCGGACATGTAACTTTTTCGGATCAAAACTTATATCTATATACTTTATCAACTACTACAATAGTAGGGAGCTTCATGTGAGGAGTTCATTATGTAAGCCGTCGAGATGAGTTGTGGATTTACGAGTTAAAGTGTCCTGGCTCCTCGAACGCTTACTAACATGACTTCTGAAATATGTTAGCCCGAACGGTAGTAAACGATATACCAAAACATACATGTTCATAAATCTTTCTTACAAAGACTTACAAATATACATCATACCTCATCATGGACTAAATGCAAGATATATATATATATATATATATATATATAGGCACTCCGTTATATTCTTCACACAAATCCTAAGTCGCAACATTCTATTATAGGTTGCTCGTAGAAACCTACACGATCCGACCATCACCTTCATTACTTGCTATCGTACTTGAGGTGAGTTCATAGCCCCACTTTACATTACTTCAATGTTTACAAACCCTTGGGGGAAATACATGCTACTTTTAAACCGAACACAATGCTTTGAAACTGTATGCTGCCTGATTGTTTTATTATTACTAAGTACCTACCTTGCCAATCCTAGGCCCCATCATGAACCATTTAATCACTAGTATTAGTGAGCGCGAGTATTGTGAATAGGCCTATTGGGATTGACGAATCCCATTTGTTTGAGCAGTTAGTTCAAACGAATGCACTATATTTGAAAACATTAAGTATGACGGCAAAGTACTTACCGGGGCAACATAACCGCCGATTGATATTGGTACCCGTTAACGTATTGGTTGCATGAGCTTAGTACATAATAATAACTGTTTTGTTTTCTAACATAAGTATGAGTCTAATTAACTCATTACTACCAACATATTGTGTTCAACCATAAACAAACTCTATGAATTTCACTCAACCTTTGTGTTGACCTCTTAAGCATGTATTTCAGGTCCATGATAATCAAGAATGGAGCGGGAAGGGCACGTACCGAAGGAAGAAGGCTATAAACTATCATGTCATTCAATAAAAACATCATAGACTTTATATTGATGTGTTTTGAAACAATGGATCATTTTGGGACCTTACTATGTAAACTTTGATACATTTGAATAATATGAATGACAACTCTTTTTATTACGATTCGTTTAGAGATCGTTTTCTATTATTATGACTGTTGTGCCGTCGAGTAACACCCAAGTTGAATTCCGCTGCATCATGAATTGGGGGTGTTACAGATTGGTACCAGAGCCATGGTTATAGAGAAACGGGTCTAAGTGAGACCTAAACTATAACTATAATAACAAGAAAAAATATTTTTATAGCCTTCCGCTCTTCGTGCCTTCCATCCTCCAGAAGATTATGGACTTATTACACATGTTATGCTACATGAACATATTTGTATATTGTTATATGCACATTGCCATAGTTTGAGCATTTTCCATAAGCATTTGATTTATTTTGACATCGAAATACTAATTGTAGACATCATGTCCGCACCTCCATCTCCCGATCATCTTCCTGCTATGCCCGAGTATTTACCTATTCTTCCCGGACCCGATGATCCTTACTTTGAACCAATTGACTACGACGACGAGGAAGAACCTTATGAGGATCTAGATGTAGATTCGGACGAGGATCCTGAAATGGATATGGACATAAACATCGATGATTACGAAGAGGATCATGAAATGAATGTTGACATCGAAGGCATCGATGACATTGAGGAAGCGGAGGAACAAATAATAGTGCCACATCTATCACCTTTAACATCTCCACCTCCGGTTTCACCAATTTCATCCGAATCTAACCGTACCACTCCAGCTCAAGTTCCGAAATCTACTTATCAAACCGGCGGAACATCTACATCTACACATATGTTCGTGAACTCAGCTCAATACGAAATCTACTCTTTGAAACAAGCTCTCAACCTAACCCAACTCAAAGTTCAAAGAATGGCAAGTCAAATGCACGAATGTATATCCAAGGTAAATTCTGCTAGAATGGATGCCATGAATGCTCGAGACGACCTATATTGGTTTAAGCTTGACATGAACTACGTGAAGAGTGACTCGACTCATGTTGGGGAAGTAGTCTTAAATCCTTTGACGGGCTTGGATAATGTCAAAGATAGACTCACTTTGGTTGAGAGGGCCCAAGAACAGGATGCGGTTCAAATTCACAAACTACTTAACCGCCTAAATACCGCCGAAATCCGGTTAGATGTTGCAAACTTTGACAGGTATCAACTTAGGAATGATTTGTGTGGGATGCAAACTCAAATGAGTTCCATACAACAAAGGCTATACCGAAAGGATGTCAAAGAATATTGTCCAAACGAAAGTGTAGATGTGTTAGCAACACGCGGAAATAATAATCCGACCGGACAACAACAACCTCCCAACCGACGTTAGACTAGTGTTATAGTACTAGTTAGCTTTTGTACAACGTTGTAATTACTAACTGAAAGTATCAGTTAGTAAGTTTTGAATCGATTTTGTAATCAACGTTATATAAATAAAACTCTTGTTTTATATACTATCATGTGTTATGTTTTTAAGTTTCAAACATTATTATCCTATCATTCTTATCAAAAATTGTGCTCATCTCACAACTCTCTAATTACAACGTATCTTTTGAACAATAGAATCATGGCGCCCAAGAAAAAGACACCACCAACGATGACGCAAGCCGCCATCCGCAAACTGGTAAAGGACAGTGTCAATGCAGCACTTGTCACGGAACGAGCAGCCGTAGCTGCAGCAGCTGCCAAAGCCGCCACAGCTGCTGGTGCTACTGATGCTGCAGCAGCCGCTGAGGCTGCAGCAGCTGCTGAGGCTGCAGCAGCCGCGGAAGCCGCCATTGCTGCGGAAGCTGCTATAGCTGCAGAGACTGCCAGACTTGCCAGTCTTAACCTTGGAGGACCTACCCCTCCGGTGACCAATGTTACTACAGTACCAAAGGGTTGCTCGTTCATTTCCTACCTGAAATGTGAACCCCTCAAATTCAAGGGTACTGAAGGGGCTGTAGGTTTGACCCGTTGGTTCGAAAAGGCGGAGTCGGTGTTCATTGTTAGTAAATGTATCGAGGGGGATAAAGTTCAGTATGCCACAAGTACTCTGTTGAATGAGGCCTTGTCCTGGTGGAACTCAATTGCTCAACCCATGGGCATTGAGAATGCCTACAAAATTACTTGGGCTAATTTGAAACAAATGATGATCAAGGAATACTGTCCACGCAGTGAGATACAAAAGTTGGAAGTTGAGTTCTGGGATCATACGGTTAAGGGAAATGATATCATGACCTACAACCGTAGATTCCAGGAACTGAGGATACTTTGTCCAACAATGGTTTCCCCAAAAGAAAAGATGTTGGAAAGGTATATTTGGGGACTTCCCTCAAGCATACAGGGGAATGTGACTTCGGCAAATCCCAAAGAACTTGATGAGGCTATGCGGATGTCCCGTAGTCTCATGGATCAAGTGGTACGTATGTCGGAAACCCGCAAGCAAAACAACCTCAACACCAACAACAACACCAACAACACCAACAACAGCAATGCCAACAATCCCAACAACTCCAACTACCGTAACAACAACAACAACAAGAACAACAACAACAAACGACCATATGATGGTAACCGTGGGAACAACAACAACAACAACCAAACCCGAAACAACAACCACCACAATCAACAGAACAAGAGACAGGAAGCCGCGACGGCTTATGTTGCTGCACCAGCTGGTGGTAGGTACGTGGGTAATCAACCACAATGTACCAAGTGCAATTAACATCACGAAGGTCCTTGCCCGGCCAAATGCCACAAGTGCCAAAAGCCCGGACATCTTGCCAAGGATTGTAGAGGCAAGGGTATAGCTACTGGGGCTAACACACAACCCATAGTTACATGTTTCGGGTGTGGTGAAAGGGGACACTATAAGAACAACTGTCCTCAAAACCAAGGACCCCAAGGCGGAGGTGCTCGTGCTAGGGCCTATGTCATAGGAAAGGAAGAACCATACCAGGACCCGAACGTGGTTACCGGTACGTTCTTACTCAATAATATTCCTGTTAAAGTATTATTCGATTCTGGTGCTGATATGAGCTTTATATCTACTAGAATTGCGCCTTTACTTGATATTCCATCAATCACTTTAACCACTAGTTATAATGTTGAGCTAGCTACCGGTGACTTAGTAAATACCAATACCGTAATCCCAAACTGTACCCTTAATCTCTTAGACCACCCCTTTGACATCAATCTTATGTCAATTGAACTCGGAAGTTTTGATGTAGTTATTGGCATGGATTGGTTGTCTAAACATCAAGCTAACATTATTTGTGGTGAAAGAGTTGTGCACATTCCATGTGACAATGAAACTTTGATCATTTGTGGTGATCAAAGTGGAACTCGAATAAACATCATCTCATGTATCAAAACCATGAAGTACATTGAGAAAGGATGTTATGCTTTCTTAGCCCATGTAACAGAAAAGAAAACCGATGAAAAACGTCTCGAAGATGTTCCTATTGCCCGTGAGTTTCCTGAAGTCTTTCCAGAAGACTTACCCGGACTACCACCAAATCGTCAAATAGAGTTCAGAATTGATTTAATACCAGGAGCGGCGCCAGTTGCCCGCGCACCATACCGACTAGCACCTTCAGAGATGCAAGAGCTATCAAATCAATTACAAGAACTTGCGGACAAGGGATTTATTCGACCTAGTTCCTCACCTTGGGGAGCTCCAGTGTTATTCGTGAAGAAGAAAGATGGGTCATTACGAATGTGTATTGACTACCGTGAACTAAACAAATTAACCATAAAGAACCGATACCCACTACCAAGAATTGATGACTTATTCGATCAATTGCAAGGTTCAACCTATTACTCAAAAATTGACCTACGATCAGGTTACCATCAAGTTAGAGTTCGTGATGAAGACATTCCAAAAACAGCCTTTAGGATACGATATGGTCACCATGAATTCCAAGTGATGCCATTTGGGTTAACAAATGCACCGGCAGTATTCATGGATCTCATGAATCGGGTGTGTAAACCATATTTGGACAAATTCGTGATCGTATTCATAGACGACATTCTCATTTATTCCAAAAACGAAGAGGAACACAAAGAACACCTGAGGACAATTTTAGGACTACTCAAGGAAGAGAAATTGTATGCGAAGTTTTCCAAATGTGAATTTTGGATTCAAACTGTACAATTGCTTGGGCATGTGATTGACAAGACCGGTTTACATGTCGATCCCGCTAAAATTGAAGCTATCAAAAATTGGCCAACACCTACCACCCCTACAGAAATTTGTCAATTTCTGGGTCTAGCTGGGTATTACCGAAGGTTTATTGAAGGATTTTCCTCAATAGCAAAGTCTTTGACTAAGCTAACTCAGAAAGACAAGAAATACGTGTGGAATCAAGACGAAGAAAAAGCTTTCCAAACCCTCAAACAGAAACTTTGTAGTGCTCCTATCCTAGCATTGCCAGATGGGATTGAAGATTTTGTAGTCTATTGTGATGCATCGCACCAAGGGTTAGGTGCCGTTTTGATGCAACGCGATAAGGTCATGGCTTATGCATCAAGACAACTCAAGATTCATGAGGAAAATTACACCACTCATGACTTAGAGTTAGGAGCCGTGGTCTTTGCACTAAAAATCTGGAGACACTATCTATACGGTACTAGATGTACTGTGTACACCGATCATAAAAGCCTACAACACATTTTGAACCAAAAAGAACTAAACATGAGACAACGTCGTTGGTTGGAATTACTAAGTGATTATGACTGCGACATTCGTTACCACCCAGGAAAGGCAAACGTAGTAGCCGACGCCCTGAGCCGAAAGGAACGGGTTAAACTACTGCGAGTCCGAGCCTTAGTTTTAACCATAAATTCAAACTTTCCTACTCAAATCCTTCACGCTCAAACTGAGGCGGTGAAACAAGAAGACGTCCAAAAGGAAAAGTTGGATGGCATGATGTAGCACCCCCAATTCATGGATTGCAGCGGAATTCGAACTGGGTGTTACTCGACGGCACAATAGTCACAATAATAGAAAACGAACTCCAATTGAGTCGTTTTAAAAGATGTATCATTCAAAATTATATAAATATCAGAGGTTACAAAATGAGGTCCCAATTGGTTCCATGTTTACAAATCACATTAAGTGAGTTTTTGAATGATAATAAAATTTATAGCCCTCTTGAGTATCCGTGCGCTTCCGTGCCATCCTTGATCGTCATGAACCTGGAATACATGCTTGAGAGGTCAACACAAAGGTTGAGTGATATTCATAGAGTTTGTTTAATCGTTTGAACACAATATGTTGGTAGTTAAATCGTTTGAAACAATAATCGTAGTGTTTGTAGTTAAATCGTTTGAACACAATAATTGTAGTGTTTGTAGTTAAATCGTTTGAACACAATAATTGTAGTGTTTGTAGTTAAATCGTTTGAACACAATAATCGTAGTGTTTGTAGTTAAATCGTTTGAACACAATAATCGTAGTGTTTGTAGTTAAATCGTTTGAACACAATATGTTGGTAGTGTGAGCTATAGACTCACACCAATGTTTGGAAAACAAAGATGGGCTACGTTGTTATATGCCCGGAAAGGTTATTAATTCACTAAGCTTATGACACCAAAACGTTAACGTGTACCAATATCGATCGGCAGATTTATCCCGGTAGGTACTTTGCCGTCATACCTAATGTTTCAAATATTAATGCATTTGTTTGAACTTAGTCAATACAAATGGGATTCGTCAATCCCAATAGGCCTATTCACAATATTCGCGCTCACTTGCAAGTAACCCTCGCAAGTGATTAAATGGTTCATAATAAGGGATCTTGGTTTGGCAAGGATGTTACTTAGTGATAATAAAACATAGTCGAATAGCATACAGTAGAAAGCATTGTGTTCGAGTAGAAAAATAATAGCATGTATTCCCCCCAAGGGTTTGTAAAACATTGAAGTAATGTAAAGTGGGGCTATGAACTCACCTTAAGTAAGATAGCAAGTAATGAATGTAACGGTTGAATCATGAAGGTTTCTACGAGCAACCTATAATCGAATGTTGCGACTTAGGATCGGAGTAAAGAATATGAAGTAGTGCCTATATATATATATATATATATATATATATATATATATATATATATCTTGCATTTAGCCCATGATGTGGTATGATGTATAATGTAAGTCTTTGAAAGAAAAGATTCATGAACATGTATGTTTTGTATATCGTTTACTACCGTTCGGGCCGACATAATTCAGAAGTCATGTTAGTAAGCGTTCGAGGAGCCAGGACACTTTAACTCGTAAATCCACAACTCAACTCGACGGCTTACATAATGAACTCCTCACATGAGGCTCCCTACTATTGTAGTAGTTGATAAAGTATAAGTTTTGATCCGAAAAGTTACATGTCCGATATTTGAATAAACTTAGGAAAGTTTATTTGTACATGAAGATTGTTATTAGGGATAGTTTCATAAGTCTTGAATGACCATTTGTCTTGGTAAAATCTTATGGTTTCCTTTTATGTGAAGTAGATCCAAATTGCTTGTTCCATATATCGCCAATTTCATTGTTTCATGTTTACGCCTTTGTAAGTTTACTTGGTCATTTCGTCATGGCCTAGCCATGACCTTTGGTCCTTGTTCCAAGGTCATGATACACAACCTTGGCTCTAGCCATGGTGGGGGTCTTGGTTATAGGTCCTAATACCTTTTATTCCTTTGAAAGTATGACAATAACTTAGTGACTTAAAATATGTAAATAGCTGTTAAGAAACTGAGAAATATCTCACTCAGAAGGCGTTTTCAAGGCTTGAGCCTCTTTGTTCCTGAATGAAAACGTGATTCCGGACAACTTTCGTGTTTTAACTTTTTCATGAATCGGACCAGAAATGCCTCTTTTTGCGTGTTTAATGTTTCTGTAACAGAAAGTTTTGGCAGCTTTGCCGCAAAGTTTTGGTAATTTCAAATCGTCATAACTTTTGACTCGTATACTCGTTTTAGGTGGTTCAAATTGCTATGTTTTCCTTGTTGGGTCCTCTACTACAATATGTAATGATTCAATATCATATTTTTACCATTTTGATCAGGTCTTACCAAGAAAGTCACTAGTTTACTTGTTTTAGTAACTTATCTTAACAATCAATTATAACAACATGTTTTACTCATTTTTATACATCATGGACATGCATACAAGACATAATATAGCAAGAATAGTATGTAAATAACATGAACATGATTATTTAACAAGAAGCAAGTTAGGGTTTGCTTACAACTTTTGGCTTTCAAAGATGAAAGGAAGTTAACATGTAAGGATAGGACTTTGATAGACTTGCTTCAACCCACTTCACTTCATGCAATCTTTCTACCCTTGTAATCTTGAAAGATGGATGATGAAGGTTGAGGTGACTTGAGTGGATCTAAACTCAAGAGAATCACCAAGAGTTTCAAAGGATTTGAAGTAGCTTGATGAATCAAAACCAAACTATGGTTTATGTGTTGATATTGCTCTTGATTTCTTGCATAAAACTTGAAGTAGAGAGAAAATCATGAATGTGTTTGTGTTTGTGATGGTATGAACGACCAAAGGGTGAGGAGAGGGTTATATAAGGCCTTGAGGAGGTGCTAGGAAGGTGCTAGGAAGTTGCCTTAAGGAGGTGCAAGTATTTAGGATATTTTCCAACACTTGGAGACCAAGTTTAACACATGTAACCAATCCAATAGATCAAGACTTATAACTTAGGCACATGGCATGGTGAATCACCCTTATACACGTTCATAAGATGGTTAGGGTGATTAGGTACTTAAACTTGGTATTATCTAGCTTACGGAGTGAGTTTTGGTCCCGGTAATCGCTAACGGTAAGTCGTTAAGTCATGAAACTTAAAATCGGGTATCGTAAAAATACGAAACTTGGAAGAATGGTTAAACATGTCATTATACTCCATAATAAAATATAAAATGAGTGGTAGGTGTCATTTGGGTGGTAAACCCTGCTAAAAACTGGAAACACGGGTCGAAAACGCGTAATATGTAAAATGTACGAATATTGCGTAAAATTGAGAAAAGTAAAATGTTACTTTTCTAATATGTTATAAATGATTTAAAATGACTTATAATGTCTAGACTGGGCTCAGTCTAGTGTCGGTTGGTATTAAATGTCTTTTAGACATCAAACCGTAAGCCTAAAAATCACGAAATGACTTATAACATCAAGGGATGATTTTTGGTCAATGGAGGAGGGAAAAATATGTTGACTTATTCTAATAAGTTGAAAACTCAAATCATCTTAGAAACGCGGTGCAGGTATAGGCTAGGGTTACGGCTGAGTAAAAACGCGTAAAACTGAAAATTCTAGTTTTTCACGGCTGAGGTTTATTCTGGTCATATTTTTCTCAGTCATGATTTATTCTCAAATAAATCATGAGTGTGTTAAACATTTTTCTGATGTGGGGTCACCTGACGGGATCAAATTTCGTTGTGCGTGGAATTTCTGAATGACGTTTTACCCTAAAACGGGTAATTCCTTAATAACTTTCACGAAAATGATCTGACGAATGTCAAACATTTAATTTTCCGTGGAAATGATTTATCACTCGAGAATATCAAATAAAAATCAACTTTCGGGAAAATTTCGGGAAAAATGAATAGTAAAAGTGAATAGTGAAATTTTCCGGGAATGGTAATTAACCTGAAATTGCGAATTGTTACAGTCTCTACCCCTTACGGGGAACTTCGTCCCGAAGTTCTATGTGTGTCATATGTTGGATTGGTGTCGATAAAGATGTGTGGTTACTTATGAGGACCAAAGTCTGGAATTACTAGTGATGTAGTTTGGTTTGTCTCAGAATATGGTGTGTCAATAGAGATTGATAACATGGTTGAATATCAGTAGAGATCCATATAATAGTCGAATATCAAAGAAAATTGATATAGCAGTCGATTATTAATAGAAATTGATATAGTAGTTGTACAGAAATTGATATAGTTAAATATTAAAATGGAAATTGATATAGTTGTCAAGTATCAATAGCAATTGATATAACAGTTGAACAACAATAGCAATTTACATAGGAATCCAATAAATGGAAATTGATATAGTAGTGGAATATCAATGGAAATTTGGATAGTAGTTGCAATCATAGTCTAGTAGGTAATCGGTTGTTGTACCTAATGTTTATGTCATGGTTTGAAGCGATGTTGGTGAAAAGATAGGATTTCTTGTGGCGAATATAATGTAGGTATCATGCCATACCCGAGCAATGTAATGTAGGTATCATGCCATACCCGAGCAATGTAATGTAGGTATCAAGCCATACCCGAGCAATGTAATGTAGGTTGACTTCATACTTATGTTATTTCGGATACAAATAAGCCCACTTGTTTATAATTCTTTATTTACATAGAGAGGCATCTCAAACAATGTAAATAGAGGAATATAAACTTATGGTTCGGTGATTTACAATTTCTTTATTTAAATGAAAAGGCATCCCAATCCATTCAAATAATTACAAATCATCCTACTTAAGAATTCCCAACCCAACATTCACAATTAGCCGGTGAGTTACAAGGTAGGGTATTACGAGATGATACTGGTGTTCCAAAAGTACAAGATGAATATTCAAAGTTGTAAAGCTGATAAGGGTGCTTGTGGTGTAACTAAGGATGATTTGAGCTTTAAAAGTGCATCAAGATCTGTTAATGAGCTTGTGTTTGTAACGGTTGTGACGATAATGTTGTGATATGTTGATGAACAAAAGTGTGTATGCTTAACATTAATACTCTTAGGTATAGATGTTGAGTTTGCTTTAAAAATCTTAAGAGATTTTAAAGGTTTATGATGGAATGGTATCCTTAGAACCTAAACAGGATAGTACTTCTACAGGATGAAGAGAATAATTGATAACTATCCCAAGATAGTAGTTCGGATTATCTCATAAATGAAAAATTTCAAGAATGAATTTAGATCATACAAATAAGGTGTTAAGATCTCGCCGAGTGGTAAGGCACTACCGTGTTTCTAGTTTGTTTTAATGTATTCTGGTGGTTTATCGTGTTCATGTAGGAAATCAATCTAAACATAACCCTAGTACAACTACTCTCAGTATTTGAAAATTTTAAGTCGAATATAGTTAGTCAGACTATATTCCACTGTCCCTAGGTTAAATATAGGTGACTAGTCTATATTTAGCCAAGGTTCAATAAAATTTTCAAATACCTAAATTAGGTATACTTGTGATATGTCCGTTGGTTTTGGGAAACTGTTCACTAAACAAAGGCGATGTCAACCCTTAAGTTGCAAGTCCCGTCCATACAAGACTTGTAACGTATGTTTTCATATTCCATTGCATAGAAGGTAGTAAGGGTAGATACGTATGGAAAGAAAGTTTTAAGTAGTTCTAAAATAGAACATACTTGGCCAGGATCACGAACTTTTAATAATGAAGGTTTCATCAGAAAACCTTAATGAATGTAGAGAAAGTTCAGCTTTTGTCGACGATGGATTAGTTTGTCCTTTAGAAATCTCATATTTCTTGTTTGGAAATCGTTAGATTGTGATGGATTTTTGATATCATAAGAAATGATATTGATGAGGTCGTGAAATAATTCCAGAGACCATTGCACAAATCACAATGTCTCGGAAGTAGGTTAGACCATTGTGTGACTCAAAACATTTGAGAAATGATTAAGACCATTGTATCATACAATGTCTTGGAAAATGAATGAGACCATTGTATCTCACAATGTCTTGGAAAATGAATGAGGCCATTGTATCTCACAATGTCTTGAAAAATGAATGAGACCATTGTATCTCACAATGTATTGGAAAATGAATGAGGCCATTGTATCTCACAATGCCTTGAAAAATGAATGTTGGAGTAGGAACATGATTGGGAGAGTGTGGCTATGTCGAAATGCCTTAGAATAGGCATACACAGATATGTTTAGTTCATTGTTTAGATAAATGATTGAAAATAAACCGAGTTTATATATCAATATACTAATATGTTCATGTAGCATAAAATGCCTAGTGTGTATATATCAATATACTTATATGTGTTCATGTAGCATAAAATGCCTAGTGTGTATATATCAATATACTTATATGTGTTTATGTAGCATAAAATGCTTAGTGTGTATATATCAATATACTAATATGTGTTCATGTAGCATAAAATGCCTAGTGTGTATATATCAATATACTAATATGTTTGTGAAGCATAACATGCTTACTAAGTCCATAATCGTCTGGAGGATGGAAGACACGGAGAGCGGAAGGCTATAAAATGTTTTTGTTTGTGATTGTAGTTATAGTTTAGGTCTCACTTAGACCCGTTTCTCTATAACCATGGCTCTGGTACCAATCTGTAACACCCCCAATTCATGGATTGCAGCGGAATTCGAACTGGGTGTTACTCGACGGCACAATAGTCACAATAATAGAAAACGAACTCCAATTGAGTCGTTTTAAAAGATGTATCATTCAAAATTATATAAATATCAGAGGTTACAAAATGAGGTCCCAATTGGTTCCATGTTTACAAATCACATTAAGTGAGTTTTTGAATGATAATAAAATTTATAGCCCTCTTGAGTATCCGTGCGCTTCCGTGCCATCCTTGATCGTCATGAACCTGGAATACATGCTTGAGAGGTCAACACAAAGGTTGAGTGATATTCATAGAGTTTGTTTAATCGTTTGAACACAATATGTTGGTAGTTAAATCGTTTGAAACAATAATCGTAGTGTTTGTAGTTAAATCGTTTGAACACAATAATTGTAGTGTTTGTAGTTAAATCGTTTGAACACAATAATTGTAGTGTTTGTAGTTAAATCGTTTGAACACAATAATCGTAGTGTTTGTAGTTAAATCGTTTGAACACAATAATCGTAGTGTTTGTAGTTAAATCGTTTGAACACAATATGTTGGTAGTGTGAGCTATAGACTCACACCAATGTTTGGAAAACAAAGATGGGCTACGTTGTTATATGCCCGGAAAGGTTATTAATTCACTAAGCTTATGACACCAAAACGTTAACGTGTACCAATATCGATCGGCAGATTTATCCCGGTAGGTACTTTGCCGTCATACCTAATGTTTCAAATATTAATGCATTTGTTTGAACTTAGTCAATACAAATGGGATTCGTCAATCCCAATAGGCCTATTCACAATATTCGCGCTCACTTGCAAGTAACCCTCGCAAGTGATTAAATGGTTCATAATAAGGGATCTTGGTTTGGCAAGGATGTTACTTAGTGATAATAAAACATAGTCGAATAGCATACAGTAGAAAGCATTGTGTTCGAGTAGAAAAATAATAGCATGTATTCCCCCCAAGGGTTTGTAAAACATTGAAGTAATGTAAAGTGGGGCTATGAACTCACCTTAAGTAAGATAGCAAGTAATGAATGTAACGGTTGAATCATGAAGGTTTCTACGAGCAACCTATAATCGAATGTTGCGACTTAGGATCGGAGTAAAGAATATGAAGTAGTGCCTATATATATATATATATATATATATCTTGCATTTAGCCCATGATGTGGTATGATGTATAATGTAAGTCTTTGAAAGAAAAGATTCATGAACATGTATGTTTTGTATATCGTTTACTACCGTTCGGGCCGACATAATTCAGAAGTCATGTTAGTAAGCGTTCGAGGAGCCAGGACACTTTAACTCGTAAATCCACAACTCAACTCGACGGCTTACATAATGAACTCCTCACATGAGGCTCCCTACTATTGTAGTAGTTGATAAAGTATAAGTTTTGATCCGAAAAGTTACATGTCCGATATTTGAATAAACTTAGGAAAGTTTATTTGTACATGAAGATTGTTATTAGGGATAGTTTCATAAGTCTTGAATGACCATTTGTCTTGGTAAAATCTTATGGTTTCCTTTTATGTGAAGTAGATCCAAATTGCTTGTTCCATATATCGCCAATTTCATTGTTTCATGTTTACGCCTTTGTAAGTTTACTTGGTCATTTCGTCATGGCCTAGCCATGACCTTTGGTCCTTGTTCCAAGGTCATGATACACAACCTTGGCTCTAGCCATGGTGGGGGTCTTGGTTATAGGTCATAATACCTTTTATTCCTTTGAAAGTATGACAATAACTTAGTGACTTAAAATATGTAAATAGCTGTTAAGAAACTGAGAAATATCTCACTCAGAAGGCGTTTTCAAGGCTTGAGCCTCTTTGTTCCTGAATGAAAACGTGATTCCGGACAACTTTCGTGTTTTAACTTTTTCATGAATCGGACCAGAAATGCCTCTTTTTGCGTGTTTAATGTTTCTGTAACAGAAAGTTTTGGCAGCTTTGCCGCAAAGTTTTGGTAATTTCAAATCGTCATAACTTTTGACTTGTATACTCGTTTTAGGTGGTTCAAATTGCTATGTTTTCCTTGTTGGGTCCTCTACTACAATATGTAATGATTCAATATCATATTTTTACCATTTTGATCAGGTCTTACCAAGAAAGTCACTAGTTTACTTGTTTTAGTAACTTATCTTAACAATCAATTATAACAACATGTTTTACTCATTTTTATACATCATGGACATGCATACAAGACATAATATAGCAAGAATAGTATGTAAATAACATGAACATGATTATTTAACAAGAAGCAAGTTAGGGTTTGCTTACAACTTTTGGCTTTCAAAGATGAAAGGAAGTTAACATGTAAGGATAGGACTTTGATAGACTTGCTTCAACCCACTTCACTTCATGCAATCTTTCTACCCTTGTAATCTTGAAAGATGGATGATGAAGGTTGAGGTGACTTGAGTGGATCTAAACTCAAGAGAATCACCAAGAGTTTCAAAGGATTTGAAGTAGCTTGATGAATCAAAACCAAACTATGGTTTATGTGTTGATATTGCTCTTGATTTCTTGCATAAAACTTGAAGTAGAGAGAAAATCATGAATGTGTTTGTGTTTGTGATGGTATGAACGACCAAAGGGTGAGGAGAGGGTTATATAAGGCCTTGAGGAGGTGCTAGGAAGGTGCTAGGAAGTTGCCTTAAGGAGGTGCAAGTATTTAGGATATTTTCCAACACTTGGAGACCAAGTTTAACACATGTAACCAATCCAATAGATTAAGACTTATAACTTAGGCACATGGCATGGTGAATCACCCTTATACACGTTCATAAGATGGTTAGGGTGATTAGGTACTTAAACTTGGTATTATCTAGCTTACGGAGTGAGTTTTGGTCCCGGTAATCGCTAACGGTAAGTCGTTAAGTCATGAAACTTAAAATCGGGTATCGTAAAAATACGAAACTTGGAAGAATGGTTAAACATGTCATTATACTCCATAATAAAATATAAAATGAGTGGTAGGTGTCATTTGGGTGGTAAACCCTGCTAAAAACTGGAAACACGGGTCGAAAACGCGTAATACGTAAAATGTACGAATATTGCGTAAAATTGAGAAAAGTAAAATGTTACTTTTCTAATATGTTATAAATGATTTAAAATGACTTATAATGTCTAGACTGGGCTCAGTCTAGTGTCGGTTGGTATTAAATGTCTTTTAGACATCAAACCGTAAGCCTAAAAATCACGAAATGACTTATAACATCAAGGGATGATTTTTGGTCAATGGAGGAGGGAAAAATATGTTGACTTATTCTAATAAGTTGAAAACTCAAATCATCTTAGAAACGCGGTGCAGGTATAGGCTAGGGTTACGGCTGAGTAAAAACGCGTAAAACTGAAAATTCTAGTTTTTCACGGCCGAGGTTTATTCTGGTCATATTTTTCTCAGTCATGATTTATTCTCAAATAAATCATGAGTGTGTTAAACATTTTTCTGATGTGGGGTCACCTGACGGGATCAAATTTCGTTGTGCGTGGAATTTCTGAATGACGTTTTACCCTAAAACGGGTAATTCCTTAATAACTTTCACGAAAATGATCTGACGAATGTCAAACATTTAATTTTCCGTGGAAATGATTTATCACTCGAGAATATCAAATAAAAATCAACTTTCGGGAAAATTTCGGGAAAAATGAATAGTAAAAGTGAATAGTGAAATTTTCCGGGAATGGTAATTAACCTGAAATTGCGAATTGTTACACATGATACAAAAGAAATTCGAAACCCGATCAGATGGAACTCTATGCTTTCAAGGTCGAAGTTGGTTACCACTTTATGGTGGCCTACGAGACTTGATCATGCATGAATCACACAAGTCCAAATACTCCATACATCCAGGATCTGATAAAATGTATCACGATCTTAAGTTACTCTATTGGTGGCCGAACATGAAAGCCGACATTGCAACATATGTTAGCAAATGTCTTACCTGCTCCAAAGTAAAAGCCGAACACCAAAAACCATCTGGTCCATTGCAACAACCAGAAATTCCCACTTGGAAATGGGAAAGAATTACTATGGACTTCATTACCAAGCTCCCAAAGACATCAAGCGGTTATGACTCCATCTGGGTCATAGTTGATCGTCTCACAAAATCCGCACACTTTATACCAATCAAAGAGACTTACAAAATGGAACAACTAACCCGACTGTACGTCAAAGAAATAGTCTCAAGACATGGTGCACCAATATCCATCATATCCGACAGAGATGGTAGATTTACTTCCAATTTCTGGCAGTCACTCCAAGACGCCTTTGGAACAAATCTTGACATGAGTACCGCGTATCATCCTCAGACCGATGGTCAGAGTGAACGAACCATCCAAACTCTTGAAGACATGCTTCGAGCTTGTATTATAGATTTTAGAAAAGGATGGGATACTCATCTACCATTAGTCGAATTTTCCTACAACAACAGCTATCATGCAAGTATTCAAGCAGCTCCATTCGAAGCACTTTATGGTCGAAAGTGTCGTTCACCTGCTTGTTGGGCTGAAGTGGGAGAAGTTCAACTCACTGGACCAGAACTCATCCGTGAAACAACGGATAAAATTGTACAAATCAAAAATCGACTACAAGCCGCAAGAGATCGACAGAAAAGTTATGCCGACATACGACGCAGACCCCTAGAATTCCAAGTCGGAGATAGGGTTATGCTAAAGGTATCACCTTGGAAAGGCTTGATACGATTCGGCAAACGAGGAAAACTAAACCCAAGATACATCGGACCATTCAAAATCCTAGCCAGGGTTGGCCCTGTGGCGTACAGACTTGAGCTTCCATCAGAACTCAGTAGTGTACACCCCACTTTCCATGTATCTAACCTAAAGAAATGTTTATCGGATGAATCACTCGTGATTCCACTCGACGAAATTCAACTCAATGACGATCTTCAATTTGTTGAGGAACCCGTAGAAATCATGGACCGAGAGGTCAAACAACTCAAGCAAAGCCGTATTCCAATTGTCAAAGTTCGTTGGAACTCACGACGTGGTCCTGAATACACATGGGAACGAGAGGACCAGATACGTAAGAAATACCCACATCTTTTTACCAACGAAGCTTCTACTTCTAACGCTAATTGATCTCCGGGACGGAGTTCTCATATGGGGTGGAGACTGTAACAATTCGCAATTTCAGGTTAATTTCTATTTTCGGAAAATTTTACTATTTATGTTACTATTCATTTTTACTATTCATTTCTTTCTGAAATTTTCCCGAAAGTTGATTTTTACTTCATATTCTCGAGTGATAAATCATTTCCATGGCAAATTAAATTTTTGACACTCGTCAGATCATTTTCGTGAAAGTTATTAAGGAATTACACAGAATTACACGTTTTAGGGTAAAACGGCAATCAGAAATTCTACGCACAACGAAATTTGACCCCGTCAGGTGACCCCGCATCAGAAAAATGTTTAACACACTCATGATTTATTTGAGAATAAATCATGACTGAGAAAAATCATGGCCAAAATAAACTTCGGCCGTGAAAAACTGGAATTTTCAGTTTTAAGCAGTTTTACTCAGCCGTAACCCTAGCCTTTACCTGCACCGCGTTTCTAAGATGATTTGAGCTTTCAACTTATTAAAATAAGTCAACATATTATTCCCTCCTCCATTGACCAAAAATCATCCCTTGATGTTATAAGTCATTGCGTGATTTTTAGGCTTCCGGTTTGATGTCTAAAAGACATTTAATACCAACCGACACTAGACTGAGCCCAGTCTAGACATTATAAATCATTTTAAATCATTTATATCATATTAGAAAAGTAACATTTTACTTTTCTCAATTTTACACAATATTCGTATATTTTACGTATTACGCGTTTAGACCCGTGTTTCCAGCTTTTAGCAGGGTTTTACCACCCAAATGACACCTACCACTCATTTTATATTTTATTATGGGACATATGGACATGTCTAACAATACTTTAAAGTTTCATAATTTTACGACACCCGGTTTTACGTTTTAAGGCCTAATCATTTACGGCTGGCATTTCCCGGAGTCAAGTTTCATCCAAATAACCAAGGATAATACCAAGCCAAGCCACCTCCCCCCCTTATCCCTTGTGAACCGCCAAAGGGGGGGGGGAGTCACACCTTTGTGTGGCTTGATCTTGTGTCTTGTTGTCTTGGATGAGTTCCATGTGTTCAAGTGTGCTTTGAAAGCTTTGACTAGTCTCATTTTGTAACCTCCTCATTGAGCTATAAAAGCCCCTCTCCCCCCTTCCTTGGCCGGCCATCACAACACACCACAACCTCTCACACTTAGCTTTATTTCTTCTAATTTGTTGCAAGGTTCAAGAGTTAGTTCAAGATAGAAACCCTAGATAGCTTATTTTTCACCAAAAATCTTCCAAACCCTAACATACTTGGTGTTTTCTCTTGAGTTTAAATCCACTCAATACACCTCAACTTTCATTACATATCTTTCAAGAATACCAAGGGTAGAAAGGTTGCTTGAAGTGAAAAAGGGTTGAAGCTAGTCTATCAAAGTCCATTTCCTTACTTGTTACTCCTTTCTTTAATTAGAAAGCCATAAGTTGTAAGCCTAAACCTAACATGTTTCTTGTTAAATTTTCATGTTCATATCATTTACATGTTATCTTTGCTATATTATGTGTTGTAATTATGTCCATGATGTATCATGATGAGTAAAAGATGTTGTTGTAATGAATTATTGAAACAAGTTACTAAAACAAGCAAACTAGTGAATATCTTGGTATAACCTGATCAAAATGGTAAAAATTTTATATTGGATTATTACATATTACAGTAGAGGACTTAACAAGTAAACCATAGCAATTTGAACCACCTAAAAAGAGTAAACGAGTCAAAAGTTATGGCGATTTGAAGTTACCAAAGATTTCCGGCAAAACTGCCTAAAAGTTTCTGTGACAGAACCTAAAACACGCAAAAAGAGGCCTTTCTGGTCCGATTCATGAAAAAGTTAAAACACGAAAGTTGTCCGGAATCACGTTTTCATTCAGGAACAAAGAGGCTCAAGCCTTGAAAACGCTTTCTGAGTGAGATATTTCTCATTTTCTTAACAGCTATTTACATATTTTAAGTCACTATACTATTGTTATACTTTCAAAGGAATAAAAGGTCTTATGACCTATAAACAAGACCACCACCATGGCTAGAACCAAGGTAGTGTCTCATGACCATGGAACAAGGACCAAAGGTCATGGCTAGGCCATGACGAAATGACCAAGCCAACTTACAAAGGCGTAAACATGAAACAATGAAATTGGCGATAACATGAACAAGCAATTTGTATCTACTTCACCTAAAAGGAAACCATGAGATTTTACCAAGACAAATGGTCATACAAGACTTATAAAACTACCCCTAATAACAATCTTCATGTACTATAAACTTTCCTAAGTTTATACAAATATCGGACATGTAACTTTTTCGGATCAAAACTTATATCTATATACTTTATCAACTACTACAATAGTAGGGAGCTTCATGTGAGGAGTTCATTATGTAAGCCGTCGAGATGAGTTGTGGATTTACGAGTTAAAGTGTCCTGGCTCCTCGAACGCTTACTAACATGACTTCTGAAATATGTTAGCCCGAACGGTAGTAAACGATATACCAAAACATACATGTTCATAAATCTTTCTTACAAAGACTTACAAATATACATCATACCTCATCATGGACTAAATGCAAGATATATATATATATATATATATAGGCACTCCGTTATATTCTTCACACAAATCCTAAGTCGCAACATTCTATTATAGGTTGCTCGTAGAAACCTACACGATCCGACCATCACCTTCATTACTTGCTATCGTACTTGAGGTGAGTTCATAGCCCCACTTTACATTACTTCAATGTTTACAAACCCTTGGGGGAAATACATGCTACTTTTAAACCGAACACAATGCTTTGAAACTGTATGCTGCCTGATTGTTTTATTATTACTAAGTACCTACCTTGCCAATCCTAGGCCCCATCATGAACCATTTAATCACTAGTATTAGTGAGCGCGAGTATTGTGAATAGGCCTATTGGGATTGACGAATCCCATTTGTTTGAGCAGTTAGTTCAAACGAATGCACTATATTTGAAAACATTAAGTATGACGGCAAAGTACTTACCGGGGCAACATAACCGCCGATTGATATTGGTACCCGTTAACGTATTGGTTGCATGAGCTTAGTACATAATAATAACTGTTTTGTTTTCTAACATAAGTATGAGTCTAATTAACTCATTACTACCAACATTTTGTGTTCAACCATAAACAAACTCTATGAATTTCACTCAACCTTTGTGTTGACCTCTTAAGCATGTATTTCAGGTCCATGATAATCAAGAATGGAGCGGGAAGGGCACGTACCGAAGGAAGAAGGCTATAAACTATCATGTCATTCAATAAAAACATCATAGACTTTATATTGATGTGTTTTGAAACAATGGATCATTTTGGGACCTTACTATGTAAACTTTGATACATTTGAATAATATGAATGACAACTCTTTTTATTACGATTCGTTTAGAGATCGTTTTCTATTATTATGACTGTTGTGCCGTCGAGTAACACCCAAGTTGAATTCCGCTGCATCATGAATTGGGGGTGTTACAGATACTGATCATCGGATTCGTTATAACTTATAATACCTTATAATATTAGACACCTTTCATTACTATTAGTACCATTGAAATTTATTTGTGATAGATATTATTAAACCCCTTATGTATAATGCTAACGTCTTAAAATTGGTTGCAACTCTTACAATCAATTGCATATTGCCATGTTCACATTTTATTCCATATATTATGTAACCATAATAATCTAACTGTAATCACACCTATAATGTTTCTAGTCAGAGTGAGTGTAAAGAGACGAGCTCCATGTTGCGATAGATCTTTCGTTGAGTATGCAAGGAGGGTTTAGTAAACTCAACCTCTATTATACAAAATGACCTGAAATAAATGTTACTGAATCTATAGACTTTGGGTAAGAAAAAATAAAAGGACTCAACATAGTTGAAACAAAAGCCATGTTTTATCATGACAAAAGCATCTATGAATTTTAATAATGAAAAATTTGATACATGATCACCTGTGCTCTGACGAGTTTGGATGTACTTTTTAATGAAGTTATGATAAACGCTTATAATTTTATAATCAAGTAAACAACGTCTACTATCAATTACTCCGTAAATACAACATTGAAACTTTTCACATGTCTAGGGAAGAACATGGTTATCTTGTGAATATTAACTGAACCTTTAAATAAATTATGGAGCCTAATAATGTCTACAGACAGCTTTTCAAAAAAAATAATAATGTCTACCGACACTTAAACCAGTGAGTGCTGAAGTTATTGTTTTAATTTTCTCAAAGTTCATAAATAACAAGTTTCTCGATACTCATTTTATATTCTTTCATGAATCACAGAAGAATTGGTAGGTCTTTACAATTGATATAAAAACAGATTAGCATCTAATTAATGTCACCTGCGAGATGGGAAATAAATAATATTCTATCAATAGCTGGCAAATATATTAATATTAGTTAAGTAATTAACAACTGATTAGGGGAATCTGTTCACATGTTTTTGTATATTGCCTGACTTTTTCCCTTTCTCATATTCATACGCAACCCATCCTAGTCTTTGACTAAATGTAACATAGCCTTTTTAGCCAATGATCTCACTTCATGAGCTTGTACTTTGGTGGTATTTACCTCAATTAAAGAAAATTATAGTTACTTACCCAAAAAGAAGTCATTGATCATTTATTATTACTTACCCAAAAAAAATTTATTATTATTTTTAAATGTAATACTTCATCTAGCTGTGTCATATATAATAAGTGTTCACCAAACCATTTTGGTGTGTACCACAAAAATTTTCTAATACTAAATTTCAACCAATCCAAAAACTTCTAAACAATAAGTGCGATATTTAATTGGATTAAATTGAAATAGTTCACTTGCTTTCAAAATGTGTGTGAAAACTAATTACAGGACGGAGATAGTGCATTTTCGGGCTCTAATCATGACTTCAGCATTTTGAGGCTACATCTCAAGCGAAACAATCCATAATCACGTAGTACTAGTGGTTTTCTATACATTTGCGAGGTATTCATGAACTCTAGTTTCCATTACACTAGGATCTTTGTGATTGTTAGAAAAAAGAATTAGAAACTCTAACAAGATATAATTATATGATGAGAAATAGGTCTGAATCGAGTTTTGAAGCAAATTCTCATTGGTAACTCCTATAGACAAACGCTCATGTGATTACCAAATAAAAAACAGAATCTACTATAATTGTGAGTGAACTTACAGTTGTTTATGGTTATTTTATATAATAACGTGCCAACTTACAATTTTCAGGATGACATTTTTTAGGTGCAAAGGTGAATGAATTATATTAATCTCCAACAATATTACAAACATAAGAATAAGACAAGACTTGGACATCACCCAATCTTGATATAGTAACTGAAACTAATACTAGAACAAAGATAGATTATTCACCAATGTCTGATATCAGACAATACTATGCCTTATATCTGACCATACTATCCTCCGACACAAACACAGCATATCAAATACAGTCTACTCTTTTAACAAACCTCTTCAAACCATCCTCAATTCATCAATTCACCTTGAATGCACCTGCCATCTAGCTATATTTCCATCTTACCCTCCTCCCATGCTCACTCAACCAGCACCCACAGTAAGCATAAGAGAAAAGGTTAATGGCTTCACTAGGCACCCATAACGAGTGGCGGAACTAGAACATTTTTTTTGGGAGGACCGAATTTATTTTGGGGGCCGAATCGGAGATTTGTTTGTAACCTCAACTAAATTACCCCTAAAACATATAATATTTACATTAGGTGCCGCAAATTTTGGGGGGGGGGGGGCCGGGACCCTCCCCTGCCCCTTAATATGTCCGCCATTGCCCATAACTTCTCCATAGTAGGGGCTATACCAATTGTGCTACATTTCCATTTACTATAATGGCTTCACACAATTGGGAGCACATACCCTACACTGAGTACCAACCCTTTCCTCCTTGGCAGTGTATAAATAAGATCAAGTAGGTTTATCTTTCACTCCTCACTATTCCTATCTTCATACACTGCCCACCAAAGCTACTTACCCTTCACACATTGGAAACCTACTTTATGGATATCAATAACTGTTTGTCTAGTAAACTTGTCAATAGCAATTTCCAATTGCCTAACAAAGGCCGATTAGAAACTGCCCTGAGGCTTAAAAGAGGAACAGTTAATGAGATCCAAGATACAAGGCCATCAATTGTATAGTAGCTTTGTCATAGATTACCAGATCTGTAGAAGATCTAAATCTATATGGTTAAAGCCATCAATATTGCAGGTATACAATAACCAATCATGCAAATACTTAAGGAGTTTTTGACATTATTGTTGCAGTAAACCATGTATCCAAACACCCCTTTAAGTCACCGGCCCATAAGATAGCTCCATAGTACTTCTATTAGTAGCCCCCTAATTATATTACTTCATCCCATTTGACATTCCAGAGTGTAGATACTTTGTTAACTTCAATTTTCAGGATGACTTGCATCTAAATAATTATCACTTTAAATCAATCTCAACTGAACAATCAACTTAAAATAACGTGTCTTAATAACTTAAAGACATGCATCCTAAATCCTAATAATTCATTTTTGTTATCAATAATTATATGTGGATGTCCATATAACCCATAATAGGCCCACGGCCCATGTTAGCTATTAGGGTTTTGCCCTAATGTTTGTCTATATATACTCTTTGTAAATTTCATAGTTGATGATCAATTGATGATTACTTTCATTCTCTCTATTCTTGTTCACAACACGTTATCAGCACGCTCTAAGCCTTGACTTCTATTTTTTTCTTTCGTTTTACACTGGTACGTCTTCAACCGTTCACATACATGATTCGACTGTTTCTTAAATAAGCACATATTCCCAAACTTTAATATGCTATTATTATGTAGTCTCTTCACTTGTCACAGTAACACATATTCTTATTATTCCGTATATGTTTGTTTGCATGCGTCATTATTACAGTAAAGAATAACAATAAAAACAAATCAATATCTACAACCATATAATCTATTTATTCATGATATCATATTCATGTATGTCACGAATTTTTAATATAGTAACGCTCATATATGCATGGTTATGCTCACTATCTTGACAGTAACAAATACATGCGTTTGATCATATCCTATTTGCTTAGTTACAGTAAATAAAATAAGTAGCATATGCCATATGTTTTGAATTGTTGATTGCTTAATTTGTTTCACATCGTAGATCGGTAGATAAATTTTCTCTTTTATGTTGCGTTATAATTATAATAATACTATGATTGATTTATCTTCTTGATGCCGTAAGTTTCTTTAAATTTACTACTCGTGTAGTAATATATGTTAATCACATTTGATATTTAACCACCATTAAAATTAAATAATTGAATTATTGAATCTAAGACACTTAAACAATTAAAGAGAACTATTTTAATACCGCATACATGAAGAATTTGTTGAGAATTTGATAACACTCTATCTAGGTTTTGTTTGATAATTTATAATTATAACAGGTTTTATGATATCTATAAAACTTGAAAATCATTGTTTATGAAAATTTGTTATACGATCTTAATCCGTAACATAAAGTTTATACCACAATGTTCTCATGTGTTATGATGATTAAACTTTTAAGAACTTTTGTTTTGTTTTGTGCTAATCTTAATTTGCTTTTAATAAGATTTACTGTGGTTTCTTTGCGAAAACATAAATAAACTAATATTAAATCAATTGCCTAAGTATTAAAGTGGAGCAGAATGGTGAGCTATTTGTAGTTTTTGATCATTTACAATTTGCACGATAAAGAAAAGGAAGTGTGATCTTTTACAATTGTAACATGATGCGTCTATTGTTAATTAGCTCCTATTTGTCAATATGAATTTCTTCATTGAAACATTTTTTTTTGCCAAATGATTTGTTATCGCATTCACTATCCCAAATTAATGCTACGTCTGGACTTGCCAAAGAATTTTATAAAAATAAATAAATTTATGAGACCACGAGTCTATTGATGTTAGACGTCTAGTCTATAATATGCTCATGATTAGTTTTATGCTTATTTGAATGCAAGTTGTTATATTACGCAAAATAGTATTTACTTATGATGCAATGTTAAAAATTAGACAACTGATTTATGTGATAGAACTTAGCAACATCATATATTCTCTAATGCGATAATTTCATGTGCTTGTCGCTTAGCATAATGTATCACGAAATTCACAGAAGTTAAAATGTCTATACGATCTATGTGTATGTGATTGATGCCGACGAATGTGATATGTGACGACTGTGACATGACTTACTCTTTTGATCTATGATTTTTACAAGTTAATTGGTCGAATAATATCAAGCTTCCATAATAAAAGAAAGTTGTCTACTTTTGACAAGTTGAGGCAGATTAATACGTGACACCATATGAAGTATATGTTATGATACTCCCTAGATATCTCATTGATGCTCTTAATGTCTATCATTTTTTTTAATAAGTGTTTATATTATAAGAAGATGAAGTCATGTATGAGTAATGCTATAAACAATTGATGCTTAATTGCTTCAAATTATGTAAAACAACGAGCTCTAATAGATTACTATTAAACCATATTTTGGAATATGCTCAACTCTTCAAAGTGTATACGATGATATGATGATAAATGTAAGTGTCATGATAAGGCAAAAGATAAAAATAATAGCACACAAGAGATAAGTTGGCACTGAAAATATATATATCTTCACTGTAAATATGAGAACTATTTTTCTCTAAATGTCAGAGTTTATAAATTATCCTTCGTTGAGTAGGGAAAAGATGTGATGCCCATAATTATGGTGAATTTTGCAATATTGTTGTTAAGGTTGTGAGCGAAGGAGTTTTAATTGACTCAGATTATAACATTGAGTTTGCCTTATATATGTATATATGTGATTTATCTATCATGTGATTTTATTTGCTTATAAAACTGATTAAGAGCATATATTGTTACACAAATAGAGCAACCAATATGTTTTCTTCATAATAATGATTTAGGATAAAGTGCATATTTATATTTAAAGCCTTAAAAATGCTTTGTATTAAATTCTGTGGAAGCGTGCTTATATAATTTGATTAGAGAAACAAAAGTATAAATGCGATGATGTATTAGTTTCTCCATATTATTCAACTTTTAGATATTACTTGAGTGCACTTGAAGCACATGTGGTCATAAACCATGGTTTATGAGCCAAGATTATTGTATTAATTGGCAAACCGGTTCGACCATCCCGGTTTAGTGATGATGCGAAATATATAGAAGAACAATGTGTTTCTTCCAAGATAGATTTGATTGTTCTCATTGGAAGTTAATTGTTAATCTGTCACCACCATATTAAAGTAAGGATTTTGTCCTATAAAGTTTTGGAAAGAATATAAAGGGGATGTATTCAGGCCTATACATCCGCCATGTGGATCATTTTGAGTTTTAAAATCGATGCATCGTCAAAATGATCATCAAATACGCAACTTAAAGTTAGCGTGGTTAATGGCTCGATTTATAAAATTCGAGCACAGTTTTCCAAATTATATTATTGAGAATGGTGGTGAATACTTCCAAGTATTGGGCAATTATGGAAATAAGTGTTGAACATAAAAGTAGCCCATGTTCATACGCGAATTACTTTTGTTGAAACGTTCATAAAACGTTTTTCGTTGATTGCAAAGCCAATAATTATGAGAACATAAATTTTTGTTTATGGGGCATGTAAAAAAAAGACAATTTTGAATTCGCATCTTGCCAACAATCTATAATGAATCCTCCCCAATAGAATGGTTTTGGTCACGAACCATATGTTTTCCCATATAAAGTTTTTTAGTAAATGTGTGGAAGATGTATTGTAAATCCACCACAACGCACAAGAATGAGATGTTGAAATGGATAATTCATTCAGGGGGAGAGAATGAGCAGCAAGGGATATGGAATGAATTATGACATAAATGTTGATCCTCACAGTAATGAATATGAAATTTATGTTAAAGGGACAATTTATATTCCAGATCTAGTAATTGCTAGCATGTTTGTGAACTAAAGAAGTGACTAGATCATATAAATGTTGCTAATGCTCCAATTAAAATGTGTGTCCCAAAAGTACAACCACTGAATGGTAGTAAGTCTATGGCACGGCTGCAGCGTGATAGACAAATCGATTCCAAATAAAAGTCCTCGAATATTTAGATAGAATGGAGCAAGAAAAATGAATATGGTCAAATCGAGGTAATAAGACCCCATAATAGTTAAGATAAACTAGACGTGAAGGTTCTTGAAAAATCCCGGGTAGATGAAAATCCATGAGATCTCAATAAATAAATGTCTAGCAAAGTGTGAAATCAAAAAGTAATGAATCGACGTCGATAGTACTATTAAATACGATAATGGGTATGGTAATGATTATGAAAATATATAAGATAGCGCTATAATCATGGTGAGGATCATGGAAGCAAACTTGCAGGAAGTGCAGATGTATCAATGAATAGCTAAAAGATGTAAAGGCGCAAAGAAGAAATGAAAGAGTAAAGTCTCTTGTGAAGAGACATTGTTAATGGGACTTGAAGTTCGTATATATGAATGTGATCTTTATGAGAAAGTGAAATTAAAGTATTAAAATTTGGGTATATAAGACATAACTAATGGCACGCAATACTTTCGTAAAAACAAGTAAATGATCATAAGGAGATATGTTCTCATGTGGTGGATCCAATAATGTATATAATATTTATAAGTCTGGCAATATAATAAGTAATTGATATGCGTCAAAAAGTTAATTAATAGAGCTCATGTGTTATTGAGATTTCATTATAGCATATAAAATGCATGGAGCATGCTAGCGATATTTAGAGCATATAAGAAAAGTTCTCGAGAAACTACTTGATTGTATTGAATTAATCATGTGTTTGGAAAATAAGTTATAATCGCCTTAGTGTATAGTATTGTGCCAAATAAAGAATTTTGTTAGCCCATGAAACTTTATAAAGAGATCTAGATGTGAACATGTTTTAAGTTTCATACAATTTGATTTTATGATTGTAAAGGCGATTGAATACATAGAAGTTAAATTTGAAACAAAAAGATGGAGCTTGTCTTAGCTTAGGAATTGAACATCTTAAAGATGTAATCATTATGCATCATGAAAGCTAAAGAAAGATGTTACATATCTTTATACGAATAAATGACGCTCATGTTTATGAGGTCGCATGATGAAGAAAGACTCCTTGATTTATAAAGATGATGATCACAATATTGATTTAAATGTGTCATACTAAAATATGTATATGTGAATTACACGGATGTACTTGTATGAGATGTATGACGTATCTTAATCCTTAAAATGGATATGAAAATAACATGTAGAGAATATTTATTCACGTGATTCTATCAAGACACTTGAATGTGCATTTCACTCAATGAGATTAAGTGATGTGATCATCAAGGGGAGAGAAGATACCCGTTGCACTCTTTTTCCCTTGACCATGGTTTTGTCCCCACAGGGTTTTCTGGCAAGGTTTTTAATGAGGCAACATCCCCGAGCGTATAAAGGAGTTATGTACTCTTTTTTCCTTCACTAGAATTTTGTCCCACAGGGTTTTATCTAGTAAGGTTTTAACGAGGCATAATCCTCAAATGGAGTAAAACAAATATTTCGGTATCTTCAAGGTACAAAGGATATGGGTTTATATTTCACTAACCCATCAAATACAAGTCTAGTTGGTTTTGCAGATGCAGGATATATGTATGACCCTCATAATGGTTGATCTCAAACTGTATATGTATTTATATGTAGAGGAACTACAACTTCATGGCGTTCAGTTAAGGAGACGATCTCATCGACTTCATCCAACCATGCAGAAATTCCAGCGATACATGAAGAAAGTCAAAAATGTGTTTGGCTTAGAAGTATGATACAATACATATGTAGATCATGTAATAACTCTTTAGAGAAGAAGGAACCAATAGTTTTGCATGAAGATAATGTAGCATACATTGCTTAATTCAAGGAAGGTTACATCAAAGGCGTTAAGACAAAACATATTGTGCCAAAGTTCTTTTCCAATCATGACTTACAAAAGAATAGTGATATTATTGTTCAACAAGTTCATTCCAGTGATAATTTGACGGATCTAATTACCAAGGCGCTTCTACCTCAACATTTAGGACATTGAACAACAACATTGGAATGCACCTACTCGAAGAGCTCAAGTGATGTAGTCATCAGAGGGAGATAATACGCGCTGCACTCTTTTTCCCTTAGTCATGGCTTTGTCCCACTGGGTTTTCTGACAAGGTTTTTAATGAGGCAGCATTTTCTAAGCGTATTAACAATATGGACATCCAAGAGGGAGCGTTATCAATAATTATATGTGGATGTCCATATAGCCCATAATAGGCCCACGGCCCATGTTAGCTATTAGGGTTTTGCCCTAATATTTGTCTATATATACTCTTTGTAAATCTCATAGTTGATGATCAATTGATGATTACTTTCATTTCCTCTATTCTTGTTCACAACAATTTTAACTTTTATACTAGACTTTTATACTAGCTTTATACTAGGCGTTTGTACTAGCGTCATCTACCTCATTAAAGTATCTAATTACACATGTTTTACTATGTTGCTCATTCACGTTAAGTAGGACGACTGATTTTCCCACCCTAGTTGCAGAACATCAATAACCACAACAAATAATTTTGATAATATAAATAAAAATGAAAATTCTAAAGCCTCAATCCAAATATATGGGGTCATATCCTTCTATACTTTCTGACATGGATTGTCTTGTATTCAAAGAAGGTTTAGATGAGATTTACTTTAATATAAAAATAAGGCAAAGATAATTATGCATCATAAAATGGTAATAAAGACATAGCAAATATAAAGACTAAAAAGAATTAGCTAACATGCAAGCGATTATTTTTATTGGATGCCTTGAATCTTTATGTTTATTGGTGTAATATGTTTTATAGTCTTTGTGTTTAAATTGTCTTGCTAGACTATGATTATCAAATTATCATGTATATACATCATGGTCAATCATGCTGTAGTTAAATTTAGAGAATATACAGCTCATTTTGCAAAGGGAGATCTTTGGTACACTAGATTATGAGAAAATTATGTTTAATTTTTGGGGTGGAAAAATAAGTTAATTAAAAATATAAGATTTATTTGGTAGACATAACTTCTAATAGATTAAAAAATAATAATAATAATAAATAATCTTTCATAATCTCTTAAACTCAAATAATACTTCTTGTATCTTACAAAAATGATATTTTTTGTACTGTAATTTATGGAAATGAAATATATACAACAAAATTCTCAATTTCATTGAAGTTAATGTTTCGATTGAACAATAAAAAGTTTTTGCCAAAAAGAACTCCTTGATCGTTACATAATCATAACAAAACGTGAATGAATAAACTAGACAACTACTCTAGTAGTCTAACCACACAGGGGTTGGGATTCTCTAACTAAAGGAAATGCTGAGTTCAGATCCAGGAAATTCGATTTCTTGAGCCACTCATAAACAATACAATACCCAAATATATGATTTTGGAACTATAATAAAAAGAATATACGATTGTTTTCATATAATTTTTTAACTCTAACTTGCGAAGCATACAAGCATTTTAATTGGTGATGATTTACATATATGAAAATATTCAATACCAAATAAGTACAAACTAAACGTGCCCTGCATGTCATGTATAAATTGTCGACACATGCCCCGTATAGTAAGGCGACTCCTATGGTTTTCAACGATCCATTCTGGTTAAATTATTCTAAAATTAAATCTTGCTTATCTTGTTAATCCATGTGACCCTTTTGTTAATCAAGATTACCCTTTAAATAATGTTATATTCAGATTGTGGGTAGTTGCTTCAATATCTCGAATTTAATGCCTATGTAATTTGGGTGTCAACATTTTTTTTTTTTTTTTTTTTTTTTTTTTTAATTCACTAACTGACATGCTCCATGTGATGTACAAAAGACAATGGGATCAACTGATTTCTTAGTTTAAGAGATCTCTAAAACGGAGGTGAGTTATTTTAAAGACCAAGTTTTTGTTACATACTGAGGGACAAATCCCCACCATTCATCTAGTTTGATCTAATGGTGGGGATTAACCTAAGATTTAATATGGAAACCTAAGTCCATGTATTTTTTTTTTCCCTCCTTTTTCTTTGTCTTTTTATCTTTCTTATTTATTAACTTTTTTTTTGCCTTTTTTTCAATCACGTTTTGATAGACTTTTTTTTTTTTTTTTTTTTTTTTTTTTAAATCAAGTTTTTTTTTTTTATTATTATATAAATTCACGTTTTTTTCACTTTATTACGTTTTCATCCGTTTTTGTCTGTTTTCACATGTTTATATACGTTTTCAGATGTTTTTGTCCATTTTCGTCCATTTTTTACGTTTTCGTCTACGTTTTTATACGTTTTCGTCCGTTTTTTTACGTTTTCGTCTGTTTTCAAACATTTTCGTCTGTTTTTATACGTTTTCTTCCGTTTTTATACGTTTTTGTCCATTTCCATACGTTTATATACGTTTTCATCCGTTTTCGTATGTTTTTACACGATTTTGACCATTTTAATACGTTTTCGCCCGTTTTCATACGTTTTCGTCCATTTTTTACGTTTTCTTCTATCTTCAGGCATTTTTGTCCGTTTTCATACGCTTTCGTCCGTTTTATTATGTTTTCGTCTACATTTATACGTTTACGTCCGTTTTTCTACGTTTTCCTTCGTTTTTTGTTCGTTTTCATACGTTTTCGTCCGTTTTTATACGTCTCCGTCCGTTTTTATACGTTTTTGTCCTTTTTCATACGTTTTCATCTGTTTTCGTCCGTTTTTGGATGTTTTCGTCCAAATTTATACATCTTTGTCCGTTTTTAAACATTTTTGTCCGTTTTCGTATGTATTCGTTAGTTTTCTTACATTTACGTCTATTTTCTTACGTTTTCGTCTATTTTTAAATGTTTTCAGCCACTTTCAGACGCTTTCATACGTTTCTGAATATCACAAGTGATATTCTAAATATTACAAGTGATTTTCAACTAATGTTTCGTAACATGAAAATCAATTGTGATATTCAGAAAATCACAAGTGATATTCAGAAAATCACACGTGATATTCAGAAAATCACACGTCATATTAAAAATCACAAGTGATATTCTAAGTATCACAAGTGATATTCTGAATATCACAAGTGATTTTCAACTAATGTTTTGTAACAAAAAAATCACAATTGATATTCTAAATATTACAAGTGATTTTCAAATAATGTTTTATAACATGAATATCATTTGTAATTTTCTGAATATCACTTGTGATATTTAGAATATCACTTGTTGTGACAACCGGCAATTTAGGGAGCCATTTTGAAAACCCGCATTACGTTAAAGTTCATTTATAAATTTTTATTTGGAATTTTATTCGTAACGAACTTGTAAGACCTATTTTATGGTTAATTATATTTAATATCGTTATGGGATTTGAGATTATATTTAATGATTCGTTATGGAATTTTATTTGGAGATTTATTTTGAATTCTCACTTGGTACTACGTTGACTCCGGCACTAGGATTACCTAACTAAAATTTTATGACTCGATTTTACGAGTCCGACTATATTTAATTATTTACGGGATGTTTCGTGAGATATTAAACGTTTGAAATGAGTTCGGGTTTCGGATCGTGTGTCTTAGACTTAACCATTTTTACCCACTCATAATTATTAGTAATATTATTATTATTATTATTATTATTATTATTATTATTATTATTATTATTATTATTATTATTATTATTATTATTATTAAAACTTTTTTTAAAAAAAAGAGTAATATACAAATTGGTCCTTGTTGGGTCGGCTCACAAACAACACACATAACACCCTCACCTTCCTCACATCTCTCTCTCTTTTCTTGGCTAACCCTAGCCGCCCCACATCCGACCACCACCACAGTCACACCGCCGGCCACCACTCTACACCGCCACCACCAATCAATTTCCCATCACCTACTCTCTTAGATCTACCACTACACGCGCCCATTTACCCCTTATTTCACCTCGAATCACCACCAAATTCACCACCACTTTCTTGTTTTTCGAAGGTTGTCACGGTTTGAGTATTAAAGATCGAAGGTGAGACGAGTTTCACTCGTATTTTTGATAAAATCGTGACCTAGGGTCACGACTTAAAGCTATTCGGTTGGGTTTATGTATAAAACATGGAATACATTTGGGTTTTGGTTGAAAACATGTTTCTTAAAAGGTTTGGTATCCGGGTTTGGTGTATTTCTTGATGGTTCAATTGAACCGTGAGTCTAAGACTCACGGCTTAGTGTTAGATCCGAGCTTAGGGATCGATTTACTTGCTACTCTTGGTCTTGAGTTGTGGTTTCACGTATTGCTTGCGTTGGGATTTTGGTTCGACTCGATGGAGTCACGGCTTGATGGCCGTATATGGTTGATTGTTGCCGAGACCCTTTGTGGTCGAATGGGCAATTTGGGTGTGCTCCTTGGAGCCTTATTTGTGACCTTTGATTATTGCTTCGAGCCATTGTGGCTCGTGGTTTGTGCCGAGACTCGTTTGAGTCGAAAGACTCGGGTTTGGCTTGGTAAACCAACCCGAATATAGACCTTGGTTATATTTATTATTTCTTGTTAAATTGTTGTTATTTGATATTGATTTGGCATTGTTGATCTTTTCGGCCGAATGCTTGTGGGTCGAGATCATGTTTGGACTCGACAATGGATTATTGTATTGAGAAGTTGTTGACGAAAAGTGGTATTGGGGACCGATTGTGAGACGGTCACTTAGATTGACGGAGATAGGTTAGTCGGGTGCCGTAGTCGGACCCTATTGTTGTAGCACGTGGATTGGGATTGATTTGGACGGAGATGTATTGATTATTATGACTTTTACATATTATTTTGGACTTGGACAATGAGCCGAGAGTCATGACTCGGACATGTGACCATTTCGTATGACTCGATAACTATTTACAATTTAAAACACAAATAATAAAACTCGTAATAATATTATTGGTAATATGAACGTTTATATAAATATATAGACGTGAATAATGTATATATAATTGTATAAATGCGTATATTAATAATAACAAAAATCACGAGTTGTATTATAAATAATACGACTAAATATATTATGCTACGAGAGTAGCGTAATATTATTGGAAGTATTATTAAGAAGAATAAATATTATAAAACGAGAAATTCTCGACGTTAACTAAATATCACATGAAATGTTATTTTATATATATAACGAGAAAA
Organism: Artemisia argyi; assembly: GCA_030686995.1. NCBI lineage: Eukaryota > Viridiplantae > Streptophyta > Magnoliopsida > Asterales > Asteraceae > Artemisia > Artemisia argyi. The sequence goes on along the minus strand of CM060685.1, from coordinate 214,099,999 downwards.
GCTATCGAGTTATGCGGAGTCGTGGTCACTTGAGTCCAGGTAAGTTATTGTTTGTGACTTTTGTGTTATCACAGATATATGACGATTAATATAAACATTTTCTATAACTAAATAACTTACTTGACCGACAGGTTAAACCGAGTTATTTGGCTATACGAAATGAGTATATTAATGGGCATCGTATCCTACGACGCCCATAAGTTGTGGTATATGTAAAGGATAATAAATTGCTAAATATATATATCGGGAAATCTGGCCAATTTGACGATGTATATAAGGAGTTTATTAAACTACGATATATACCATATAGTATTTGTGTGCAATGTGCTTTAGGATTGGGTGTAATCTTGGAACGGTATGTTACGTAAATAAATATGGGGATTATCAAATCGACGGATTTGATAAACTTCGGAGATTTATTTAAATGATATATTGGGCTAATATTAGATCCATAGTTTATTTTATTATTCTTTTGTGTGACCATTTTGGTTTGTTTATGTCGACCCACCACCCGTATGGATACCAAACGTAAATATGCCAAACTAATACGAGATGGATTTTCGGAAAATAAAATGGAATACGTCCGGGTTTGGGAATATTTGAATTCGAGGAAATGATTTCTGAACGAGTTGATATTGTTAGGTCGTGCCGAGTCCGTAGTTTCCATCTTGTGAGTTATTATACATCTTACTTCTACCGATTTCTTCTTGCTGATTTCTGGACTTGAGGTGAGTCATAGCCCCACTTTTACTTTGAACTATGTTTTCAATACTTGGGGTGAGAAACGTGCAAACTATTTTATGTGGACTATTATCGCTTCTATATTCATTCTAAATCTTGCTATGCGTATGGACTAGGATATATTGTCAGCTTTAGTCACATACATTTTATGTGTACTATTCAAGGTTGAATTATTTGGAATTGTCAGCTTTAGTCACACGGTTTCGTGTGTACTATTCAAGGTTGACTTATTTAGATACTGTAGTGTGCACCTATAGGTTATTAATACTTCGGAGGTTATCCGAGTATTTATGATAATGCGGGGGGTTACCCGAATATCTATGTTAGAACGGAGGGTATCCGTGTGTTATGTTGGAGCGGAGGGTATCCGCAGGCTTTTAGTAAATCCTTAGTCTAGCTAGCAAGCGTTTTGCGTATATCTCCACTATATTGTTGATGAATTTAAACCTATGATCTCACCAGCGAAAGCTGACTTTTAGCACGTTTTCTCAGGTAATTAAGTGATGATATGGATGCATGGATTGGAAGGCTCGGCTAAGGCTCCTGGTTTATGGATCTATTTTTCTAAACTCTGATATTAAATTGTGGACCTACTTTTATTTCTTTTGGGCCTGACTCTGAATGATGTTGGGATAAATGTAAACTTTAAAACCCCATTTTGGTTGTGTTTTTATTATGTTTACTTTATCTCGTTCTATTATGTCTTGTGTTGGATACCAATCCCCGTAGCACCCCGAAAGCTTGTTGAGTCTTCCGCTGTACCAAATTTTGGGGGTGTTACAGATTGGTATCAGAGCCAAGGTTATAGAGAACTAGGTAAATAAACAACTAAATGTGACAACTGGCAAAATAGGGAGCCGTTTTATAAAACCCGCATTACATTGAAATTATAAATTTAGAATTTTTGAAAGTTTATTGTGACGAGATATTTTACGAACGTTGATACTTGATTTCGATCGTATGCTAATTATGAGGATTGATTATTTATTTATGGTTTGGTTTGATTCGTTCGTGATGATTTATTTTATGATCGTTATTTTGGCACTACTTTGACTCCGGCACTAGATTAACCTAACAATTTTAATATTAGTTCGGATATTTTTGGAACATATCGCGAGGTTTTTAATTATTTTGGAATGAGTTTCGGGTTGGTCCGCGTTATTATCTCGGGTTACCTCACCCACTCTTTTAATACTACTAAAACAATTATTAGTATCATTTTCTTTATTATTTTGGGCCTTGGGGGCCGGTTTGGCTCGTTTGGGTATAATCACCCACGCACCACACACACAACACAAATACAAACACAACCAAATCACCATCTCTCTCTCTCTCCTTCATCCTCACATCTTTATCACCCAAAACCCTAACACCACCGCCACCTTACGCGGCCACCACAGCCGCCACCGCCCCTCCCACATCTAATCTAACACCACCATCTTAACCCTTGTGTCCCGATCTATCTTTTGGTGTATTGCACGCGCCCTAAAACCTCCATTAACACTACATACGAATCACCACCACTACTTTAACACCACCATCTTTGGTTTAACCTTGTTGGTTTTTAAAGAAATCGAGTTTGGAGTCGATTTTGAAGGTGAGTGACCACGAGTCCGACTCGTGTGTCTCGATTTGATACCCAAGCCGCGGGTATATGGTTTTTCTTGAATGGGTTTCGTAAGAACAAAGTGGCAAAAAGAATTTTGTTGATAAAAACTTGTTTGGTATCCGGGTTGGGTTGATTTGGGTTCGAATTTGTGGAAGGATTTTATGATTCTTGGTGGGTTGATGCTCGGATTGAGCAAAACCGAGAACCTCAAGGTCTCGGGGTCGGTTTTGTGGCTCGTTTTATCAAGCCGAGACCCAAAGGGGTCCCCCGTTTCATGTTGTTGTTGTTGTCGTGACACCAAAGACCCAAGGGGTCCGTTTGGTTTGGTTTGGCTCGAATAGAGCTAGCCGAGACTTAGTGGTCTCGGGATTGACCCACATTATTATTTTGTGTGGAGAAATATTAACCCGTTTGACTTGGTAAGTTGACCCGGAAGACTTGATTATTGATGACCTTAATTGGTTTCTTGATATTTTTTGTGGTTAATTGATATTATTGTTGGGGTATTTTGCCTTGGCGTTGTTGATATTGTTGTTATTGCTCGGGAGCCGTGAATGAGATGATTTTGATTGTGGAGTTGTGTTGACGAATAGTTATGGGGACCGATTGTGAGACGGTCATTAGATGACGGAGATAGGTTAGTCGGGTGCCGTAGTCGGACCATCATGTTGTAGCACGTGGATATGGGATTGTTTGGACGGAGTTGATTTATTATTGTGACTTGATTCTTATTACTTTGGACTTGGACTATGAGCCGAGGGTCATGACTCGGACATGTGACCAAATTCTATGACTCGATAAATATTTAAAAGTCGATATTAAAAATGTTACTCGTTATAATATTATTAAGAATATAATCGTTTATAAACGTATATATAGACGTGTTAAACGTATATATATATATATATATATATATATATATATATATATATATATATATATATATATATATATATATATATATATATATATATATATATAAATGCGTATATTAATAATAAAACGATCACGAGTAAACGTTATAATAATAAAACGATAGTTATTATACTATGAAAATAGTGTAATAAACGTCGGGATATTATTATAAATAATAACTATATAAATAATGGTGAAGCATAAGTCGGGTAAATAATAATTAAAAATGTGATTTTCTTTATAAATTAGAAACTTATCGAGTTATACGAATTGTGGGTCTTTAAGGTCCAAGTGGACTTTATATTGTGACTTTGTGTTGTCACGGATATATGACAGTTAATATAAACATTTTATATATCGAATGACTTATTCTAGATCGAGTTATTTGACGATATAAAATGAGTATATTAATGGGCATTGTATCCTACGACGCCCATAGGATGTGGTATATATTTTAGGGTAATAAATTACTATATGTCTCGTGGAATTTGGCCGATTCGACGATATATATAGGGAATTCATTGGACTACGACATATACCAAATAGAAACTTATGTGCAATGTGCTTTAGGTTGGGTATAATCTTGGAACGATATATTACGTAAATAAATATGGGAGATTACCAAATCGACGGATTTGATAAGCTTCGATAATTATTTAAATAATATATTGGGCTAACATTAGACCTATAGTTGTCTTATTAATGTTCTTTGCTGAGACTTTTTGGTTTGTGCTGTGTCGACCCTCCACCCGTATGGATACCAAACGCCGAATTTCAAATGAATATGAAGTTAATTTGAGAAATGGATATTTTTGGAAAGTAAAATGGAATACGTTCGGGAATGGGAATATTTGATTTTGAGGAAATGATTTCTGAACGGGTTTGATATTGTTAGGAAGTGCCGAGTCTGTAGTCGCCGTTACGTGAGTTGCTTGAGATTACTTACGTCTTTCTTCTATCATTTCTTTTGAGGATTTCTGGACTTGAGGTGAGTCATAGCCCCACTTTTACTCTTGAACTTTGTTTTCAATACATGAGGTGAGAAACGTGCAAATGTTTTATGTGGACTATTATCGCTTTATTTATTTAAAACTTGCTATACTTATAGAACTAGGTAGGATTAAGCGAGGCCTAGTCCCGAACTAGGTAAGCTATTGATTTGGTTATAGAGCGAGGCCTAGTCCCGAACTAGGTAAGCTATTGATTTGGTTATAGAGCGAGGCCTAGTCCCGAACTAGGTAAGCTATTGATTTGGTTGTTGAGCGAGGCCTAGACATGAGCTAGGTAAGCTATTGATTGGTTGTGGAGCGAGGCCTAGTCCCAAACTAGGTAAGCTATTGGATTGATTTTAGAGCGAGGCCTAGACTTGAGCTAGGTAAGCTATTGATTGGATTGATTTGAGCTATAGCGTGCACCTATAGGGTTGATTTGTTTTGGTTGGAATATTTTGGTTGGATGATTGAGGCCTAGTCTAGCTAGCAAGCGTTTTGCGTATATGTCCACTATATTGAATTATGAATCTAAACCTATGATCTCACCAGCGAAAGCTGACTTTTAGCACGTTTTCTCAGGTAATTAAGTGATGCTATGCGGATGCTTGGGATTGGAGGCTTGACATTTGGCACCGGTTATGGATCTATATTTCTAAAACTCTGATAACTATTGTGGACCTATATTTATTTCTTTTGGGCCTGACTTTGGATGATTTTGGGATAATGTAAACTTTAAAACCCCGCGTGGTTGTATTTTATTTTGTTTACTTTATCTCGTTCTTTTATGTCTTGTGTTTGGATACCAATCCCCGTAGCACCCCGAAAGCTTGTTGAGTCTTCCGCTGTACCAAATTTTAGGGGTGTTACAGATTGGTATCAGAGCCAAGGTTATAGAGAACTAGGTAAATAGACACCTAAACTATAACCAATTTTTATAGAAAACGATCCTCGACCATTGCCCGCCAGCCCGCCAAGCCGAAGCATCATTGTTTATTATTGAGGTATTATGAGATTATTGAGATGATTAGAGATTTGGGATTTCTTGAGATGATTTGAGGATTTGAGGTTTATTGATTTAGTGATATGATGCGTTTTGAGGAATTATATGCGTTTTGAGGAATTATATGCGTTTTTGAGGAATTATATGCGTTTTGAGGAATTATATGGCTTAATTGTTTTGAGAATGGTTTTAGTAATGCGGTATTTTAAATCTTTCTTGATTATATATGATTCGGAATTATATGATGATTTTTGGATATGGTATTTTGAGTTCGCGGTTTAGTTGTTTTTGAAACACTTACACCTACCCTACGCCGTTGTCACAGACTATGGCCTCTCATACGCCTGATGTCGTTGAGGATATTATTACTACACCGGTATTGCCAGCACAGTTCACCATGGCTCCTGATAACCCTTACCAGGTTGCCATGCATTCAGCTACTATGACACCGACAGGTTCTACTTCAGTACCATCTGCTACATCTACGCAGGGACCCTCATCTTCTTTAGGGCTCCCTGGTACATCGAGGCAGCTTACTCTTCATCAGGCTTTGGCTCGTGTGGCTCCACGTTTTGCCCACCGAGCTACGGCACGCATGTCGGTACGCCCTACTTCACCACCTTTACAGATTGACGCACTCTCTCTTCTGTCTGAGGCGCCACCCACATCATTGCGTCGTCGTCCTAGATCACCTACCCCTTCACCACATGGTTCACCTGTTAGGAGACGACGATTGATGATGTACTCTTCCGATGAGGAGGAGGAGTACGAGGGTGAGGATGAGGCTGATGACCCTCAGGAGGCTGAGCAGGGTGATGATGATGACCCTGAGGAGGAGGATGACCCTCAGGAGGATGAGATACCTGAGGATGATGATGTGTTAGTACCACCAGCTCAGGCTGAGGAGCCTGATTCACCTGTACATCCGATTGAGCCTGATTCACCTGATCATCCGTTCTTGTTTGAGTTGCCACCTGGTAGTCCCGTTGGGTCGGATGCATCTTTTGAGGTTTCTGCTGAGCATGCAGAGTTAGGTGAGATTGGTAGGTTGTGGGCTCGGATTACTGAGCTTAGTGAGAGAGTTGCACGTGTATCTGCTCGACTTGAGAGGGTTATTGGAGAGTTCATAGCGGATCTGAGAGTGGATATGACTGTGGTTGTGGGCATGACTACTGAGATGAGGAGGGTTTTGATAGAGGTTCATGAGCATATCGATAGTTTACAGCGAGGTTTTGTTACAGCTCGAGAGGTCGACCGCAAGCTATGGCAAAGGAATGCCGAGCTGGAGAAGGAGGTGGTTGACCTCAAGAGAGACCGAGACACCCATAGTGTGGAGTTAGGATCATTATGGAGGGATCTTGATGGCTTGAGGCAGGAGTTGAGGAACCTCCGCCAGCAGCGTGGCTAGACGTTCGAGCTATGTTATCTTGTTGCTTTCTTAACCAAGGAGTGTTCGGTTAGAAAAGCTAGTTATCTTATTTTGATGTATTTCCGTTGATTACTCGTCTCGTTAGAACGATTGTTATCTTGTGTTTTCGATAGTTGGAACAATGTTGGATCTTTATTGTATGGTTGATGGTTATTATTTTATGATATTAGGTGGTTGTTGGATATTATGGAAATTGAGTTCCTATGCGCCTTATTGATGTCTTGTGGTGTATTGTTGATATTCTTTCCATGACTTGGCTTCGTTGATTTAATTCGTGTTGAGCATATGATAAGTTCTATCGGAGACTCACGAACTTGTATGATGTTTCAGATCAATGGCCCCACGAAGAAACCCTGTTAGAGCTACCAGAACTGGACCTGCAACGGCTACCCCTAGTCGTCGAGGACGCCGTCCAGCTCAAAATGTTGAGACCCCTACTCCTGATAACCTGGACACTACTAACCGCAACAACAGGGATCAAAATGTTGATGTTCAGGGAGACAATGATCATGTTCCACCTAATGCACCTACTGTGGACCAAGCAATGATCAATCAACTTGTGGAGCAACGAGTTGCTGAGCTACTAGCTGAGTCAAATCATTCCAACAATTCTGCTGGAACTTTTCCACCTGTTCGTGCTAATGGATGTCACTACAAGGAGTTTAAGATTTGTGGACCTATTGAGTTTGGTGGAACTGAAGGAGTGGTTTACTTGGTTAGGTGGATTGAGAAGACTGAGTCAGTGTTTAATGTCAATGGTTGTGCGGAGAATGCGAAGGTAAAGTTTGCTTCTTTTATTTTCAAGGATGAAGCCTTAACTTGGTGGAACAATTACCGTAACTCGGTTGGGAGTGATGTGGCTTATGCTATGACTTGGGAGCAATTTAAGTCTTTGCTGATTCAGACTTACTGCCCAAGGAATGAGATTAAGAAGCTGGAGATTGAGTTCTGGAACCACAAAGTGAAAGGTACCGATATGGCAACTTACAATCGCCGTTATCGAGAGTTGGCCTTACTCTGTCCCAATATGGTTAGGACTGAGACTCAAATGATTGAGAGGTATACCGATGGATTGCTGATAGCTACAAGAAACGATGTGATTTCTGCTAAGCCTGCAAGCATTCATGAGGCTATTACTATTGCTCAACAATTGATGGACTCTTTGGCATTGGAAGAAGCTGAGAAAGATAAGAATGGAAAGAGAAAGAGGGACGATCACTCTAAGGGTAATGATCGTCGAAACAAGCGACAACTAACTACTAGAGCTTATGCCATGGGAGATGGAGACAAGAAGAACTACAATGGAGATGCACCCAAATGTAACCGATGTTACAAGCATCATTCTGGTCGATGTACGGTAATGTGCAAGAATTGCTCTAAGATGGGATACATAGCTAAGGATTGTAGAGCTCGACCACTTGCTATGGTCCAAGCTACTCCTGAAACTATGAACAAGGCAAATGTTACTTGCTATGGATGTGGAAAGAAAGGACATTATCGGAATGAGTGTAGGGAATCGTGGAACCGAGGAAATCAAGGATCGGGTGGTAATGGGTACAATAATGGAAACCGTGGAGCTGGTGGAAACCGTGGACGACAAGATAATGGGGACCAACGTGTGGAAGCTGGAGTTGCTCATGGAAGAGTGTATGCACTCGGGAATGAGAGAGGAGAAGATCCGAACGTCGTTACTGGTACGTTCCTTCTCAATAATCGTTATGCTTCCATACTATTTGATACTGGTGCCGATAAGAGTTTTGTGTCCACTAAGTTTGCACCCTTACTTGAGAAACCCCCGATGGCCTTAGGAATTGGTTATGATGTAGAGTTAGCTAATGGAAACATAGAAAGGATTAAGACTATCATTCGTGGTTGCACGTTAAACTTTCTGAACCGTCCTTTCAACATAGATCTTCTACCTGTCACATTAGGAAGTTTTGATGTCATTATTGGTATGGATTGGTTGTCGAAGTATCGTGCTCAAGATCGTGCGTGTGCCATATGGCAAGGAGATTCTGAACATACCAGGAGATAGAAAGGATTTGAGAGGCCCATCTAGATTAGCGGTTATATCTTGCACTAAGTTGCCGAAGCTAATGGAAAAAGGAAGTTACCTTTTCTTAGCCCAAATTTCTGAGAAAGGAGAGAAGGAGAAGAAGGAAAGGTGCATTGGAGATGTACCTATAGTTCGTGATTTTTCGGATGTGTTTCCCGATGACTTGCCGGGAATTCCGCCTAATAGACCAGTGGAATTTCAGATTGAGTTGATACCTGGTACTGCACCTGTAGCACGAGCGCCTTATCGTCTTGCGCCTACTGAACTGGAAGAGTTGTCAAAACAATTAGCAGAGTTACCCGAAAAGGGATTCATAAGACCAAGTTCTTCGCCTTGGGGAGCCCCGGTCTTATTTGTGAAGAAGAAGGATGGATCGTTCCGTATGTGTATTGATTATCGAGAGTTGAAAAAGTTAACGGTGAAGAATAGATACCCGTTACCGAGGATCGACGATTTGTTCGATCAACTTCAATCGAGTGTGTATTCGAAGATCGATCTGAGATCGGGATATCATCAGCTTCGAGTGCGCGAGGAAGATATTCCGAAAACGGCTTTCAGAACCCGATACGGGCATTATGAGTTTCAGGTAATGCCATTTGGGTTGACTAACGCACCGGCGGTATTCATGGATCTCATGAATCGGGTGTGTAAACCTTACTTAGATAAGTTCGTGATTGTGTTTATCGATGACATTCTGATATATTCGAAGAGTGAGAAGGAGCATGAGGAGCATCTAAGACTTATCTTAGAATTGCTCAGGAAGGAGAGACTGTATGCCAAGTTTTCGAAATGTGAATTTTGGATTCCGACGGTACAATTTCTAGGTCATGTGATTGATAGACAAGGTGTTCATGTGGACCCTGCTAAGATTGAAGCGATTAAAGATTGGGCTGCACCTACGACCCCAACAGAAGTTCGTCAATTTTTGGGATTAGCCGGTTATTACCGAAGATTCATTGAGGGATTTTCGAAGATAGCAAAACCTTTGACCAAATTGACTCAAAAGAGTGTTAAGTATGAATGGGGAGATAAGGAAGAGGAAGCCTTTCAGTTACTTAAGGAGATGTTGTGTAGTGCTCCTATCTTGGCGTTACCCGAAGGTAACGAGGATTTTGTCGTCTATTGTGACGCTTCACATAAAGGTTTAGGAGCTGTGTTAATGCAACGAGAGAAAGTGATAGCTTATGCTTCCCGACAGCTCAAGAAGCATGAGAAGAACTACACCACCCATGATTTGGAGTTAGGTGTTGTGGTTTTTGCTTTGAGGATATGGAGACATTACTTGTATGGAACCAAGTGTGTAGTGTTTACTGACCACAAAAGTCTGCAACACATTCTGAACCAAAAAGAGCTTAACATGAGGCAACGACGTTAGATTGAGCTGCTAAGCAATTACGATTGTGAAATTCGCTACCATCCGGGTAAAGCAAACGTTGTTGCTGATGCTCTTAGTCGAAAGGAGAGAATTCCACCGTTACGAGTTAGGTCATTAGGAATGACTATCGTATCGCCATTACCGTCTCAAATATTAGAAGCTCAAACGGAAGCGTTGAGAGCAGAGAATCGAGCTGCTGAGAACATATTTGGGATGGCAGAAAATGAGAAGGGATTTGTTAAGCGTTCTGATGGAGTATTATGTTTTGGAGAGCGAAGTTGGGTACCATTGTATGGAGGAATTCGAGAGTTGATTATGCATGAGTCGCATAAGTCAAGATACTCTATTCATCCTGGGTCTGACAAAATGTACCAGGATTTGAAGAAGTTATATTGGTGGCCAAATATGAAGGCAGAAATAGCGTTGTATGTTAGTAAGTGCTTGACTTGCTCTAAGGTTAAAGCCGAACATCAAAGACCGTCAGGATTATTGACGCAGCCAGAACTCCCGGTTTGGAAGTAGGAGCGAATTACGATGGACTTTATTACCAAATTACCAAAGACAGCTAGCGGTTGCGACGCTATATGGGTAATTGTGGATCGTTTGACTAAGTCTGCTCATTTCCTGGCGATTAGTGTAGATGATAGTGTGGATAAACTTGCGAGGTTGTATGTGAAGGAGATTGTTTCTCGTCATAGAGTTCCGATATCGATTATTTCAGATCGCGACAGGCGCTTCATGTCAGCATTGTGGCGATCAGTTCAAACCGCTTTGGGGACGAGACTTGATATGAGTACTGCATATCACCCCCAAACCGATGGTCAAAGTGAGAGAACTATTCAGACTTTGGAGGATATGCTTCGTGCATGCATCATAGACTTTGGTAAAGGCTGGGAGAAATATCTACCTCTTGCGGAGTTCTCCTACAACAATAGCTACCACACAAGTCTTAAGGCTGCACCATTTGAAGCTTTGTATGGTCGTAAATTGATGCGTGGGAATCGCACCTTGCTTTACCCCTCGAGGGATCTCGAGAAGCTTACAACCCCCACCAGGCAGTGTACCTGATCGTTGTAGTATAGTATAGTGACAAGTACCGGGGGATTGATCGTTCAGCATAGGAATAGTGTTGCTAGGATTAGAAAGCCTAATTTACTAGTTCTAAAGGTGAGGGATGATTATTTTTGTATTTTTATGTTTTTTTAGAAAGCAAGTAAAATCTCGGGTTTTGGAAGAGTGGGCGGAATTAGTTGCTATTCAACTAACCCAAAACTAATATATAATCAAAATAAAATACTGAAAATAAAATTAAACTAATTATTACAAACTTGGTCCTACTTCCTAGAAAATCCTGCAAAACTTCATTATGACTCAATACAAGCATTTGACTCTAACAAATACGAATATACATGTCCATTTAATATTGTGGAGAATCATGATCGGGTTGTTTCTTAAAAACATATTTGGGGTTTCCCCTTACACTTATCTTTTGCAAAGATACTTTTAGGTTGGAGTTAAGACTAGGCCAAACAACATAGTAAAGTATTTCCACATTTTAATTGAGAAACATGATCAACCAACAATAAAAATAAAACATGCATACGGAAGCAAATAACAAACAAACAAATAAAATCACACAAAACATGGGTTGCCTCCCAAGAAGCGCTTTTCTTTATTTACGAGTCTTGTAGCTAGACTCAAAGTCATGGGTTACTACGTGATTTCATCATCGGTTCCACTCTCTAGGTCATCTTCTAAACCAGTTTTGTATTCCGGACCTAGTTGCAAGCATTCTTTGTAGAAACCAAGCATCCTATTTCTAACATACTCTACTCCTCTACGTCTATCCTCCTCATTCCTATAATATGCCGCTTGCTTGTGTTCTTTTTCGAATTTAGAGAGAAGGCGGTATTGTTCAATCTTGTGGGGCATTTGATAGGCAACCTCATCATTCTCTTTCTTGAATCTAACTATCCCTAAAGTCGGATCATAACTCATCCTAGTGGCCTCAACAAATGGTTTTCCGAATACTATTTGACTTAGGCAAGCATCTATCACCGGACGAATGTCTTCTACTATCATAAAATCGATTTCATATGTGAGATTCCCTATAATTACATGTAATCCCTTAACTCTCCCTGCAAAATTACTTATCAGATTCTTAGCGGGCATCAACCTAAAATTGAGTTGCTTCTTCATCACTCAATTGTAATAAGTCCTAGTCATGATGTTCACGGGGGATCTAAGGTCGATGTAAGCTTTCCATATATGCATGTGCCCGATATTACATGGGATGTTAATGTTAGAGGGGTCTCCCATTTTGATAAGGGGGTCGCCAAAGATATATGTTCTTTCGGGACCATCGAATAAATCCTTATGGTATTCCCATTCTTCCTTGGTTGGCAACTTATCAAAGTATTCTTCTATAGGCTCTACCTCCTCTAATTCCTCATCCTTATTTACCTCAACTTGCCTACTCTCATCCTTACTATCGGCTTCTACTCTAACTTCATCCTTGTCACTCTCCTCTATCTCCTTATCTATCGGCTTAATGGTGACAACATTGACAAAGTGGACATGTTTGGATGATGAGGGGTCCTTAATTTGGATTCCACTAATGGTGTCCCTAGTGTCCTTCCTAGGTGTGATTAAGGCTTGGTTGTTGAGGGCTTTCAACAAGTTGTCAATCTTGTTGGTCATCTCCGTTTGTTGTTGGTTGAATTCGGTTTCAAACCTAGCTATGCGGGCTTCTTGAGATGCCATGAACTTTGACATCAATCCTTCAAGATTGTTGGTACTACCATAGTTGTTAGAAGGATTGTTGTTGAAAGTACGGTTGGACGGTGGACCGTTTGGTTGGTATCGATTAGGCGGATTGGAAGAATTGGGTTGATTTTGTTTCCACCTAAGGTTTGGGTGATTTTTCCATGAGGGGTTGTATGAATCACCGTAAGGGTTTGGCTCGGGTTTGAAAGTGTACCACTTATCTCCCGCTTCGTCGGTACGCATGGATGCATAGTCCGCAAAAGCTGTTCCGGGGAGTTCCACACAATCACGAGTGTCATGGGGACCACTACATAATTCGCATGAAGAAGTGATTTTGTTCACTTGGCTTGAAGGCTTGGGAGCATCGTAAGATTTCATGAAAAACTTGACTTGGTCCTCAAGTTCCATGATCCAACGGTCGGGAGTGCTAGAATTGTTCGAAGGCAAAGATATTGCCTTGACCGTTTTGTTCAAGTCACGGGGATCATTCCAACTTTCGTTGTCATAGAGAGCAAGATCTTCTATGAGTTCCCATGATTGTTCCGCACTAAGATCACGTAGCTTACCACCGGCCGATTGGTCAATGGTTCGCCTCGTGGAGATGTCGATATGGTCATAGAAGATTTGGACTTGGAGCCAAAGATCTATGCCATGATGAGGGACTTTTTGGAGTAAGTCCTTGAAACGAGTCCATGCTTCATAAAGAGATTCATTTTGACGTTGTTGGAACATCAAGATGTCATTTCTAAGCTTAGTAGTTCTCCCCGGTGGGAAAAATTGGGCAAGGAAACGAGTGGTGAGATCATCCCATGTGGTGATGGATCCTGCGGGTAAAAGCTCAAGCCATTGACTAGCTTGATCCCGTAGAGAGAATTGGAATAGGCGTAATCGGGTAGTCTCTCTAGTTTCAACACCTAGGTCTATGGAATCTACAATTTTGAGAAAGTCCTTAAGATGTTGGTTTGGATCTTCGGAACGAAGTCCATGGAATGCACATCCACTTTGCACCAACCGGATGGTGTCGGATCGCAAGGGGGTCACATTGGCTCCGGTGAGCTCAATGGTGTTTCGGTAGCCTTGGTGGCTAGGTCGGGAATACTCTCCTAAGGTTCGGGGCCTAAGGGGTTCTAATGGTGGGTTTTGTTGTGGTGGGATGACGGGTTCAAAGATGTTACCACCTTCCATGATGTCGGATGGTAAAGAGTTACGAACAAAGGCACAATGAAATAAGATAGACTAAAGAAAACCTAAAAAATAAAAATAAAATCTTACTAGAAAGGAATCTAGCAAGTAGATCTAATAAAAAGAAATCCTAACCTAGACAATAACTATTCCCCGGGCTGCGGCGCCAAAAACTTGATGCGTGGGAATCGCACCTTGCTTTACCCCTCGAGGGATCTCGAGAAGCTTACAACCCCACCAGGTAGTGTACCTGATCGTTGTAGTATAGTATAGTGACAAGTACCGGGGGATTGATCGTTCAGCTTAGGAATAGTGTCGCTAGGATTAGAAAGCCTAATTTACTAGTTCTAAAGGTGAGGGATGATTATTTTTGTATTTTTATGTTTTTTTAGAAAGCAAGTAAAATCTCGGGTTTTGGAAGAGTGGGCGGAATTAGTTGCTATTCAACTAACCCAAAACTAATATATAATCAAAATAAAATACTGAAAATAAAATTAAACTAATTATTACAAAGTTGTGAGCAGTATTTGGAGAAATTGTGTTTACTTAGACTTCACTACTCCCTAGATATCTTTTACACGTTAATTACTTGTTATAATTGTATGGATGACGGATTGTATTCCTTAATACCATTCATGGGGTGGCATACATAACTCCCCAATTCTATGAGCTCTTATCTCCTCCTACACCATGACCCAGCACAACTATAGGGATTATAAACAGTGGCTCATGCATTAAATACAACCAATAAAGACCTAGTACGCCTCGGTTCATGTTTCTAAAGACGTTCAAGCATGTTACCATTTGGAGATCTGCCAGTTTTCTTAAGCCTAACATATAAAATCATTCATCCAAGACAAGAATAAACAAGTAATCAACACATAATCAATATCTAGGTTTCATTAGATCTAAGCAAACACAAAAGAGATCTAGCCTAGCATAATGGAATTGAGACAAGAACAAGATATAGACAACCAACACATAGACATATTGATTGAATTAGAAGAACACTTATCTCAATTACAATGCAAGGTATCAAGGGTTTGGAACCCTTGAAAAACCTGTAAAAGTTCCACCAAATTCGTCTTTAGGGTTTCACCAAAACTTCTCTCTTTTTAATGTAAAAACTAGAAAACTATATATAGGAAAATCGAGGTGACGGCGTCAAGAGCAATGGTGTGACGCCGTCATCTCGCCGCCAAATACTTCCTCGGACGGCCTTGATCTACTTATGACGGCCTATGTGACGCCGTCATCAACCACGGTATTTTATTCTTGGGACTTTGACGCCGTCAGGAACACTCTTAACGCCTTCATGAACTACGGATTTTTATTCTTGATGTTTGACGCCGTCAAGGAATTACTCTTGACGCCGTCATGCACTGTTCTCAGCATGGAAAATAGAGACTTTGTCGTTTTCTTCACTTTTATGCTCCAAAAACGTCCAAAATGGCTTCTTTTCCAGAATTCACTCTCCAAGTACCTAAAATCACAAAAGGAACGATTTAGGGCAATATTTGATCAAATAAAGTCGGATTCGGGCTTAAATGACCCCTTAAAAACGGATCATTTTTCGCCTCATCATAAATGCCGTTCACCTATTGGTTGGGCAGAAGTTGGAGATAGCCAACTCACAGGTCCTGAGCTTTTCCAATATCTTGGAAACTACAAAGAAGGTGACGCAAATTCGAGATCGACTGCAAGCAGCTAGAGATAGTCAGAAAAGCTACGCCGATCAGAGGCGTAAACCCCTAGAATTCCAGGTTGGAGACAAAGTGATGTTGAAAGTCTCGCCTTGGAAGGGTGTGATACGTTTTGGGAAACGTGGGAAACTTAATCCCCGCTATATTGGACCATTTCTTATTTTGGAAAGAATTGGGCCCGTAGCGTATCGTTTGGAATTACCTATGGAACTGAGTAAAGTTCATGATGTGTTTCATGTTAGTAATCTGAAGAAATGCCTTTCAGAGGAGACACCAGTTATACCGATCAAGGATATTCGTGTGGATGAAAGTTTAAATTTTGTGGAAGAGCCGATTGAGATAATGGATAGAGAGATTAAACGACTCAAGAGGAGTCGTATTCCGCTCATCAAAGTTCGTTGGAATTCGCGGCACGGACCAGAATTTACGTGGGAACATGAGGATGATTTTCGAAGGAAATATCCGAAGCTTTTCACTTCGTAGATGGGTTATTTCAAGAGAAACCTGGGACGGGTTCCTTCTGAGGCTGGGAGGATGTGACAACTGGCAAAATAGAGAGCCGTTTTATAAAACCCACATTACATTGAAATTATAAATTTAGAATTTTTGAAAGTTTATTGTGACGAGATATTTTACGAACGTTGATACTTGATTTCGATCGTATGCTAATTATGAGGATTGATTATTTATTTATGGCTTGGTTTGATTCGTTCGTGATGATTTATTTTATGATCGTTATTTTGGCACTACTTTGACTCCGGCACTAGGTTAACCTAAGAATTTTAATTATTTTAATATTGGTTCGGATATTTTTGGAACATATCGCGAGGTTTTTAATTATTTTGGAATGAGTTTCGGGTTGGTCCGCGTTATTATCTCGGGTTACCTCACCCACTCTTTTAATACTACTAAAACAATTATTAGTATCATTTTCTTTATTATTTTGGGCCTTGGGGGCCGGTTTGGCTCGTTTGGGTATAATCACCCACGCACCACACACACAACACAAATACAAACACAACCAAATCACCATCTCTCTCTCTCTCTCCTTCATCCTCACATCTTTATCACCCAAAACCCTAACACCACCGCCACCTTACACGGCCACCACAGCCGCCACCGCCCCTCCCACATCTAATCTAACACCACCATCTTAACCCTTGTGTTCCGATCTATCTTTTGGTGTATTGCACGCGCCCTAAAACCTCCATTAACACTACATACGAATCACCACCACTACTTTAACACCACCATCTTTGGTTTAACCTTGTTGGTTTTTAAAGAAATCGAGTTTGGAGTCGATTTTGAAGGTGAGTGACCACGAGTCCGACTCGTGTGTCTCGATTTGATACCCAAGCCGCGGGTATATGGTTTTTCTTGAATGGGTTTCGTAAGAACAAAGTGGGAAAAAGAATTTTGTTGATAAAAACTTGTTTGGTATCCGGGTTGGGTTGATTTGGGTTCGAATTTGTGGAAGGATTTGATGATTCTTGGTGGGTTGATGCTCGGATTGAGCATAACTGTCACAACTCACCGTTTCAGGTCATTTATCATTTCAGGTCTTTTTCCCAAACTTCGACTTTTTACTATTCATAAATCACTATTCATCAAAACACTATTCATCATTTTACTATTCATCATTTTCGAGGTCAATTTGATATTCTGAGAAACATTTGGGAAATTTACTATTCACTGAACACTATTCATTTCCGGAAAAGTTTTCACTATCCACTTGCATTACTCATTTCATCGTAAATTTAGTTTACGGGTATTCAAATTCGCGTAACCGGATTGGTTTAGGTGCAAATTCATTTCATTAGTGCTGAGGACACTGCATACGGACTAGAGATAGTCTGCATATCATTATTAAAGCATTTTCATGTTATACCACTTTTAGGATTTTCAAATTACTATATTCAGTATATTTAACGTTTTACGTATTGTGATTTCTAAATAAACGTTAACACCCGACTAATATATATACGACGAATATATCTAAATATTCCCACAATGGTCCCGACATATTTTTATATCCATTTTAACATCATAAAAGTTATAATAATCAGTTACCCAGTATTTTGGAAATTTATTTTATTTATAACGTAAGCTTATGAATATAATGACGGTTTTCATGAAAACTAAACAATAATCACCCAATCACTCAGTAATTGTACCCAACATATTTTTAACATTTTTACAACTTTATTTTATCCCGGTTAACTTTGTTAACAATTATTTCTATTAAACCCGTTACCCGATTTTAACAAATAACACAAACTAACACCTAAACTTCATAAGATTTCTAATTAAATCACAAGTACCCCTACCCCCCCTCCTTGCTCACCCTAACCGGCCACATGAACACCCCTTTAACCTCATGCATTAACTTCCTATTACTAAACTAATAAACCTCTAAAACTAATACCTAAACTAAAACCAAAAATCATTCTTACACTTTTTGATAAGAAGAAAAATCATCTCATCTCTTTCTCTCTTCTACCCCACGACCTCACCACCATACCAAGATCAAGTGAAGGTTTTTGAAAAGTTAAAGCACCAAAGTTGTTCATTTTACTTGCCTAATCAAGAATCATACAAGAAATACACAAGAAATCCAAGGTTTCTAATCATCTTACCACCTTTTATTTCAAAGTGAGTATTCAAAATTTTTTTCATGTTTTCATCTAATTAACATATGTATCTTATAGTATTCATGCTAAATTTCATGCTCATACTAGTAATACCACTTTATTTTTGTATACTTTTTGAACATACAAACCCTAGATTTTTATTTAGGTGTTTCCTTGTTAAATTAACTTGATTTCTAGTCATTAGGAACCCATGGCACCCTAAGAAGGTGTATGGTAGGATTAGATTAGTTTTGTGAAGTTTGCAAGAGTTTTGGTAGAGGTTGGAACTAGTTTTGAACCTTGGAAATGGATTTCTAACAAGTTTATAAACATGCTGTCCCATTTTAGTAAAATCTGGAAAATCAGTAAACACAAATGAAACTTTTGCAAAATTTTTAGAAAATACTTTCAAAAACAAATCCGTAGGCGAAAGAACGGATTAAAAAGAGTTTATAACGAAGAAGTTATGATTTTTGCAAGTTTGTTGACGAAAAGTATTTTTCTGAAAAATAGTTGCTGTTGGACGTTTTTCATCAGACAAAAAGAGGCTTTAGACGAAACCCGGAGGAGCCGAGCTTTCCAAAATATATTACTACATACTAAGACGTAACCGTGGATATAGAGAACAAGTAAAACGGACTTATAACGACAAAGATATTCACGTTTGAATATCGGCAAAACTCATTTCATTTTGACAGCTTTTATATATATTAACGCCAAAACTACGTAGTAACTCTAGATTTATAAAAATAATACCAAGTACCTAATTTTATAACTAGTGAAGTATTAGTTATTACAAGTATATTTTTATCATTTCAAGGCGTTATTTCAAGGATTTCAACACTAACATGGAAACATACGATATATATATTGCAACTAGCTTTATTTTCTAATAGCAATATTTTTTCCTAAGTCTTGGAATATATATTTTTGATAAAACAAGTGTTTTCCAAAGAGTAGAGTGGTATAGGAACATGAGCATGGACATTCATAACATCATTTGGTGATCTAAATGAGATCGTTCATCATTCATATTAGGTTGCGGCAGCTAACCGTTCATTGTTGTTCATTTCATATCATCACAGTATCATCAGTTGAGGTGAGTTTTCATAGCCCCGTATACATTTTATGATTTTTTTCAAATCCCACGGGGGAGAATACATTGCACCATTTTAGTACGAGCCCAAGTATCAAAACCTATGTACATTGCTTAAGTAGCTTGTCTGCCATGTGATAAGTCCCCTGTATCATCATGAACCGTTAATTTGCCGGTAAGCGAGAGTGAGTGGATAGATCTATTGAGGGTGACGCCTCCATCCGTGGTAATATTTACTAACAGGAAGCGGATGCATTTCATTTCTGTCACAGTTGAGTGTTTTGGCAGAACATTCAGGAGGGGCATAGAATTTCATCAGTCTAGCTTCGGTGTCATGAGCTTAAGGTCTATTGTACTATTTTACGTGACTTTTGTCATGCACTTATACATGTGGTGGCCGTACAAACATTACATTTCATAAACCTATGATTATTCACCAACATTCGTGTTGACCGTTTTCGCAATGTATTTTCAGGTAACTAAAGCATCATCATATTACATGCATGGAGTCACATTAGGGTGTGCCAGGGATGACGCACTACATTTTGGATTATTCATGCACTTGTGTAAATTATCGTTTGACATTTCCTGAACTTGTTTTCTGTAAACGTTTCAACCTTTGGGGACCTATGTTTTGTAACACTGGATGCTTTTAAATAAATCAAACGATATGTATTTTCCAAACGACACTTTAGGTCGTTCAATATTTCCTTGTTATGGTGCTATGACAGTTACACCCCCAGGCATTCCATTCCGCTGCAAGTCAGGTAAATTGGGGGTGTGACAGATTGGTACCAGAGCCAAGGTTATAGCGAACTAGGATGCATCATAGTAAGGTTTATGATGTATACGATCCCTAGACTATAACCACATTACCATAGCATCTCAGCATCTCATCATTTCATAATAAGTGCATGTTCATTGTTTTAGGTGATTTCATTATACGAGTTATTTATTTTATTTCACCTTGATTATCACAGAACCATGTCTGCAAACCCAAATGTTGTCATACTGCCCGTTCACCACTACCTATTCCTCTTGTACCTGTGTTGCCACTCTCGGCATCAGGTGAGGAAACTGAGCCTTTTGAGGAGGATGAGACGGCTCCTACTCCTCATGTTTCCCCTATTGCACCACCCGAGATTACCCGTGCACCCACTGACACATCATCCTCTGCTACCACTATTCCATCAGAACCTAGACTTATGTTTCCTAGTAGTAAGATCATTCGAGTTGCTAGGAAGAAAGTTTGCACTGCTACATCTACCTTTAAGGTACCTACTATTCCTGTGTTACCTACACCACCACCAGCCATACCCGCTACTACATGCATATCTACTTCACTATTGCCGCCTAGGAAGCGTGCTAGGTTTACTACACCAGATTCACCTACTACAGAGTCAGAATCAGCAGAACCACCACCAGTATACCATGTAGGTGAGTGTTCGAGAGCAGCAGCTACTAGGGAGTCTACTGATACTAGGGAGCCTACAGATGTTACATTAGAGGATCAGTTAAGGGCTCATCAGGATCAGATTGATAGTTTGGACTATAGGGTTGATGAGGATATCATTCCTCGACTAGAGGCGGCTGAGGAGCAGGTCGAGGGTTTGCTTTTAGGTAGAGTTAGTATAGACGTGTCATATCATGGGCTTGACGCACGACAGTTGGGACATCAGAAGCTGATTGACCAGCTTAGAGCTGAGCTACCAGGGATTCGGGATAGAGCTCAGACTACACAGGAGGCTCAGGGAGAGCTGACACACCAGTTGGCAGTAGCCCATGAGAGGTTGACAGAGATGGAGCGCAGGGATGCTTCTTTTCAGTTACGAGTTCAGCATCTAGAGGAGATCGTGGTTGCAATGGATCGTGAGATTCGCCGCCTGAGGGGAGAGCCTGGACCATCTAGAGCACCTGGAGGAGCATAGACATAGACTAGTATTGTATTAGCTTTTACTATTTCCTAGTCCCGAGGTGTGGGACGTAGTTCAAGAACTTGTAGTCTTTTTGTTGTTGTACAAACAAATATATCAAGTGCGACTCTACTATGTTGGAAATGTTGTGCTATATATATATATCGGTCCATGTAGGCCGAAATTTTCATGTATTATATTCATGTGTTGTGATTATATTTATGATGTTTCATGGTTGCTCTTTATGGTTAACGTATTTATTACAGGTTGTGGTTGTACTCGTACATGTCGTGGTTGTATTTATACTTGTTGTGGTTGTATATATACATGTTGTGGGCGTATATTTTTGTACGATGACTATTTCTATTATAGTTTTCTCATGGTTGTTGTCGATTTTTATTTATCAGAAGTATGGCGCCAAAGAAAGCAAAGGCTACATCAGAAACACCCGCTATGACACAGGCCGCTATCCGCAAGTTGGTTAGGGATAGTATAGCAGAAGCTCTGGAGACTGAGAGAGCTGAAGTTGCTGCTAGGGCTGCTGTGGTTCCACCTACTACTGAAGTGGTTCAACCCACTACTAGGCGTGAATGTACTTGGAAGGATTTCAAGATTAGTAATCCTGTCAAGTATAAGGGCACTGAGGGAGCGGTTGCTTTGATCCGCTGGTTTGAGAAGACTGAGAATGTATTTCTCATGTGTGGTTGCCAGGAGGTTAACAAGGTAAAATTTGCTACAGGAATGCTGCTTGATGAAGCTATGTCTTGGTGGAATTCGTATGCTCAGCCTATTGGTATGGAGAATGCCTACAAACTCACTTGGGCTGAATTCAAGAAGCTGATGACTAAGAAGTTTTGCCCTCGTACTGAGGTGCAAAAGTTGGAAACCGAATTCTATGAGCTAGTAACAAAAGGTGATGACATTGAGACTTATATCAGGAAGTTTCAGGAGTTGGCTACACTATGTCCAACTATGGTTCCGGACGCTGAGAAAAAGATGGAGAACTTTACTGGGGGATTACCATAAAGCATCCGAGGGGATGTGATGTCTTTCGACCCACAATCAATGGAAGAGGCCATTCGTATAACTCAGAAACTTATGGTCCAAGTGTTAAAAGGAAAGTCTGTTGCAAACAACAACAATAACCGTTCAAACAACACCAACTACAAAAACACTCGAAACAACAACAACAACTATAACAATAACAGAAACCGCAACTACCCCAATAACCAAAACAATAACAACAAGAGGAGGTTTGATAATAACCAAGGTGGAAATGCTATCCAACCAGCACCTAAGAGGCAAGAAGTGGCAAGGGCATATGCTGCAGGACCAACAGAAAGAAAAGGATATACTGGAAAACTACCCAAGTGTAACAAATGCCGAACTCATCATAACCCTGGACATTGTCCTAGAGTTTGTGAAAACTGTGGAAAAGGAGGTCATTCGACTAGGGAATGCAGAGCTCCACGAGGGGTAATTAATCAGAACCAACAAGGAGCATGTTTTGGTTGTGGAGAGTTGGGTCATTACAATATCAATTGCCCAAGGAGGAATGATCAAAGAGCTGGAAATCAGGGCGGAGTAGCTCGAGGAAGAGCTTATGTTATGGGAGGAGAAGATGCCCGTGAGGACCCGAATGTTGTTGCGGGTACGTTCCTCGTTAATAATCGTTATGCATCCATTTTATTTGATTCAGGAGCGGATAGAAGTTTTGTTTCTATTACATTTGCACCTTTACTTAACATAGAACCAACTACCCTAGACATTCCCTATATTGTTGAATTAGCCGATGGGTCTTTAGTTAACACAAACACCGTTATCCGTGGTTGCACCATCAATTTCCTAAATCACCCATTCAATATAGACCTTATGCTCGTAGAACTTGGAAGTTTTGACGTTGTTATCGGTATGGATTGGTTGTCTCGACATCGTGCAAGAATCATTTGTGATGAAAAAGTTGTTCATATTTCTTATGGAGGTGAAACTTTAGTTGTTCGCGGAGAGCGAAGTGGAACTAGACTCAGTATCATATCATGCACTAAAACTGAGAAGTACATAAAGAAGGGTTGTTATGCATTCTTGGCTCACATCACGGAGAAGAAGTCGGATGAGAAACGACATGAAGATGTGCCTATTGTTAAGGAATTTCCAGAAGTTTTTCCAGAAGAATTACCAGGACTTCCACCTACACGGCAGGTTGAGTTTCAGATTGAGTTGGTGCCAGGAGCTGCACCAATTGCACGAGCACCATATAGACTTGCACCTTCTGAGATGCAAGAATTGTCTAACCAGTTACAAGAGCTTTTAGACAAAGGATTCATTAGACCGAGTTCCTCGCCTTGGGGAGCACCGGTTTTGTTTGTGAAGAAGAAGGATGGATCGTTCAGAATGTGCATAGACTATCGTGAGCTGAACAAGTTAACGGTGAAGAATCGTTATCCACTACCTAGGATTGATGACTTGTTTGATCAGCTACAAGGTTCCTGTTTTTATTCCAAGATTGATTTAAGATCAGGCTACCATCAACTCAGAGTTCGGGAAGAAGATATCCCGAAGACGGCATTCAGAACGCGTTATGGTCATTATGAGTTTCAAGTGATGCCTTTTGGATTAACGAACGCACCTGCGGTATTCATGGATCTCATGAACAGAGTGTGCAAACCATATCTTGATAAGTATGTGATTGTATTCATTGACGATATCCTGGTTTATTCCAAGAGTAAGGAAGAGCATGAAGCACACCTCAGAACAATATTGGAACTACTCAAGAAGGAGCAATTGTATGCCAAATTTTCAAAGTGTGACTTTTGGATACAAAGAGTTCAATTTCTTGGCCATGTCATTGATAGCCAAGGATTACAAGTCGACCCAGCAAAGATTGAGGCAGTAAAGGATTGGGCTACGCCCAAGTCTCCTACAGAAATTCGTCAATTCTTAGGACTTGCAGGATATTACAGAAGGTTTATTGAAGGGTTTTCTAAGATAGCGAAGTCGCTGACTAAGCTGACACTAAAGAATCAGAAGTACGAGTGGGGAGAGAAACAAGAATCTGCATTTCAGTTATTGAAGCAGAAGCTTTGTAGTGCACCGATTTTGTCACTACCAGAAGGTATTGAGAACTTTGTTGTATATTGTGATGCTTCGCATAAAGGACTTGGAGCTGTGCTAATGCAAAACGAGAAGGTGATAGCTTATGCATCTAGACAGCTTAAGACACACGAGAAGAATTACACTACACACGACTTGGAGTTGGGTGCTGTTGTTTTTGCACTCAAGATTTGGAGACACTACCTTTATGGTACTAAATGTGTAATTTTTACCGACCACAAGAGCTTACAGCATATACTTGATCAGAAGGAACTTAATATGAGGCAACGTCGTTGGCTAGAATTGTTGAGTGATTACGATTGTGAAATCCGATATCACCCAGGAAAAGCAAATGTCGTAGCAGATGCACTTAGCAGAAAAGAACGACTCAAACCTTTGAGGGTTAGATCGTTGGGAATGACTATTATTTCACCATTACCATCAAAAATTTTAGAAGCTCAGATTGAGGCTCTCAAGGAGGAAAATCGGCCACAGGAGAAACTTTATGGTATGCCAGAAAACAAGAATGGTATCGTTAAGAGAGCAGATGGAGGGTTATGCTTCAAGGATCGAAGTTGGATACCACTCTATGGTGGAGTACGAGATTTGATTATGCATGACTCACATAAGTCAAAGTATTCTATTCACCCAGGTTCTGACAAGATGTATCAGGATCTCAAAAAGCTGTATTGGTGGCCGAACATGAAAGCAGAAATAGCTACGTACGTCAGCAAATGTCTTACTTGTGCTAAAGTGAAAGCCGAGTACCAGAAACCGTCAGGATTACTTCAACAACCAGAAATTCCACAATGGAAGTGGGAACGTATTACAATGGACTTTGTTACTAAACTACCCAAGACGTCAGGAGGTTTCGATGCTATTTAGGTAATTGTTGATCGTCTTACCAAATCAGCACATTTCATACCCATTAGAGAGACTTATTCCATGGAACAGCTTGCCAGACTTTATGTCAAGGAAATAGTCTCGAGGCATGGAGCACCAGTTTCTATCATTTCGGACAGGGATAGTCGCTTTACTACAAACTTTTGGAGGTCATTACAAGATTCCTTTGGATCCAAGTTAGACATGAGCACTACTTACCATCCACAGACCGATGTTCAGAGTGAGAGAACTATTCAGACACTGGAGGACATGCTGAGGGCGTGTGTGATTGACTTTGGGAATGGTTGGGCTAACCATTTGCCATTAATCGAGTTCTCTTATAACAACAGTTACCATTCAAGTATTAAAGCAGCACCATTTGAGGCACTTTATGGTCGTAAGTGTCGTTCCCCAGTTTGTTGGGCAGAAGTTGGAGAGGTACAATGCACAGGTCCAGAGATGGTTAGGGAAACAACAGAAAAGATAATACAGATTCGAGATAGGCTTGAAACAGCTAGAAGTCGACAGAAGAGTTACGCAGATGTTAGACGCAAACCATTGGAATTCCAGGTTGGAGACAAGGTCATGTTGAAGGTCTCGCCCTGGAAAGGCGTGATACGATTTGGAAAGCGTGGGAAGTTGAACCCGAGATACATTGGTCCATTTAAGATACTGGAAAGGATTGGTCCAGTAGCTTAGAAGCTTGAACTACCATCAGAACTCAGCAACGTACATAACACATTTCATGTCTCAAACCTCAAGAAATGCCTTTCAGATGAGTCTTCAGTTATACCATTAGAAGAGATTCAGCTTGATGACAAGCTTAACTTTGTGGATGAACCAGTTGAAATCATGGACCGAGAGGTCAAGCAGTTGAAGCAGAGTAGAATTCCGATCGTTAAGGTTCGCTGGAATTCTCGAAGAGGTCCTGAGTTTACTTGGGAACGAGAGGACCAAATGCAACGCAAGTATCCACACCTTTTCACCAAACCTATTACCGAGACCAACACTAGCTGAAATTCAGGGACTGAATTCCTATTTGGGTGGGCAGATGTCACAACTCACCGTTTCAGGTCATTTATCATTTCAGGTCATTTTCCTGAACTTTGACTTTTACTATTCATAAATCACTATTCATCAAAACACTATTCATCGTTTTACTATTCATCATTTTCGAGGTCAATTTGATATTCTGAGAAACATTTGGGAAATTTACTATTCACTGAACACTATTCATTTCCGGAAAAGTTTTCACTATCCACTTGCATTACTCATTTCATCGTAAATTTAGTTTACAGGTATTCAAATTCGCGTAACCGGATTGGTATAGGTGCGAATTCATTTCATTAGTGCTGAGGACACTGCATACGGACTAGAGATAGTCTGCATATCATTATTACAGCATTTTCATGTTATACCACTCTTAGGATTTTCAAATTACTATATTCAGTATATTTAACGTTTTACGTGTTGTGATTTCTAAATAAACGTTAACACCCGACTAATATATATACGACGAATATATCTAAATATTCTCACAATGGTCCCGACATATTTTTATATCCATTTTAACATCATAAAAGTTATAATAATCAGTTACCCAGTATTTTGGAAATTTATTTTATTTATAATGTAAGCTTATGAATATAACGACGGTTTTCGTGAAAACTAAACAATAATCACCCGATCACTCAGTAATTGAACCCAACATATTTTTAACATTTTTACAACTTTATTTTATCCCGGTTAACTTTGTTAACAATTATTTCTATTAAACCCGTTACCCGATTTTAACAAATAACACAAACTAACACCTAAACTTCATAAGATTTCTAATTAAATCACAAGTACCCCTACCCCCCCTCCTTGCTCACCCTAACCGGCCACATGAACACCCCTTTAACCTCATGCATTAACTTCCTATTACTAAACTAATAAACCTCTAAAACTAATACCTAAACTAAAACCAAAAATCATTCTTACACTTTTTGATAAGAAGAAAAATCATCTCATCTCTTTCTCTCTTCTACCCCACGACCTCACCACCATACCAAGATCAAGTGAAGGTTTTTGAAAAGTTAAAGCACCAAAGTTGTTCATTTTCCTTGCCTAATCAAGAATCATACAAGAAATACACAAGAAATCCAAGGTTTCTAATCATCTTACCACCTTTTATTTCAAAGTGAGTATTCAAAAAAATTTTCATGTTTTCATCTAATTAACATATGTATCTTATAGTATTCATGCTAAATTTCATGTTCATACTAGTAATACCACTTTATTTTTGTATACTTTTTGAACATACAAACCCTAGATTTTTATTTAGGTGTTTCCTTGTTAAATTAACTTGATTTCTAGTCATTAGGAACCCATGGCACCCTAAGAAGGTATATGGTAGGATTAGATTAGTTTTGTGAAGTTTGCAAGAGTTTTGGTAGAGGTTGGAACTAGTTTTGAACCTTGGAAATGGATTTCTAACAAGTTTATAAACATGCTGTCCCATTTTAGTAAAATCTGGAAAATCAGTAAACACAAATGAAACTTTGGCAAAATTTTTAGAAAATACTTTCAAAAACAAATCCGTAGGCGAAAGAACGGATTAAAAAGAGTTTATAACGAAGAAGTTATGATTTTTGCAAGTTTGTTGACGAAAAGTATTTTTCTGAAAAATAGTTGCTGTTGGACGTTTTTCATCGGACAAAAAGAGGCTTTAGACGAAACCCGGAGGAGCCGAGCTTTCCAAAATATATTACTACATACTAAGACGTAA
Source organism: Artemisia argyi (assembly GCA_030686995.1). Classification (NCBI taxonomy): domain Eukaryota; kingdom Viridiplantae; phylum Streptophyta; class Magnoliopsida; order Asterales; family Asteraceae; genus Artemisia; species Artemisia argyi. The sequence continues at coordinate 214,071,850 of CM060685.1, read as the reverse complement.
CCGTGGATATAGAAAACAAGTAAAACGGACTTATAACGACAAAGATATTCACGTTTGAATATCGGCAAAACTCATTTCATTTTGACAGCTTTTATATATATTAACGCCAAAACTACGTAGTAACTCTAGATTTATAAAAATAATACCAAGTACCTAATTTTATAACTAGTGAAGTATTAGTTATTACAAGTATATTTTTATCATTTCAAGGCGTTATTTCAAGGATTTCAACCCGAGGATTTCAGCACTAACATGGAAACATACGATATATATATATAAGTATATATATTGTAACTAGCTTTATTTTCTAATAGCAATATTTTTCCTAAGTCTTGGAATATATATTTTTGATAAAACAAGTGTTTTCCAAAGAGTAGAGTGGTATAGGAACATGAGCATGGACATTCATAACATCATTTGGTGATCTAAATGAGATCATTCATCATTCATATTAGGTTGCGCCAGCTAACCGTTCATTGTTGTTCATTTCATATCATCACAGTATCATCAGTTGAGGTGAGTTTTCATAGCCCCGTATACATTTTATGATTTTTTTCAAATCCCATGGGGGAGAATACATTGCACCATTTTAGTACGAGCCCAAGTATCAAAACCTATGTACATTGCTTAAGTAGCTTGTCTGCCATGTGATAAGTCCCCTGTATCATCATGAACCGTTAATTTGCCGGTAAGCGAGAGTGAGTGGATAGATCTATTGAGGGTGACGCCTCCATCCGTGGTAATATTTACTAACAGGAAGCGGATGCATTTCATTTCTGTCACAGTTGAGTGTTTTGGCAGAACATTCAGGAGGGGCATAGAATTTCATCAGTCTAGCTTCGGTGTCATGAGCTTAAGGTCTATTGTACTATTTTACGTGACTTTTGTCATGCACTTATACTTGTGGTGGCCGTACAAACATTACATTTCATAAACCTATGATTTTTCACCAACATTCGTGTTGACCGTTTTCGCAATGTATTTTCAGGTAACTAAAGCATCATCATATTACATGCATGGAGTCACATTAGGGTGTGCCAGGGATGACGCACTACATTTTGGATTATTCATGCACTTGTGTAAATTATCGTTTGACATTTCCTGAACTTGTTTTCTATAAACGTTTCAACCTTTGGGGACCTATGTTTTGTAGCACTGGATGCTTTTAAATAAATCAAACGATATGTATTTTCCAAACGACACTTTAGGTCGTTCAATATTTCCTTGTTATGGTGCTATGACAGTTACACCCCCAGGCATTCCATTCCGCTGCAAGTCAGATAAATTGGGGGTGTGACAATAACCGAGACCCTCGAGGTCTCGGGGTCGGTTTTGTGGCTCGTTTTATCAAGCCGAGATCCAAAGGGGTCCCCCGTTTCATGTTGTTGTTGTTGTCGTGACACCAAAGACCCAAGGGGTCCGTTTGGTTTGGTTTGGCTCGAATAGAGCTAGCCGAGACTTAGTGGTCTCGGGATTGACCCACATTATTATTTTGTGTGGAGAAATATTGACCCGTTTGACTTGGTAAGTTGACCCGGAAGACTTGATTTAATTGATGACCTTAATTGGTTTCTTGATATTTTTTGTGGTTAATTGATATTATTGTTGGGGTATTTTGCCTTGGCGTTGTTGATATTGTTGTTATTGCTCTGGAGCCGTGAATGAGATGATTTTGATTGTGGAGTTGTGTTGACGAATAGTTATGGGGACCGATTGTGAGACGGTCATTAGATGACGGAGATAGGTTAGTCGGGTGCCGTAGTCGGACCCTCATGTTGTAGCACGTGGATATGGGATTGTTTGGACGGAGTTGATTTATTATTGTGACTTGATTCTTATTACTTTGGACTTGGACTATGAGCCGAGGGTCATGACTCGGACATGTGACCAAATTCTATGACTGGATAAATATTTAAAAGTCGAAATTAAAAATGTTACTCGTTATAATATTATTAAGAATATAATTGTTTATAAACGTATATATAGACGTGTTAAACGTGTATATATATATATATATATATATATATATATATATATATATATATATATATATATATATATATATATATATATATAAATGCGTATATTAATAATAAAACGATCACGAGTAAACGTTATAATAATAAAACGATAGTTATTATACTATGAAAATAGTGTAATAAACGTCGGGATATTATTATAAATAATAACTATATAAATAATGGCGAAACATAAGTCGGGTAAATAATAATTAAAAATGTGATTTTATTTATAAATTAGAAACTTATCGAGTTATACGAATTGTGGGTCTTTAAGGTCCAAGTGGACTTTATATTGTGACTTTGTGTTGTCACGGATATATGACGGTTAATATAAACATTTTATATATCGAATGACTTATTCTAGATCGAGTTATTTGACGATATAAAATGAGTATATTAATGGGCATCGTATCCTACGACGCCCATAGGATGTGGTATATATTTTAGGGTAATAAATTACTATATCTCTCGTGGAATTTGGCCGATTCGACGATATATATAGGGAATTCATTGGACTACGACATATACCAAATAGAAACTTATGTGCAATGTGCTTTAGGTTGGGTATAATCTTGGAACGATATATTACGTAAATAAATATGGGAGATTACCAAATCGACGGATTTGATAAGCTTCGATAATTATTTAAATAATATATTGGGCTAACATTAGACCTATAGTTGTCTTATTAATGTTCTTTGCTGAGACTTTTTGGTTTGTGCTGTGTCGACCCTCCACCCGTATGGATACCAAACGCCGAATTTCAAATGAATATGAAGTTAATTCGAGAAATGGATATTTTTGGAAAGTAAAATGGAATACGTTCGGGAATGGGAATATTTGATTTTGAGGAAATGATTTCTGAACGGGTTTGATATTGTTAGGAAGTGCCGAGTCTGTAGTCGCCGTTACGTGAGTTGCTTGAGATTACTTACGTCTTTCTTCTATCATTTCTTTTGAGGATTTCTGGACTTGAGGTGAGTCATAGCCCCACTTTTACTCTTGAACTTTGTTTTCAATACTTGGGGTGAGAAACGTGCAAATGTTTTATGTGGACTATTATCGCTTTATTTATTTAAAACTTGCTATGCTTATTGAACTAGGTAGGATTAAGCGAGGCCTAGTCCCGAACTTGGTAAGCTATTGATTTGGTTATAGAGCGAGGCCTAGTCCCGAACTAGGTAAGCTATTGATTTGGTTATAGAGCGAGGCCTAGTCCTGAACTAGGTAAGCTATTGATTTGGTTGTTGAGCGAGGCCTAGACATGAGCTAGGTAAGCTATTGATTGGTTGTGGAGCGAGGCCTAGTCCCGAACTAGGTAAGCTATTGGATTGATTTTAGAGCGAGGCCTAGACTTGAGCTAGGTAAGCTATTGATTGGATTGATTTGAGCTATAGCGTGCACCTATAGGGTTGATTTGTTTTGGTTGGAATATTTTGGTTGGATGATTGAGGCCTAGTCTAGCTAGCAAGCGTTTTGCGTATATGTCCACTATATTGAATTATGAATCTAAACCTATGATCTCACCAGCGAAAGCTGACTTTTAGCACATTTTCTCAGGTAATTAAGTGATGCTATGCGGATGCTTGGGATTGGAGGCTTGGCATTTGGCACCGGTTATGGATCTATATTTCTTAAACTTTGATAACTATTGTGGACCTATATTTATTTCTTTTGGGCCTGACTTTGGATGATTTTGGGATAATGTAAACTTTAAAACCCCGCGTGGTTGTATTTTATTTTGTTTACTTTATCTCGTTCTTTTATGTCTTGTACGTGTTTGGATACCAATCCCCGTAGCACCCCGAAAGCTTGTTGAGTCTTCCGCTGTACCAAATTTTGGGGGTGTTACACTAAACTATAACCGAATTTTTATAGAAAACGATCCTTGACCATTGCCCGCCAGCCCGCCAAGCCGAAGCATCTTCGACTATTTTGAGGTATTATGAGATTTTTGAGATGACTTGAGATTATGGAATATATTGATTTAGTGATAAGATGGCGTTTCGAGGAATTATATGGTCTAATTGTTTTATAAATGTTTTAGTAATGCGGTATTTGAAATTCTTTATTAAGATTATATGATTGAAATTATTTGATGAGGATTTTCGGTATGGTATTTTGAGTTGCGATTTAGTTGTTTTGCAACACTTACACCTACCATACGCCGTTGTCACAGACTATGGCCTCTCATATGTCCGATGTTGTCGAGGATATTCTTACTGCACCGGTATTACCAGCACAGTTCACTATGGCATCTGATGATCCTTACCAGATTGCCATGCTTCCAGCTACTGTGTCGCAGACAGCTTCTACTTCAGCACCGCCTGCTGCATCTACGCAGGGACCCTCATCTTCTCTAGGGCTCCCTGGTACATCGAGGCAGCTTACTCTTCATTAGGCTTTGGCTCATGTGGCCCCACGCTTTGCCCACTGAGGTACGGCACGTATGTCGGTACGCCCTACTTCACCACCTTTACAGATTGATGCTCACTCTCTTCTGTCAGAGGCGCCACCCACATCATTGCGTCGTCATCCTAGATCACCTACCACTTCTCCACATGGTTCACCTATTAGGAGACGACGATTGATGATGTACTCTTCCGATGAGGAGGAAGAGGATTACGAGGGTGAGGATGAGGCTGATGACCCTCAGGAGGTTGATCAGGGTGATGATGATGACCCTGAGGAGGAGGACGATCCTCAGGAGGAGGACGATCCTCAGGAGGAGGAGATGCCTGATGATGATGATGTGTTAGTGCCACCAGCTCAGGCTGAGGAGCCTGATTCACCTATACATCCGATTGAGCCTGTTTCACTTGACCATCCGTTTCTGTTTGATTCACCACCTGGTTGTCTAGTGGCGTCGGATGCGTCATCTGAGGTTTCTGCTGAGCAGGCAGAGTTAGGTGAGAGTGGCAGGTTGTGGGCTCAGATTACTGCCCAAGGCGAGAAGATCTCGCGATTATCTGATCGACTTGTTATTGGAGAGTTTATAGCGGATTTGAGAGTTGATATGACTGTTGTTGAGGGCAGGTCGACTGAGATGAGGAGAGTTCTGATGGAGGTTCATGAGCAGATCGCGAGTTTACAGCGAGGTTTTATCATAGCTCGAGAGGTCGGCCGCAAGTTATGGCAGCGGAACGCCGAGCTAGAGAAGGAGGTGGCAGACCTCAAGAGAGACAGCGACACCCATAGTGTGGAGTTAGGATCATTATAGAGAGATCTTGATGGCTTGAGGCAGGAGTTGAGGAGCCTGCGCCAGCAGCATGGCTAGATGTTTGGGTTATGTTGTCTTGTTGCTTTCTATACCGAGGAGTGTTCGGTTAGAAAAGCTAGTTATCATGTTTTGATGTATTTTTGTTCAGTATTCATCTCTTTTGGAATGTTTAGCATGTTTTGTGTTTCCCAGTAGTTGGAACGATGTTGGATCTCTATTGTATGGTTGATGGTTATTAGTATATGATATTATGTGGGTTTTTTAGGTATTATGGAAATTGAATCCCTATTCGCTTTATTGTTGTTTTATGGTGTATTGTTGATATTCTTTCCATGACTTGGCTTCGTTGAATTTCTATTGTTGAGCATATTGATAAGTTCTATTGGAGACTCATGAACTTGTATGATGTTTCAGATCAATGGCCCCACGACGAAACCCTGTTAGAGCTATCAGAACTGGTCCTGCAGTGACTACCCCTGGTCGCCGAGGACGCCGTCCTACTCGAAATGTTGAAACCCCTACTCCTGACAACCTGGACACTACTAACCGCAACAACAGGAATCAAAATGCTGATGTTCAGGGAGACAATGATCATGTTCCACTTAATGCACCTACTGTGGATCAAGCAATGATCAATCAACTTGTGGAGCAAAGAGTTGCTGAACTACTGGCTGAGTCAAATCATTCCAACAATTCTGCTGGAACTTTTCCACCTGTTCGTGCTAGTGGATGTCACTACAAGGAGTTCAAGATTTGTGGACCTATTGAGTTTGGTGGAACTGAAGGAGTGGTTTACTTGGTCAGGTGGATTGAGAAGACTGAGTCAGTGTTCAATGTCAGTGGTTGTGCGGAGAATGCGAAGGTAAAGTTTGCTTCTTTTACTTTCAAGGATGAAGCTTTAACTTGGTGGAACAATTACCGAAATTCGGTTGGGAGTGATGTGGCTTATGCTATGACTTGTGAGCAATTTAAGTCTCTGATGATTCAGACTTATTGCCCAAGGAATGAGGTTAAGAAGCTAGAGATTGAGTTTTGGAATCACAAAGTGAAGGGTACTGATATGGCAACTTACAATCATCGTTACCAGGAGTTGGCCTTGCTTTGCCCAGATATGGTAAAAACTGAGACTCAAAAGATTGAGCGGTATACCGATGGGTTGCCTGTAGCTACAAGGAATGATGTGATTTCTACTAGGCCTGCAAACATCCATGAGGCAATCACAATTGCTCAACAACTAATGGATTCGTTGGAATTGGAAGGGGCTGATAAGGATAAGAATGGAAAGAGAAAGAGAGACCATCACCCTAAGGGTAATGATCACCGAAACAAGCGACAAGCTAAGGCTTATGATATTGGGAATGGAGATAAGAAGCACCAGAACGGTGATGCACCCAAGTGTGGTTGTTGCCACCATAATCATTCTGGATGGTGTAGTGTAAGATGCCAGAACTGCTCAAAGAAAGGACACACAGCTAAGGATTGTAGAGCTCGACCTCTTGCTATGGTTCAAGCTGCTCCTGAAATGAGAAATAAGGCAGACGTTACTTTTTATGGGTGTGGAAAGAAGGGACATTATAGGAACGAGTGTAGAGAATCTTGGAACCGAGGAAATCAAGGATCGGGTGGTAATGGGTACAATCATGGAAACCGTGGAGCTGGAGGAAACCGTGGACGACAAGATAATGGGGACCAACGTGTGGAAGCTGGAGCTGCTCAGGGAAGAGTGTATGCACTCGGGAACGAGAGAGGAGAAGATCCGAACGTCGTTACTGGTACGTTCCTTCTCAATAATCGTTATGCTTCCATACTATTTGATACTGGTGCCGATAGAAGTTTTGTGTCCACTACGTTTGCACCCTTACTAGAGAAACCCCCGATGGCCTTAGGAATTGGGTATGATATAGAGTTAGCAAATGGGAACATAGAAAGGATTAATACCATCATTCGCGGTTGCACGTTAAATTTCTTGAACCACCCTTTCAACATAGATCTTTTACCCGTCACGTTAGGAAGTTTTGATGTCATCATTGGTATGGATTGGTTGTCGAAGTATCGTGCTCACAAACTTTGCGATGAGAAGATCATGCGTGTACCTTACGGAAAGGAAATCCTAAATATACTAGGAGATCGAAAAGGTTCGAGGAGCCCATCCCGGTTAGCAGTTATTTCTTGCACTAAGTTACCAAAGCTAATGGAGAAAGGATGTTACCTTTTCTTAGCTCAAATTTCTGAGAAAGGAGAAGAAGGAAAGGTGCATTGGTGATGTGCCTATAGTTCGTGATTTTTCTGATGTGTTTCCCGATGATTTGCCGGGAATCCCGCCTACTAGACAAGTGGAGTTTCAGATTGAGTTGATACCTGGTGCTGCACCTGTAGCACGAGCGCCTTATCGACTTGCACCCACCGAACTAGAAGAGTTATCAAAACAATTAGTGGGGTTAGCCGAAAAAGGATTCATAAGACCAAGTTCCTCACCTTGGGGAGCCCCAGTCTTATTCGTGAAGAAGAAGGATGGATCGTTTCGTATGTGCATTGATTACCGAGAGCTGAACAAGTTAAAGGTGAAGAATAGATACCTGTTACCGAGGATCGACGACTTGTTCGATCAACTTCAAGGATCGAGTGTGTATTCAAAGATCGATTTGAGATCGGGATATCATCAACTTCGGGTTCGCGAGGAAGATATTCCGAAAACGGCTTTCAGAACCCGTTATGGGCATTACGAGTTTCAGGTGATGCCGTTTGGGTTGACTAACGCACCGGCTATATTCATGGATCTTATGAATCGGGTGTGTAAGCCTTATTTAGATAAGTTTGTGATCGTGTTCATCGACGATATTCTAATATACTCAAAGAGTGAGAAGGAGCATGAGGAGCACCTAAGACTTATTTTAGAATTGCTTAGGAAGGAGAAACTGTATGCCAAATTCTCCAAATGTGAATTTTGGATTCCGACGGTACAATTTTTGGGTCATGTGATTGATAGACAAGGAGTACATGTGGATCCTGCAAAAATTGAGGCAATAAAAGATTGGGCTGCACCTACGACCCCGAAAGAAGTTCGTCAATTTTTAGGTTTAGCCGGTTATTACCAAAGATTCATCGAGGGATTTTCGAAGATAGCTAAACCATTGACCAAATTGACTCAAAAGAGTGTTAAGTATGAATGGGGAGATAGAGAAGAGGAAGCATTTCAATTACTTAAGGAGATGTTGTGTAGTGCTCCTATCTTGGCGTTACCTGAAGGTAACGAGGATTTCGTCGTCTATTGTGACGCTTCACATAAAGGTTTGGGAGCTGTGTTAATGCAACGAGAGAAAGTGATAGCTTATGCTTCCCGACAACTCAAGAAGCACGAGAAAAACTACACCACCCATGATTTGGAGTTAGGTGCTGTGGTTTTTTCCTAGAGGATATGGAGACATTACTTGTATGGGACTAAGTGTGTTGTGTTACTGACCATAAAAGTCTACAACACATCTTGAATCAAAAAGAGCTCAACATGAAACAACGACGTTGGATTGAGTTGCTAAGCGATTATGATTGCGAAATTCGCTACCATCCTGGTAAAGCAAACGTTGTTGCTGATGCTCTTAGTCGAAAGGAGAGAATACCACCGTTACGAGTTAGGTCACTGGGGATGACTATCGTATCGCCGTTACCGTCTCAAATACTTGAAGCTCAAACGGAAGCGTTGAAAGCAGAAAACCAACCTGCTGGAACATATTTGGGATGGCTGAGAATGAGAAAGGATTAGTTAAGCGTTCCGATGGAGTCTTATGTTTTAAAGATCGGATTTGGGTACCTTTATATGGAGGAATTCGAGAGTTGATTATGCATGAGTCGCATAAGTCAAGGTACTCTATTCATCCTTGATCCGACAAGATGTACCAGGATTTGAAAAAGTTATATTGGTGGCCAAACATGAAGGCAAATATAGCGTTGTACGTTAGTAAATGCTTGACATGTTCTAAGGTTAAGGCCGAACATCAACGACCGTCAGGTTTATTGACGCACCCAGAACTCCCAGTTTGGAAATGGGAGCGGATTACAATGGAATTTATTACCAAATTACCGAAGACAGCTAGCGGTTGTGACGCTATCTGGGTAATTGTGGATCGTCTGACTAAGTCTGCTCATTTCCTGGCGATTAGTGAAGATGATAGTGTGGATAAACTTGCGAGGTTATATGTGAAGGAAATTATTTCTCGTCATGGAGTTCCGATATCGATTATTTCTGATCGCGATAGCCGCTTTACGTCAGCTTTGTGGTGATCACTTCAAACGGCTATGGGGACGAGACTTGATATGAGTACTGCATATCATCCCCAAACCGATGGTCAAAGTGAGAGGACCATTCAGACTTTGGAGGATATGCTTCGTGCATGTATTATAGACTTTGGTAAAGGCTGGGAGAAGTATCTACCCCTTGCGGAATTCTCCTATAATAATAGCTACCACACAAGTCTTAAAGCTGCACCATTTGAAGCTTTGTATGGCCGAAAATGTCGTTCGCCTATTGGTTGGGCGGAAGTTGGAGATAGCCAACTCATAGGCCCTGAACTTATCTTGGAGACTACTGAAAAAGTAACTCAGATTCGTGATCGGTTGCAAGCAGCCAGAGATAGGCAGAAAAGTTACGCTAATCAGAGACGTAAACCCTTTGAGTTCTAGGTTGGAGACAAAGTGATGCTGAAAGTCTCACCTTGGAAGGGTGTGATACGTTTCGGGAAACGTGGAAAACTCAACCCTCGCTACATTGGACCATTTCTTATTTTAGAAAGAATTGGGCCCGTGGCTTATAGGTTGGAATTACCACATGAACTGAGTAAAGTTCACGATGTGTTTCATGTTAGTAATTTGAAGAAATGTCTTTCTGATGAGATGCCTGTTATTCCGATGAAGGATATTTGTATTGATGAGAAATTAAATTTTGTAGAAGAGCCGATTGAGATTTTAGATCGTGAGGTTAAACGACTCAAGCGAAGTCGCATTCCGCTAGTCAAGGTTCGTTGGAATTCCCGACATGGACCAGAATTTACGTGGGAACGTGAGGACGAGTTCCGGAAGAAATATCCGAAGCTTTTCACTTCGTAGATGAATTGTTCTGAGAGAAACCCGGGACGGGTTTCTTCTGAGACTGGGAGGATGTAACAACCGGCAATTTAGGGAGCCATTTTGAAAACCCGCATTACGTTAAAGTTCGTTTATAAATTTTTATTTGGAATTTTATTCGTAACGAACTTGTAAGACCTATTTTATGGTTAATTATATTTAATATCGTTATGGGATTTGAGATTATATTTAATGATTCGTTATGGAATTTTATTTGGAGATTTATTTTGAATTCTCACTTGGTACTACGTTGACTCCGGCACTAGGATTACCTAACGAAAATTTTATGACTCGATTTTACGAGTCCGACTATATTTAATTATTTACGGGATGTTTCGTGAGATATTAAACGTTTGAAATGAGTTCGGGTTTCGGATCGTGTGTCTTAGACTTAACCATTTTTACCCACTCATAATTATTAGTAATATTATTATTATTACTATTATTATTATTATTATTACTATTATTATTATTATTATTATTATTATTATTATTATTATTATTATTATTATTATTATTATTATTATTATTATTATTATTATTATTATTATTATTATTATTAAAAAAAACTTTTTTTTTTTAAAAAGAGTAATATACAAATTGGTCCTTGTTGGGTCGGTTCACAAACAACACACACAACACCCTCACCTTCCTCACATCTTTCTCTCTTTTCTTGGCTAACCCTAGCGGCCCAACATCCGACCACCAACACAGTCACACCGCCGGCCACCACTCTACACCGCCACCACCAATCAATTTCCCATCACCTACTCTCTTAGATCTACCACAACACGCGCCCATTTACCCCTTATTTCACCTCGAATCACCACCAAATTCACCACCACTTTCTTGTTTTTCGAAGGTTGTCACGGTTTGAGTATTAAAGATCGAAGGTGAGACGAGTTTCACTCGTATTTTTGATAAAATCGTGACCTAGGGTCACGACTTAAAGCTATTTGGTTGGGTTTATGTATAAAACATGGAATACATTTGGGTTTTGGTTGAAAACGTGTTTCTTAAAAGGTTTGGTATCCGGGTTTGGTGTATTTCTTGATGGTTCGATTGAACCGTGAGTCTAAGACTCACGGCTTGGTGTTAGATCCGAGCTTAGGGCTCGATTTACTTGCTACTCTTGGTCTTGAGTTGTGGTTTCACGTATTGCTTGCGTTGGGATTTTGGTTCGACTCGATGGAGTCACGGCTTGATGGCCGTATATGGTTGATTGTTGCCGAGACCCTTTGTGGTCGAATGGGCAATTTGGGTGTGCTCCTTGGAGCCTTATTTGTGACCTTTGATTATTGCTTCGAGCCATTGTGGCTCGTGGTTTGTGCCGAGACTCATTTGAGTCGAAAGACTCGGGTTTGGCTTGGTAAACCAACCCGAATATAGACCTTGGTTATATTTATTATTTCTTGTTAAATTGTTGTTATTTGATATTGATTTGGCATTGTTGATCTTTTCGGCCGAATGCTTGTTGGTCGAGATCATGTTTGGACTCGACAATGGATTATTGTATTGAGAAGTTGTTGACGAAAAGTGGTATTGGGGACCGATTGTGAGACGGTCACTTAGATTGACGGAGATAGGTTAGTCGGGTGCCGTAGTCAGACCCTATTGTTGTAGCACGTGGACTGGGATTGATTTGGACGGAGATGTATTGATTATTATGACTTTTACATATTATTTTGGACTTGGACAATGAGCCGAGAGTCATGACTCGGACATGTGACCATTTCGTATGACTCGATAACTATTTACAATTTAAAACACAAATAATAAAACTCGTAATAATATTATTGGTAATATGAACGTTTGTATAAATATATAGACGTGAATAACGTATATATAATTGTATAAATGCGTATATTAATAATAACAAAAATCACGAGTTGTATTATAAATAATACGACTAAATATATTATGCTACGAGAGTAGCGTAATATTATTGGAAGTATTATTAAGAAGAATAAATATTATAAAACGAGAAATTCTCGACGTTAACTAAATATCACATGAAATGTTATTTTATATATATAACGAGAAAAGCTATCGAGTTATGCAGAGTCGTGGTCACTTGAGTCCAGGTAAGTTATTGTTTGTGACTTTTGTGTTATCACGGATATATGACGATTAATATAAACATTTTCTATAACTAAATAACTTACTTAACCGACAGGTTAAACCGAGTTATTTGGCTATACGAAATGAGTATATTAATGGGCATCGTATCCTACGACGCCCATAGGTTGTGGTATATGTAAAGGATAATAAGTTGCTAAATATATATATCGGGAAATCTGGCCAATTTGACGATGTATATAAGGAGTTTATTAAACTACGATATATACCATATAGTATTTGTGTGCTATGTGCTTTAGGATTTGGTGTAATCTTGGAACGGTATGTTACGTAAATAAATATGGGGATTATCAAATCGACGGATTTGATAAACTTCGGTGATTTATTTAAATGATATATTGGGCTAATATTAGATCTATAGTTTATTTTATTATTCTTTTGTGTGACCATTTTGGTTTGTTTATGTCGACCCACCACCCGTATGGATACCAAACGTAAATACACCAAACTAATACGAGATGGATTTTCGGAAAATAAAACGGAATACGTCCGGGTTTGGGAATATTTGAATTCGAGGAAATGATTTCTGAAAGAGTTGATATTGTTAGGTCGTGCCGAGTCCGTAGTTGCCGTCTTGTGGGTTATTATACATCTTACTTCTACCGATTTCTTCTTGCTGATTTCTGGACTTGAGGTGAGTCATAGCCCCACTTTTACTTTGAACTATGTTTTCAATACTTGGGGTGAGAAACGTGCAAACTATTTTATATGGACTATTATCGCTTCTATATTTTCTTTCTAAATCTTGCTATGCGTATGGACTAGGATATATTGTCAGCTTTAGTCACATACATTTTATGTGTACTATTCAAGGTTGGCTTATTTGGAATTGTCAGCTTCAGTCACACGGTTTCGTGTGTACTATTCAAGGTTGGCTTATTTAGATACTGTAGTGTGCACCTATAGGTTATTAATACTTCGGAGGTTATCCGAGTATTTATGATAATGCGGGGGTTACCCGAATATCTATGTTAGAACGGAGGGTATCCGTGTGTTATGTTGGAGCGGAGGGTATCCGCAGGCTTTTAGTAAATCCTTAGTCTAGCTAGCAAGCGTTTTGCGTATATGTCCACTATATTGTTGATGAATTTAAACCTATGATCTCACCAGCGAAAGCTGACTTTTAGCACGTTTTCTCAGGTAATTAAGTGATGATATGGATGCATGGATTGGAAGGCTCGGCTAAGGCTCCTGGTTTATGGATCTATTTTTCTAAACTCTGATATTAAATTGTGGACCTACTTTTATTTCTTTTGGGCCTGACACTGAATGATGTTGGGATAAATGTAAACTTTAAAACCCCATTTTGGTTGTGTTTTTATTATGTTTACTTTATCTCGTTCTATTATGTCTTGTGTTGGGTACCAATCCCCGTAGCACCTCGAAAGCTTGTTGAGTCTTCCGTTGTACCAAATTTTGGGGGTGTTACACTTGTGATATTTAGAATGTCACTTGTGATTTTCATGTTACAAAGTATTAATTGAAAATCACTTGTGATATTCAGAATATCACAAGTGATTTTCAACTAATGTTTTGTAACATGAAAATCACAAGTGATATTTAGAATATTACAAGTGATTTTCACGTTTTTTTTAATTCATGTTTTTTTTCACTTTCATACGTTTTCGTTCGTTTTCATACATTTTCGTCCGTTTTCATACATTTCTGAATATCACAATTGATATTCTTAATATTACAAGTGATATTTTGAATATCACAGAAAATCACTTGTGATATTAAGAATACCAATTGTGATATTCAGAAACATATAAAAACTAAAAAAAACATAAGAACAAGAACGAATACGTATAAAAGCGTGAAAACACGCCTGAAAACGTATGAAAAAAAGATGAAAGTGGACGAAAACGTATAAAAACTGCCAAAAATGTATAAAACTGCTGAAAACGTATGAAAATAGACGAAAATATTTGAAAACGGATAAAAAGTACATAAAAAAGGACAAAAAAGTTTATGAACGTATGAAAACGGACTAAAACGGATGAAAAAACATATAAAAATAGATGAAAACGTCTAAAAATGGGCGAAAACTTATAAAAGCAGACGAAAACGTAAAAAAACAGACGAAAACATATAAAAATGGATAGAAACGTCTGAAAACGTATAAAAACTACCGAAAATGTATGAAAATGGACGAAAACGTTTGAAAAGGAACAAAAATGTACAAAAACGAACAAAAATGGATAAAAACGTTTAAGTATCACAGAATATCACTTGTGATATTCAGAAACATATGAAAACGTCTAAGAATGGCCGAAAAAATTTAAAAATGGACAAAAACCTATGTAAATGGACGAAAACGTTTGAAAAAGAACAAAAATGTAAGAAAACAGACGAATATGTAGGAAAAACAGACGAAAACATCTGAAAATGTATAAATACGGATGAAAACGTCTGAAAACGGACAAAAACAGAAGAAAATGTATGAAAATAGACGAAAACAAAGGTAAACGTATAAAAACGGACAAAATCGTATAAAACGGACAAAATCGTGTAAAACCGGACGAAAACGTATGAAAATGGACGAAAACGTACAAAAATGTATGAAATCGGACGAAAATGATTGAAAATAGATGAAAAAGGATGAAAACATATGAAAACGAACAAAAACGTCTAAAAACATATAAAAAGCTGCCGAAACGGACAAAAACATATGAAAACAGACGAAAACGGAAAAAAAAACATACAAAAACGTAAAAAACGGACGAAAACGTATAAAAACGGATGAAAACGTCTAAAAACAGACGAAAACGTAAAAAAATGGGCGAAAATGAACAATTGATATTCTAAATATTACAAGTGATTTTCTAAATAATGTTTTGTAACATGAATATCATTTGTAATTTTCTGAATATCACTTGTGATATTTAGAATATCACTTGTGATATTCAGAATATCACTTGTGATTTTCATGTTACAAAGTATTAATTGAAAATCACTTGTGATATTCAGAATATCACAAGTGATATTCTGAATATCACAAGTGATTTTCAACTAATGTTTTGTAACATGAAAATCACAAGTGATACTCAGAAAATTACAAGTGATATTCAGAATATTACAAGTGATTTTCACGTTTTTTTTTTAATTCATGTTTTTTTTTTACTTTCATACGTTTTCGTTCGTTTTCATACATTTTCGTCCGTTTTCATACGTTTCTGAATATCACAATTAATATTCTTAATATTACAAGTGATATTTTGAATATCACAGAAAATCACTTGTGATATTAAGAATATCAATTGAGATATTCAGAAACGTATAAAAACTAAAAAAAAATAAGAACAAGAACGAATACGTATGAAAGCGTAAAAACACGCCTGAAAACGTATGAAAAAATGATGAAAATGGATGAAAACGTATAAAAACTGCCAAAAAAGTATAAAACTGCTGAAAACGTATGAAAACAGACGAAAATATTTGTAAACGGACAAAAGTACATAAAAACGGATGAAAAAGTTTATGAACGTATGAAAACGGACAAAAACGGATGAAAAAACATATAAAAATAGATGAAAACGTCTAAAAATGGGCGAAAACTTATAAAAGCAGACGAAAACTTTAAAAAAAAAGACGAAAACATATAAAAACGGATAGAAACGTCTGAAAACGTATAAAAACTACCGAAAATGTATGAATATGGATGAAAACGTTTGAAAAAGAACAAAAATGTACAAAAACGGACGAAAATGGATAAAAACGTTTGAGTATCACAGAATATCACTTGTGATATTCAGAAACGTATGAAAACGTCTAAGAATGGCCGAAAAATTTTAAAAACGGACGAAAACATATGTAAATGGACGAAAACGTTTGAAAAAGAACAAAAATGTAAGAAAACAGACGAAAACATCTGAAAATGTATAAATACGGACTAAAACGTCAGAAAACGGACAAAAACAAAAGAAAATGTATGAAAATAGACGAAAACAAAGGTAAACGTATAAAAACGGACAAAATCGTATAAAACGGACAAAATCGTGTAAAACCGGACGAAAACATATGAAAATGGACGAAAACGTACAAAAATGTATGAAATCGGACGGAAACAACTGAAAATAGATGAAAACGGATGAAAACATATGAAAACGAATAAAAACGTCTGAAAACGTATAAAAAACTGCCGAAACGGACAAAAACATATGAAAACAGACGAAAACGGAAAAAAACAGACGAAAACGTAAAAAAACGGACGAAAACGTATAAAAACGGATGAAAACGTCTAAAAACAGACGAAAACGAACAAAAACGTCTGAAAACGTATATAAAACATGTGAAAACAGACAAAAACGAACGAAAACGTAATAAAGTAAAAAAAACGTGAATTTATATATTAAAAAATAAAGAAAACTTGATTTAAAAAAACGTGATTAAAAAAAAATAAAATAAAAAAAAATAAAGAAAAAAAAACACACTAGATATTAAATAACGTGATTAAAAAAGGCAAAAAAGAAAATGATCCAAAAAAAGTGATTAAAGAAAAGGCAAAAAAAATGGTAAAAAAATGAATAAAAACGAGACAAAAAGACAATGAAATAAGAAAAGAAAAAAAAGACATGGACTTAGGTTTCCATATTAAATCTTAGGTTAATCTCCACCATTAGATCAAATTAGATGGATGGTGGGAATTTGTCCCTTAGTATGTAACAAAAAACTAGTCCCTAAATAATCTTTTCTCATCTATAACGTGGAATTTGTTTGTGTTTTGAGAAGACATATATAGCTTATATTCATTGCCATTATGAATCTCCCGTGAAACCAAATAGCTAGTGTGCACAACTCACATTTACAGATAAAAGTGTGGGCTAAAAAGTACCCTTTTCTGAGACAACTTTCTTAAATAAAAGTGTCAATAGATACTACTACATATTTTTCCTACTTTTTATAAATGTCACTAAAGTCTTTTTTAGTGACGGCTTCTATTGTATCACCAAAAGTTGTTTTACATTCAGAACAATAAGTTCTCAAACCCCTTAACCTTTTTTGTTGGGGAGGCTGAAAACACGCAATTTGCCCTTTAGGCACTTATGTGAGTAACTCTTTCGCACAAAATGCAATCATTAAAAAACAATACAGAACTAATAGGTGATAAACAATGCATTGAGCTTCTGCTTAATTCACTAGATGATTGTAATAAATTGATGTTGAGATGTATTGTAATTTTATTAGGCATCTCTAATTAGTCAACTCATAGATTGAAAGGTATACATGGAAGAATTAATGCAGTATTTTAAATGAATCATTATTTCACATTTTCACCTAACACCTTGTCTTCAGGTTGGGTTCCACGATGCCAAATGCACATGTATGATAGTATAATACTCATTTTCCTACTAATAAACAATATACATTTTTTACCCTGTTTTTACGTCAATAATACGTTTTTCTAGAGCAATGAAGGTGATGGAATATTAAATCGAGGGTAGATTACCAGGTGTGCACATGCTTCTGGTCCCATTTTCTTTGGCTGAAGATGGAGTCGTTTGTTACAGCTCGTTTTTGGTAAGCAATTACATTTGTTCTCACTAGAGTTAAAAGGAACTTTATTAGCTTAGAACATTCATGTGTACATTAATACATGTACATACAAAGATCATATTTACTCATTTCACTTGGTTTGTCTAACCATGGAGGAAACTGATCATTGGATTCGTACAAAATACCATATAATATTAGACACCTTTCATTACTACTAGTACTATTGAAATTTATTTGTGGTAGATATTATTAAACCCCTTATGTATAATGCTAACGTCTTAAAATTGGTTGCAATTCTTACAATCAATTGCATATTGCCCTCACATTTTATTCATTATTTTATGAGGCCATGTAATCATAATAATCTAACTGTGATCAAGCCTATAATGTTTCGGGTCAAAGTAAGTGTAAAGAGACAAGCTCCATGTTGCGATAGAACTTTCCTTGAGTACACAAGGAGGGTTTAGTAAACTTAATGGTTATTATACAAAATGACCTAAAATAAATGTTACTGAATCTATAGACTTTGGGAAGAAAAAATAAGTCATGAAGGACTCAACATAATTGAACCAAAAGCTTTTAAATGCCATGTTTTATCATGACAAGCATCCATCAATTTTAATAATGAGAAAATTGATGGATGATCTGTGGGGGCTGACGAGTTTGGGTGTACTTTTTAATGAAGTTGTGAAAAACGCTTATAATTTTATAATCAAGTAAGCAAGGTCTAGGATCAATTAAATACAACATTGAACCTTTTAACATGTCTAGGGAAGAACATGGTTATCTTGTGAATTTTATACAGTATCCAGAACTGAAACTTTTAAATAAATTATGGGGCTTAATAATGTCTACAGAGACTTAAAACAGTTAGTGTTGCAGTTATTGTTTTAATTTTCTCAAAGTTTATAAGATATCAAGTGTCTCGATACTCATTTTATATTCTTCCATGAATCACAGAAGAAGTGATAGTTCTTTACAATTGATATAAAAATAGATTAGAATCTAATTAATGTCATCTGCGAGATGAGAAATAAATAATATTCCATCAATTAGCTGGCAAATATATTAATATTAGTTAAGTAATTAACAACTGATTAGGGGAATCTCAAATCTGTTCACATGTTTTTGTATTGCCTCTGACTTTTTCCCTTTCTTATATTCATACGCAACCCAGCTAGTCTTTGACAAAATGTAATAGAGCCTTTTTAGCCAATGATCACTCCATGAGCTTGTACTTTGGTGGTATTTAATTTATGTTGATACCTCAATTCAAGAAAATTCTAATTACGGCAAAATGTATAAAAAGGCACTCAACTTACTTTGGTGGTATTTAATTTATGTTAAAAATAAAGTTGAGTACATCAATTAGATATTGAAAGTAAGTTGAGTAGGTTTTTATTTTTATTTATTTATTTTTTTTTTTATTATTTTTTTTTTACCCTTCTATTTATAGCCCAAAAAGAAATCATTTCTCATTTCTCATATTTTTGGTAAATGTTATACTTCATCTAGCTGTATCATAATAAGTGTTCACCAAACCATTTTGGTGTGTATCACAAAAATTGTCTAATACTAAATTCAACCAATCCAAAAACTTCTAAACGATAAGTGCAAGATTTCATTGGATTAAAGTGAAATAGTTCACTTGCTCTCAAAATGTGTGTGAAAACTAATTACAGGATGGAGATAGTGCATTTTTGGGCTCTAATCACGACTTCCTCCTTTTGAGGCTACCATCTCAAGTGAAACAATCCATAATCACGTAGTACTAGCGGTTTACTTCCATAGATTTGCGAGGTATTCATGAACCCCTATTTGCATTACCCCGGTTTGGTAAGCAATTACATTTGGTCTCACTAGAGTTAAAAGGAACTTTATTAGCTCAGAACATTCATGTGTACCATGGAGGATACTGATCATCGGATTCGTACAAAATACCTTATAATATTAAAATTTATTTGTGACCTTTCATTACTACTAGTACTATTGAAATTTATTTGTGGTAGATATTATTAAACCCCTTATGTATAACGTTAACGTCTTAAAATTGGTTGCAAGTCTTATCATCAATTGCATATTGCCATTTTCACATTGTATTCAATAATTATGTAATCATAATAATCTAACTGTAATCAAGTCTATAATGTTTATGGTCAGAGTGAGTGTAAAGAGACGAGCTCCATGTTGCGACATATCTTTGTTTAAGTACACAAGGAAGGTTTAGTAAACTCAACGACTATTACACAAAATGACCTGAAATAAATGTTACTGAAATCTATAAACTTTGGGAAGAAAAAAAAATAAATCATGAAGGACTCAACATAATTGAACCAAAAACTTTTAAAAGCATCTATGAGTTTTAACAGTGAAAAAATATGGATAACCTGTGCACTGACGAGTTTGGATGTACATTTTAAGATTATAACTCAATCTCTTAATAAAATATTATTTTCTCTTTCATCAACCTACACAACCAATACATATAACTAATCTATAAATTTTTTTACTATTTATCAACAACCCAACAAATACATTCTCTTTTCTTCACCTACACAACCATTAAAAAAAATAAAAAATAAAAAAATAAAAAAAAAAGGCCGCAAAGTCAGATTGGGTTGGGGATCTTGGTTTGCCAAGTGATCTAGGTTGGGTATTTTGATCGTATACAACATTATAAAAATAATATATTTGTAATTATTTTCATAAGGTTGGGTTGTCAACCCACTCAATAAACATAGTCTAATGAAGTCATGATAAATGCTTATAATTTTATAATCAAGTAAACAATGTCTAGATCAATTAAATATAACATTGAAAGTTTCAACATGTCTAGGGAATAGCTTGGTTCTCCTGTGAATATAATACACGTATCCATAATCAAAACTTTTAAATAAATAATGGGGCTTCATAATGTCTACAGATCGAGACTAAATATCAAGTGTCCAGATACTCATTTTATATTCTTTCATGAATCACAAAAGAAGTGGTAGGTCTTAAGTCTTAACAATTGATATCAAAAACAAATTAGCATCTAACTAATGGCACATGCGAGATGACTAATTGATAATATTCCATTGTTAGCTAGCTAATATTTTAATATTAATTAAGTAATCAACAATGGATTAGTAAAATCAGTTCACATGTTTTTGTATTACCTCTGACTTTTTACCTTTCTCACATCATACGCAACCCATCTTGATCTTTGACTAAATGTAACAGAGCTTTTTCAGCCAATGTGCTGCTGTAATTGATTGCGGTTCTAGTAAGTTTTTGAAAATGAAAGATCTATGACAAAATCTCACTTCATGAGCTTGTACTTTTGTGGTATCTAGTTTATGTTGATAACTCAATTCAAGAAAATTCTTGTTATTTTCGCAAAAAGAAATCATTGATCATTTCTCAAGTTTTGGTAAATGTAAAACTCCATCGGTTTCATAATAAGCGTTCATTTTATTATTTTGGTGTGTCTCATGATAAGCGTCTAATACCAAATTTCAACCAATCCACAAACTTCTAAAAAGTAAATGTGAGGTTTTATTCGTAAAAGTGAAAAAGCTCAACTTTTTTCTAAATGTGTGTGAACACTTATTACAGAATGGAGATAGTCTGGATTTGTTATTACAAAGACTGTACACTTAGGGAATAGGTGGCTAATAAGTGCTATAATTCAACAAAAGAGGTTTTGGGTTCTAGTCATGACAACTTCAACCTTCTGAGGCTACAATTTGAAGCAAAAACAATCTATCATGACATAGTACTAGTGGTTTAGTTCAATTGAGTTGCTCGGTTTTCTGAAGCCCCGGGTTTGCTTTTCGCTAGAATTTTTCTGATTAAATAATTAATATGAAATAGGTATTAGAAACTCTTTCAAAAAATTTATTAAATGATAAGAAATAGGTATGAATCGAGCTTTGAGGCATATTCTCATTGGCTATAAACTAGTATAGACAAACGCTATGATTACCAAATAAAAAACAAAGTCTACTGTAATTGTGTGTGAACTTAGAATTTTATATGGGTATTTTTTTTTTATAATAACGTGCCGAGATACAATTTTATTGACTTGCATCTAAATAGTTAATATTTTAGTTCAATGTTCACAAAAATCTTATTCTCTCCATCTCAAGGTAATTGCCGATTAACAAAAAACCAATAGCTAAAAAAAACTTGATTATCACGGTTTAATAACAATTTTTATCTATAATTAATCAATTAATAACTTCAATCCTGACTTCTTATTCCAACTAGAGTATATTTTTATCTATTTTTAGTAGTATACAATTAACTTTGGTTAATCCCAACTAGAACATGCACATAGTATGGGACAAAAGGAGTATTAAAAGTGAACAATCACCTTGCGATAACGTGTCTTAATAATTAATTTTATTTTCTATATTAGACATTAATCATGTAAAACAATGATGGTTGAGCATCATTTGCCCCATTAGTATATCTAACAATACATGTTTTATTGTGTTGCTTAATCATGTTATGTAGAACGATTAAGTACCTGTTTGGTTCCCTGGTGTCAGCGATTTAGAATGAAAGAATATTTCATATCTTTGTTTGGTACCATTTGTTTATTCTGACACAGGATTCAAATTTAAAAAATCCATACCACCCACCCTAGGTGGGGTTTCATGAAAGAACACCAATCATAAATTTTTTTTTTTGTCTTTTTCTTTATTCTTATGTTTAAATAATATTTTTTAGTCCAATTTATTAATAAATTATATATAATAATATATTTTCTCTCTCCTACTTTTTCCTCAAACCTTTCCCAAATCTTTCAAACCTTTCCCAAATCCAAATCCAATTTCAATCCCACTTGCGAACCAAACACACCCTAATTCTTGCACCCTAGTTGGACAAAATCAATAACCACCACCATGTATTTATATAATATAAAATGAAAACTCTAAGAGCATGTGGTAAGGTGACTGCGAGTTAAATGTTAACTTACTGCCACGTCAGTGCCACATCAGCTTTTACCTATTAACCTTAACTCTTGACTTTCCACCCCGGTAGCATAACTCACCTTAACTCACCTCCACCTCAATTATTTTCAATTTCAACCCCAAATTTTAACAAATACTTCATTTATTTAAAACGTAATATTAATTCAAACACAACATGATATTACGAAATAAAAAAATACGCTACTAAAAAAAAGTACGAAATAAATAAAACACTAACTTTTTTATTACCATTTAAGCCAACCAAACTTATTTTCTATGTCTTAATATCAACAAAAGTATATATCTGCTTTTCCACGTAATATATGTTTTTTTCAAATCTTTTATAATTCCACTTGTATGCCTACATGGCATATTAGAATAACCCAAATAAAAAAAACCCGAACCAAACCCGATTATATTCCCCCTTTTAAAACCCGTTTGCTCATTTACCCCCAAATCAAAAACACGAAATCATAAACCCTAATTTCTAATCCAAGATGTCAATTAATTGCGATTGCGGGCTTCCTCTAAAGTGTCACACCTCTTGGACCCCTTCAAACCCTGCAAGACGTTTCGTTTGTTGCCCTAACAGATTTGTAAGTTGATCTAATGTTGATTGTGTAAATCTTTTATGCTAACATCACTTAATTTTAATTGCAGAAAACAGGGGTAAAGAAGTGTTTGGCATGGGATTGGTGTGATCCTGAACTAGACAATCAATGGTACAAACATCACTTGTATGAGATGTACAAGACCTTGACTCCTTATGGAAGGGTTCAAGTGCAAGAAGAAGTAACAAGCCAAGAGAGACTTGCTGTTTTGGCTGTTGAAATGGAGCAACTTAAGGTTCAAATGAAGAAAACTCAAAAAAGTAGCTTAATTTTGAAGTCATTTGTTATCTTGTTTGTGTTGGGTTGGTTTCTGTTTTAGTGTAATAGGGTTAGGTTTGTAGCAGCAGGTTTGTGTTGATGTTACTGATGCAACCAACAAATTTTCATGTAAAAGGGTTAGGTTTGTAGTAGCAGGTTTGGTTGTAATAGCATGTTGGTTGTAGCAGGTTTAAGCATGTTGGATATTTGCAGGTTTGGTTGTAATGTACTAGACACTTGTAATGTGTGTCCCTTTATAATGAAAAGGATTTTGTACTCAAATTGCATAAAGATGTTGCTGATGCAAGTGATAATATAATATACTGCAAATAGGAAATGTATAATATACTGCAATTAGATTAAAATACTGCATAATTGGTTCATTCAAGGTGGTCAAAAGCCACTTAAAGGTGCTTTACAAAAGATACCACAAAGCATGTGCCCACATGCTTTTTTGTCCACCAATACTGTCCAAAAGTAAACCAACAAATATGCAGAAATCCATCCTAAATATTCATTACAGACCATTAGAACATAGTTATAATCCTAACATACTTAAACTATTCAGAATCAGAAACTGCAAATGCTTTGTCAGGGATAGAACCAGATCCTTGTTGGTCAAACTGATATGCTTTGCTCATCTGCAAGTTCTTGATTCTTTCAGATCTGCCACGGTTCTTGTGATAAATCCTTACACCATCCACATATGCCTTCTCCATCCACTTGTTCATGTTCTTTCTCTTTTTTGGTGTTTCAGTTGGTGATGAAGTGGCTGTATCAACTGCTTTGCCTTTGTCACTAACAATTTTTGATGTTGGTGATGCAGAATCTTGAGTTGGTGGTTTTTCTTGTGTACCAAGTATGACAGACTCTTGAGTTGGATGATAAGGGTTGTTCTGACCAAGTAGCTGTTGTGGAATGATTCTGTTATAAGGTTCTTCTTCAAGCATGTCTTCTATTCCATTCTCAGCAAATAACCTCCTTTTTTCTAAATATTTTTCTTCTCTTATTTTATCAGCTAACTCTTGCTCCTTCCTTTCCTCATCTTCCATAAATTCTCTGAATATTTCTTCATCTTGTTCCATTTGTTGTATCTGTTTTAGCAGTACATGGTTAGCTACACCATAGTTATAAATGTGTTAAACATTAATACAATTGAATGTTAAATGTACCTGTGCTTTTGTTAGACCACCATTCTGTTGCTCCTTCATAGCCTCATCTTCCATAAATTCTGTAAATACTTCCTCATCATGTTCCATTTGCTGTCTCTGTTGTAATGGTATATCATCATATGAACTGACATTCCACATGTTAATTGCAGCTGCACCTCTACCACCTCTGCCACCCCTACCACCCCTACCACCTCTGCTACCCCTACCACCTCTGCTACCCCTACCACCCCTACCAGCTTTGCTTGCACATTGACCATGTCCAGTTTCCCTATTTCTTCCTGGTTGCTTTTTCTCAGTTTGAGGTTTAGGTTGTGTTGGATTTTTACACCCTGCCGTGTTATGCCCCTTTTGCCAACAATTTGAACAAGTCATAGTCCTACCAACCCTACTAACTTGAACACCATTATTCTCATCTTGTGCTTTCCTTCTAGCCTTTTGAGGTCTACCAGGCATCTTTCTAACTAGTGGGGGTAAAGGTGGTTTGTCATTGGTCTTTTTCCACGTTTTTGATCCCCATACTGGGTTAATTGAAAACTGATAAGCACTAAACCATTTATCTTGACTATACCAATGACTCACACCTTCATCACTTTCTTTGCCCATATGCATATAGCCTGCTACAGCATGCACACATGGGACACCACATAATTCCCAATGCTTACAAGAGCATACCTTATGTAGTAGATTCACAGCATAACTCTCATCTCCTTTCCTGACTTCAAGAACTTGGAAACCACTAGGATATACATCCCAATACCTAAGAAGATAAAAAAAAAAACAATAATTAAAACAGGATGTTTACCTTTTGAAAGTCTTAACTATATAATCTTTGTTATATACCTTTGTGTATCTTCCAGGATACTTAGCCTCTTCCTTACACTTGGTGTGATGGTGTCTTCCAAAGAGAATGCTTTCTTGTTCATGGCAACCAACCTTTGCATTATGTAGAGCCTGATGTCTTCCAGCATAGTAATTATAGGTCTTGATCTATGCCCCAAAATTGCTCTGTTAAAACTCTCAGATATTCCATTCTCAAATGATGCACATTTTCTATCCAATGCAAAGAATGCTCTACTCCATGAGTTAGGGTTTCTTTCAATAAGCCAATCATAAGCTGCCTGATCAATCTGTTTAATTTGCTCCATGTAAAACTCAAATTGTTGTTCTAACGTACTTGATGCAGCAGTCCAGAACAGCCTTTGATATTGAACACCAGAAAATTTCTTCTTGAAATTTGTATATAAATGCCTTGTGCATTTTCTATGCTCTGCATTTGGTAACCAATCTCTCACTGCATCTAACAAACCCTGGTTTATATGAAACATATTCTTAGTACAATGTAGTTAATACAGTATAGACATAGAAAAATTTATGCAAAATGAGGTTACCTTATGGGAGTCTGAAATGAGTGTAATGCCCTGACCATCATTCAAACAAAGATCATTAATTAACAGAGATATGAACCAACCCCAGTTCTCTGCATTTTCTACCCTAACTACAACCCATGCAATGGGATACATTTGATTGTTTGCATCCCTTCCCATGGCTGTGAGTAATTCACCCCTACATGTATGTTTCAAGAAATATCCATCAATTCCAATTACCTTCCTGCAACCTGCTAGCCATCCATATTTTACCCCTTTGAAGCAAATGTACATCCTTTTAAACAACACATTGCCATTAGAAGATGTGTCCACATCTAATCTACATGTGGACCCAGGGTTAGTTTGTAAAACAGCATTTCTATACTCATATAGTTTACTGTAATGCTCTATTAGACCCCCTTCATGCTCATATAATGCCCTCTGTTTTGCCCTTTTACACTAACCTAAACTGACATCTATCTTAAATTTAACTCTAATGTCATCTTTCATTTTTCTGTATGGTATATCAGGATCAGCTATGATTTCTTTTGAATACTGGCCTGCAATCCACTTATAGTTGACAAGAGCACCCAAGTTGTAGTTCCTAGAGCATTTATGATTAGGTATGAGGGACTTTATTTGGAAAGAATGCTCATTGGACATCCATGTAGCATACAGTCTAAAAGGACAGCAATTACCACTCTTTAAAGCTGAAATCTTCTTCTTCTTAACTGGTTTCTTTTTGACCTTTTGCCTCTTCCTTTTACTTGTACCCTCCTCACAATCATTTCTAACAACAATATCACCCTTATTCACTAGAGCTTTTTTCTCATTTCCCATCAACCTATTTTTGTCACCTTTTTTAGCTGCACATCTGCCCTCAGCAACATTCCTACCACAGTATGCCAACACAGACCTCCAGTCATTCTTCATATACCATAACTGATAACCATTTGCTACAGCATAGTTGGCCAAGGCAAATTTGAGTTGTTGAGAGTCCTCATACCTCATACCTAACATGGGTTTCATCTGATTCCAAGGTGTATCAGGGTTAAAAGTTGGATAAACTACGCCTTTCTTAACCTTATAAGCAGGGTCTATTGTGTTATGCTCAGGATCTTCTTCTGGTTCATGTACACTTACAGGGGCTTGTCTATGAACATAAGTCCTAAATAAACCCTGATCACTAGTAAGCTTATTTAAGAAAGGGTCTTTTGAACTAAAATCCTTATTGACCACATCATCAGCCTCATTCTGAAAGTCCACATAATCTACTTCTTCACAGTCATCACTAGAATAGCTATCATCACTATCCTCTACATTTTGTTCCTTATCTTCCATATCAAGCAATTCTAAGACATCATAATCAATATGTTCTAAATAAAGATCCATCTTATTCCCATTCAGATAACCAGCTTTCAACATTTCAGAAACATCATTATCAGTCTTAAGCTCTTTTATACCTGACTTCAATGGGGTACCCGTTTTACAATAATACAACCTATAGAAATACTTATTTGGAATTAACCTCTTCAATATTACCACTAGGTTTTCATATGACATACCTTCGAAGGAAACATCATTTATTTCTTTGAGATCACCTTGTGAATATCTCAGAGGTCCACCAGTAAACAAACCATTATATCTAACATAAATGGTGAAAACCCCCTTCCTTGCTTTCTTCTTTTTTGGTTCACCTGAAATTTAGGGTTACGACATAAATTAGGGCTTTACAAAATAACAGTTACAAATACAAATTGATTATTGTATTATGCATACCTTCAGTCATCACGCTAGTTGTTCAACTCAATTTCATGTAATTGGGGTTGTATCGTGTTGAGACAGAAATTAGGGTTTACTTCAAAAAATGGGTATAGTGTGAAAGTGACGGGGTAAGAATATATATATGACAAATTAGGGTTGACTTTATTAGCGGGAAATATACGTGTTATTTTTTTTTGATGACTAGGATAATAAAAATTTTATATAATACAGGTGTATATTAAATGAGTTACACATGGAAAATCAGATATATTTTGGTTGATATTAAGACATAGAATGTAAGTTTGGTTGGCTTAAATGGTAATAAAAAAGTTAGTGTTTCATCTCGGTAAAATTGACAAAGTACGTTGTTAGTCTATGTACTTTACCCTTAGTAAAATCAGTTCACATGTTTTTGTATTACCTCTGACTTTTTACCTTTCTCACATCATACGCAACCCATCTTGATCTTTGACTAAATGTAACAGAGCTTTTTCAGCCAATGTGCTGTTGTAATTGATTGCGGTTCTAGTAAGTTTTTGAAAATGAAAGATCTATGACAAAATCTCACTTCATGAGCTTGTACTTTTGTGGTATCTAGTTTATGTTGATAACTCAATTCAAGAAAATTCTTGTTATTTTCGCAAAAAGAAATCATTGATCATTTCTCAAGTTTTGGTAAATGTAAAACTCCATGTGTTTCATAATAAGCGTTCATTTTATTATTTTGGTGTGTCTCATGATAAGCGTCTAATACCAAATTTCAACCAATCCACAAACTTCTAAAAAGTAAATGTGAGGTTTTATTCGTAAAAGTGAAAAAGCTCAACTTTTTTCTAAATGTGTGTGAACACTTATTACAGAATGGAGATAGTCTGGATTTGTTATTACAAAGACTGTACACTTAGGGTGTGTTTGGTAGAGAGAAATGGAGCCAAAGAAATGGAAATCACATTATTTCTCTTGTTTGGTACATCAAGGAAATACAAAAGCGGAGAAATCTGATTTCTCGAGATTTTGTTGCTTTGTAACTTGATTTCCACTCGCTTAGGTGAAGAAATGGAGAGAATTAGATTTTGTTGCTTTGTAACTTGATTTAAAAAATAAGTTTTAAAAAAAAATTTAAATATATATTTTTTAGAATTGTTATTTAGAAAAAATATGTTTTTTTTTTAAATAATTTTTTTAAAAAAAATTATAAAAAAAAATTTAAATTTTAAAAAACTATTTTTTTTTTAATATATATTTTTTAGAATTGTTATTTAGAAAAAATATTTTTTTTTAAATAATTTTTATAAAAAAAAATTTTAAAATTTTTAAAAAACTATTTTTTTTTAAATATATATTTTTTAGAATTGTTATTTAGAAAAAATAATTTAAAAAAAAATCAACAAATATTTTTTTTTTCATTTCTCGGGTCAAGTCTCTGCTGTTACCAAACATTAGAATTAAACAAAATCCTCTACTGATTTCTATTCTCTGAATTTCTATTCTCTACTTCATTTCTTTTCTCTGAAATTCTCTCTACCAAACGTGCCCTTAGGGAATAGGTGGCTAATAAGTGCTATAATTCAACAAAAGAGGTTTTGGGTTCTAGTCATGACAACTTCAACCTTCTGAGGCTACAATTTGAAGCAAAAACAATCTATCATGACATAGTACTAGTGGTTTAGTTCAATTGAGTTGCTCGGTTTTCTGAAGCCCCGGGTTTGCTTTTCGCTAGAATTTTTCTGATTAAATAATTAATATGAAATAGGTATTAGAAACTCTTTCAAAAAATTTATTAAATGATAAGAAATAGGTATGAATCGAGCTTTGAGGCATATTCTCATTGGCTATAAACTAGTATAGACAAACGCTATGATTACCAAATAAAAAACAAAGTCTACTGTAATTGTGTGTGAACTTAGAATTTTATATGGGTATTTTTTTTTATAATAACGTGCCGAGATACAATTTTATTGACTTGCATCTAAATAGTTAATATTTTAGTTCAATGTTCACAAAAATCTTATTCTCTCCATCTCAAGGTAATTGCCGATTAACAAAAAACCAATAGCTAAAAAAAACTTGATTATCACGGTTTAATAACAATTTTTATCTATAATTAATCAATTAATAACTTCAATCATGACTTCTTATTCCAACTAGAGTATATTTTTATCTATTTTTAGTAGTATACAATTAACTTTGGTTAATCCCAACTAGAACATGCACATAGTATGGGACAAAAGGAGTATTAAAAGTGAACAATCACCTTGCGATAACGTGTCTTAATAATTAATTTTATTTTCTATATTAGACATTAATCATGTAAAACAATGATGGTTGAGCATCATTTGCCCCATTAGTATATCTAACAATACATGTTTTATTGTGTTGCTTAATCATGTTATGTAGAACGATTAAGTACCTGTTTGGTTCCCTGGTGTCAGCGATTTAGAATGAAAGAATATTTCATATCTTTGTTTGGTACCATTTGTTTATTCTGACACAGGATTCAAATTTAAAAAATCCATACCACCCACCCTAGGTGGGGTTTCATGAAAGAACACCAATCATAAATTTTTTTTTTGTCTTTTTCTTTATTCTTATGTTTAAATAATATTTTTTTGTCTAATTTATTAATAAATTATATATAATAATATATTTTCTCTCTCCTACTTTTTCCCCAAACCTTTCCCAAATCTTTCAAACCTTTCCCAAATCCAAATCCAATTTCAATCCCACTTGCGAACCAAACACATCCTAATTCTTGCACCCTAGTTGGACAAAATCAATAACCACCACCATGTATTTAGATAATATAAAATGAAAACTCTAAGAGCATGTGGTAAGGTGACTGCGAGTTAAATGTTAACTTACTGCCACGTCAGTGCCACATCAGCTTTTACCTATTAACCTTAACTCTTGACTTTCCACCCCGGTAGCATAACTCACCTTAACTCACCTCCACCTCAATTATTTTCAATTTCAACCCCAAATTTTAACAAATACTTCATTTATTTAAAACGTAATATTAATTCAAACACAACATTATATTACGAAATAAAAAAATACGCTACTAAAAAAAAGTACGAAATAAATAAAACACTACATCACATAATTATTCATAATTGACAAGGAGGCAACCCAAGTTTCATGGCGATTCGATTATTTTCCGCACTAACGAACGCCACCCAATGTGGATCTTTGTCGGTAGTGTCGCACATCAAAAATTCTAGCTCCTTCAACCTTTGTTGTATGGCTTGATTTTATGCGGTTGCCTGGTACGCCCTACTCGCCTCTTCACATTTTGACCGTTACTCTTCGCGCATCATCTCCGCAAAATTAAACGAAGAAATGGAAGCACCGGTGCTAGCCGTGCCTCCGGTGCTTGTCGTTGCCTCAGATTTTGGTTTCTTGGTAGCCCGCTTTTTGCCAATGGGTCGTGGTTCTGCGTCATGACCAAACAAAGCCTCGTTTGTTTGGCTTGGGACGCCGCCGGTTAAATCAACCGCTTCTGGTGCGTCCATTTTCGATGTTTACGCAACACCTTCCAAGCGTCTTCATTTACGAACGTCGGGTTTTCTTGACAATAGAGTTGGTGAGCACGTGTTAGGATATCCACTTCACTTTCCCCACTTTTTTGCTCGCGTTGCGCCCGTTTGTAAAGAGCGTTGAACTTCATGCAATCACGGTTCAACGTTTTCCACTTAGATTGTAGCATATCTTTGTTGCGCTCTTTTGGACTTATTTTATTGAACTCAGCTCTTATACATTGCCATAATGTATCCTTAGTTTGTGAACTCCCAAACGTCGAATCCTCTGAACATGCAACCCAACGCTCAGCAAGCAACTTTTCCTCACTTGGCGTCCAACGTTCCACCTTCGCTTTTTTAGTATTTGCAGCCTTGGCTTCTACAAGTTCTTTGGATCTTTTTGACTTACGCTTAACACGGCCTTTTGGTTTAGCGGGAGAAGTAGGTATTTCTGGAACTTCATATATTTAATTTTGGGATTGTTGTGTGTGTTGAGAGAATTGAAGATTTTGGAAATTTGAATTTAAGTCGGTTTGTTGACTTTCGTGCCAATATTGCATGGCTTGATTTTGTTCGTAAGCTTCTCGACTCGACAAACCGAAATTGTTTGGGTTACCCCACATCGGTGTTGATGAACCCTCGTTTGGATTTGAGGAAGAAACCGCGTATGGGTTATTCCAACCACCACTGAGAAGATTCGTAAACGAGTTGTTGTTGTTGTTGCCGTTGCCGCCCGACATTTTTTTTGTGCGAATAGAAGTGTATTGTAGATGAAAAGAGTAGTGAAAGTGTGAAAAATATTGTGTGGGTGAAGAGGTATTTATAGTTGTAATAAAATGGGTTTGGAAAAGTTTTATTTTTTTATTTTTTTACTTACTATTCGTTACAAACGGTAATAAAATCTAAGGGGTGTAAATGAATTTTTTTTTTTTGAAAACACGCATACAAAAACTAGCCGTTGGGCTGTTTTGGAATATATATATATATATATATATATATATATATATATATATATATATATATATATATATATATATATATATATATATATTTTAATAGAAGCATGCATGTTAACGCACGTTAAGGGCTTGCCCACGCCCCTTAACGCACCTATTGACTTTCTAGCTCAGTAAGATAACGCACCGCATTAAGGTGGTGCGTTAACACTTAACTTGGGCACCAAAGTTACCTTACCGAACGCTCTAAAGCATCAATGCAAATATATGGGGGCATATCCTGATAAGGCTTTGGATAAGTATCTTTTATTTAGTCTTATTCGAGTCATATTAGGAAAGAGTCATGTGAGTCATTATCTAGGAAAGTATATTTTATTTTGTGAGTTTATCTTGTATCGACTTGTGATACAAGTTAGGGTTTATTCGGTATTTATATAACGCGTCATTCATTAATGAAAGGTATGATTTGTCTAATAAAAATATCTATGGTTTTCTTCTCTAACATTCTTAAGGAGCTCACGCCCGCTTGAAGTGGTGCCCTATCCCGATACAACCTTTCACAGGGTCGTATCAATTGGTGTTTTCATTGAGAGTCCTCAATGAGAGGGCTACCAAATTAGGGTTCAAAAAAAAATAAAGTTACTGTTCATCGGCACTATTCATCCCAGAGTACTTTTAATCGATCACTATTCACGGCTACTGTTCATGAGTTACTGTTCATCAGAAAATTTTTTCTCTTCTTCAAGATACTGTTCATGGAATCAAGCAGCAGCGATCGGGATGCACTATCTAAGCTATTGCAAATGGGTACCGTGGCTGAATATCAGTGTGAGTTTGAGGTACTTGTAAATCGAGTAATGGAAATCTATGAAAACTTACTTAAATCATTTTATATCTCTGAGCTTCACAATACGCACTCTTAAGGTCAAACCCCACAACTTTAGGGGAAGCTTTTACATTAGCTCGTGCAACGGAAGCACGCTTCACGGACCTACAACTTTGGGAACTGTTGAGGTTGAATCCTACAACTTTGGGAGATGGCTTACCCTTGGTCCGCATAACAGAAGCACGTTTTGAGGATCAACAGTCGTCTTCTTTCAGCAACAAAGTGAGTAGTAGCAACAACGGATCACAAAACCAAAAAACTACAACCTCGTTAAACTACCTTTGTTGACAACGCCACCTAAAAGTACTATTGAACCACCTCCACTAGAAACCATTAAGAGAAAGAAAAGAGATGAAGTGCTTCTCGTGTGGATGAAATCAAAGTTTTATGTTGTGATTCAAGTTGGGCAGAATAAAGTTGTATATGGCGGGCTGAATTCTGACACCAGTCATGTAAATTATGGACAACCATGGCAAAACTTTTTTATGCACTTTATGCCTTTTTTATTATCCAAAAGAGGGTAAACTACAAGTCAAGGTGTGGGATCCTGGAACTACATGAGGCGAGATTTTGAAGCAACACCTTGAGGACAAGGTGATTTCTGAAGGAATGGGGAATGATACTCCTTTAGATAACCATCTTTTATTTAGTCGTATTCGAGTCATATTAGGAAAGAGTCACGTGAGTCATTATCTAGGAAAGTATCTTTTATTTTGTGAGTTTATCTTGTATCGACTTGTGATATAAGTTAGGGTTTATTCGGTATTTATATATTGTGTCATTAATTAATGAAAGGTATGATTTGTCTAATAAAAATATCTCTAGTTTTCTTCTCTAATATTCTTAAGGAGCTCGCGCCCGTTTGAAGTGGTGCTCTATCCCGATACAACCCTTAACCAGGTCATATCATATCCTTAATCTTATACTTTTGACATGGATTGTCTTGTATTCAAACAAGATTTACTTTAGAAAAGATTGATGCAAAAACAAGTAAAATGTTAAAGATAGCAAGTATTATAAAGACTAATAGAATAAGCTAACGTGCAATAGTTTTCATTGGATGTCTTGCATCTTATAATTTATTAGTTTTCATTTGATGTTTACATGTTCTTATGTTTCCTTTGATTTTTTCTCTTTCATACAAGTTACAATCATAAGCAACACATCTTGATCGTTGACTAAATGAAAAGATGACTTTTTGGCCAATGTTTTGATGTTATTAAGCGCAAATCAAGTAAAGTATGAAAATTAAAGGTTTACAACCATATTCAGTTTACGTTAATACAAATTTAGTTTTTTGTCCAAAAATAAATTTTGATCATTTTGCGATTATCTAGTAAATAAAATACAATCCGAAATTATTTAAATTTTTTTACTAGTACTACAAACTTATACAAAATTACGAATGAAGCATGTTTGGCTAACTACTCGTACAAATAGGCAATGTGATTAACAAATAAACAAAGTCAACTAAAACTGTGTGTGAACTTACAATTATTTATGGTTATTTATTTTATTTTATTGTTATAATAACGTGCCAACTTACAATTTTTATTTAAATAATTTATATTTTTAAAACAAATTCTAATAAAATATCTTACCAAAAGCAGGGCGACAATTAAGTCATGTTTGAGTTAATTTATTCGGGTGAGTAGCTTGGCGGATCAACATTACGTCAATCCAAACACAATGGCTATTTCTTAATTGTGTAAAGCATATCAATCCTAATCCACACATGTATAACACATATGACCCATTTATAATCGGTGTAACATGTTAATTTAACTATATATGTTAATCGGATTGACAGGTCGATAAGTTAATGTTATAACTAATTTATGTCCTAAAATTATTTGTTGTTCAAATTGATTAAAACATTTATAAACCACTTACAAACTTCAAAAAATCTTTAAAAATGAATCACAAATCCAATTAATTAGAGTACAACCAAACTATATTTTTATAACTTCGGTTACTCATATTTAGTTTTCAAGATTTATGTATTTTTATACATTTATTGGTTTATGTAGTTAAACGTGTTGATGGGTTGACATGTCTAACGCTTGGCTAACCCAAACCTTATAGCCATAACATGCCTTTAACCCATGCCCGTTTATTTCAACGTAACTTTCGGGTCATGTTTCATGTTGTATCAGAAATTTCCCCCTAATAACCAAAAGAATTAAAAGTCAACTTGCAATAACATGTACTTAATAGCTTGAAGAGATCAAGAAAAATTAAAAATGCACATTAGCCTACAAGTAATATCGACATACCTTTTACATTAAAAAATGTTCATGTCATAAATTTGAAAAAAAATTATTCAAAATCTCATTTTGGTATGTAAAATCCAAAATATATCATTAAATGTCATAAACTTTAATAAACTACTAAAAAAATTGCACATTATACACGTTTCACTAATTTTTAACCAGACAACACATCAAAATGTGCATATTGGAATACTTGATGAAAGTTTGTTACATTTTTAATTATATTTTTTGGAGTTTACGTATCAAAACATGACTTTGAAGAATGTTCATCGTTATTTTATAGCCTAAACACTAGAAAACTAAAAAAATTATTGTACGTGAGCATCATCATGCAATGGTGTAGCCAGAAAATCGAATCGAAGGGTGCAACGAGCGAAAGAAAGATTCGATAATGTTGTTGTTGTTATTGTTATTATTATTATTATTATTATTATTATTATTATTATTATTATAAAAACCACCCCTTTCATTAGTTGGAGATGAGTCTAGACACAATGGGCTGGGTTGGTTTGATTTTAAGATAAAAAAACACTTCTTGTAAGTAATTAGTATAAATAACATTTACCAGGAGTCGTTAAAGCACAACAACTCCCGTCAAGTCACTGTAGCGCTACAGTGCGCCACACTCACATCCAAATAGTGAAATGTACAGTAACTAACGGTCGTTAAATACTTAACGGCCGTTAAGTAGTAACGACAGTTAACATTTTTTTTTAAATTCCGCCTGCAATTGGTCCTTCGTCTTAGAGGTTCATTTCAAATTTAGTCCTTATAACTAACGGTCGTTAACTGCGCTAACTACTTCTTAATTTGGCAAAACATCCCGCGGCAACGCGCGGGTGATCCACCTCGTTAACACTAACTAAAGGAGTGATTAGTTCAAGTTTTAAATTTAAGTTTCATTCTTCGGAAAAAGTTTATGCTAACATCAAGAAACACACATCTATATTATAATATGTACAGGCAATTTAGAAA
Organism: Artemisia argyi; assembly: GCA_030686995.1. Taxonomy (NCBI): domain Eukaryota; kingdom Viridiplantae; phylum Streptophyta; class Magnoliopsida; order Asterales; family Asteraceae; genus Artemisia; species Artemisia argyi. Next base: position 214,035,121 of record CM060685.1, on the reverse strand, counting down.
GGTCTAACTACTTTGTCACAAGTTTAGCCTCTTTGGCTTGTCCTATTTGTATTTTTACTACGTGTTTGTAATATATAAGTGAGAATAACCTACGACCGTCAAGTTGATCTTATTTAAGATGAAATATCATTATCAACTTGATCTCATTTTATAACAACGCCATTAATAAATAACCTAGTAGTGGTATCCAACGATGAGGCAAAAACAAAGATATAAATACTAAACGGTTCAGATGTTCGTTAAGACTACAAGAGAAATTACAATTCCAAACCTTAAAAATGAGATCGAGACTAAAAATTACAATTCTAGGGGTGTTAATCGGGTCGGGTTGGTCGGGTTCGAGTCAAATGGGTCGGGTCCAAGTCGGGTCGAGACTAAAAATAACATACTCGAACCCGGCCCTATTTGAACTCGGGTTAGTCGGGTTCATGTCAAATCGGGTCGGGTCAAATAAAGTCGGGTCAACTCGGGTTCGGGTACAGGCTATTTACAAAATCACATAATTATGAATATATGCTATCTACTAATACAAGATTCAAGTGCCATTATTAAAAGTATTTTTCCATGTCATGTCTCCACCTGAGAATGAAAAAAGAGCACATTGATTTATTTGTATGCTTTCCCTACTCGGTTGCAATTTGCAAAATCGTAACATATTCACACCAAGGCACAACATCTTTGCGAGAACAGCTAGAGAAAATTTCACATTTTACCATGAATTTAATTTTTGATAATGGGATGGAGTGAGAGCGCAACACCATGGTGGAAGCATTCAGAATGTGCCTCTATAAGTAACAATTTTATTTCATAATTTTGTAGCTAGTGTTTCTCCCTCACATTACTTTTTAATTTCTTCTAATCACGAATTTAGAAAATGCCGCAAAGTCCAAGCATAGTGAATGATAAGTTTGGGGGAATGAGAAAATTTGCATTCTAGCAAGAATTCATTTTTTACATGCTTGTAAGTGTCACAACTCACCATTTTAGGTCATTTCCCAAACTTCGACAATTTACTATTCATAAATCACTATTCATCGAAACACTATTCATCGTCTTACTATTCATCATTTTCGAGGTCAATTTGATATTCTGATAAACATTTGAAAATTTTACTATTCACTGAACACTATTCATTTCCGGAAAAATTTCACTATTCACTTGCATTACTCATTTCATCGTAAATTTAGTTTACGGGTATTGAAATTCGCGTAACCGGATTGGTTTAGGTGCGAATTCATTTCATTATCATTAAGAACTAGAGACAGTCTGCATATCATCATAATAGCATTTTCATGTTATACCACTCTTAGGATTTTCAAATTTATATATTTGATATATTTAACGTTTTACGTATAATTATTTATAAATAAACGTTAACACACGGTTAATAAACACGACGAATATATCTAAATATTCCCACAATGGTCCCGACATATTTTTATATCCATTATATCATCATAAAAGTTATAATATTCATTTACTCAGTATTTTGGAAATTTATTTTTATTTATAACGTAAGTTTATAAATATTACGACGGTTTTCGTGAAAACTAAACAATAATCACCCGAACACTCAATACGTGTACCCAACATATTTTTAACATTTTTACAACTTTATTTTATCCCGAATAACTTCGTTAACATTTATTTCTATCAAACCCGATACCCGATTTTAACTAATAACACAAATGTACACATAAACTTCACTAGAATCCTAATTAAATCACAAGTACCCCAAACCCCCCCCCCCCCCCCCCCTCACTCACCCATGGCCAGCCCCTAAAGTCCTCACCAAGGTCACAAGTATTTTTTTTCTAACCTCTAGCATTTATGTACCCTTATAATACCTTATAATTTTTCCTAAATATCTACAAACCTCAAAAACAAAACACATAACAAATTTTTAGATCAAAACAACTCATTTCTTCATCCTCTTTCTCTCTAACCCACGACATAACCCAAACTCCATGATCAAGTGAAGATTTTTCAAAGTATAAAGCTACAAAGTTGTTCATTTTACCTTTCTAGTTAAGAGTTTTGCAATACAAACTCAAGAAACACAAGATTTCTCATCATCTAATCACCTAATATTTCAAAGTAAGTTATCAAATTTATTTTCATGATTTCATCTAATATATACTTGTATCATATGGTTTTCATGCTTAATTTCATGCACAAGCTAGCTATACCACATTAATTTTGTTAACTTTTTGAACATACAAACCCTAGAATTTGATTTAGGTATTTCCTTGTTAAATTAACATGATTAGTAGTGATTAGGAACCCATGGCACCCTAAGAAGGTGTATGGTAGGATTAGAATAGCTTTGTGGTGTTTGCAAGAGATTTGGTGATGTTAGAAACTAGTTTTGAACATGGAAAATGGATTTGTAACAAGTATTTATACCTACTGTCCCATTTTTGTAAACCCAGGAAAATCAGTAAATACAAAGTAAACTTTGGCAAAATTTTTAGAAATTACTTTTAAAAACGAATCCGTAGGCGAAAGAACGGATTAAAAAGAGTTTATAACGAAGGAGTTATGATTTTTGCAAGTTTATTGACGAAAAGTATTTTTCTAAAAATGCATGCTGTTGGACGTTTTTCGTCGGACAAAACAAGGCTTTAGACGTAACCCGGAGGAGCCAAGCTTTCCAAAATATATTACTACATACTAAGACGTAACCATGGATATAAAGAACAAGTAAAACGGACTTATAACGACAAAGATATTCACGTTTCAATATCGGCAAAACATATATTATTTTTGACAGCTTTTAACAAAAATAATATTACTACTACGTAGTAACTCTAGATTCTAGAAATAATACCCAAGTACCCAATATCATAACTAATGAAGTATTAGTGAATACAAGTATATTTTTATTACTACAAGTCGTTATTTCAAGGATTTCAAATCGAGGATTTCAACACTAACAATTATATATACGATATATATATATACATTTCAACTAGTTTTATTTTCTAGTTGCTTTATTTTTCTAAGTTTTGGAAAATTTATTATTATGATAACAACAAGTATTTTTCAAAGAGTATAGTGGTATAGGAAACATGTGCATGGACATTCATAATATCATTTTATGATCTAAATTAGATCGTTCATCATACATATTAGGTTGAGGCAGTTAACCGTTCATTGTTGTTCATTTCACTTCATCACAGTATCATCAGTTTAAGGTGAGTTTTCATAGCTCTGTATACATTTTATGATTGTTTTCAAATCCCACGGGGGAGAATACATTGCACCATTTTAGTACGAGCCCAAGTATCAAAACTTATGTACATTGCTTAAGTTGCTTATCTGCCTTGTGATAGTCCCCTATTATCATCATGAACCGTTAATTTGCCTACTTAGCGAGAGTGAGTGGATAGATCTATTGAGGGTGACGCCTCCATCCGTGGTAGTATTTACCAACAGTAAGCGGATGCATTTCATGTCTGTCACATTTGAGTGTTTTGGCAAAACATTCAGGAGGGGCATATATTTCATCAGTCTAGCTTCGATGTCATGAGCTTAAGGTCTATTGTACTATTTTACGTGACATTTTGTCATGCACTTATACTTGTGGTGGCCGTACAACATTACATTTCATAAACCTATGATTATTCACCAACTTTATGTTGACCGTTTTCGCAATGTATTTTCAGGTAACTAAAGGCATTATCATATTACATGCATGGAGTCACATTAGGGTGTGCCAGGGATGACGCACTACATTTTGGATTTTTCATGCACTTGTGTATTATCGTTTGATTGTACCAAACTTATTTCTTTAAACTTTTCCAGACTTTGGGACCTATGTTTTGTAACTCTGAACTTCTTTTAAATAAATCAAACAATGTATTTTCCAAACGACACTTTAGGTCGTTCAATATATCCTTGTTGTGGTGCTATGACAGTTACACCCTCAGGCATTCCATTCCGCTGCAAGTCAGGTAAATTGGGGGTGTGACAGATTGGTACCAGAGCTAAGGTTATAGCGAACTAGGATGCATCATAGACCCTAGACTATAACCACATTATCATAGCATCTCATCATTTCATCATAAGTGCATATTCATGGTTTTAGGTGATTCCATTATACGAGTTATTTATTTTATTTCACCTTGATTATCACAGAACTATGTCTTCAGACCCGAACATTGTCATACTTTACTCTGTCTCAGACTCCGATGTTGAAGGCTCTATGTCTTCCACTGCCTTTTCACCACCACCCATTCCTCCTGTACCTGTGTTGCCACTCTCGGCATCAGGTGAGGAAACCGAGCCTTTTGAGGAGGAAGAGACAGCTCCTACTCCTCATGTCTCCCCTATTGCACCACCTGAGGTTACCCGTGCACCCACTGACATACCATCCCCTGCTACCACTATTCCCTCAGAACCAGGACTTATGTTTCCCCGTAGGAAGACGACTCTAGTTGCTAGGATGAGTGTTCGCCCTGCTACATCTACCTTTAAGATCCCTGCTATTCCTATATTACTTGAACCACCAGCCATACCCGCTACTACTTCCATATCTACTTCACTCTTGCCGCTCAGGAAGCGTGTGAGGTTTACTACACCAGCTTCACCTACTACAGAGACTTCTGACATTCCACCACCACCAGTATACCATGTAGGTGAGAGTTCGAGAGCAGCTGCTGCTAGGGGGCCTAAAGATGTTACCTTAGAGGATCAGTTAGGGACTCAGCAGGAGCAGGTTGATAGTTTGGGTTATAGGGTTGATGAGGTTATCACTACTCGACTTGAGGCGGTTGAGGAGCAGGTCGAGGGATTGATTTTAGGCAGAGTTAGTATCGACGTGTCGTATCATGGACTTGAGGCACGGCAGGAGGGACATCAGGAGCTGATTGATCAGCTTAGGGATGAGCTACCAGAGATACGGGATAGAGCTCAGACTACACAGGAGGCTCAGGGAGAGCAGACACACCAGTTGGCAGTAGTACAGGAGAGGTTGACTATGATGGAGGGCAGAGATGCTGCTCTTCAGCTCCGAGTTCAGCATCTAGAGGAGATTGTCGTTATGATGGATTGGGAGATCCGTCGTCTGAGGAGTGCACCTGGAGCATCTGGAGCTCCTGGACCATCTAGAGCACCTGGAGGAGCCTAGACATAGACTTGTATTGTATTAGCTTTTACTATTTCCTAGTCCCGAGGTGTGGGACATAGTTCAAGAATTTGTAGTCTTTTGGTTGTTGTACAAACAAATATATCAAGTGCGACTCTACTATGTTGGAAATGTTGTGCTATATATATATATATATATATATATATATATATATATATATATATATATGTATATATATATATCGGTCCATGTAGGCCGAAATTTTCATGTATTATATTCCTGTGTTGTGATTATATTTATGATGTTTCGTGGTTGCTCTTTATTGTTAACGTATTTATACTTGTTGTGGTTGTATCTATACGTGTCGTGGTTGTATTATTACAGGTTGTGGTTGTACTCGTACATGTCGTGGTTGTATTTATACTTGTTGTGGTAGTATATATACATGTTGTGGGTGTATACTTTTTGTACGATGACTATTTCTATTATGGCTTTCTCATGGTTGTTGTCGATTATTATTTATCAGAAGTATGGCGCCAAAGAAAGCAAAGGCTACATCAGAAACACCCGCTATGACTCAAGCCGCTATCCGCAAGTTGGTCAGGGATAGTATAGCAGAAGCTCTGGAGACTGAGAGAGCTGAGGTTGCTGCTAGGGCTACTGAGATTGCACCTAATACTGGGGCGGTTGAACCACCCACTACTAGGCGTGAATGTACTTGGAAGGATTTCAAGATTAGTGATCCCGTCAAGTTTATGGGCACTGAGGGAGCGGTTGCTTTGATCCGCTGGTTTGAAAAGACTAAGAATGTATTCCTTATGTGTGGTTGCCATGAGGTTAACAAGGTAAAATTTGCTACTGGTATGCTTCTTGATGAAGCTATGTCTTGGTGGAATTCTTATGCTCAGCCTATTGGTATGGAGAATGCCTACAAGCTCACTTGGGATCAATTCAAGAAGCTGATGACTAAGAAGTTTTGCCCTCGTACTGAGGTGCAAAAGTTGGAAACCGAATTCTATGAGCTGGTAACAAAGGGTGATGACATTGAGACCTATATCAGGAAATTTCAGGAGTTGGCTGCACTATGTCCAACTATGGTTCCTGACGATGAGAAAAAGATGGAGAACTTTACTGGTGGACTGCCCGAAAGCATCCGAGGGGATGTGATGTCTTTCAACCCACAATCAATGGAAGAGGCTATTCGTATAACTTAGAAACTTATGGTCCAAGTGTTAAAAGGAAAATCTGCTGCAAACAACAACAATAACCGTTCAAACAACACCAACTACAACAACACTCGAAACAACAACAACTATAACAATAATCGAAACCGCAACTACCCCAATAACCAAAACAACAACAACAACAACAACAAGAGGAGGTTTGACTACAACCAAGGTGGAAATGCTACCCAACCAGCACCTAAGAGACAGGAAGTGGCAAAGGCCTATCCTGCAGGGCCAACAGAGGGAAAAGGATATGCTGGTAAACTACCCAAGTGTAACAAGTGTCAAACTCATCACAACCTTGGGAATTGTCCTAGAGCTTGTGAGAACTGTGGAAAAGTTGGTCATCCGACTAGGGAATGCAAAGCTCCACGAGGGATAATTAATCAGAACCAACCAGGAGCATGTTATGGTTGTGGAGAGTTGGGTCATTTCAAGAACAATTGCCCAAAGAGGAAGGATCAAGGAGCTGGAAATCAGGGTGGAGTAGCTCGAGGAAGGGCTTATGTTATGGGAGGAGAAGATGCCCGAGAGGACCCGAATGTTGTTGCGGGTACGTTCCTCGTTAATAATCTTTATGCATCTATTTTATTTGATTCAGGAGTGGATAGAAGTTTTGTTTCTATTGCATTTGCACCTTTACTTAACATAGAACCAACTACCTTAGACATTCCCTATATTGTTGAATTAGCCGATGGGTCCTTAGTTAAAACCAACACCGTTGTCCGTGGTTGCACCATCAATTTCCTAAATCACCCATTCAATATAGACCTTATGCCCGTAGAACTTGGAAGTTTTGACGTTGTTATCGGTATGGATTGGTTGTCTCGACATCGTGCAAGAATCATTTGTGATGAAAAAGTTGTTCATCTTTCTTATGGCGGTGAAACTTTAGTTGTTCGCAGAGAGCGAAGTGGAACTAGACTCAGTATCATATCATGCATTAAAACCGAGAAGTACATAAAGAAGGGTTGTTATGCATTCTTGGCTCACATCACGGAGAAAAAGTTGGATGAGAAACGACTTGAAGATGTGCAGATTGTTAAGGAATTTCCAGAAGTTTTTCCGGAAGAATTGCCAGGACTTCCGCCTACACGTCAGGTTGAGTTTCAGATTGAATTAGTGCCAGGAGCTGCACCAATTGCACGAGCACCATATCGACTTGCACCTTCTGAGATGCAAGAATTGTCTAACCAATTACAAGAGCTTTTGGACAAAGGATTCATTAGACCGAGTACCTCGCCTTGGGGAGCACCGGTTTTGTTTGTGAAGAAGAAGGATGGATCTTTCAAAATGTGCATAGACTACCGTGAGCTGAACAAGTTAACGGTGAAGAATCGTTATCCACTCCCTAGGATCGATGACTTGTCGATCAGCTACAAGGTTCTTGTTTTTATTCCAAGATCGATTTAAGATCAGGTTACCATCAACTTAGAGTTCGGGAAGAAGATATCCCGAAGACGGCATTCAGAACACGTTATGGTCATTATGAGTTTCAAGTGATGCCTTTTGGATTAACGAATGCACCTGCCGTATTCATGGATCTCATGAACAGAGTGTGCAAACCATATCTTGATAAGTATGTAATTGTATTCATTGACGATATCCTGATTTATTCCAAGAGTAAGAAAGAGCATGAAGCACACCTCAGAACAATATTGGAACTACTCAAGAAGGAGCAATTGTATGCCAGATTTTCAAAGTGTGACTTTTGGATACAAAGAGTTCAATTTCTTGGCCATGTCATTGATAGCCAAGGATTACAAGTTGACCCAGCAAAGATTGAGGCAGTAAAGGATTGGGCTACGCCCAAGTCTCCTACAAAAATTCGTCAATTCCTAGGACTTGCAGGATATTACAGAAGGTTTATTGAAGGGTTTTCCAAGATAGCGAAGTCGCTGACTAAGCTGACATAAAAGAATCAAAAGTACGAGTGGGGAGAGAAACAAGAATATGCATTTCAATTATTGAAGCAGAAGCTTTGTAGTGCACCGATTTTGTCACTACCAGAAGGTATTGAGAACTTTGTGGTATATTGCGATGTTTCGCATAAAGGACTTGGAGCTGTGCTAATGCAAAACGAGAAGGTGATAGCTTATGCATCTAGATAACTTAAGACACACGAGAAGAATTACACTACACACGACTTGGAGTTGGGTGCTGTAGTTTTTGCACTCAAGATTTGGACACACTACCTTTATGGTATTAAATGTGTAGTTTTTACCGACCACAGGAGCTTAATGCATATACTTGATCAGAAGGAACTTAATATGAGACAACGTCGTTGGCTAGAATTGTTGAGTGATTACGATTGTGAAATCCGATATCACCCAGGAAAAGCAAATGTTGTAGCAGATGCACTTAGCCGAAAAGAACGACTCAAACCTTTGAGGGTTAAGTCGTTAGGAATGACTATTATTTCACCATTACCATCAAAAATTCTAGAAGCTCAGATTGAGGCTCTCAAGGAGGAAAATCGACCACAGGAGAAACTTTATGGAATGCCCGAGAACAAAAATGGCTTTGTGAAGAGAACTGATGGAGTGTTATGCTTCAAGGACCGAAGTTGGATACCACTCTATGGTGGAGTACGAGAATTGATTATGCATGAATCACACAAGTCGAAGTACTCTATTCACCCAGGTTCTGACAAGATGTATCAGGATCTCAAAAAGCTGTATTGGTGGCCGAACATGAAAGCAGAAATAGCTACGTACGTCAGTAAATGCCTTACTTGTGCTAAAGTGAAAGCCGAGTACCAGAAACCGTCAGGACTACTTCAACAACCAGAAATTCCACAATGGAAGTGGGAGCGTATTACCATGGACTTTGTCACTAAACTTCCCAAGACGTCAGGAGGTTACGATGCTATTTGGGTAATTGTTGATCGTCTTACTAAATCAGCCCATTTCATACCCATTAGAGAGACTTATTCCATGGAACAACTTGCCAGACTTTATGTCAAGGAAATAGTCTCAAGACATGGAGCACCAATCTCCATTATTTCTGACAGAGATAGTCGCTTTACTTCAAACTTTTGGAAGTCATTACAAGATTCTTTTGGATCCAAGTTAGACATGAGCACTGCTTACCATCTTTAGACTGATGGTCAGAGTGAGAGAACTATTCAGACACTTGAGGACATGCTGCGGGCATGTGTGATTGACTTTGGGAATGGTTGGGCTAACCATTTGCCATTAATCGAGTTCTCTTATAACAACAGTTACCATTCAAGCATTAAAGCAGCACCATTTGAGGCACTTTATGGTCGTAAGTGTCGATCCCCAGTTTGTTGGGCAGAAGTTGGGGATGTACAATGCACAGGTCCAGATATGGTACGAGAAACAACAGAAAAGATAATCCAGATTCGAGAAAGACTTGAAACTGCTAGAAGTAGACAGAAAAGCTACGCAGATGTTCGACGCAAACCATTGGAATTCCAGGTCGGAGACAAGGTCATGTTGAAAGTCTCGCCCTGGAAAGGCGTGATACGATTTGGGAAACGCGGAAAGTTGAACCCGAGATACATTGGTCCATTTAAGATACTGGAAAGGATTGGTCCAGTGGCTTACAAGCTTGAACTTCCATCAGAACTCAGCAACGTACATAACACGTTTCATGTCTCAAACCTCAAGAAATGTCTTTCGGACGAGTCTTCCGTTATACCATTAGAAGAGATTCAGCTAGATGACAAGTTTAACTTTGTGGAGGTACCAGTTGAAATCATGGACCGAGAGGTCAAACAGTTGAATCAGAGTCGCATTCCGATCGTTAAGGTTCGCTGGAATTCTCGAAGAGGACCCGAGTTTACTTGGGAACGAGAAGACCAAATGCAACGCAAGTATCCACATCTTTTCACCAAACCTATTACCGAGACGAACACTAGCTGAATTCAGGGACTGAATTCCTTTTTGGGTGGGCGACTGTCACAACTCAGCATTTCAGGTCATTTCCTAAACTTACTATTCATAAATCACTATTCATCGAAAACACTATTCATCGTCTTACTATTCGTTATTTTCGAGGTCAATTTGATATTCTGAGAAACATTTGAAAATTTTACTATTCACTAAACACTATTCATTTCCGGAAAAAATTTCACTATTCACTTGCATTACTCGTTTCATCGTAAATTTAGTTTACGGGTATTCAAATTCGCGTAACCGGATTGGTTTAGGTGCGAATTCATTTCATTATCAGTAAGGACACTGCATACGGACTAGAGACAGTCTGCATATCATCAGAATAGCATTTTCATGTTATACCACTCTTAGGATTTTCACATTTATATATTTTATATATTTAACGTTTTACGTATAATTATTTATAAATAAACGTTAACACACGGTTAATAAACACGACGAATATATCTAAATATTCCCACAATGGTCCCGACATATTTTTATATCCATTATATCATCATAAAAGTTATAATATTCATTTACCCAGAATTTTGGAAATTTATTTTTATTTATAACGTAAGTTTATAAATATTACGACGGTTTTCGTGAAAACTAAACAATAATCACCCGAACACTCAATACTTGTACCCAACATATTTTTAACATTTTTACAACTTTATTTTATCCCGAATAACTTCGTTAACATTTATTTCTATCAAATCCGGTACCCGATTTTAACTAATAACACAAATGTACACATAAACTTCACTAGAATCCTAATTAAATCACAAGTACTCCAACCCCCCCCCCCCCCCCCCGCCCTCACTCACCCATGGCCGGCCCCTAAAGTCCTCACCTACGCCACAAGTATTTTTTTTCTAACCTCTAGCATTTATGTACACTTATAATACCTTATAATTTTTCCTAAATATCTACAAACCTTAAAAACAAAACACATAACAAATTTTTAGATCAAAACAACTCATTTCTTCATCCTCTTTCTCTCTAACCCACGACATAACCCAAACTCCATGATCAAGTGAAGATTTTTCAAAGTATAAAGCTACAAAGTTGTTCATTTTACCTTTCTAGTTAAGAGTTTTGCAATACAAACTCAAGAAACACAAGATTTCTCATCATCTAATCACCTAATATTTCAAAGTAAGTTATCAAATTTATTTTCATGATTTCATCTAATATATACTTGTATCATATGGTTTTCATGCTTAATTTCATGCACAAGCTAGCTATACCACATTATTTTTGTTAACTTTTTGAACATACAAACCCTAGAATTTGATTTAGGTATTCCCTTCTTAAATTAACATGATTAGTAGTGATTAGGAATCCATGGCACCCTAAGAAGGTGAATGGTAGGATTAGAATAGCTTTGTGGTGTTTGCAAGAGATTTGGTGATGTTAGAAACTAGTTTTGAACATGGAAAATTGATTTGTAACAAGTATTTATACCTACTATCCCATTTTTGTAAACCCAGGAAAATCAGTAAATACAAAGTATACTTTGGAAAAAAATTAAGAAAATACTTTTAAAAACGAAGCTGTAGGCGAAAGAACGGATTAAAAAGAGTTTATAACGAAGGAGTTATGATTTTTGCAAGTTTATTGACGAAAATATTTTTCTGAAAATGCATGCTGTTGGACGTTTTTCGTCGGACAAAACGAGGCTTTAGACGTAACCCGGAGGAGCCATGCTTTCCAAAATATATTACTACATACTAAGACGTAACCATGGATATAAAGAACAAGTAAAACGGACTTATAACGACAAAGATATTCACGTTTCAATATCGGCAAAACATATATTATTTTTGACAGATTTTAACAAAAATAATATTACTACTACGTAGTAACTCTAGATTCTAGAAATAATACCCAAGTACCCAATATCATAACTAATGAAGTATTAGTGAATACAAGTATATTTTTATTACTACAAGTCGTAATTTCAAGGATTTCAAATCGAGGATTTCAACACTAACAATTATATATACGATATATATCTACATTTCAACTAGTTTTATTTTCTAGTTGCCTTATTTTCCTAAGTTTTGGAAAATGTATTATTATGATAACAACAAGTATTTTTCAAAGAGTATAGTGGTATAGGAAACATGCGCATGGACATTCATAATATCATTTTATGATCTAAATTAGATCATTCATCATTCATATTAGGTTGAGGCAGCTAACCGTTCATTGTTATTCATTTCACTTCATCACAGTATCATCAGTTTAAGGTGAGTTTTCATAGCCCCGTATACATTTTATGATTGTTTTCAAATCCCACGGGGGAGAATACATTGCACCATTTTAGTACGAGCCCAAGTATCAAAACTTATGTACATTTCTTAAGTTGCTTATCTGCCTTGTGATAGTCCCCTATTATCATCATGAACCGTTAATTTGCCTACTTAGAGAGAGTGAGTGGATAGATCTATTGAGGGTGACGCCTCCATCCGTGGTAGTATTTACCAACAGTAAGCGGATGCATTTCATGTCTGTCACATTTGAGTGTTTTGGCAGAACATTCAGGAGGGGCGTATATTTCATCAGTCTAGCTTTGGTGTCATGAGCTTAAGGTCTATTGTACTATTTTACGTGACATTTTGTCATGCACTTATACTTGTGGTGGCCATACAACATTACATTTCATAAATCTATGATTATTCACCAACTTTATGTTGACCGTTTTCGCAATATATTTTCAGGTAACTAAAGGCATTATCATATTACATGCATGGAGTCACATTAGGGTGTGCCAGGGATGACGCACTACATTTTGGATTTTTCATGCACTTGTGTATTATCGTTTGATTGTATCAAACTTATTTCTTTAAACTTTTCCAGAATTTTGGACCTATGTTTTGTAACTCTGAACTTCTTTTAAATAAATCAAACAATGTATTTTCCAAATGACACTTTCGGTCGTTCAATATATCCTTGTTGTGGTGCTATGACAGTTACACCCTCAGGCATTCCATTCCGCTGCAAGTCAGGTAAATTGTGGGTGTGACAGTAAGCAAAATAAATTAGCGCCAAAAACTAGATTATGAAAAAAAAAGTCTAACTCGGGTCAGTCGGGTTGACCTGAACCCGAATAGGAAAAGAATCTGAACCCGATACCCGATCCTAGTTTGTACTCGGGTTAGTAGGATTGACCCGATTGACCCGAGTTAGATTTTGGTCTAGAGTAACCCGACCCGATTATACTTATTCGAGTTCGGGTCCGGGTCGGGTCGGGATTTTTTACACCCCTACCCTATTCCATTCTCCCACTTTCTTTTTCGGTCTCTACGGATCTACCAAACGACTTTTAGAATGAATTAAAAATAAATTAAAGATTGAATCGAGGGATATTTTGTTTTGGAAGAGGCACTTTGCTTTCTATGTTAAGGGCACTGCCCATTTTTGCAACTAGTTTAACCTTTTTTTTCTACGAACTTAAACATTTCGGGGAAGTTTTATTTGGTGCGTTTCCCCCCACTATTTGCAACGTGGCTCCGCCCCTATCATCATGTCCACCCCGATCAATATATCAAACTAAACATGTATTACTATGTTGAGTATTCACGTTAAGTTGGTGGATTGCTTCTTCCACCCCAATCACGAAATGTTGGTAACTACAACATGGATGGATTCTATTTAATGAAGGTTTACATGAGATTTACTCTAGAAAAAAAAATAGCAATAACAATTAACATGCAATTGTCGTCACTAGCTAGATACCTTGAATCCATATATTTATCAGTGTTAATCATGTTTTATAGTCTTTGTATATTTATTTGATGGCTAAAGACTTCATATTTTAATTGGTCATCTCAGACAATGCATATTATATATACTAGCAGGATACCTGCGCGTTGAAGCGGCGGGTACTCTGAAATAAAATTTTTCAATGAAATTAATAAAATTTTTCAATATCAACCAAAAAGGACTCCTCCTGAACCTAAGAAAGTGGATGGCACTAAGAAGAAGACTTATGATATGGCTATTGGTTCGCCTCAAACGGTCAGATAATTATTGATTAGCCACTTGTGAATGGCCAACTGTAATAGTCAAACAGCCGAGGCAAATGCTTCCGTGAAATACAGTGTTTTCCCGGGTCGTAAGTCCCAACGAGGTTGTGATGGTATTAAAAACGAATCTGTGATTAGTGAATGTGAACAGGAAAGGTATAAAGTGTGTGTGTGTGATTTAAACTAGGGTTTTATAACTTAAAATAACTTAGGTAAGCTAATGGAATGATTACGTGAAAGCTAAGTATTAAAAACGTACACCAAATTAAAATCAGACGCGATTGCGTACTGAGAAAAAGGTGAGTTTTAAGAAAAATAAACTATAAGGGTTAAAAATGAAGATTCTATAAACTTAAAATTAAAATAAAATTAAACTAAAAATAAAACTATTTTTAAGATTATTATATTATTTATTATTAATTATTTAATTAATAACTATTTAACTATTTAATTAAAATCAAACTAAAAATTATAAATACTACAAATTAAACTAAAAACTTATAAAAATATTTTCTAAACTTAAAATAGAACTTGAAGAAAGTATAAAAAATAAAAATAAATCTTTTTGTCTTTTTATGAATTTCTTATTAATTAAAAACTATTTATAGTAATTATACTAATTAAACTATTTTTAAATTACAAATAATATTAAACTAACTTAGAAAATTATGAAAAATTTTATATATCTAATTAACCATCATGGGAATCCTAAAAAATTATAAAAACTTTATTTTATATATTTTTAAACTAGTTAACTAATTATTATTCTATTTATTAATTAATATCTAATTAAACTATTTAAATTATGAAAACTATTAAATGAACAGTAAAAATTCTAGAAAAATTACTAAAATTATATTATGACTTATAAAAGCTAGGAAAAATATAAAATATAGGTATTACTATATAAAAACTAATTATGCTAATTATAACTTATTTATTGATTAATTACTAATAAAACTATTTTTAATTCTAATTATTACCAAATGACAATATAAAAATCTAATAAAATTATTTAAATTACTTTAACCTATAAGGAAATTAATAAAAATTTAAAAATACAGATTACTTAATAAAAATATAAAAATGAAAATTAAAATTAAATTGAATTAAATAGAAACTATCACTTAATTTTATATTTGTTTTTCTTGATTTTTATTTTACAAAACTATATTATATATAAAAATAAGTAACTTTAATAAAAACAATAATTTTATAAGCTAGAAATAAGCACTGTGGAAGCTTATTGCTTCCACAGTTGACTTTTGTTGACTGAGATGGAAAATAAGCTCACAAGAGCTTATGTGGGACCCACCTTGGTATATTCTGGTCCTAATAAGTTAGTTGGATTTGTCAAAGCTTAATTTGGGCAAATAAGCTCTGTAGATAAGCTGATAAGCCAAATAAGCTATTCCAAAACTTGAATTCAACACAGAAATGGGGACAAGGTTTATGGCTTATTTCAAGTGGGGTCCACTGAGAGTCAGGTCAAACAAAGAGTCAATCTAAGATCTATGGTAGGAGGGGGGTTCAAAGGTCCAAGTTTTGACAAGTGGGGCCCACTGAGGTGGCCACAAAACCACCACAAAGTTGGGGTGATAGCCTGAGCTGCTGATGCAGGGCAGTTACCTTGCCCTGCAGGTTACTTTGGGCAAGGGTGGGACCCACAATAAAATTACCAAAAATACAAGGGTACTGAGACCTTGAAGTTGAGATGGTAGACTACAACTAGAAACAAGTTTTAGGGTCCCAATCCAAACACATAAATCAAAACAAATACTTGAATTTTTGGAAAAAAAACTAAGATGAGCAAATTTGACTTTTGATCAAGACTTGTTACTTTGACTTTATTGAACTTCTAATGATTAATACTGATTAATAAAGTTATAATAAGCTATAAATAAACTATTTTAGGCTAGAACACTTACTTATGATTAGATTTGAAGGTTTGTGGATCTCAAATCCCTCACAGTTGACTGTGAGGGAACTTACTCTAGTATTTTGACTTTTTAATGTTTAACTACTTAACTACTGAGTTGAATGATGACATTTGGGACCTAAGTAAACTATGTAAATAAACACAACCCTTAGAAACAGCCCTGAGCATAGTGAATAGGTCTGAGCCAAACACCCCATTACAAACTGATTTTTGTGATTTTCAAGACAACTCAATGCTTTAAACCTTAAATCTGATTCCTAACACTATATTAATATTATTTAAGATTAAATGAGTCTAAATTATTCATATTACAAGTATGAAACACAAGTTTGTCAAGTTTAGGTTTTACACTGGGAGGTTCAAAATTTAGCAACTCCTAATCTAATGAACAAACAAACAATATTAAACTCTGTTTATAATCAACAATAACAATTAACTAGAAAAGCATAAAGATCAAAATAGAAAAGATACAAGAACAATGAAATGCAAAAATTAGTAAAAAACTTACATTTGATTATCAAACTGAGAGACACAGAATCATAGACCAATCTCACTTCCTAAAGTCCCCCATAGGACTCTAATACCAAGATCATCCAGAATTAATCTTGCTCCTTGCTTCTCACTTTCTAGTTTACTAATTTCTTATTTTTCACTATTTTTCTCTATTTTTTTAGTATCTTTCTTTTATGAATTAAACAGACAACTGAGGTTCTCCTAAGCTTATTTGAGCTTTGTCAAAGCTCAAATGAGCTTATGAACTGCTTTAACAACAACTAACAATAATAATTAACTTATTGAGATTTTTGAACTTTAATGAAAATACATAACTGAGATAGCAATCTGAAACTTGAAATTAACTTTAATTAAGGATTGTAATACATGAAATTAACTTAGTACAAGCTTTTGAAACTGAAAGTAACAACTAGAATTAATTCTACACTACCTACGTTACACTACTCCTAAGCTACAACTAATAATCTTCACCCAGTGCTTCCTTTCTTCTTTATAGAGTTTTTCTGAGTTTGTGGGACCCACTGGGTCATTTCCCACCAAATCCCAGCCCTTGATATGGTCTGAGTAATCATGGCCGTTTAAATTGGCTTTTTGGCGCCAATTAGTCTTGGGGGACTGTAGATAACGTGGAGCGGGTTTAGGGGCATTAATGGGTGTGTGAGGTGGAGGTATTGTGTGGAGAGGTTGGGGGAATGAGGTGGAGGTGAAACCGTGGGCTGGTATGGTGGTTTGGAGTTGCAGCGAGGGGGGGAGTGGTATGGAGGGAAAGTGAAGCAGGGGTGGTTTTGGTTGTGGGTTGACCAGGTTGACCAAGGGGGTGGGCTGGTGGACTTGGGCCAGACAAAAGGAAAGGGTGGGATGGGCTTAGTTTAGTTTGGATTTGGTTT
The DNA here is from genome assembly GCA_030686995.1 of Artemisia argyi. Lineage (NCBI taxonomy): Eukaryota > Viridiplantae > Streptophyta > Magnoliopsida > Asterales > Asteraceae > Artemisia > Artemisia argyi. Next base: position 214,017,528 of record CM060685.1, on the reverse strand, counting down.
TGGTTTTATTAAAACATAAGGATCCGTTTGGTTTTTAAGAAATTACAAGGACCAAAAATGTAACATGCTGAAAGTTGAGGGGCTGTTTGTGGCATATTTCCAAATTAATCACAAGGGTCAAAATTGCCATATGTGAATAGTATAAGGGTATGTTTTAATAATTTTCACTTATTTATTACCCGAGGACTATTTTTGCCAATTTACCAAACTTCAGGGACCAATCATGTAAATTCACCAAACTTCATACCAAGGACCATTCATGCAAAAGATTATTAGTATAAGGACCAAAATTGCTTTTCTCAAAGTTTTTACATCCCAGGGACCATTTCTGTCAATTTCCAAAGTACAGGGACTAAACTTGTAATTTTTTGAAACTTTGCACCAAAGGACTAAATATGTAACTTTATGATTAAAAAGGACCTTTGGTGGCTTTTTCAATTTTTTAGAATAACCAGGGACTAGTTTTGCCAATTTATGAAACTTGAGGGACTGAAACTGCCAATTATGCAAACTTTATACGTTTTTCATCTGTTTTTGCATATTTTGCATTTGAAACATATAAAACACACCTTTAAGATATTTTAAGTATTTTGATACATATTTGAGTGTTTTTGTATGTTTTGGCAGCTCAGATTGGTATAAAATGATGAGTATTTAGACACTCATCAATCCCCCACACTAAACTATTGCTAGTCCCTAGCAATCTATTTGAGAAAAAATTAATGGATTTTAACTCTTTACCAAAAGCCATCACTTCTGGAGTAGCCAGGTGTAAGAACTGTGGCACACCTGATAACCGTGTGATTTTTAGCAAACCACCAGCTGTCAACGGATTTGATTAGTCTTTACCAAAAGTCGTTTGCTTCTGGACTAGCCAACTCTTGATGGAATAGTCAACATCTTGGTGAGCTGATTACCAATTATGGTTTTTCCACGGCCTTTACCACAAGCCATAATCTTGCGGGCTAGCCAACTCATTAGCTTTTGAGGATAATGGGGAGTTGAGGAACCATACAATTTTTTGGCAAATTGCAAGCCATAAACGGGTTTGAGTTATCTTTACCAAGAACCGTTTGCTCCTGGATTAGCCAGTCCTTGTGTGGATTAGACATGGTGGACTAATAACCATTTGTTGTATTTAGTGCAAAACACTAATACCAAGTGAAAAAATTTTAAATTTTGGCCATTTTTGGGAAAAAAGGGCATAAGTGATCAAATTCGCCAGAATTTCCCCCCCACACTTAGAAATGAATATTGTCCTCAATATTCAAAATCCCGGCTATTTTTCCGAATCCTTGAACGTAAAAAGATAACATTTAAAGCTAAGTGGGGTAACACAACAATTATTTTATTTTTCTGTATTTACAATTTTCAAAGTTTTTCAGATCTATATACGAAATGTGGGGCACACCCCCACACTTAGGTGTTAGAAAGGGTAAGAAATAGGAGTGGGGTCCACTCACAGAATTATGAAGAATTTATCAGTCTAAGGATCCCTTTTGAGCGTAGAAAACTTAGAAAATGATACGAAGATTCTTTTTGGATTTTATATGCATATTAATTTTTATATATATACAAAGAAATGGTTAAAAATGAAACCTAAATGAGATTTTTAATACATGAACTGGATAAACCTAATCTATATCTTTCCAGGAATTATACTAAGCACAGTAAACCCTTTTTTAGTGTAAACATGGTGTTTAATCACATTTAGACCTAGGAATATCAAAATTAGGAAAATTGACAGTCAAGTGCAAATCAAAGCACAGATAGATTTCAACCATTAAAATCTTTTTGTTTTTTATATTTTATAATGTTTTTGTATTTTTATCTCTTTTATATATATATATACAGAGAAAAGAAAAATCCTAACAACCGCCCCTCGAAAGGGAATCTGGGTCTGACAGAGCTCAGTAACTGTAAACAGCCAACAACCAAATGTTGTAACTGAGGGACTAATCAAACTGAGCAAGTTGTGTGCATAGGAAAAATGTTTTTGTATTTTATATTGTTTATGAAATAATATAATATATGTAATCACTACCTCCCAGGCTTGTGTCAGGTTTACCACGCAAGCTAATCACTTGTGAATGATTAACTGTAATAAATTTGCCCTGACAGCCCCGGAGTTGAATGATAAAGTATAATATACATACAAGGATAGAAAGTATTTTTCGTTTTTTTTTTTTGTGTTCGTTGAAAACTAATTTTAAAATGTTTTCGGGAACTGTTTTTGTTTTTATATTATAATATGAATTTTATCAAAGATAAACAACATTTAAACTAATATGCAAGATTCTAGGGTCTAACAACATCACAGTGCTCATGCAAGATGATCAAAGTGTCAATTTTGACTTTCTGCAAGCTACACCACTAAATTGAAGCTATCACTGAGTCAAATTAATCATATATGGCATATATCAAACAAGAATAACACCCTACACAACCTCTAACACAGTTAAACCATTAGATCCAAACAACCTTTAAATGAAATCTAATTAAGTTACAAGAACATGAAACTAACAAATAATAACAACAATTGAACATTTATGCAAGGTTATTAGATCACACAATCTCACAGTACTCATAATGAGATCATCAATGTGTCAAATTGACTTTCTACCATACTATACCCTTTGATTAACATTTCACTGAATTATTTAGATCACATATGCAGTATATCAAACAAGAACAACTACAAAAACAACCCTTAACTCAGTGTAACTATCCAATCTAAACAACCCTTTAATGAAATTAAACGAGCTTTTCAAAGCATAGAACTGTATAAACCAATTTCATCCAATCCAGAGATCATAATTTGTCAAGATTCAAATCTTTTTAAGCATAAACATGTTGTCAAGCAGCTTAAGCCTAGGATTATCAAAAATTATGTATATTGACAGTTAAAATACCATTTCAAACCATAGTCAAATTCCAAAACATAAACGCCAAATATTATGTTAATTTATTAAGAAATAACAAATAAACAGGAAAGGTAAAAGATGGTAAATATACAATGGATGTGTATCCATAATCACTAATACGCAAAATCGTTTAAAATAAGCGCACAACCTCCCCGGCAGCGGCGCCAAATTTTGGTTCGCCTCAAACGGTCAGATAATTATTGATCAGCCACTTGTGAATGGCCAACTGTAATAGTCAAACAGCCGAGGCAAATGCTTCCGTGAAATACAGTGTTTTCCCGGGTCGTAAGTCCCAACGAGGTTGTGATGGTATTAAAAACGAATCTGTGATTAGTGAATGTGAACAGGAAAGGTATAAAGTGTGTGTGTGTGATTTAAACTAGGGTTTTATAACTTAAAATAACTTAGGTAAGCTAATGGAATGATTACGTGAAAGCTAAGTATTAAAAACGTACACCAAATTAAAATCAGACGCGATTGCGTACTGAGAAAAAGGTAAGTTTTAAGAAAAATAAACTATAAGGGTTAAAAATGAAGATTCTATAAACTTAAACTTAAAATAAAATTAAACTAAAAATAAAACTATTTTTAAGATTATTATATTATTTATTATTAATTATTTAATTAATAACTATTTAACTATTTAATTAAAATCAAACTAAAAATTATAAATACTACAAATTAAACTAAAAACTTATAAAAATATTTTCTAAACTTAAAATAGAACTTGAAGAAAGTATAAAAAATAAAAATAAATCTTTTTGTCTTTTTATGAATTTCTTATTAATTAAAAACTATTTATAGTAATTATACTAATTAAACTATTTTTAAATTACAAATAATATTAAACTAACTTAGAAAATTATGAAAAATTTTATATATCTAATTAACCATCATGGGAATCCTAAAAAATTATAAAAACTTTATTTTATATATTTTTAAACTAGTTAACTAATTATTATTCTATTTATTAATTAATATCTAATTAAACTATTTAAATTATGAAAACTATTAAATGAACAGTAAAAATTCTAGAAAAATTACTAAAATTATATTATGACTTATAAAAGCTAGGAAAAATATAAAATATAGGTATTACTATATAAAAACTAATTATGCTAATTATAACTTATTTATTGATTAATTACTAATAAAACTATTTTTAATTCTAATTATTACCAAATGACAATATAAAAATCTAATAAAATTATTTAAATTACTTTAACCTATAAGGAAATTAATAAAAATATAAAAATACAGATTACTTAATAAAAATATAAAAATGAAAATTAAAATTAAATTGTATTAAATAGAAACTATCACTGTATTTTATATTTGTTTTTCTTGATTTTTATTTTACAAAACTATATTATATATAAAAATAAGTAACTTTAATAAAAACAATAATTTTATAAGCTAGAAATAAGCACTGTGGAAGCTTATTGCTTCCACAGTTGACTTTTGTTGACTGAGATGGAAAATAAGCTCACAAGAGCTTATGTGGGACCCACCTTGGTATATTCTGGTCCTAATAAGTTAGTTGGATTTGTCAAAGCTTAATTTGGGCAAATAAGCTCTGTAGATAAGCTGATAAGCCAAATAAGCTATTCCAAAACTTGAATTCAACACAGAAATGGGGACAAGGTTTATGGCTTATTTCAAGTGGGGTCCACTGAGAGTCAGGTCAAACAAAGAGTCAATCTAAGATCTATGGTAGGAGGGGGGTTCAAAGGTCCAAGTTTTGACAAGTGGGGCCCACTGAGGTGGCCACAAAACCACCACAAAGTTGGGGTGATAGCCTGAGCTGCTGATGCAGGGCAGTTACCTTGCCCTGCAGGTTACTTTGGGCAAGGGTGGGACCCACAATAAAATTACCAAAAATACAAGGGTACTGAGACCTTGAATTTGAGATGGTAGACTACAGCTAGAAACAAGTTTTAGGGTCCCAATCCAAACACATAAATCAAAACAAATACTTGAATTTTTGGAAAAAAAACTGAGATGAGCAAATTTGACTTTTGATCAAGACTTGTTACTTTGACTTTATTGAACTTCTAATGATTAATATTGATTAATAAAGTTATAATAAGCTATAAATAAACTATTTTAGGCTAGAACACTTACTTATGATTAGATTTGAAGGTTTGTGGATCTCAAATCCCTCACAGTTGACTGTGAGGGAACTTACTCTAGTATTTTGACTTTATAATGTTTAACTACTTAACTACTGAGTTGAATGATGACATTTGGGACCTAAGTAAACTATGTAAATAAACACAACCCTTAGAAACAGCCCTGAGCATAGTGAATAGGTCTGAGCCAAACACCCCATTACAAACTGATTTTTGTGATTTTCAAGACAACTCAATGCTTTAAACCTTAAATCTGATTCCTAACACTATATTAATATTATTTAAGATTAAATGAGTCTAAATTATTCATATTACAAGTATGAAACACAAGTTTGTCAAGTTTAGGTTTACACTGTGAGGTTCAAAATTTAGCAACTCCTAATCTAATGAACAAACAAACAATATTAAACTCTGTTTATAATCAACAATAACAATTAACTAGAAAAGCATAAAGATCAAAATAGAAAAGATACAAGAACAATGAAATGCAAAAATTAGTAAAAAACTTACATTTGATTATCAAACTGAGAGACACAGAATCATAGACCAATCTCACTTCCTAAAGTCCCCCATAGGACTCTAATACCAAGATCATCCAGAATTAATCTTGCTCCTTGCTTCTCACTTTCTGGTTTACTAATTTCTTATTTTTCACTATTTTTCTCTATTTTTTTAGTATCTTTCTTTTATGAATTAAACAGACAACTGAGGTTCTCCTAAGCTTATTTGAGCTTTGTCAAAGCTCAAATGAGCTTATGAACTGCTTTAACAACAACTAACAATAATAATTAACTTATTGAGATTTTTGAACTTTAATGAAAATACATAACTGAGATAGCAATCTGAAACTTGAAATTAACTTTAATTAAGGATTGTAATACATGAAATTAACTTAGTACAAGCTTTTGAAACTGAAAGTAACAACTAGAATTAATTCTACACTACCTACGTTACACTACTCCTAAGCTACAACTAATAATCTTCACCCAGTGCTTCCTTTCTTCTTTATAGAGTTTTTCTGAGTTTGTGGGACCCACTGGGTCATTTCCCACCAAATCCCAGCCCTTGATATGGTCTGAGTAATCATGGTCGTTTAAATTGGCTTTTTGGCGCCAATTAGTCTTGGGGGACTGTAGATAACGTGGAGCGGGTTTAGGGGCATTAATGGGTGTGTGAGGTGGAGGTATTGCGTGGAGAGGTTGGGGGAATGAGGTGGAGGTGAAACCGTGGGCTGGTATGGTGGTTTGGAGTTGCAGCGAGGGGGGGAGTGGTATGGAGGGAAAGTGAAGCAGGGGTGGTTTTGGTTGTGGGTTGACCAGGTTGACCAAGGGGGTGGGCTGGTGGACTTGGGCCAGACAAAAGGAAAGGGTGGGATGGGCTTAGTTTAGTTTGGATTTGGTTTTGGTTTTATTAAAACATAAGGATCCGTTTGGTTTTTAAGAAATTACAAGGACCAAAAATGTAACATGCTAAAAGTTGAGGGGCTGTTTGTGGCATATTTCCAAATTAATCACAAGGGTCAAAATTGCCATATGTGAATAGTATAAGGGTATGTTTTAATAATTTTCACTTATTTATTACCCGAGGACTATTTTTGCCAATTTACCAAACTTCAGGGACCAATCATGTAAATTCACCAAACTTCATACCAAGGACCATTCCTGCAAAAGATTATTAGTATAAGGACCAAAATTGCTTTTCTCAAAGTTTTTACATCCCAGGGACCATTTCTGTCAATTTCCAAAGTACAGGGACTAAACTTGTAATTTTGTGAAACTTTGCACCAAAGGACTAAATATGTAACTTTATGATTAAAAAGGACCTTTGGTGGCTTTTTCAATTTTTTAGAATAACCAGGGACTAGTTTTGCCAATTTATGAAACTTGAGGGACTGAAACTGCCAATTATGCAAACTTTATACGTTTTTCATCTGTTTTTGCATATTTTGCATTTGAAACATATAAAACACACCTTTAAGATATTTTAAGTATTTTGATACATATTTGAGTGTTTTTGTATGTTTTGGCAGCTCAGATTGGTATAAAATGATGAGTATTTAGACACTCATCAGCTATGTAGAACCCTAGAATCACGTTCTGGAGGACGAGGTTGATCAAAATATGCCATTATTCTAGAGAGAGAAAGTAGAGAAAAGGTGAGGTGAAACAAAGATGTTTTTATTATGATAAATTATGTTGCACACCCACACCCCTCAAGGCTTCACTTGAGGGGTATTTATAGGCCTTACATAAGACAACTATTAGAGTATTACATTAGTAGTCCCTGCACTTTATGCATTCTAGTTGTCTATTCCAATTCACGTAAATATCGCTCAGCTTCATTTCTAACAATCTCCCTCCAGCTGGAGATATACATGAATTGGTTACAGTGATTCCTAACAAGTAAAATAAAACAATCAAAGTAAGCGCAGCAATGCTGAGGAAGACTTCATAGCTCTTTTCTTCATAAATATCCCCAACAATCTTTGTTTACTTGTAGACGAATCACTTGCAAATCTAATTGGGTTATTACTCCCTCCCAATTAGTAAGCCATTTTCAATAACATGCTCCCTCCCAAATAGACAACCCATTTGATATAACTTTGATGCTTGTTTGAAGAAGTATCTTTGAATTCTGCCCATATAATCTTCAGTCTCATGCACAGCGGAAAATGAATCTTAGACTTATAATATGTAACTTCTTCACAGGTTTGTTTGGGGAGCATCATATTGTCATCTTCAACTCACTTAGAATGCTTTCAGTTCTTCAATAAAAGCCCCGATGTACACATTTCTCCCTCCTGGATGATGACAATCTCTCGTAATCATCATAAATATGTGTACATAAACATATCAACTGGAAGCAACATACAAATCAATACCCCATGAGTGAAATGGCAATAACTATTCTCTCTACAATTCATCTCAGATCAACCTCTTTTCACTTCCATTGGCTAATAGTAAGTGACCACGTGTGGAGACAACCCGATATGACAAACTTGAGTGTGAAGTAAAATTCCCCAGACTTGTGACTTACGCTTGTACTATCCTGATTAAGAACCTATATGAGCACAACAACGTTACTCCTTACAATATAGGTAGTGGCATATACCCAACCATCCATCCTTTATTGTATATCCGTCTCTTGAACAATCCACAACCTTTTGTGACACTGAGCACTACAACGTAACTCCTTAAAGTGATAGCTATTGTGAGCATTAAGAACCAATTTATGCATTTATAGATCTCACACATAGCTAGATGTCCAAGTCTTAATCACTATCCCATGAATGCTCAAACAAGGATCTTCAAAAGTCTTGCATCCAACCAACCCCTAGACCTTGAGATACTAAGTACACGCACCCGTGAAACGTCAAATAAGTAATAAGCAAATTATCCCCATAGTCACCTTTTGATAACGTTCAAAATTTAGCCATTGATCTTTGGTGAATCTTGATCAGGATCTTTTAAGCAATTCGTGGTGTGTTTTTGGTGAAGCTAGAAATTCAATCTCGTTGATTCGTAGTGATTTCGGATTTTCCCTCCAAAAATAGAATTGGAAAATTTTCTCGCCCATAATATGGAAATCACTATGAAATGCAATTCTAAGGTTACCAGAAAATTTTGAGTTTTGAAAATTTTTACTCCAAATTTCACCGAAAAAAATTTGAATTTTGGCCTAAAAATTTGAATTTCGAGCCAAAATTTTCAACATTATACCAAAATTTGAATCTCGCGTAAAAATTGAATGTTTAGACACCTGTAAAAAATAAATTTTACTCAAATTTTCCCGCCAAAATACTTTTTTTTTTTGCTAACTCGATAAAGCTCCTAACTCAGTAACCTTTGTAACTCGGTAAAGTTCCTAACTCGGTAACCACTTCCCAAACTCGATAGCTTCATCTAACTCGATAACCATTCCCTAACTCGGTAACCTTCAAACTCGGTAACTTCATCCTAACTCAGTAACCTAGAGAAATTTTGGCATAGTTCCGTTTAGGTAAGCCCAATTGATATCCTTACTCGATAAACGATAAGGTAGAAAGGCTAACTCGCCAAAAATTAAGCTAACTCGATAAAGAGTTAACTCGATAAACACCAATCCTAACTCGATAGAAATGATGCTAACTCGATAAGCACAATGTCTAACTCGATAAACACATGTCTAACTCGATAGAACACATGTCAAACTCGATAAAAAAAACAAGCTAACTCGATAACCAGCTGCCAAACTCGATAATCATCAACCTAACTCGGTAAGCAACCTAACTCGATAAACCTCGGATGAACAGTAACGAGATCCAATTTTTTCACCCAAAAACGCGATTTTTACCACAAAACACCACGATTCGCCCCTGGTTAGCTCTGATACCAATTGTAGAACCCAAGAATCACGTTCTGGAGGACGAGGTTGATCAAAATATGCCATTATTCTAGAGAGAGAAAGTAGAGAGAAGGTGAGGTGAAACAAAGATGTTTTTATTATGATAAATTATGTTGCACACCCACACCTCTCAAGGCTTCACTAGAGGGGTATTTATAGGCCTTACATAAGACAACTATTAGAGTATTACATTAGTAGTCCCTGCACTTTATGCATTCTAGTTGTCTATTCCAATTCACGTAAATATTGCTCAGCTTCATTTCTAACAGGCTAGTTGATGAGGCGAAAAATGAACCATTTTTAGGGGGTCATTTAAGCCCGGAATTGAATTTATTTGATCAAATATTGCCCTAAATCGTTCATTTTGTGAGTTTAGGTACTTTGGGAGAGAAATTTGGAAAAGGAAGCAATTCGGACGTTTTTGGAGCATAAAAGTGAAGAAAACGCCAAAGTCTTAATTTTCCTTGCTTGGAACAGTAGGTGACGGCGTCAAGAGTAATTTCCATGACGGCCCAGTACAGAATTGACGGCGTCACAAGGTAGGGCGTCAAGAGGAAAATGCATGACGGCCTGGAAACACATAACACTTGACGGCGTCAGATCTGGATCAAGGCAGTCCGAGGAGTATTTTGGCGGTGAGATGACGGCGTCACAAATTTGTTCTTGACGCTGTCAGACCCTATTTCCTATATATAGTTTTCTAATTTTCACATTAAAAAAGAGAGAAGTTTTGCAGAAACCCTAAGTACGAACTTGGCACAAATTTTACAGGTTTTTCAAGGGTTCTTAGCCCTTGATCCCTTTCATGTGTAATTAAGATAAGTGTTCTTTTAATTCAATCAATATGTCTATGTATTGGTTGTCTATATCTTGATCTTGTCTTAATTGCATCATGCTAGGCTAGATCTATCTTGTGTTTGCTTGGATCTAATGAAACCTAGATGTTAATTATGTGTTGATTACTTGTTTATGGTTGTATTGGGTGAATGAATTCGATGTTAGGCTTAAGAAAACTGGCAGATCTCCAATTGGTAATATGCTTGAACGTCTTAGGAAACATAAACTGACGTGCACTAGGTTTTATTGGTTGTATTTTAATGCATGAGTAAATTCTAATGATCCCATGTTAGGAGCTTCTTAGCCGGCTCGACATAGGAGTGAAGTAGGCACTCATAGGATTGGGGAATTAAGTGCGCCACCCCATGAATGGTATTAAGGAATACAATCCGTCATCCACGCAACTATAACAAGTAATTAACGTGTAAAAGATATCTAGGGAGTAGTGAAATCTAAGTAAACACATTTTCTCCACTTATTGCTCACAACCTTAATATAATTTAGTTTATTTTCATTTTTAGTATTTTATTTTGATTGCATCTTTAGTATTGGGTTAGTTGACTAGCAACTAATTCCGCCCAAATCCTTCAAACCCGAGATTTTTACCTGCTTTCTAAAAAATTATAAAAATACAAAAATAATCATCCCTCACCTTTAGAACTAGTATTTAGGTTTTCTAATCCTAGCGACACTATTCCTAGCTGAACGATCAATCCCCCGGTACTTGTCACTATACTATACTACAACGATCAGGTACACTGCCTGGTGGGGGTTGTAAGCTTCTCAAGTTCCCTTGAGAGGTAAAGCCTGGTGCGATTCCCACGTATCAAGTTTTTGGCGCCGCAGCCCGGGGAATAGTTATTGTCTAGGTTAGAATCTCTTTTTATTAGGTCTACTTGCTAGATTCCTTTCTAGTAAGATTTTATTTTTATTTTTAGGTTTTCTTTAGTCTATCTTTTCTTTGTGTGTTTGTTCGTAATTTCCTTTGACTCTTCCGTTCACCAGTATGGAGTACGCGAATCCACCATACCACCAACCACAAAGGCCATTCTACTCTATTGACATCTCGAATTTCAAACAATATCGAGATGAACCCATATATGATGCATGGACTCGTTTTAGAAATTTACTCCGAAAATTTCCTCATCATAGTTTCGCTTTAGCATTCCTAACCCGAACCTTTTACTATCGTGTTGGCCAATATGACCAAATGCGCATTGAGGATTTTGCCAATGGGGACTTTAGGGAATTAAGTGCTGAAGAAGCATGGGATACCATAGAAGATTGTGCCCAATATTATTATAGGGTAGACAACCCAACAAACGCTAGTACAAGTCAATTGAATATAAATTTCCAGGATCATGAAACAAGTTTGTTTGGGGATGAATATATTAGTGTTGAGATACCTAAGTGGTTGTCATGTAATGCCATAGTACAAGCTGAACACATAGGTGACCTTGATATGATGGAGGATTTAGCCGAACATGATCACATTGATAAAAAAGACCTAGGTCCTATGATCGATGATGATGAATCTCAAGAAACATATGATGAATCTTTTGGGCAATATGTATATAGCAGTCAGAATATTGAGGATGATCCATATGATTCGGACATTGAAGTTGAGATGCCTAAAGAAGTACGTGAGATACTTGGGAAAATGTTAGGGTTGGATTATAATGAAACACATGTTGAGGATATAGGTGATCTTGATAAGATGGATGATAAAGTAGAAAATCTAAGCTCACCAAATACCCCACAAGTCCTACCATCATTTGAGGCATACACACCACCCGTGACTTATTCGGATGAAGTAGATGAGACTTTAGGAATCCCAATTGAGGTAGAACCTTTGAACCAAACACAACTAGAGGATATAGGTTTGAATACTTATAATGATAACCTTACTCTTAGTTCTAGGGAAGTTCCTAGTTTTGATGAACCGGAGCCTCAACCAAAACCGTTACCTAATCTTCCATCCTTGGATGTGAATTTAGGAATTGAGATAGGTTCCGATCCACCCATCAAACCATATAGTCCGGGTAGTCTTAGGATAAAGGTAGTGAACTCTAAGCCTTGTAGAGAGGAAGCCAATATAGGAGTGGAAAATGACCTTACATGCTTACATCACCCATTCATGATTGATCACAAGACACATTATGGGTTTAAACCGGGTTTATTAGGTCAAGATAGATTCCCAACTAGGAGTCTCTCGAAGTTGATAGAAGATGATCCCTTTCTAAGAGAAAATCTTAATCCGCCCACTAACCCAATTGAATTAGGTAAGGTTATGATGATAGGAGCACAGCCCTTTGAGCATATAATTCATCCACCACTCCTTCCTCACGTGGCATATTCCCACCCTAAGGGTGTGTATCGCTACTTCCACCCGCACTTAATCCTAAGTGTAGGGAAAACCTTACCTTTCTCCGTGAAATAAGGGTAGAGTCAGGCTCGTGACTCGAACAAAAACAAGCGCTTCTTGGGAGGCAACCCATGTTTTGTGTGATTTTATTTTGTTTGTTTGTTATTTGCTTCCGTATGCATGCTTTATTTTTATTGTTGGTAGATCATGTTTCTCAATTAAATAGTGGAAATACTTTACTTTGTTGTTTTGGCCTAGTCTTAACTCCACCTAAAAGTATTTTTGCAAAAGATAAGTGTAAGGGGAAACCCCAAATATGTTTTTAAGAAACAAACCGATCATGATTCTCCACAATATTAAATGAACATGTATATTCATATTTGTTAGAGTCAAATGCTTGTATTGAATCATAATGAAGTTTTGCAGGATTTTCCAGGAAGTAGAACCAAGTTTTTCCAGAAATTTTCCGGAAACATAACATAAGAATTTCTGTAGGTCACTTCCGACGGCGTCAAGAATTAATTCTTGACGGCGTCACGGGTAAAAAAATCTAGAAATTTTACCGGTTTTGTTTTTCTAACGGAGTCTTATGGTTTTTGTGAATCATTAAGTTTTATAATCTCCAGGAAATCTGCAAACTCCATTCCACAAGCATTATATCTTATTTTGTTTTCTAGGATTTAGTAACTTATATAGGATGCCGCCGATTTTACACGAGGTTGTCTTGTCTATTTTCCCAGGATTTACAGGTTATGTATGACAAGAAGATGATTTATATTCTGGAAGGGAAGCTTTGATTGTTCATTTTCTTGGAGGAAGATTTAACCTAGCCACCTTATTATCCATACCGAGTGAATCAGGGGAGTATTTGATTTCATTCTTTTTACTTTTTCACTTTTACATTCTTTACTTGAACATTGGGGACAATGTTCATCCTAAGTGTAAGGGGAGGGTAAAAAGATGATACCTTACATATGCACTTTCGCTTGAGTTTGTTTTGTTTAATGGTAGATGTGTAATAAAACTATGAGAAACACTTGTTAGTGTAATTTTAGCGCCAAATTTAAATTTTTTTACAACATTTAGGAGTGAAACTTTAGCCATAGCAAGCGTCTCATGGATAGGAGATTGTATGACTAGCACATAACCGTATATTCAGAAAAATTTTCCACCCAAATATGTGAGATTCGCCTTTAGATTTGATAGGAAAAGCATTTACTATTAGTGCTTATGAGTGTATCGGTAACATTTAGATTCTAGAAATTGCGTTAGTGATGCATCCCGAGACCGCTAGTGAGACTACATTCGTGTAGTAGGATTTACTACATGATAAGAGGCATTAGGATCACCCTTGTGTTAAACCCGTATTATAATTACTTGACCATTTAAGTCATATTACTTGGCTAGTTAAGTCAACTAATTTTTCCCACACTCTTAGCGTTGTACTCATTTTTAGTACACGAAACCCCTAGTACACCCCTCCGAGCCTATCTTTTCGTTTCTAACTTTAAGCATTTTACTTAAAGGAAGAATTTGTTACACCCCACTTAAATGTACAACCAAATCGCCTTAGCCTTCCGTGTATGCGCTCATTTTTAGTGCATTATTATTATTTGTTAAACCCTAAGTTAACTATCTAATTGATTACATGGTTGCTAAGTCGAGTCATATCCTTGTACATATTGTTTTGGGACGATTGGGACTCATGGGTAAAGTACTTATTTATGGAGTAATGGGGAAGAACATCATTTATTACCCCCATATGTACGTTAATCTTAAAAGTGCTCCAAGTGTTTTGATTTTCTTAATTCGAGTCATTAGAATAGTTGATTGTAAAGTATGTAAAAATTCAAGTGTAAGGGAATTTACATTCCCTATTATGTATTATTTTGGATGGTAGGATAAGAGTGCATGCACAAAAAAAAAAAAAAAAAAAAAAAAAAAAAAAAAAAAAAAAAAAAATTGAAAAAAAATCAAGAAAAAGGAAGAAAAAAAAATAGAAAAAGAAAAAGAGAAAAAAACATACGGACTACCATCCCTTTTTATTCTATGTTCATTTCATGTTTTTGTTATTTATTAGCTTAAGTCGAGTCTAGTCTTGGCTTAGCAACGCTATATTGTACATGTAATTAACCAAGATTGTTAACTCGCCACCAGTAAAACTTCCTTTATCCAACAAAACTGTGTATTTCATATCCCTAAACCTAACGTTACAACCCTTTAAAAGACCTCTTTGATAGTTTATCCTAGGTGCTTACGCCATGTGGTGGAGGTTTGATCCTTTCCCAAGCCTATGGTAATCTATTTTGCTATGACAGGTAGTGAGAGATATCTTCCGTTTCCATATTGTAATTTATACTTTATTACACCCGAGAGATGTGAGTATCTAAACACTATTTGTAAGGTGCTAGTATATGACCTCCGTGCTTGTCTATTGGTCTTTAGTGGAATGATTATTTGTTGTAATTACTTTTATATTAGTGTTAAATGACCCCTAACTTGTATTTTGACTAGAATAAAAGCGCATTTGCTTGAGGACAAGCAAATCTCAAGTGTAAGGGTATATGATGAGGCGAAAAATGAACCGTTTTTAGGAGGTCATTTAAGCCCGGAATTGAATTTATTTGATCAAATATTGCCCTAAATCGTTCCTTTTGTGATTTTAGGTACTTTGGGAGAGAAATCTGGAAAAGGAAGCAATTCGGACGTTTTTGGAGCATAAAAGTGAAGAAAACGCCAAAGTCTTAATTTTCCGTGCTTGGAAAAGTAGGTGACGGCGTCAAGAAGAAAATCTTGACGGCGTCAAGAGTAATTTCCATGACGGCCCAGTACAGAATTGACGGCGTCACAAGGTAGGGCGTCAAGAGGAAAATGCATGACGGCCTGGAAACACATAACACTTGACGGCGTCAGATCTGGATCAAGGCAGTCCGAGGAGTATTTTGGCGGCGAGATGACGGCGTCACAAATTTGTTCTTGACGCCGTCAGACCCTATTTCCTATATATAGTTTTCTAATTTTCACATTAAAAAAGAGAGAAGTTTTGGAGAAACCCTAAGTATGAACTTGGCACGAATTTTACAGGTTTTTCAAGGGTTCTTAGCCCTTGATCCCTTTCATGTGTAATTAAGATAAGTGTTCTTTTAATTTAATCAATATGTCTATGTGTTGGTTGTCTATATCTTGATCTTGTCTTAATTCCATCAAGCTAGGCTAGATCTATCTTGTATTTGCTTGGATCTAATGAAACCTAGACGTTAATTATGTGTTGATTACTTGTTTATGGTTGTATTGGATGAATGAATTCGATGTTAGGCTTAAGAAAACTGGCAGATCTCCAATTGGTAACATGCTTGAACGTCTTAGGAAACATGAACTGACGTGCACTAGGTTTTATTGGTTGTATTTAATGCATGAATAAATTCTAATGATCCCATGTTAGGAGCTTATTAGCCGGCTCGACATAGGAGTGAAGTAGGCACTCATAGGATTGGGGAATTAAGTGCGCCACCCCATGAATGGTATTAAGGAATACAATCCGTCATCCACGTAACTATAACAAGTAATTAACGTGTAAAAGATATCTAGGGAGTAGTGAAATCTAAGTAAACACATTTTCTCCACTTATTGCTCACAACCTTAGTATAATTTAGTTTATTTTCATTTTTAGTATTTTATTTTGATTGCATCTTTAGTATTGGGTTAGTTGACTAGCAACTAATTCCGCCCAAATCCTTCAAACCCGAGATTTTTACCTGCTTTCTAAAAAATTATAAAAATACAAAAATAATCATCCCTCACCTTTAGAACTAGTATTTAGGTTTTCTAATCCTAGCGACACTATTCCTAGCTGAATGATCAATCCCCCGGTTCTCGTCACTATACTATACTACAACGATCAGGTACACTTCCTGGTAGGGGTTGTAAGCTTCTCAAGATCCCTTGAGAGGTAAAGCCTGGTGCGATTCCCACGTATCACTAGTTCTAGTGGAACGAAGATCTCTACATCAAACCAGTTTGATGCTCTTAATATGGATGATACGGATGGTTTTGGTATTCCTACTAGTGACACCAACAAGGGTGTGGATGCTGGCCGTACAATGGAAGTTAATGAGGATGAGTCGATTAAGACTGGCACTACATCACAACAACCGCTTGTGAGTGATTCAATGGGGGCAAAGGAAGTTGGTTCTACTCCTATAGTTGAGAAAATTGGTAAGCTTGAAAAGCTACTTATTGATGGGAAAGCTACTCTTGTAGATGATGATGGTTATCATGTTCCGTCTACCTCTTTCACTAAGAGGGCTAACCCATTTTCAAAGGTGGGTGAGGTTGTGGTTTCTGATACTGATGATGATGAGGTTCTTAACACGTTCGACGAATCAGCAAATCTTTTTGGTGGTGGTCATGAGCGTGAAGATGAGTTTGATGACTATGATGATTATTCAAAGCAAATTTATGATCTTCCAGAGAATTTGGATGCTCTTAATGCCATTTATGGCTTTAATCTCCAAGGTCGTAGGAAGTAGTTTATATTTTGGCCAGAGTCTTTTGTTATCATGTGGTTAGTGGTTTTGTTTTCTTGTTTCGAAAATAGGAAGTATCTTGTTATGTAAGCTTTTCGCCTATGTAACGGGCTGAGATTTGGGATTCACCCATATCCGTTGTACTTAAATGTTTTTTGGAGTAATATATTTACCGGGTCGTTGACCTTTTACCCAAAAAAAAAAAAATATATGTCATTCCGACACCTAAATTTGCTTGGTCACAGCTTTGTGTATCGAGTCGAGTTTTATTGCGTCGAGTCTTGGTCAAAAGTTCATGTCTAGGTTAAGATGGAGGGTTGTACATTGTGTTTAAATAATTGTAATATTGGGTGTAGGTGTGTTTTTAATGCTATTAATCTAGAATGAGGGTTGTACATTGTGTTTAAATGATTGTAATATTTGGTGTAGGGATGTTTTTAATGCTATTAATGTAGAATGAGGGTTGTACATTGTGTTTAAATGATTGTAATATTAGGTGTAAGGGTGTTTTTAATGCTATTAATGTAGAATGGGGGTTGTACAATGTGTTTAAATGATTGTAATATTGGGTGTAGGGGTGTTTTTAATGCTATTAATGTAGAATGAGGGTTATACATTGTGTTTAAATAATTGTAATATTGGGTGTAGGGGTGTTTTTAATGCTATTAATGTAGAATTATAAGGAAAGTGGTCTGAATTTTGATTCATGCTAGTTTTTGTTGTACACAATGCTTTTGGTGTTGTAATTATAAAAATTGCTTGCTTTAAAGTGTTGTAAACTATGTATCATTTTGTGTACATTTGAATTTTTTGAAGAGAGAATCATTCCTCCATTATAAGTAGTATAGATATCATGGTATCACCATCTCCAGCTCATTTTGCAAGTTAACAACATCTAACTAATCCCACAAGTTGAATCTTCTTAAGTAATACCATCACCCCCATGATAATTTAAATTATTCTTCTGATAGATAGTTTATGAAAAAAAAATAATAAATAAATAAATAAATAAAATTATTAGGGAAAATAGTGTGTAATAATAACATTGACATATAATGTACCTTCGTGTTCAACATATACAAATCTTGTCAATTACAATGATGATAACAATGATTGTTTAAATTTAAGATGAGAAATGTGCCGTAAATTGATTTTGAAGCCGCGTAGAAGACCTAATAATCATCTCCATTTTTACTCTTAAGGAGAAATGTCGCTCGTTTCTGAAAGTATAAACGTGAATCTTAGGATTATACAATTGGGATTAGGCTATTAAAATGCGGAGGCCGTCTTTATGCATATACATGATGAGAATTTCACTCCAGCCAACTTTCTTTATCAATTAAATTATCCCTCTAAATTGCAACTAATCTGGGAAAAAATTTTGGTAGGAAAATTTTCACACAAATAAATCGCATTTATCTTACAATATCTGGGAAATATTTCGAACTAGATGCCAACCAACAACATCTTGTTTGATAAACTCACACTAAGAAAATATTGTCTTTTGTGACACTTAAAAAAAGTGTCATTAAAAGTTATGAAAAGTGTCACTAAAAGTAAAAAAGTGTTATCAAAAGTATAAAAAAAAAGTGTCACTAAAATTTATATGTGTTTCTCCTACATTTAAATAGTGTAGCTAGAGAAGTCCAGTAGGTAAGAGTATTTATAGTGACACAATTTTTTTAAGACATATTTTGTATATAAAAAGTGTCATTGAATCTTTAAATTTAATTTTTACTCACACTTTCTATAAAATATCATTAAAAGGTTGAATTTTAGTGACACTTTTTGAGTCACTAAAACCTTGTTACTCAAACTTTTTGTTTGATAGTATGTGAAGCCGCCCAATTGATAGTATGTAACTTTTTTTTAATTATTATTATTTCAATGTTTATCATGAATTACAATGCTTTGTATTACATGGAATTATCATGGAGTTGAAGGCCGCCCAATTGTGCTTTCAATTAATGTATACATGATATATGTGCTTATAGTATTTCATATGCGTGCATAACTTACCTACAAACGTATTTATAAGTTTACTTACAATGATAGCAGTGACGAAGTTAGAAAATTTTCATTGGGGGGTCGGGATCTAAATTTTTTTATTCCTAACGCTATTTTTCGGGTAATATGTTCGGGTCGGGTCAAAAATTAAATACTATTATTATAAAAAAAAAAATTTCAATCACTAAAAAACTAAGCATTTGTCCAAGACAACTAAATATTAAAAAGGAGACAATGGTTGTAACCTGGTTCGATTTATTGAAGAAATTAGAGTTCAGCCTTTCGACTTTTAAGATCCTTGAATTATTCAATTATGGACTCCGCATCAAACTTGTTAGCAATTTCTTTTTCTATGTAAATCACCATACTGTTTGCTAGATTCTGAGGGTCGAAGGGGGAGGGTTTGGGATTTGGTTAATTGGTTTGTTAATTGTTAGGGATTGTTCCAATTTTTTTTTTTTTTTTTTTTTTTTTTAATGGGCTAAGTAATGGATTTTAGTTTGGGATTTGGTTTGTTAATGGATTTTAGTTTGGGGAGATGAGCTTATGTAAAATTTAATGGATCAATTTTGTTGCTTAATGTATAAAAAAAAAATTCACAATTAAAATGGGGGGTCGAAACAGAATATAACGAAATTTTTCTACACGAAAACTATATACCCCTACATCGCAAAAAAAATTCGGGGGGTCGGGCGCCCCTCCCGCCCCTAAATAGCTGCGCCAATGAATGATAGTGCTCTACATTAGTTACGTACTTTCTCGTATTCCATTACTTTCGCTTTCATCCACTCTTCTTAACCCGCGCACATTTTACCATATGATATCGATCAAATGATCAAGCCGTTCAAAAAAAAAAATCGATCAAATGATCAAATTTGTTGTTAAATGAACTTCGTAATCTTTTAACAACACTGATATACTTAGAAGTGCCCCCAACAATAAAATATAAGCAATGGATGATGATATTTATTGCAAGGTGGGTAATGGCCTAACGATTAAAACTTATGAGTACTAAGTCGCTAACAATATATGTACGTTTACCAAATTTGTTCACATGTTCATTCCTCCCTAGTTAATGTCATACGCAAACAATCCTACAATTAAAGCTTTTATGTACGAAGTGAAATTAATACTTTTGAACTTAGCCTGTTTTGTTTTAGCTTGAAGTTGGTTTTGGAACCATGATCAACAAGCAAACTTGAATTTGGAACTATTAAAGTGTTGTAGGTATGAGAAAAGTAGAAACTAAAATACAAATAACAACTTAATTGATTACATATGAATTTCAATAAAATAACTCATTCAAGTTTTTAAAAATATGTGTTTAACATTTGTATCAATGGTTGTTATGGACATGGAATTGTTAAATGAAAAAACTCGTATAAATATTTTAATAGTCATACCGTAAATTGTGGATCTACTAATAGGATTTACGAAAACAAGAAAGGTCGGTGGAGGTTTGCCTATATGTACATAATACATACACGCATCAGTTGGTACTACTCTCTGTTTGAATTAAACAACCTCTTTCTTCCTTCACATCCTTTTGTAACCCAAACGCCCTTTGATAAAACAGAAACATAATGTCTTCACCCAATCACGACAACCTTGCTCACCTAAAAATCCCCCTTGAAGATATACTATCGGCCACCAACAACTTTTCTTTCCACAATCTCGTCAGAGAAGATGCATCTGAAAAGGTATATTGGGGAAAGCTCTTGTGCTCCAACGAGCTGATTTATGTCACTGCTCGGAGGTTAAATAGAGAATGGGAACAACAGTTTTGGATGGAGGTTTCCACACTTTCTAGTCTCAAGCACAAGAATCTTGTTTCTCTTGTTGGGTTTTGTGATGATAATGACGAGAAGATCATCATTATCGAGCAGGAGAACAGAGGAAGTCTTGACAAGCATCTAAGTGACGTGACGTTGTTGACATGGGTGCGAAGATTGGAGATATGTGTCGGTGTTGCGCAAGCGTTGAGTTACATTCATTATGATGAGTCACGCGATTTTAGCGTAATACACCGCAACATCGACAGTCGATCGATTCAATTAAATGATGACCGGGAACCCAAGTTAGGTGGTTTTATACGTTCCAAGAAGATCAAAGCATCTGAAAGGCACAGTTCTTTCAATACTGATAAAGTGTGTTGTACAGATGGGTATACAGACCCAACATATATAGAGACAAAAATTGTGAACCACAAGTCAGATATTTACTCCTTTGGAATAGTAATGTTTGAACTATTGTGTGGTAGGGATGCAGTAATCAACAACGACCAAGATAATAAGTACTTGGCTTCGGTGGCCGTTGCCCATTATAGGGAGAAAAATTTCATTGAAATAATTGATTGGGAGTTATGGAAGCAAATGGACTCTCAATCATTTGACATTTTTGCGGAAGCAGCATATGACTGTTTGAACGAAGAACGATCGCAGCGCCCAAATATTAATGAGATTGTCACAAGACTCGAGAAAGCGTTGAAACTTCAACTGGAACATGATCATAATGTGGTACGTCGGTTTTCTCTTCCATCTTTCTATTATAATATGTACAACTCTATATTTATATTTGGGTATATACACCTTCACCTCCATCAGTTTGTACTTTTGCTGGACCCCATATATACGTCTGATATGCGTAACATATAGCCCTTTGATATCATGTCTTCCATTTCTAAATCTCACCTTATGTGATTTTGGTTACCATGTATAACAAAAACCAAATTTAGGTTTCTCAAGGTGACCAAAGAGACCATGCTTGCTTAGTTCTTTTATCCCTCTTTCACTTAGATGCATTTATTAGTTCACATGTTTATTTCTTCCTCTTTTATATCATAAATCACACCCTCCTGATTAAGCTTAAAACACTTAACGAAATAATAGATAATTATATATCATTTGAGCTATTGGCATAGTATAGCAATTTACCTAAATGTACACTTCAGTCATACTAACAAACACAAGAAATAATTATCCCAATTGATAACAACTTTTCCACTGTACGTACGAAAGGCCACTTCGTCTTTTTATTTTAGTTATTAATATACTAATTCTAAATAAAGAACCGCTAATCACCTAATGTATATTGCGAGTTATGGAATGATCGCGTTTCGCAGCGGATTTACAAATCTCAAAGTCGAAATATTGCCGAAGTTGTACATGTTTCCAGTAAGAAATTATATAAAGGCATTTAATCTTAAGCGAGAAACAAAAAAGCTTCCAGAGTCATCTTCTTCAGAATCTTCATCCGAACCTGGGATGTATCCATATGCATATTTAGAACTTTCATCGTCTCACAGCCTACAATGGCATGTATCAAAAAAAAAAATAAATAAATAAATAAAAACATTTATTTAAATAGCAAAAGTCACTACAAAAATATGGTCTTTTGTTGACACTTTAAAAAATTGTCAACAATTTATAAAAAAAAAAAGTGTCAGTAAAACGTTTATGGGCTTCTCCTACACTTACAAAGTGTAAGTAGAAGTTCAATAGGTAAAAGCATATTTATAGTGACACAAAAAAAGTGTGAGGAAATATTTTTTGCCTTTAAGACACAATTTGTACATAAAAAGTGTCATTATATCTCAAAATTATAAGTTTTTACCCACACTTTTTAAAAGTGTCAATTAGAGGTTAGTTAGTGGCACTTTTTTATGTCACTAAAACCTGCTATCAGTCTATTCTCTTGTAGTGAGTACATAAACAAACTTCTCTGAAAGAAGAACATTAAAGAGCAAACAATACACGAAGGAAAGTACCTTAGTAGGATGTCCCTTCAAACTCGACTTCATTTGCTGATAGTGTACAATACTGAATCACCAAAAAAGTCCAAATGAAGAGCAGGGTTATACGTACACTAATTTAGACCACATAACATTTTAGAATCACAATAGTAGTTTCAAATGATTCATATGTGTCAGGTGTAAGCCAATTTAAACAACAACAATAAATTTACAATGCTGAGATAACAACGAATAATAGCAATACCGGAAAGATGAAATAAAGCAAAATGGGTACAATGTTAGTTAGCACTGTAAAACAGAGAAAATGGTACCATGTTACATAACTTGGCACTACTTGGCGATCCACAAGCTTCTCTAGAGCAGCAGAGGCTTCGTAGTGAAACATTTGCATAGAAGCACTTTTTAATCACTACAAATAATGATGTTATCAGAGTTGACTGTGCCATAGATGGCCACTAGATTATAATCAGTTGTTAGTCCTAGTTAATAGCGTTCAGTTACGATTTCATAATGTGAGATACTTTGTATGCTATTTATGGAATCCTACATTATGTATACCTTTTCCGTATTACTGGTGTAAATATGATATTGACTGTGTTCAAGAGGAACTTTACTACAAAGTGAGTTAAAGAACATTAGCTACTGAAATTTTTTATTTGTTTTATTCGATGAATCAGCTAGACCCATCAGTTAAAGCAACGTGTCTGCTTGCCCTGACATTCGTCAAGTTTTATTTTGGTTTGTTCCCATTCTAGCATGTTAAGGAATTGCAGAGTGTTAATGTGAGCCTAAAGTGATCACATATAACTTGCATACAATTACCTCTTTCTGGTGAAAACTCATCAGCAATCTATATTTGCAATTTCTCAACATTCTTCACATGAATTGTAGATATAACAAGAAACATCCGGTTTGATACCTTACGACGAGAGACATTGTGAGCGTAATCAATATTACAGATGTTACCACCAATTTTCCAAAAATGTAAAAAAGACAATAGCACTACTTTAAGTATAAAAATAAACCAACCTAGCCTTATGATAGATGCTTTTAGGATAAAAGTAAAAAACCCCACCAACATACAGTCTGCAAAATATCCATGAAGCGAGTACATAATTTCAACAAAGACATTCATGTCAGGTACAAAATTCAAAAGTATATACCTGCTGCATCACATAAGCTTATCATAAACATGATTCTGCACTTGTATCACATGAGGTTTTTCTTATCATGAGATTCTGTTACCTATTATATACTTGCATCACAAGAGAATTTGTTTAAGTTTACCATATATATAATTTCTTGTATCTTCTATTATATTATACACTACACTTTCACTCTCTAATCTCTAGTTGTAGTAGTATAGATTAGTTTCACGGTACCAGAGCTTCATTTGATGCTTTGAATCCATTCATTCATCAGAATTGAATTGCAATCAATCTAATATAATCATTCAGCAATTAGCAATAAACAAAATAAAGCAATTTGTTTACCTAGTTGACTCAACTAATGTGAACCAAGTTATAATCTCGATATTGCTTTGAAGAAAACGTGAAGGACCAGAATTGTAGATTAGAAACTCTACAACCGATTAATTAGTTAAAGTAGTTATAAAGTTAGTTATTTCCTGGAAATGGTCGAATGGTCACAATGCTTGGCTTATACATGTTCGAACCATCATATTGTATAGATGCATCGGTTTAGACAATACCGAATAGACATGACTTTTAGATGAAAGGTTACAACGATTCATTGCATCGTTTGGAAACCTATAAGTACTTATGAACATGTATTAGTACAATGGTTAGACAAATATATATAAGTTATCTTTTGTTATTATCGTTTGCAAATCCATATTTGACTCAACCACATCGATCCATATACATATACACGACTGGGACAACATTTGGCATCAAGAGCCTTGTTGGAACATCTCGTTACAACCATCAAACTCATCCAGAAATCCAGAAACCTTGTATCGAGATACAGAAACCAGAAACCCAAATTGAAACCCACGACTGGAATTTGTTTTCCAGAATAACGCAAACCTTTGATCCTTGTTAACATTAGAAAGGTTGCATAGATAACTTAGGGACACTAGAAAAACCGTATACACTTTTCTTTGTGTCGAAATTTGCAAACAAGAAGGATACCATTTCAGAAACTTGGTACCTTGGTTTGTTGTGAATCGTATGCCACAACAAAACCAGAAAATTGAAAGATTTTCTTGTTAATCTACAACAAGAAACGTACTTGTGTGTTCTCTACTACAACACAACAAGGGAGAAGTTTAGACGTCGAAAGATTGTGTACAAATTTTGGTACGCAAGAAGAAGAAGAAGCGCAGAAAAAAACATTAGCATTGCTTGGAACAAGAAAGAAAGATACCGGTATATACAAAGAAAAAGGCACGTTGGCAATACAAGAAGCAACAACAAGTTTGAATTACAGAAGCGAATTGATCACTCACTTCACAAAAGAAAGAATACCGATTAGGTATTAGGTGTTGTTGATAAACGGTGTGGACAAGAAAAGAAAACGACAAGGAGTATTGTGGAAGCAACGTAGCACAAGAAGCAAGCAATAGCGGAACGACAAACAAATCACTTTGTTTAGACGTTGTTTATTGGATTTGGTACAACGAGTACTAAAAAAAAGAAGAAAAGCAAACTTATTTGCTACGGTAATATTTTACCGAGAGGAGACTTGGAACAAGAAAAACAACTACAACCATTTTGGAATTGATCGTGGCCAGAAATCACTTCGAGTAGATTTTTGGAGTAAGCCGAGACATAACAAAGGTCCGAGGCAAGTAGTAGGAACCAAGTCGAGAAGAAAAGGAACAACGTGAAAATTTGGTTAATCAATTCGACAACCAAATTTGATTTTGAAAGGAGACGAGGAAAGAAAAGTACGTGGTTGATATATCTCTTTGTATTGACACACAAGTGGGAACACAAAACCATACGAGGTCACATAATCACTATTTTGGATTTCATTTATACGCTTATAGTATAGATATTCATTATTAGGAAATCCCGAAAACTATATATTGATCCCCGTATTACTAGGATTCCCGGATAACTATTTCTATTCCCCGTAGTAGTAAGGTTATACCATACTAGTTAGATTTTCCATACAAATTAAAGGTGAAGATCGTAAACACATCTAGAATGTCGGGTGGAGATGACACTAATATCAATAACACTATAATAAAACCCATTACACCTCTTACACAATATCAATGCCCTAAACTCAAAACCACAAACTACACTGTTTGGGCTATACAAATTAAGGTTATATTAGAAGCACATAGATTATGGGAGACTATAGAACCCAAAGAAAACACCCAAGCAGATGATAAGAAGGATAAGGCAACTATTACCCTCCTATATCAAACGGTAACCGAGGATGTGACATTACAAGTAGCAAGTTGTAAAACTGCTAGAGAATTATGGGAATCATTGAAAAGGAGACACGTTGGAGAAGAAAGAGTACAACAAGCACGATTACAATCACTTATGATAGGATTTAATGCCCTTCAAATGAAGGATGAAGAGACGGTGGATGCATTTACAGATAAACTAAATGGTTATGCCACGAAGGCAAAAGAATTAGGAAAAACCTTGGATGAATCACTTTTAGTACGAAAACTATTAGACTCCATACCAGATAGGTTCATTCAGATAGTAGCATCCATAGAACAGACAAGTGATCTAGATGATATCACCTTAGATGAGATCACTGGAAAGTCAAAAGCATTCGAGGAAAGGATAAAACTCCGAAAGGGAGGACAAGCAGAAAGCCAGGATAACCTATTATTTGCACAAGGCGAACACTCTAGATATAAGAAACGTTTCAACAAGAATAGGGGTAGATCAAACTACACACGAGGAAACTGGCAGAATAAAGGAAACAGAAATAACTCGAATGGAGAAAACCCAACTCACAATGACAAGAACAATAAGAATAGAAGTGAGTGGAAGAAGAAAGCAAAATGTTTCAATTGCGGGAAACATGGACATATTAAGAGAGAATGTAGAAGCAAACCAACAACTCAGGAACAGTCAAACCTTATCTATGAAGACGATGAACCATCACTGTTAATGACTACACATGAAGAAGTATTGTTAAATGAAGGACAAATACAACCCGGAAAGTATGCTACAACAGATGATAGCATATGGTATTTAGATAATGGTGCAAGCAACCATATGACGGGAGCGAAGAGTCATTTTAAAGATTTAGACGAAAGTATCACTGGACGCGTTCGTTTTGGAGATGGATCATATGTAGAGATAAAGGGTAGAGGTTCAATAATACTAGGATGTAGAAACAAGGAGCGGAAGATAATAACAGATGTTTACTACATACCAAACCTCAAGAGCAACATACTTAGTCTAGGACAACTTACTGAAATAGGTTGTAAGATCATAATGGACGGGAACAAGCTGACTTTGTATGATAAGGAGAAGAAGTTGTTGATGAAGGTAGAAAGGTCGAAAAATAGACTTTACAGTATTAGATTACAGATAGAAGCACCTATATGCCTCTTAGCAAATGTGGATAATCAAGCATGGTTATGGCACGCAAGATTAGGTCATCTAAACTTTGACGATATCAACAAGATGACAAGAAAAGGTCTAGTAGAAGGAATACCAAGAATAAACCATACTGGACAAGTATGTGATGCATGTTTATTAGGAAAACATAGCAGAACACCATTTCCCAATCAAGCTAAATTCAGATCCAAGAACCCACTAGACTTAGTTTATGGAGATCTCTGTGGTCCCATAAGTCCAACAACACATTCCGGAAAGAAACTCATCTTCTTACTAGTTGATGACTGTACACGTTACATGTGGGCTTATTTTCTAACAACTAAGGATCAAGCCTTCAACATATTTAAGGAATTTAGACAAAAGATTGAGATGGAGTTGAGAATGAAGCTAAGAATGCTAAGAACAGATAGAGGTGGTGAATTTACATCAAATGAATTCACTAAGTACTGTAAAGAGAATGGAATAGCAAGACAGTTAACAGCACCATACTCACCGCAACAGAATGGAGTAGTTGAAAGAAAGAATAGAACGGTGTTATCAACTACCAGGAGTATGATGAAAGCGATGAAGTTACCCTTAACTTTTTGGGCGGAAGCAGTCAAGCATGCCATTTATATTCTAAATAGGGTACCTACACGAGCACTAGAAGATAAAACACCATATGAAGCACTCTACAAGAGAAAACCGAACCTACAAAACCTTAAAATATTTGGATGCATAGCTTATGCTAAGATAACCATACCTCACTTGAAGAAGTTAGATGATAGAAGCATACCGATGATTTATTTAGGAGTAGAGGAAGGATCAAAAGCTTGTAGGCTATATGATCTAGTAAGAAAGAAGAAACATGTCAGTAGAGACGTAAAGTTTATGGAAACGAAGCCGTGGAATTGGGATAAGAATAGAGATGATACGGATACACAAAACACATTTTGGGCTAGTTTTGTGGTAGACGAAGTTGATAATGGAAATCCTACACCAATCAACATAGAAAACATTGATAACACGTATCATGAAGAAGATCCAATACCTGATCCAGCATCACCAACTACACCACCAACATAGACTTACGAACCCAACTCAGAAAATGAAAGAGAAGCTACTATTAGTTCATTAGAAAGCTCATTAGGAAGCTCAGAAAGATATGATCACAGACCAGTACGAGGTTTAAAGAATATCAATGAAATTTATCAACATGCACGTGAAGTAGAAACTCCAAGTTTATTTTTCATTGAAGAAGAACCCCGTAACTACAAGGAAGCATCAAAAGATGAGAAGTGGATTGAGGCCATGAAAATTGAATTAGATTCAATCAACAAGAACAACACATGGACTCTTACAGATTTGCCAGAAAATCAGAAGGCAATAGGACTCAAATTGGTTTATAAAACCAAAAGAGATGCACAAGGAAAGATCATTAGATATAAAGCAAGATTAGTAGCAAAAGGTTATGTACAAGAACAAGGAATAGACTTTGATGAAGTATTCGCACCAGTTGCTAGGATAGAGACAGTTCGGTTAATATTAGCACTAGCAGCATATCATGGATGGCAAGTACACCACTTAGATGTAAAATCAGCATTTTTACATGGAGAATTAAAAGAAGTCTATGTTACACAACCTGAAGGTTTCATTCAGAAAGGAAACCAAGGAAAAGTATACAAGCTAACAAAAGCTTTGTATGGCTTAAGACAAGCACCAAGAGCTTGGAATGTAAAGCTTTATCAAACCTTGAAGTCATTAGATTTTAAGAAATGTAATATAGAACAAGCAGTTAACACGAAAAGAAGCAAGAATTCAACACTTATCGTTGGAGTATATGTAGATGATTTAATAATCACGGGCACTCCAAAGAAAGAAATAGACTTGTTTAAATCCCAGATGGAAGATAAATTTGAAATGAGCGATTTAGGATTGCTAGCATATTACCTTGGGATAGAAGTTACACAGACAGGAGGAAAGATTACAATCAAGCAAACTGGATACATTAACAAGATCCTAAAAGAAACAAGTATGGCGGATAGCAATGATACCAAGATACCATTGGATCCCGGCACTAAGTTGGTCAAGGCGGAAGATGGAGAACCAGTTGACACAACTTATTACCGAAGTTTAATTGGAAGCCTAAGATACTTATTACATACAAGACCGGATCTTAGTTACTCAGTCGGACTACTCGGCAGATTTATGCAAGACCCGAAGGATCATCACCTGAAGGCAGTGAAACAAGTAATCCGATATGTCAAAGGAACAAAAGAACATGGAATAATAAACAAGAAGGAAGGCGGCTGCAAGATAACAAAAGCAACCGACAGTGGCGCTATCATCATGTGAATCAGAATTCATAGCGGCTACTGCAGCAGCATGTCAAGCCTTATGGTTAAAACGTTTACTTAGTGAACTAACTGGAATTGAAGAAAAAAGGATAACGCTCAGAGTTGACAACGTATCAGCAATAGCACTCGTAAAGAGCCCAGTATTTCATGGAAGGAGTAAACATATAGACATTCGCTATCATTTCATTCGGGAATGCGTAGAGAATGGTCATATAAATGTGGAACACGTTAGCGGAGAACTACAAAGAGCAGACATATTAACGAAAGCTTTACCAAGACTCAAGTTTACAACTATGAGACAAATGCTCGGAGTTCAAGACCTTGGACAAAGCAACGATCAAGATTAAGGAGGATAATGTGAACCAAGTTATAATCTCGATATTGCTTTGAAGAAAACGTGAAGGACCAGAATTGTAGATTAGAAACTCTACAACCGATTAGTTAGTTAAAGTAGTTATAAAGTTAGTTATTTCCTGGAAATGGTCGAATGGTCACAATGTTTGGCTTATACCTGTTCGAACCATCATATTTTATAGATGCATCGGTTTAGACAATACCGAATAGACATGACTTTTAGATGAAAGGTTACAACGATTCATTGCATCATTTGGAAACCTATAAGTACTTATGAACATGTATTAGTACAATGGTTAGACAAATATATATAAGTTATCTTTTGTTATTATCGTTTGCAAATCCATATTTGACTCAACCACATCGATCCATATACATATACACGACTGGGACAACAACTAACACAACTCTAATCATCTATAATCAAAGAGTTTAAATAAGCAGTTTTTTTCTATATCAAATCGAATACCTAGTGTGGATATGAATGTGATATCGTGTCAGATCACTAGAATACTAACTTGCACATGCATGTTACAAGTAAAAGGGATAGAATGCATGTAATACAGCTTAGGAACATGAGTAGGAGAAATGATAGAAGGTCTTACGATGTTGAAAGTTCATGAAAGATGGTAACTGCAACAGCGTAAAATTAAACAGATTAATACATTTTTATTTTTATTTTTATTTATTTATTTATTTTTTTGGAAGAGGGGAAAATATGTATTACAAGGCAATCCTAAATCTAAATACATCATAACCTGATAGTACTAAACATAACTCTATCATGTATACATCATAACCTCATACTTCTAAATTCCATAACAGCCTTTGTCATATCTTTTGACCAAGACACAGTCCTATCTCAGCCAAAAGATAGATCAAATCTTTAACTGCTACTCTGCAATATTTTTCCAGCTTCTGCAAACATACTCATGTGTCTCAGTGCTCTTCAATTTCATTCACAGGTTGGACAATCATCTTGATATTCAACTTGTCAACCCTTGCATAGTTGCATACATCTCAAACTTTTTCTGCAGTATACATATTGTATACTCCAGTAGCTAGAATTAATCTTCTTAGAATGTCTATGAGAATTAAGTTCACTCTTACACAAAGTACACACCTATGTGTTTCCTGGGTAGCACTTTATTAACTTATCTTGAGTATTCCAATCCACTTTATCACCTTCTACCCTTAAATTATTAGTTATTAGGGCAACATGAAGAAACAAAACAATTCAAGTTAATAAGACCATGGACTTCCTAAACTATAAAGTACAAAATGTATACAGATTTAGGCTCAAATTCAAGATGAATATAACATACAAGGCAAGTATATACTGCAACATGTGTTTCAAAAGGTTCGAAATGTCATCAAACATGTTGTAGGTGTTGAATGATGTTAACCCGGTATGTTACACTTTATTATTGATCACTATAAATAGAGTACAAGGCAACACTGAAACCCCAACTAGATCTTATAAACCCACAGGCTTGGGCCAACTAGTCTAACTATCATATAATAATAATTCATGTTTTTTACTTGATAAACAGATATCTTCACTTATAGACGATCTCGCTCACCTCAAAATCCCCCTTGAAAATATACTATCTGCCACCAACAACTTTGGCATAATTGGAACATATTATGGGGAATACGAGGGACAACTCTCGTGGCGGTCCGGTGACTTGATTGATATTTATGCACGGAAGTTAGATAATGAACGAGAGTTTTGGATGGAGGTTTCATTGCTTTTTAGTCTCAAGCATAAAAATCTAGTTTCATTTGTTGGGTTTTGTGATGAGAATGATGAGAAAATCATCATTACCAGGCGTGAGACCAGGGGAACTCTCAGCAAATATCAAAGTGACCCGATGATGTTGACATGGGTGCGAAGATTGGAGATATCTGTCGGTATTGCGCAAGGGTTGAGTTACATTCATTATGATGAGTCACGTGATTTCAGCGTAATACATCAGAACATCAGCAGTTGCACAGTTCAATTAAATGATGATTGGGAACCCAAGTTATCTAATTTTGAAGATTCCATGAAGATTCAAGCATCTCAAAGGCACCATTCATTTCATACTAATAAATGGTATGATGAATTTGAGTCTCGAGACCCGACTAAGAGTGTGAACCATAAGTCGGATATGTACTCGTTTGGGATAGTTTTGATTAAATTACTGTGTGTCAGGAACCCATCATGTGATACTAATTTGGTTCCACTAGTCATTGCCCATTATCAAGAGAAAAAACTCGATAATTTAATTGATCAGGATCTATGGGTACAAATGGACTTGCATTCATTCAACATGTTCGCAGAAATAGCGTATGAGTGTTTGGAAGAAGAACGATCACGATGCCCAAATATAGATGACATTCTCCCAAGACTTGAAAAAGCTTTGGAATTTGCACGTAAAAATAGGCTGGTAAGACCTTTATATTTTCTCATTAATGGTTCTACCATAATTATTTTTTGCTCTTTCATTTATATTAATTTCAACCAAATTTTAAATGAAACATTATGAGATGACAAAAACAAACAAATTTTAACACATTGAATCATTTTTGATAAAACAAAGACATATCTAAATGCGTGGTATAAATCAGTATTTAACACTTCATATTTTATTCATATTATTTTACTACCTTATAGTTTGGTTGTGATTTTTGGGGTCAAATATTATTTAATCCTAAAAGTTTTGATCAATTATTGATTTAACCATTTACTGTAACTTTTTCTTGAAACATTTTTATTCTTAATGTTCTTTGACCTTTTTAAAGATTACTTAAATTTTAATAATCGTTAGATAACGGCCCTTAATTTTTCTTAGCAACGTTTTTTGTCATTGATATTATATAAGCCCCTAACTTTGGAGAACCATTTAACAAAATCTTTTAACTAATGCTGACAATATTTTTTATTTATAACATTAAATGACCTATTATTTTGATTACACATTGTGACACATGATATATCGCATTGAGAAAATTTCAATATATATATCTCATATTTGTTTGATAAAAAATGAATGGTTAAGATTGATTTATTAGATATATGACAAATATGAGATCTATATTGATCTCAACTCATATCGCATTTTTTGGATTTTAGTTATTAAGTTATCGATTTTTCTTGTGCTTAATTCAAGGGGTGGTACGTTTGTTTTGACCATTTTGAATTGTTATTCCTTTAAACATGGTAACATGTATAGTTGACATTCAACATCCATAACTGGAAACAAAAAACTAAATTGCAAATTTGAAGAATCATATCAATCCCTTTAATCCAAACACAAAAAAATTAACAGATAACTTAAGCACCAAAATCTAATGTATCATATCATGGGTCGTGTAGGGTAGTCAAAGTAATAGGCCATTTTTTGTTATAGATAAAAACATTGTCAATAACATTATCATTGTTGGCTGAAGGTTTGGATTAAACGGTTATCTAAAATTAAGTGGTTAAATCAAATAATTAAACAATATTAAGTATAAAATCATTACTAGAAAAATGTGAAGGTTTTTAAACGAACATTAAAAGTTATGTGATTTTCTTAATGCTCAAACAAAAATAAGGATGAAAATGTTAAAGGTTTCAAAAAATGAAAAAGTTATGTAGTTAAACCAATAATTAACCAAAAATAAACGAATTAAATCATTATTAGCATACTTCTAAAAAAAATTTGTTGGTTTGCTAACCACTCATTATTGAAAATGATTCATTCTCCAACCCTTTATTACAAAATCTTACCAACTACATGATTCATGTATACAAACGGGGATAAATTAAAGCGGTGGCTGCTGGTGTGCATAGAGTTTTTTTATAAATGTTCTGTCATGAAATGAAATATAAAAGCTGAAAGTAAGTACACTGGCGAGTTAGGATCAAATAAGAATATTAATTAAAATAAAAAGGAATAAGAACAACTATAACCGCAAATCTGAGATGCACCGACCTAAATTAGATGTATCCCTATAATCTTAGATGCATTATAACGCACCATAGTGTGTTTTCTAGCTTTTAATCAGATGCATATACGTATATTAGATGTATTTCATGATTTCTCTTGTTTTTTATTCCTCTGCACGTACCAAAATCATGAAAATCAAATTGCACCATTTATACATCCAATTAACTTTCAAAACTCAAGATGTTGCATCTATATGAGTAGAAATGCATCTAATGCAAGTCGTTGCATCTCAAATGCATGGTTTTGGTCACTTCTCACCACTTCTTACTTTAATTTACTTCTCACCGGATCCCTACTCGTACAGTGGCAGCAAAAATTTTGTTTATGTCGTGTATTATTTCTTAATTTTTTTCGTATGCTTGTATATAATTTTAGTCCACCCTTTTTATCAAATTTTCACACAATTGTATATTATTATTATTATTATTATTATTATTATTATTATTATTATTATTATTATTATTATCTCACAAGCAATATAAATGAGAACGTCTAAGAATTTTGAAAGTTAATTGATTAATTAGGTAATGAAAAAATTGTCACTATGCAATAGGTAAGAGAGAAAAACCAATAGAAAATGTTATTTTAACTTGAGGATATCACTTTAGGATTGAAAATAATGATTAAAAAAAGGGACGGTCGGCGGAGTTCGCCAATAAATAGAAAAGAAGTAATGTTTGTTAATTTGTGTACTAATTGAATATCGTCTGATCACATCCTTTACTAACCCAAATTTCGTTATTGTGATAGTTTCACTCTTCGCCCAACCACCTTGCTCACCTAAGAGTCCCCATTGAAGATTTATTGTCCGCCACCAAGGGATCTCTCTCTTGGTGTCATGAAGAAAATGTCGGCGAAAAAGGTGGAATTGGAAAGATTTACACGGGGCAACTCACTTGGTGTGGTGAGTTGATTGACATCACAATTCAGAGGCTAATTAACAAAGAATGGGATGAAAAAGAACACCATTTTTGGACAGAGATTTCGATGTTGTCTAGTCTCAAGCATAAGAATGTTGTTTCTGTTGTTGGGTTTTGTAATGAAGTTGGTGCAGAGACCATCATTTACAAGCGTGAGTTTAGGGGAAGGCTTAAAAACTATATAAGTAAACCGTTGTTATTGACATGGGTGAAAAGATTGGAGGTATGTGTGGGTGTTGCGCATGCATTGAGTTACATTCATTATGACGAGCCACGCGATTTTAGTGTTATACACCGAAACATCAGCAGTGAAGCAGTTCGACTGAATAATGACTGGGCACCCAAGTTATCTGAATTTCAGCATTCCATGAAGATTAAAGCATCTGAAAGACACCATTCTTTCCACACGGATTCAGTTTGTTCTATGAAGGGGCATACAGACCCAACATATGAAAAGACTAATAATGTGAACCACAAGGTAGATATCTACTCCTTTGGAATCGTATTGTTTGAACTGCTTTGTGGTAGGGAATCAGTAATTGATGATCAAGATAATAAGTATTTGGCTCCGGTGGCAATTTTTCATTATAGAGAGAAAATACTCGATGAAATAATTGATCCAAAACTACGTAAACAAATGGATCCGCGATCATTGAACATTTTCGCGGAAACAGCGTATGAGTGCTTAAGTGAAGAACAATCCCAACGCCCAAATATGGATCAGATTGTCACAAGACTTGAAAAAGCGTTGGAACTTCAATTGGAATGTGAAAATGATGTAAGATGGTTTTTTCTCTTTATCATTCTAGCACAATAACTAATCTATAATACGAGTGAAGTTTATTTACTTATTGTTGTATTTGTTGCCATTGATGTTTAAGGAACGCTTAACACTTGTGGCCGAAGTTGGAGAGACACCATCCAGTCATGAGAAGGTAATTACTAATATTCTTTTTAGCTCTTATTTTAAGCCACTGAAATCTTTAAAAAAGAGGAAAATGTCAAAACAAGAGAAGCTAAAAGTTAAATTTTTAACAATATTTTATTCATATTAATGTGTAAAAAAACATTACTTAAAATAAACAGTGATCTGAAATGGTTGTCAATGTTGTTGGGTACTTCTCAAAAATATATCAGAAATTTTGAGGTTCAAAAGAAAATGAAACAAAAAATGGGTACTACTAGATAAATGTTAAAAATGAATGATTAACCTCACTAGAAATGTTCCACCCTCTCAATCTTCACACTTCTTAATGTTGTCTTTTTTGGTACATATAGGGATCAAAGAGTCACTTCATATCCACAGGCGTTCAATCCCATTTAAGCAAAATGACCATATCTTCTTACGAATACAGTTTTTACGCACTCACCTTTAAAGAAATAGAACGGGCAACCAAAAACTTTGCTCACGAGAATATCATTAAAAAAAACCCAGTTGAATCGGTTTACCAAGGATATTTGTTGATTCACACACCAAGACAGTCTATCCATATTGTTGCACAAAGAATCAATCGTAAATATCAAAAAGATGAGAGCGAAAAGTTTAAGATGAAGCTGATGATGCTTTTTAGTCTCAAACATAAGAATCTAGTTTCTGTTGTTGGGTTTTGTAATGAGGGGGGCGAGAAGATTATCATATACAAGAAGGAAGCCAACGGAAGTCTCAACAAATATCTTAGTGACCAAACCCTCACATGGACGCAAAGGTTAAAGATATGTCTCGGTGTTGCAAATGCATTAAGTTACATCCATTATGATGTTGC